>JAFIDM010000003.1:48595091-48623867 GCA_023159025.1 Thereuonema tuberculata
TTCAGATTTGAAATCAGCATAAAAAACTACATTAGAAAAAGTAAACAACATGCCAGATATTTATAGCTTGTTTATCATTATCGATCAGAATCCGGGACAGCTGTTTCATCCTTATTACGTCTCTTTAGCCGGATTTACCCTCGATGATAGGCTCAAAAAGGTATATATTTTTTTCTTTTTTTTTCTGTAGGACAAACCCAACCGCTGGTTTATGTACAGAATTGTATGTGTAGTTGTATTAAAATTTAGGAGAGAAATTGATCATTACTACAATTATAAGGATTCACAAAAAAAATTGTGAATCATGAATAAATAATAATTTCAAGTTTAAGAACATTATTCAACTTGAATTTTGTGTTATGGTGATTTCCAATAATCATAACGTAAGAATACGGGATTATTCATTGTTTGACTTAATGTACATTATTGGTATTATTTTAACAAAGCTAATAACGGCGAAGCGGGAGCAGATGACTATTGCATTGTATAGAGCGTGAATTGTATAGAAGTGAAGCTATGGAACACTTACTCTGAAGGCAAATGGAAGAGGATAAGCAAAATGGAAGACTAATGAAGCAAGGACAATAGAAACTTAAATTCAGGAGGGAGAACAGTATATTACGAAATAAAAGCTGTTGGAAGAATTATTTATTTGTTCCTGGATTTAACTAGATAAGTATTGCTATTGAACTTTAAGTCAACAAGTGAATATTTGGATGATCGATAAAAGGCTTATTATACACCTCGTGGAATCATCTAGCTTCATGATTTATGCGAATTAATAATTAATTCTGTTTGTCCTCTTATAGCTTATATAGATTATATAATCCATTGTCGTTGCAATAAATGCGAATATGCGAAGAATGAATGAACTTCTTGGATACATGATAATTAGGATTCGAATGGCCAAATGTTTTACAATGACATAGGGAACCTCACTTAAATGGATAAGGATTTATCATAGGATTATCAGAGGACATTTTTTGGATCGTGAAAGCATCGAATCTGTAAGCAGAATTATTTATTTATGCCGATCAAATTCTACAAGGAATCAAGATATCGTGGATCAAGAATTTCAACTATAGTGTTAGTTCAGCATATTGAATTTATAAACTGATAAATGTTCGATAAACATTAGAGATTAGGCTAAAGTTGCGTTGGTGGTACACCTCGTCATTCGGTTCGGAGGAATATACCACAGTGTTAATTTTCAACCAAAAACAATTTCCATCCTAATGAGTTGCGAAGCAACGATTCGTTTACTGTAGGTTAACTGTAGGTTAGGTTAGATTAGGTTGGCTGAGCTGCAGGATGTATGTATTAAAAAATAACCCTTAATTTTTCAACCCTTCAAATTGTCCGAATCGCGATGTCCGCCAAAGGTGTACCACCATCGCAATTTTAACCTGAGATTATACTAGTGAACTTTATAGAAACCTAGAGAGAAATATTCTAAATACATTGTGAATATATAAATCACAAGGTGAAAAGTCATTTTAGTTTTACGGAATCGAACATTCAGTAATTGTGAAAGACAATTAGATAAATAGACATTCTTATAACAAGAACTATCAATATGTAGGAAATTAGTGATATAAGGAATTTCCTAGGACTTTTAAGTACAAAAGTAAAAAGCTGAAAATTATGAATTATTTATTTAAGCGTTAAAGAAATAGGAAAATAAAACTGTTGTTTGAAACTGATTTTGTTACTTTAATTATAAAAATTAAAGACATTACATTTATTTAAGGTGGAAAAAGAACTTAATTATTTTATAAGAAACTCTGCTGGGTATGTTTTAAGATATTATAAGATTTACGTATCATTAAGCACCAATTTTCCACACAAAAATGATTTAAAAATGCATCAACAGTTTTACAAAGACTGTTTGATAATTTTTTACAGGGTTATCTACCGAAATTTAAAACCTTACTCTTTCTCATCTTGAAAACAAAGGAGTCTTTTTCTTGTTCTTCAAATTAAAACGTTACTATTCACTGTTTACTCGTGCAGTTAGTTTTTATATAGATTCTACAAACATATACTTGAAGAGATGGATTTACCATTTTACAATTACAGTAATATTTTGTAAGAGTGCTTTCGTAAGTGTGCTTTAAATTTTCAGTTGTGAGATGTTGTTACGGAAAAAAGTACTGTACTCGCCCATATACAGCACTCGCCGGCAAAGAAACCTGGTACCCATTTTACAAAGGGGTGGATAGATCCTAAGACCGGTTTTCTCCCTATGAGAAGAATTCAGCGTGGAAAAAAAAAAAATCCCGGATCTCCGGTGAGGATTGAACCCGATTTCTCCAGCCCGCAGTCAAGAGGTTACCACTTGGTTGCAGGGCCCACGATCTGCAGTTAATATAATACTACCAACGATGATTACAAAAATTACAGAAAAAGAAAAAAAACATCAAATTTGGCGTTACATAAAATATTATAAATATTCAACAATAAATAACATTTGAATAAATTAGTAAAAGAATTTCATTAAATGTTGTTATTTTTGGGTAGTTAATATTTTTTTTCCTGCCTAGTGCTTGATCTGTTTTACTCTTCAAACAGAAGCTTCTTTTACTGCACTTTAATTTCATGCTTTCTAGTACGTAAAATGTAACCTGGATTTTGTTTCATGAAGAACTTGCAAGAATTCACGAATGTGTAAAAATACAGCTAACAAAGTAGTTAAGTTACAACACAGGGATTATCCGTGGATCTAAAGAATTCTGGATGTTTTTCCGCATTTTACTCAACTGCTATTCTATTTCTCATTGTTTAAATTATCTAGAGAAATTTTTTTCCACCAAATGCAGGACAAAATAACTATAGAACAGTTAAAGTGAAGAAGCGGAAGGATACGTTACGTCCAGGTTCCCATTAGGCGATGTTGATCTTTTTTTTTTGTTCGAAAAAAGATGTACCGGAACGTAGATGATAGATTTTTTTCTTTCTTTTGTATTTTTTGCAAACAGAAAATTGATGAGGCATGCATTTTTTATATTTACTACTATTTATTGTTATTGACTAGGCGTTCATTCTTTCTTTATCTTAAGTTCTGTAAAACTTGAAATGATTCATTAGTATCCGAGCTAAATGACAAAAATTAAACGGGACTTACAAAGAACTCATCAAGAGCATATTCTATCTTGTACTCCTATTAAATTAGATTAAAAACTCCATCTACGGATAAATTTCATTTTATTAATGGTGATATTTCGCGGAGAATACCATCTTCTCGCTTTTTCAAAACATTTTTAAAATAACAAAGATTACTTCCACTACATTCACTTGGTGTGCACGATACAGACATATTATTTACAATAATTAATAAATGCGAATATGCGAAGAATGAATGAACTTCTTGGATACTTGATAATTAGATTCGAATGGCCAAATGTTTTACAATGACATAGGGAACCTCACTTATAGTCTGTCCAAAATTTGGTGGCGTCTGAAGAAATCCTCCCCCATTTCTTTGGAAATTCAGGACGAATGTTAGAAGAACGAGTAGAAGAACACGTCACAGCTTTCAGGAACAATCGACCTGAAGTATCGAACTGGGCCGAACACTGCATCACAAACAATCACAACCCAGACCCGAAAGTCACAATTCTCTACAAAATTCAAAACAAACATACTAGGTACCTAATCGAAGCATGTGTCATAAAAACCTTCCAATGCATAAATAAAGACAAAGGGTACATGGTAAACCCAAACACACTGTCTTATTTCCAGGACATGATAAAAAATCAGAGAGAGAAATTTCAGTGAACCAATAATACCTTGTTAGCAACAATTGGTTGTGTTAAAATGTTTTTGATAATAATTATAGTACATTGTTAGTAAATATTGGTTGTGTTAAATCATTAATAATTGATTTTATAAAATGTCTAATTATTGTAAATAATATGTCTGTATCGTGCACACCAAGTGAATGTAGTGGAAGTAATCTTTGTTATTTTAAAAAAGGTTTGAAAAAGCGAGAAGATGGTATTCTCCGCGAAATATCACCATTAATAAAATGAAATTTATCCGTAGCTGGAGTTTTTAATCTCATCAAGAGCATATATATCTTCAAGGGAGGAGACAATAACTTTTAAGAATTCTGATATTTTTTTGTTGTTGTTTAATCTAGTGTTGTAAACTTCTTATTTTACCTGCCATATTTTTAAGTGTTTCTTGACAATCGGAATGCTCCAATGAGAGAGATGGGCCAACGCCACCTAGATATACAAGGCCCTGTCGCTGCTTCAGTGACGTCACGTAAGGGGACCGACACTCACAAGCAGTATGTGGGCTTCCCTGCATTCAATTCTATCACTGGGCTAGCTGTGATTTCTAAGAACATTTAATGCAGTTAAAACTTATGAACTGTGCTCATTATAATATTTAACAATTTTTAAGGAAGTTTTATCCACGTTAAAAAAAAAATTCTTGCAGAGAATTTGTTTTCATAACATAGTTGTCTTTAAAATTTTAATGTTACTATTTACTTAGATACAGTATAAGAAAAAGTTAAATATTCGGATTTAAATCCAGAAGAAATTTGCAATAAAATTTCAACCATTTACACAATAATTTCTAGTAAAATTTGAAATATACACCCGGATATAGAAAATAGGGAATTTTTAAGACAACTTTAATATTTACATGACAATAATTAACAACAATTAATGTCAGGTTATTCACTACTAATAAAAATGCTAAATAATAACGTTTCGTTTATTAAATGACTTAAAAAAACAATGTATAATTTCTAATTAACCGTTACTTTTCTTATTTTTTTTTTAAAATTAGACTAATTGCAGATATATATATATATAAACATTTTATTCCGGATACTGAAAGCATTTTAATGAAATTAATGTAATGAATAGAGCGAACATTCACTATTTCAGTGATAAGAATCTTAATGAAAGATATATTTTTATTAACAATTTCATTCCGATATATTTTAGTTCTACATATAAAATCAAGATCAGCTTTTTCTTTCTGTTCAGCTACGATTGTTAATTTAAAAATTTCTTGGATATCCCATTTGTTAAATTACTGTTGGTTTTTTCTGAAGTTCTTATCATTGAAGTTTTTGCTCATGAAACGTTTAGGTTGAAGAAAAGTTTTTGTTACTTGTAATTGTGAAAAGTCAAAGAATAAATTTCAAATTTCCTAAAAATTAATCTTGTGAATTCATCAATTTTTTTTTATTTCGATCTTAATTAAAAATTTTATAATTTACATAACATATCTTTAGATAAAATTATTATTATATATCATACACACAAACCCACTATCCAAAAAACACTCAAAATATGATAAGAAATAAAAATTTCTACCCTTCCCCCTCAAAAAAAACTATAATCATTATAGGGTTGTATGTGGATTAAATTCCAAACCAAAACACTATTCTCTTTATTTCTTTCTCCATTAGCATTACCTATAATCTTTATATTTCTATTTTGTGAAACTGTTGAAATACACAAAAAATCAATAACAAAATAAAATCGGTTTTCATAGAAATTTATTAAACTATTTATACATTACAACAGTAAAAATCCTATACAGAAATAAAAAATTTTTTACAATGTTGATCTGACATTAAAAAAAATCAAGTCTAAAATCAGCAGTTCAAACAGAATTTACCGTATTACAGCCATTTATAAAAACTATGCTAACAATATCTACATTGAATATATAATACAAAATTTATTACTGATAGCAAAATACCTAATGAAATTACACAGATAACATTTTTAGCCGTATTAAAAGTAAAGCTTTCATCAATAATTATGGTGAATACAGTTTTGTGGAGCAAAATTAAGGAAAAAACAAAAATAAAAAAAACGAACCAAATCCATGTTATATATAATTATACAAATATTTAAAGAGAAAATAATCTAATTGGATAAAATAGTGCAATACTAATCTATCTAATATAATTTAATAAACGTTCTAATTTAGCATTTTCATCAAAATTCTGAAAACTATATTATTTGATTAATTGATACCAGTGAGGATTTTCTTTATATTATTATTGATTAAATCTTAACATTTAAAAATATATTCATCATAATAGATAAACTGAATTTGAAAGCTTTACTTGCTCTTTTTTCTTTTCATTTCTTAAATGTTTCTAATTTTCTTTTTTTCTTTGAGCTGGAAGGTTTGCTTACATCGTTCTTTTGTGAACAATAATTTTTTAGCAAAGTATTAGTTGCAGTTTGCAAAACATATTTTAAGACTCTTTCAATCGAGTGTCCCTCAGTACATTGATCAAAGGACAGACATTCTTGTTCAATCAATGAATGGAAAGTTAGATTAACAACTAGACTTCGTTGGCCTTGTACTTGTAAAAATTGATCTTCATGATCTTTGGATAACAATTTTGAAACAATTATGTAATTGAAGGACACAGCATGAACAACATCTGGATGAGGACAAAGTAATCCTCCTCTATCCAAATTTCTTATGTACCTGTAAGATATGTCTAAATCTAATTTCTTATCTAAAGTTAAATTATTTAAACAAGATTGACATTGAATTTTTCTTAAAAATTTATATATACAATAGCCTGCAAGGTAAGTAATAATAGGCAATACTTTTAAAGAATTTAGATCATTTTCTGTAACAGTAATTTTTCTAAAAGGGGAATCATTTTCATTGAAAGACGAATCATCAGAAACTATCTCTTCACTGAATTTATTAACAAGTATATTTCCAAATTTTGAAGAATTTAGGGTTAAGGGAAGAGAATCCTGCATTCTTAGCTTCGATTCACATTCAAAAATCTGTGTTATTGATATGTCATAATTAGAGCCAGATAGTTGGCGATATTTCCCAAATCTGTCCTCCAGCATATCCGTTTGCACCTTTCCTGGAAGGAAGTATTTAAATTTAAGTTCCTCAATACAGTAGGTGCACATTTCAAGAAGAGCACAAGTTGTATGGGCCAGGGCTAAATGGGTGTCTCTAGAGAAAGTACCAGCAGTGGAATTCCTTTGCTTCCACTGATCCAACCAGCTCCAAAATTTCTCTAAAAATATTTGGCGTTCATCATTTTCTGCTTTAGTCATTGGTTCCTGATATATATTGTTTAATCTTTTACCTTTATTTGGAGATTTGACATTTACAATTTCAAACCAAGTACATATAATTTCAATAAACAAAGCAGTAGAACTGTGATCTATCAAAGTATGCTTACCTCCCATTTCTCTGAGAGCCTGGACAATAAATCTATTGAAAATTTTAAGAGCTAAATTCACATTCTGTCTTTCTAAGTTTGAAGGATTAAGTGCCTTCAAAGTCAGACCATATCCATATTTCAACAAACCTTCACCACTCTCTAGCTGATGCATTTTTCTCAAGGTGCTGAAATTTGCTGTCAGTAAGTTTTGTTCTGAACTGGCAGATGTGTCAAAATCAGGATAAAATAGGCACTGTCCTGATTTCTTTTGGTTAATCCAATTGTTTCTTACACATTTTATAATGTGAACAGAATCAATACAAAAAAAAAGTGGCCTGGAAGTATCGAAAGGATGCTTGTAAACTATACGTAGTTCTGGTGGTGTGGAAAAATAGGAAATTGCTTTCCGATTAATTGCATTATTGTCACTGACAACAGTAATAACCATAAACCCAATTTCTTCAAGGCCAATAATTATCATTTTCAGAAAATTAAATAACTCTGGGCCAGTTAATTTTTTTACAGGCAGAATGTGTACAACATCTTTATATTTAGATAAAAGACTTTGAATCATAAATACATAAGCTGTTGTAGCAGCATTTACAGAATCATGACTTGCACCAAAAATGCTACCTCCTTTATAGTCAAAATAAGGTTTTAAATGAATTTCATCCATCATAAGAACAATTTTATGGTCATTCTCACTTAACAATGAAAATTTACATTTTATGTATGATAAAAACCCATCCTCTTTTTGTTCAGCCATTGGTTTCAGTTGAAAATTAGAAATTACTCTTCTGAGTGTGCTAGGAGTGGGAAAATAAAATTTTGTGAAGAAAGCATAAATCTGTAGGCATGAGGTGATATAGAATAAAGTAAAGAAGAAAAAACAAGCATATCAGCTGTATATCTTCGACATTCCTTCTTACAGTCTAGAAGCATTATCTGGTCACGAATAAATTTAATAACATTACTCAATGAATCATCATTATCATAACTTTCAAATATTTTCAGAATTTGAGACATAACATGTAAATTTGGTTGACCTTTCTTCTGTTGATACCAAAAAGATTTTACATTTTCAAGAACACATGATAGCTGATTTAAATCATTAACTAATTCTGGGAAAATGTAATTTCTATTTGAGCTAGCAATTTTTACATTATTAATAAAAACAGACAACTGCATGTCTTCTGAAATCAAAACAGATACTACAATGACAGGTACAGGTTCCATTTCAATGATGGAAAAAAGTAATACATTAGGTTTTTTAATTACTGACCAACAATCTGGGAGTGCCATGCTTTCAATCTTTGAATATAGTTCCACTATGGAAGTAAACTTCATTCTGGAATCATAGGCTTCTTTCTCCTTCATGCTTTCCACAAGAGCTTTTCGAAGAGCTTCATTTTCACGATGAAGCTTTTTCTCATCAGCACTTTGTCTACATGATTGTGATGAAGATAAGTATGAAGGGCATCCAGGAAATATCAGTGGCACAGCATTTTTAATTAAACGAGGATATGCCAGAGGTGCAGAAATATTCATTCCAGTCTTTTCATCGTACATTTCTGTTATTCTCTGTACATCACATGGTCGGAAATGCAGCTCGCAGACCTAGGGAAAAAAAAAGAGTATGTTCAATTTGCTACATATGTGTAAACTGTGTATGCAAAGCAGATGTATGATATCACTGAAAACCTTGTATCTAATTTCTTTAGTTATTTTTAAGTAATTACTTATAATATCCTCCCAAAATAAAAATCTAAATTTACAGTGGCTATTGCTTGCATATATAGCACATTATTTCTTCTTGTATGACCTTGTTTTTAGAATATCAAAAAAAATATTTATCTTCTATTGACAAAATAAAATACACATAAATCAAACCAAACATAATTATGTCTAAATTTTCTCATTTTTATTTTTCTTAATAAAATTTCTGACTATTTACATTACATATGATGTAATCGGTAAGCAGCATATTTTACAAATAATCTCAAACTCTTCTTTAAGGAAAACAAAAACACCATAATTTTTCCTTTTGCTTATTAAAACATTAATTCCATTTTATTGTGTCTTACGTATTTCGAATATTATATAATAAACACTTAACGAAATTTGATTTTTACATATTAAAAACAAGAATTTCAGTATTTTTGTTTTTGTTTTTTTAATGTTATATATATATATATTAATGCATAATTAATCAATTAAATAATTTAAAAAGATTTTTTTTCCTGAATTATATCAGGTATTAATTGTTTTTTAATTTCGTAGTTATAATTATCCCATTTCAGTTGCTTAAAAAGCTTATATTTAATTAAATTTACGGATCTAAGCCCAAAGTTATTCTATAGCCCAGCTATATTAGAAATATTTAACCAATTACTTCTAGTGTTTATTCTATTATCGTAATTACGTTGTCATTTCTAATTCGAAAAAAAATGTTTAAATTACCCTGTAAATAAATTTCTCTTTAATCATTAATATTTTATATTTAATCGAATTTTTTGTTTTTCTCTTTGTGTCGTAGTATTATAATTGATGACAATATTACTTAGGATTTTATTTAATAAATTATTTACATTCTTATTTGGTACTTAGTTAAGCATAATTTAAAACCGAATCGACAAGAAATTTGAATATCATTTATTTTTGTTGGAAAGGAAATAAATTTCTTATATGTACAAATAAGTATGTATAAGAGTGAAGTTTATTAATAATTGAATTAAAATGAGAATCCATGTAAATTTATTGTTTATTTGAAGTCCAAGGTATTTTTGCTGAGATACATATTCACTTTTATCGCAATTACATATGTTATTTGTAGAAATTAAATTCAAACAATTATTGTGTAAAGTAAGAAAAAAAAAATAATTTATCACAATTTTGTTTTTTATTTTAATAAGCATTACTTTTGTTTTTTGTGTGGTTTATTATCATTTTATTATTATTAGCCCAATTAATAAAATTATTTATATCTTTAAGAATTTGAGTGAATTTATTAATTCCCTTCTTTTAATATTTTAATAATTTTTCTAATCTTCAAACAATTAGCAATTTTATTCTTAAAATTCACTTACAATAATTTCTACATAAATATTTCATTCTGAAATTATATGTTTGGTATTTATGAAATTATCTTCGTATTTTTATTAACACTGTTTATCGTTAACTAAGGATAAAAAAAAATACAATACCTATCAAAAATCCCTTTAAAATAAAATATTTAAAAGTTGCTAATTTTATAATAAATTTATTTACGCATCTCAAGTTTGAATTTAAATACATTTCATGGCTACCTTTCGAAAGCACGTGTTACCAAATGCAACATGTGCTTATTTAGGCCTAACGTCAAATTAAAAGTTGTTCTTAATGAAATGACTTAAATTAATAAAACAGTGTTAATAAAAGATATCTAGTAAATGTAGAATAAATTCATTACAGCATAGCTCTTCAAAGAAAGTGATTAAAAATTTTAGAGATACTCGTAAAATTTACTTACTCGTGTTGCTTTCGTTGGTTGAAAATTTTGTCTTGGAATCGAATTAATCCATTTTCTTCGTAAATCCACTTCCTCTGGAAATTTAAACACAGATACCTTTGGTCCAGTATCGTAATTGCCACGGCAATTCGGTACACAGCATCTAGAAGGCATATTTTCTGAGTTGAAAATAAAAAAAATTAACGCACAACGTTTGAGAAGTGACTGCCACGGCCACGGCGAAAACAACGGTCTGCTGCCTCTGACGTCAGAGAAATTTGAGGGTAGAGTGACTTGGCCTTGATTTATCTAGGTGGCGTTGGATGGGCACCACTGAAACCGTCAGCATCGAAAATGCCGCAAGCACCACAGATCTGGGTTTGTTCGTCTTCTAACATAACATCTCCCACAATCTGTTCGTAAATATGATAATCATTGATGTGTATCGTCGAAGGATCAACCGAACCTTTAATAAAAAGAATTCATCATTAATTTTATACTTGCTTCTCGCAAGATGATTGGGAATGTCGTCCATGTTGCTTATGAAACATTGCATAGAAAACAGAATAATCAAACTCAATATTTTTAATCAATAATACTCATTTTAATTCATTATTAATATTATTTTTAAAGACATTTCTTTATCTCTTTAATTCATTCGAGAAAAATATTCAGTAATTTTAATCTACTTTTTCTTCAAGTTATTTTTTTTTAAATTGCATACAATGAATACCATCTATTAACGAAGTAAATAATTTATCAGTTTATTTTTATTTTGATTTCACTTAATAATGTAGAACCATATGTAGTTTTATTATTTTTCATTACCCATACGAATGATGAAGACTTTTCGTCCTTCTTTATCGTAGCCAGGAGGAATAATGAACAAGCTTTAACAAAAAAAATTCATTCATTATTTTAAATTATTTTATACGTAATTATGATAGAATTCGGAAGAACAATTGCTTTATTAAAAAATGAATGCTAAGTTTGTTTTTAAATTCTTATTTTTAGATGAATTTCTGTAAGTTTGACAAGGCAAGATACAAAGAAGATACATCTTATCTTTCTGAAAACAAATCAGCATTTTTTTATTCAAAATGAAATATAGTTTAATTTGTTTATTTAAGAGGTTATTTATTGTTATGTAGTCACTGATTATTCAAGGCCCTTTCACAAACTAAGGCAGTAACTGCTCTGTAGAAACAGACTTTTGTAAGCAAAGCTTAAGAGAGCAAATTGGTGAGAAAGTGATAAGAATAAATGACGAATAAATAAATAGAAAAAATAATCTGTCTTAAAACACTTGAATAGGTAAAAAGAAAATTTGGACATTGTGTATTCTTTTAATTATTGTCTCATCAGATTTCTTTTTGCTTAAATCCCATTAAGATATGAATGTCTATATGCTTATGAAATACATTTCCATCCACAAATATATACATTGCATTCAAACAGGCTTTCATTATTCCATACAAAGATCAATTTTTAGTATTTCTTTTCTTCTTTCAAATATTGTAATTCTGGAGATAAAGAAAAACTAGTTCAATACTCACCCACATTCAATCAATCGCATTATTTTCGGATTCAAAACATCACGGTTTGTAAACCATTCAGAGACTGCTGTTCTCATTGTATAGAAATCATCTATTCTTTTCTTGGTTCGTTCCAAACTAAACTTCGAAACACGAAGGAAACGAAGAATGAAAACATCATCTGCACCAACAAGAAAGTAAAGAAACATTAATTAATAATAATAATAAAAGAATATCTATCTCGTTGTTTATTTAAAAGTTTTTTTTTTTTTCACATCTATTTCAAATTAGGTAAAACTAAGAATTAAATAAAAGAAACAATGAAAAAAAAATGTTTAGGCTTTACAAAATTAATTTTAGAAGTTATTGTTCAAAAATCCTAAGTAATTAATTCCCAATTTACTCTATTTCTATTTTCTGGATAAAAAAAAAAAAAGACTTCCAAGATTGCGGATATGATTATTCGATATTCAGTGTTTTCGTAGATGCTCATTTTGGTGTACGTTTAACTCAGAATTTGGCCACTGACAAGTTCGTACTCTTGTTGCACGAGCGCTTAAAGAGCTTTTTAAATATATGCAATTTTTCACTTTGATCTATCTAACTACGTAATACTCAGATTTACATACATATAATGCTTGTGTAGTTGACCGCGAGTTTATATATTTATTTATATGTAAATTGGGATGGTAAAATATACGAGATTCGAGATAGGCACTCTCTCTTTCGTATACAGCATTTTCTTTTTGGTTGGATGTTGTGAGCTGATTTTTTTTCTTTTTTTTTTTTTTTTGTCCATTCTCATTCATTAATAGTTTGAGGACATTTGCGAAATATCGACGGACTGAATTAAAACATCCGTGGATGTAATTTAACATCAATGTAAACTAATGATAACAATTACTCTTATCATCAGGAAGCGGAATCAGGCGAACTTTGTAAACACCGAAGTAGTAATGCCATAAACAGATGGTGACGATTTAAACTAATTGATTTGTTTCGCGCTCTTGAAGCGTCCTTGAAAATGACAACGAATCAGAGAAATAAAAAAATTAAAAAAAAAAAAGAAAAACTTGTAGTTTGTTATTTAATAGCATATTTGTTATTTAAGAGTTTCAACAAAGCAAATAGATATTGATTTTCTATCACTTTAGTAACTTCAGTGATTGGTCAGATATATTTGTTTACATGTTTATTTCAGTTAAAAGTTAAATTTACGGAATAATTCTGTATTTTTGTTTGAAACTTTTCACGGTTTGGCTGCTGTCTAATTGACCAGAACAAATTAATTAATAGAAAGTTCCCGAAAGTTTATTTTGCTCAGGATCTCAAAATATTTAGATATTAACGTTAAAATTAAAAAAAAAAAATCCAAGTAAAGAGGAATTGCCTTTTTTAAGTTCAGTTTAAAGCAGATTTATCGGTTTTGAACAATACCACATCAGCGGCTCACATTGTTAGGGGATGGGACGATTCAGCTCCGCCGTTTCACCGCTGCCGCTTCAGCTTCAAAATTTAGTATAATTATCAGTATAAAGATATGATTAAGAATATGACTATCACCCCTACTTTTGAACCGAGAATTAAAACGCATAAACCAGATTATCCATTAAGACCCATTATTAATTCTTACGGTTCCCCATTACAAGATTTGGGTAAATTTCTCAATAGAATTTTAAAATGTTTGAAAATTGATAGTCCTGAAATGATTGTAAAAGATACCCAACAAGTTATTGATTCCATTAAAGATTATAGAGTTAAAAACAAAAACAGAAAAATTAGATTGTATACTTTGGACATTGAATCTATGTACACAAATATTCCGATCAAAGAGGATTTAATGATCGTAGATTCCAAATATGATGATGGTATTAGAAGCAAATTTAAGTTAGAGAAGGCACATTTTCTAGAATTATTAGAAATGATATGTTATAATAGTTATTTTAAGTTTGATAATAAAATGTGTAAACAACTTAAGGGCTTCCCTATGGGTAGCCCGATATCAGGTACTATGTGTAATATATATATGAATTGGTTTGAAACATCCTATGTGAAATTATGGAAAGAAGCAGGTTTCATCTATAAAAGATACGTTGATGACATATTAATTATTTGGGAAGGCTCTAAAAGGCAATTTTCTGGTTTTTTTCAATTATTCAAGTAATTATCGTAAGGACATAAAATTCAAAGTTGAAGAGGAAGAAAATAATAGCATAAATTTCCTGGACATCACTATAAAAAATGAAAGAACAGGTCCAACATTTGAAATATTTAGAAAGCCTTATCAAAGTAACCATATTTTAAATTTCACATCTAATCACCGTGCTTCTACAAAAATAGATATAATCAAAGGTCACTTAAAAAGAATCACAAATTATACTGAAGATAACAATCTTTGGAGATATAAAATTCAAAATTTAAAAGAGACTACTTATGAATGAGTACCCCATGAATTTTATTGAAGGAACCATCAGAAACTTTTTTAGAAATAGACGTAAAGTTAACAGCGATCAGAGGAACAATCAGAGTGATTTCACGAAAAATTTAGTTCTATCCATTGGAATAAGAATCAACAGAACAGTAAAAGGATTATGCAAAGACAACAATATAAACTTAGTGTTTTATAAAAGCAACAAATTATTCAAAAAGAAAAGAACGATAAAGTATAACAACAAAGAGATATTACATAGCATGGGAGTGGTATATGCTTTGATTTGTAGGAGTTGCCAGGCGACTTAATTGGAAGCACGGGCAGAACGGTGGAAGAAAGGGTACAAGAACATGTTCGTGCTTTCAACAATAGAGAAGAAAACATTTCGGACTGGGCTGACCATTGCAGGATCAACGGACACAATCCGGACCCCATCGTGAAGATTGTCCATCATGAACAAGATGAACAAAAAAGATTCATGATTGAGTCTTGCTTCATTAATTGTTGTGTTTGTTTCAATAAGAATAAATGTTTAAGGGTAAATGAGATATCTTTGTCCATGTTTAGGAATGCTTTGTTGAACAATTTGAGAGTTAAAGAATTTTTATCTTTCAAATAAGTCATCTATTGCTTAACAATAGTCACCATTTCTTGTCCATTTCTATTTGTTTACTCCCGTTTTTTAGTTATTGTATTTTTTACTTATTGTATTTTTCTATCGTTTTTAAAGAGAGAGGAATTCTCTCTTTAAATTTATGTTATTTTTAATTTTTATATTCAACTTTTGTTCACAAAAACCTTGAGAAAGTTTTAAGAGATTAAAACGAAATATTGGGAATTGTCTACAGTGTAGGAGTTTCAGGAGTTTATTTATGTGTTTATCTGATTTTAAGAAGAGAAAGGTGAACATATAAATCGACGGCACACTTAAAAATAATTATAAAAACTTTAAAAAACTTTAAAAAACCGTAACATGTTTCGATTAGCTTCCGCTAATCATCCTCAGACGGAATGAAGGAGAAGTAATTATTCCGCCAATATATGGCGTCGTCAAAAAAAAAAAAAAAAATTTATTGGCTCCACTCGTTGAGGTGAACCAATAATCGTGTAGCTCACCTGTCCAATGCCATTACACCGTCAGAGGGGGAAGAAGGCCCAAGAATATTTAAAACTGAATGCCATAATGAAGAATGTTTTCAACAGAGACCTTGGTATTATACGATTTGTATTTCAAAATAAAAAATGATTCAATAAATTTTCTTAGATAGCTATCATTCTGTTTGGCAACAATTCTAACCTTATCCTTATCAATTTCATGGCGAAATTTATGAACATGATCGGCAGTATTATACTTAAAATTACGTTTACCAATTGCCTTTTCATGCTCCTCCAGTCGTTTTCGTAAAGGTCTATATGTTTTATAGACAATAATTATTTTTTTTTTTTTGACGACGCCATATATTGGCGGAATAATTCCTTCTTCTTCATTCCGTCTGAGGATGATTAACATGTTACGGTTTTTTAAAGTTTTTTAAAGTTTTTATAATTATTTTTAAGTGTGTCGTCGATTTATATGTTCACTGTTTAAATTCACACATGTAAAACCTTTTAACGAAGACAAAGGTTTTGTCTATTTGTTAAAATTCATTTTTTTAAAAGAAAGATTTAAGATAAATTTAAATTATTAAATAGCGAGATAAGGGAAGCTTTTTTTTTTTTTCAAGTTCACATCTTAAGACCGAAATGGGACATATCATAATCCTCAATATAATCCGTAATCTAATCAAATATAAACAGCGGAGCGGCGCTGAACTAGCTGGCGCTGAAACATCCTAGACCCCATTGTTAAGTCATTAACTTAAATTCTTTCGAATTTCTTTTGTTTGAAGTTCAACTAAATTTGATTGAACTGAAGCTACCATTCCTTTCATTTTAATTTAGAAAGAAAATTCTTCAAAAGAGAAACTGAAAAAAAAAAAATGATCTGCTGTTAACCGAATTCAGATCCTATCTGCAATTTGAGGCGAGCACATGCGAGTTAACAATACGGTGGCACAACGATTTCATTTCGTTGTCATTCCAATAATCTTAACTTATGTTCATATAAAATTTTAATGCTTGTTGTTTTTTTTTTAAAAAAAAATCTACAGTCAAATCGCGTTTTAAGAAGAATCCGCTACATATTTCAAAAGCTGTTGGATAGAGAAACACACATACAAGACATGAAGATCTTCGGACAGAGAGTTGCAAACAATCTTACCTGTTCTGCCATTTAAATGAGGCTGCTGTATCATCCAATCCCGGATGATTTGAATGCTTTGGGCTCGTAGTGCTGGATCCTCATTCAGTTCTTTTCTGGCTTTGTCCTGTAGCCATTGGGGTAACGTACACACATAGGTCGACATTTCCACAGTAGCCTAATGACAATCGAACTGTAAAGAAGTAATCAGATTTACGTATTGAATATCTATTAGCTTATCTATTCCTTCTACATTCCCGTCTACTTTTTTTCTCATGAATTCCCGCTTGGCTCTTTTTTATTTTATTCTAATGAAACGCATCAGCGGTTTCGCTTTTTTACTATTATTAGTTATTTATTTTTTCTTTTGTCTGAGAATTTCCTGATCTATTTAAGTGGAAAATTACATTAAAGTAATTTCTATTTGATGTCATGAAAAATGTAATAAAAATTATAGAATTGTTGTTGAATTTTGTTTTCTTTATATGTTTCTTGAGCTGTTTTTCTTTATATGTTAGAAACATATATATTCAAACTGGGCGAATCCAGCTGATGATGGTTGGGAAACAGCTGTCCTGGATTCCCGGTATCCCAAAATACTAAAACCAGGTGAGTGAATCCTTATTTATGTGCGTGTATGTCTTTTATTGTGATGTTAATTATAGAATTTTTTAAAGTTATATTTATTTCATTAAAAATCTAAAACGATTCTGTAATTGCCGCAACAATTTATAAATTAAAGTAATGAAACTGTAATTAATGTTATTTATTGCGAAAACAAAGAAAGAATTGAATATTTTCAATACTATTTTCGATTGGCTTAACTTCTGCATTTATTTTGACTGTTCTATAATTATGTATGTAATACAACTACAGTCGAACCTCCATATATCGAAGTAGCAAATTGCCGGAAAAAAATTCGATATATAGAAATTTCGATATATAGAATTTTATCATAATTACTCCCAAATTAAAGCTAATTTTCGTATACAAAACTCAATTTCTAATTTATATGCGAATCACATTAAATGAAAGTTAAAATAGTTAATTAAAAAATGAATTAGACTAATATGAAAGATTTATTGAGTACTACATACCTTTTTAAAAAAAACAATCCAGACAGTGATACAATGATCACAGTTACATTTTTTTTTAAAAAAAAATTCGAATATCTTGCTGAACAGCCAGTTTTGCGGAAAGTTCATCAAAGAAATGTTCACTAAAAACTTCACTAGGAACATTTCCGCGAATTGAAGTCCACGACGTATTGTTTCAAACGCTTCTCGCATTTCTTTTTTCGATGGCTTGGAAATGTTTTCAGATGCATTTACTTCTTCTGGTTCTTCGATTTCTTTTTCAGTTTCATGAAACGAACTCAGTATGTCTTCGTCTATAGGATAATCAGCAACGGCATTCCGATTTTTATAATAGTCGACACTGTGCTTGCGGGAATACAAAATTTAGCTGAAATGTCATTTTTGCGCATTCCGCTATCTACATTTTTCAACAATTCAACTTTATCCACACTTTTATACCAATAAGTCTTGAAAAAAAATTTCGATATTTAGATATTTTTTCGATATATAGAAACAGTTTTTCTATGTAATGAACATGGAGATTTGCTAAGAGTTCGATATATAGAAAATTTCGATATGGGGAAGTTCGATATATGGAGGTTGGACTGTATATATAATTATTATGTGTAAGTAAGCAGAAGTAGATTAGACCCTCAGATTTCTTGATTACATTATATGAGATGAACAATTCCGCCATTAACTTAGGAACAAAGAACGAATAATAAGTATGCTCTTCATATAAGACCATCTACGATCCTCGTAAACTTCTTACAGTGATCATGGGTGTTTAATCGTTGATAAACGCGTAACTAATCACTGCTTTCATAGCATTGATTCAAAATTGGATTTAATATATTAGTCAATGCGAAAATGAAGTACAATGGGAAAAAAAAAATCCAAGGGAGAAGAGAAACATTCACTCTTAATAAAGGCCTACTATTTAAACTTATATATATCTGAGTTTTTATATGTTTATTTATTTACGTAATGTTTGGTCACTCCGCTTCCCTTTTTAATTACTGTACTCAAAAACAAATGTTAAAATTACTTGAATAGATTTACGGAATGATCAATGGTCTAAGATTTCTGGGGGTTTGATTATACGGAAGTTTTTTTTCTACTATACACGACTCTTTAGCATCTGATATTAAGGTGTAAAGCTTTGCTTTGGGTTACATTCTTACAGGCCAAGGAAATATAAATGCTTAGCCATCAAAATATGACTTAATACAAAGTACTTATTGTTCCTGTCCTCTAAAAGAAATCGAATCTGTAGAACGTGTACTTTACTCGTGTCCTCTTTATACATAGTTTTCCCACTACAGACCTTATTAGCAGGCCCTTGGGGTGGCGAGAGGTAAGGCTCTCGGCGTTTCGTGACCAACGGGACTAAAGTTGAGGTCGGGTGGTCAGCCCAACGCCCGCTCACCTTTAACCCACGGAAAAGAAACCCAGTACCCATTCTAAAGAGGGCCCTTGTATACATATGCATGATATATTTTACAATTAAATCTTCTTTCTTATGATATTTCATGTCAATTCAAATTAGATATTTTAATTAAAAATCCTTATTTCCAGTATTTCTGGAATTTTGTAAATAGTGTTATGAAATTTAAATCAATTTGTAAACTTCACTGTTAAATTATTTAAAGCACTTTATTGTAATTATTTGTATTATGAATTTATTTATTTGTCTACAACTTCAGCTTTTTTTTTTTTTTTAAATTTCCATCATTTATTATTATTATTATTATTATTTATTATTATATCGAAAAAGTTTCAAACCATGGGTTTCACCAGCAAAGACAATATGGCGGGTCAAGGATCAAAGCACATATTGCCAAGTGTAAAAAAAAAAAAAAAAGTTTGGAAGAATGGTTAGGGATATGTGGTTGTGTCCATAAATTTCCTAACTATGCGTGTTGGGTTGAGTAGCCTTCTGCAGTTGTGCATAAGTGTTTTTATGAAGTCCTAGTGTGCTGAGGCTGTGGTGCAATGTGTGAGGCACCAGACCAGTGGCGGACAGGACGATGGGTACAACACGTACTCGATCCTGCCTCCACTGCTTCTGGAGCTCATGTGCTAGATCGGTGTATATACTGATCTTGTCTGCGTGAGTTTTCTGCATGTTCTTGCTGATAGGCACTGCAATATCAATGAGGTAGGTCTGTTTGTTGACCTTATCAACAAGTGTAATGTCAGGTCTGTTGTGATGTATCGCTTTGTCTGTGTGAATGGGGCGGTCCCAGTACAGCTTATGCGAGGATGACTCTAGTACGCTTTGTGGTAAATTATTATTATTATTATTATTATTATTATTATTATTATTATTATTCATGTTTTCCTTATTTCTAAATTCTTTACTATTTTATAACAAATTCAACTTAATAAGAAATTATTTCCGTGTAGTTGACATTTATAGTTTGCATAGTTTGGTTTATTTCTTAGTCTTTTTATGTAGTACATTGTTAATCCTCATTACGGTCTGAAAAAAATCCTAAACAGAATAGAACATTTAACTATATAAGACTTGGTTTTTTTTGTTTTGTTTTTTCTTTTTGTAAAAATGAAGAAAAAAGCAAAAACAAAACAAAAGAATACAACAAAACTGTCTACTAGTTCGACCCTGATAAGATTCCGTCCACCCCCACCCAATCAGTCGAGATTGAAAGAAGACCCTAAACCAAAGATTTATTACCCTTAAGCTCTTTGATTTTATTCGTTAAACCTGTTATTCTTTTATCTGATTCTTGTTATCTGGTCTAGATAATAAAACAGATTAAATTCATTAATGTTTAAATTCTATAATGTGTTTAAGTATTTTAGACCAAATATTAAATGATCAGCAATAAAGGAAACATGTGGTTTTCTCCCAGGATTATGTTCCCGTAGGAGAATAAATGTAATATCTCTATTCAATATTAAGATAATCGACTAGAAATAAGAATACAGATATCGGACATCTAACTAATCTATTTAAGTAGTAATATATTAGTTGATGTAATTTAGTTCATTTAGTGTTTTAGTCAAGTTACTATAATGAGTACTTAACAAAAATAAATAAATAAATATGCTAAAAAAAAAAAAAATCACTTAAAATTTCATTTAAAATTTCAATAATAAAAGGATTATTAAGAATTCTTTCCAATAAAACTCCTTATTCACTTAAGTTGGTCTCCTGGTTCTAGAATTCTCGAATTTTAACAACACTAGGTTACGCAGGAGTAGTTTTATTAATGTTTTGCTTAAAAAAAAAGGTGCGATCAGGCCCAGAGGACCGCGCAATGCAACTGGAGGGTAGGTTCCAGTGTTCAGAAACCTACGGGACAAAGTTGAGGACGGGAGGTCGGCCCGTCGCTCGCCCGCCTTTAACTCCCGGGAAAGAAACCCGATACCTATTGTAGAGAGGGCTGGGTAGACCCTAGGGCCCGTTTGGAGGAGAAAGAAGCGTGAAAAAATTCCCGGCCTCCGCCGAGGCCGGGAATCGATCCCGCCATCTCCAACCCGCAGCCAAACGCCCTTACCCACTCGGCTACCGATTTAGCAATTTAATTTTGCGGCGAAAAAAGATTATTGTCTTAATGAATGTATTAACGTGCAACTGTAATACGTAAATAAAAAGCGACTGTTTGCACAAAACATTAGAAACAGATTTAATAAGAAAATAAAAATAAAAAAAAGTTACAGTGGTCGCTTCGTAAAGGCTAATGTCTTATCAATTTACACCAAGAATATTTGTACCTAGAAATTATATTATATCCGTTTTTTAAATAAATTATTAATTTTTTTTTTTTTTTTTTATTCACTTCTAAGTAAAAAAAATGCTTTCTTCTTAAAAATTAAACCTCGCTTTGGAGACGAATGTGAATATTTTGAAATACAAGAACGTACCTGTTTGAGCGATCGTTGAAGAATCACAGAATGTTCTGTGGAAACACGCTGCTTGTCAAAACCGGACTGGGATTTTTCTGCCCCAAGAGGAGGAAGTTAATCCTAATAGAGAGAGAGAGAGAGAGATCCTGTCAGGCATCCCCAAAATCTCGGATTTGAAAGATAAGACAATTAAAATCGCCCATAGCTAAATGCTTGTTGATAAACTAAAAATAAGCCTTAAGTATACTAATTAAGAAGTAATTATAGACCCCGTTAACATCGAAGCAGAAACTGACCTCTGATATTTAGCATAAAACCATAGTAGTATTAAATTACAATCAAGAAGTTTCTACGCGTCTTCCCAGCTTTTACCTCTTGCTGAAAGCAGATGAGAGGAATTGTGAGCTCAACTGAAGGTCATCAGAGGACCTGTTCCATCACAAATAATGGCTAAAATGGGGGTGTGTCTTTAGGAAAAACAGACTCAGAACGTGAAAATCTGAATCACGTGTGTCTTTTTAATCTTTTCAATTTTTAATGTTGTATTTTCCTTTTCAGTACTTGTACTACCTTAAATAAAACTGTTAATTTGACGGATTTTACGTTTTTTCCAATAAATATAGTTAAAAAACAAACAAACAATTATTATTTTTTTCGGTTTTTAGTATAAAAATTATTGTTCTATAGTAATAAAAAAATAAACTGACTCCTATTCCTATTTAGTGATACCATGTTTACACTAAAAATATTTTTTTTCTTATTTTTTAAACGTAGTAAATAAGAAACATTGACAATGTCTTCTTAAACTGTACTTTGACCCGACCTAGATTTAAAACCAGAGTCTTAATTGAAATTGACAAGAAAGTGAGTAAAAACTACGTCCTAAGAAAAGCAAATCAATTCCGAAAAGAGAAGTTGATTGATTTCTTGATGTCTGTTGGTATGAAAATTCCTCACCACTTGTTTGATGTCATTTCTTGCAGAACGGACGTTAATAAAATTCCTTATGCAAATTATTTGAAGAATTAAGCAGAGGATCGTAACATTTTGGGTTGTTTAGGTTAATACTAGGCTGATAAATTGTTGTCATTAATTATTGATATTTCAATAATTAATAAAAATATTCCCAAATTAATTTTTTATTATAGGATTTTTTATTAATTCTTTTCAATGTAAAAATGTTTACAATAAAAAGTGTTAAGTTGTTGATTTCTGATGTTTTACGATCTTTAAACTTATTTTCTTTTTTAAGATTGGCTGATTAATAATTGAAAATCGGGAAAAAAAATATGGGTAAATAAAAATTAATATGGCTAAATAAAAACTCATTTTCTGCTTAGTGTAACCCAACAAAAAAAAATGTAATACTACGATGAAGTGTTTTTAATACATTTTAGTGTGTGTTATTTTAAGCATATTACAGAATTCACTGTGGTACAAGTATTCATTCAGTAAAAGAAATCTTCCGAGTTACAGAAATCATGAATAACATGTCATACGGTATCAAATGTACTTACTCTTGGTCTCTTTCTGTCACGATGACAGCATGTACAAGATAATAAGCGCTGTAAAGATGTTTCGGATTCAGATACAGTAGCGCTGAAGATTTGGTACGTTTCATTCAGTAATTTCGCATTAAAAAAGAATCTGGACTACTAAACAAAATAGCGCTATTATTGGATGTTTAATTTTCAAATACTACAGCGTTTTAGGATTGCAATCTTTTATTTATTTATCAGCTTAATAATACAGGGTGATTCACGAAGATATGCAGAAACTTCGGAAGCTCATTCTACATGTAAAAGTAAAGAAAAAAGTTATATAAACATAGGTCCGGAAATGCTTCGGTATCGAGTTACGACTAGCGAAAGATTTCGCCCATAATGTAGTACAACAATAAGCACATGGACTACACTTCAGTTGTTAGCTCTTACAATAAATCAAAACAATGCAATTCACATTATTGTTGAACAGCTGTTATTGTGTTGCCAATGTTTTTGTAGGTTCCACGTGGGATAAGCTTCAACCCACTGGGAGATACAGCTCTACGACATGTTTCATTCGATTTTTCAGGGCAACAATCATGAGAAACCACTGTTTTCGTCACTTAATTTACCTTCCCAGACTTCCAGCAAGTCTTCATTTCACCCAGGGTACTACATTATGGGCGAAATCTTTCGCTAGCCGTAACTCGATACCGAAGCATTTCCGGACCTATGTTTATATAACTTTTTTTCTTTACTTTTAATGTAGAATGAGCTCCCGAAGTTTCTGCATATCTTCGTGAATCACCCTGTATAAAACAAAAGAAAAAAATCTCGTTTGAGTACTTTAAAAAGCGGTGATGTTTCATTCATTTTTAAAGAATCTTCACAAGTTATATTTAAGATTTGAAATATCCTAAAAGTTGTAAACCACTTTCAGTTTAAGGGTTCAGAAAATAAAAACGTATACTTTGGTTTTTACTTTATGGGTTTCTATTATTATCCCTTTCTTATTATATATTGAGAGTTTGTTAGTCTTTTAATAGCAATAAATCATGGTTGTCGTTCGCGTTTTTTTCTGAAGTCTCTTTGCTAATGTAATCTTCATGAGCGGTAACTAGTTAGCATTAGTTTATTATTAGATCTCAACCCTATTGAACATCTTTGGGATGAAATAGAAAGGGCTGTTCGTCTTTGCGACACAATCGTGTCTGTGTGAAACAATATACCTGCACAATGTTGTCAGCATAGTGTAGAATCAATGCCAAGACGAATTCCGACTGTTTCGAAGATCAAAGGAGACCCAATCCGCTTTTCTATAGGTATATCTAATAAAATGATATCTCCGTGTTTAGCTGGAAACTTCCGCCATCCGGTCTTCTTTTACGCTTTAGGGCGACTAAAAGAATCGAAATCTATCAAACTCAACACATGTAGGACAGCGAAAAACTTTCTTCACAGAGGGGATATGAATGTGAATCACTGCACGTTTTGTATTGAAAAATAGGAGGATTATGTTCAAAATGATAACCTTACATTCGTCTTTTGGAGTAAACAATCAATTAACATTTTTTTTTTTTTTTTGATTTTGCATCGAAGTTATGCTTTCGCAGTTGAATTATATTTTGTAAGTTGGATGATCATCTATAGCTGAAAGACACCTAACGACTTCCAATTTTAAATATACAGGGTGATTCATAAAGTACTGGGAAAATAGGCTTGCAAAGTACGAACATCGAGATATTTTTCTAACTTGTAAGTCAAATTCGGTGTAAAAAATTAAATAAAATACGGCAAGGAATTACGGATCGAACGTGCGATTCTGAGTCGGATGATGGGGTCCCCATTTTAACCTTTTTTCTGCCCCGATGAAAAAAAATAGTCTAGTTAGCACCCTTCCATTTTTCCAGTACTTTATGAATCACCCTGTATTTGATCAATAGAAGAGCAGAGAAACGGATTGATCTTAAATTTCTAAGTTTTATCAAACCGAAAACCGTATTAAATTTATGCTTGAGTTAAATATTTTTTCAGTCGTTTGATAACATCCTACTGAGTCCTTTTAAGAACCGAAGCATAGAAGAAAGTATAGAACTGGGATTGCAAAATATGTAATAATAATTTTTTTAACACCTTCAAAGTATTACTTATTAGAAAGGAACAAAAGGAGTTAATTATGAAACAGGAAAAATATAATTAATATACTATGTCCTTGAACACAGCATTTTCAGTGAAATACAGGAAGGCTACAATGTCAAAAAGAATAAAACGAATGAAGTTAAAATTACTCGTGCGTAAAACAAGCTTAAAATATATATTATAGGTTTGGCCTCGATTAAAAGGGCCTGCTTTGTAGTAGAAAACCTACGCAAAAAATAGTCGTCCAAGAATTAGAAAATGGAAACTTTATTATCATTCGGTTTGTGATCTTTAGCTAAGGAAGAAACCGCCAGACCCAAATAAAAAGGGTGTCAGACGAACGTAAAGAACAAGACAACACATAAACATAAAATAAAGACGAGAATGCAGAAAAAAAAAATTCTAAACTTTATTCTAAAAGAGTTTATTTATTACTGTATTTAAATTCATGAAAAACGGAAAATTATAGAATGCGTTGGTATGAATTACACTTCCTATTTGGTACTCGATAGTAAAACGCTGTACTAAGGGCTAGGAGAGCTGGATTCAATTTCAGGAGGAGGCCGAGGATTTTTTTTTCCCATGATATTTCTCCTCACGAGGGACAGAGGATTACCCAGCCCTCAAGCAAACTGAGAATCTAGTTTCCTTCCTGGGGCAGTTGTAAGGCTGACCATCCTACCTCAACTTTGTCTCCTTGGTCTCCAGGAGTCTTACTTACCGCGACCCAAAAGGTAACGTGAGCTTGTAATGGGATACCGTAATTTAACTAATATTCAATTAAGTCAAAAAAAGAAAATAGGAAAAAAAGAAAAAAAGAGATGTTCAGGAAATGAATCATGCGATTAAATAGGACTAAATAAAAATGTTTTGACATTTGGATTATTGAAGAGAGAAAAACAGGATAGACCTTAAATAAGAAATAAAAGACCAACTATAGAATTTCTTTACAATGAGGGCTTTTATTTCAAATCCTTTGATCAGAATATTATGCTATTAGAGGAACTCTCAATAATATTTGACAGTCAATTGAGAAACTAACTTCCTTTTAATATTTGAATTAAAATGTCTCCTTTATAAGCATACACTTTGCAATCATCTAACACGTAATAAAAAAATATGTTAATAATAAAGTACTAGTGAAATGATAGGAAAGGAAAAAAAACAGTAATTTGAAATTAAATTAGAAGACAAAATAGAAATATTCCAAATGTGTTAAACAGGAAATAAAAGTAGTATAAAAGAAAACATTGCATTCTTCGTTAGCCAAATGTTTGTTATGCTAGAGCAGCTGTATTCTTTCCATAGTTTAACCAAGCTGTTAAAAACAATGTAATTTTGTATTGTTCTGTCGCAGTTAGTGCTGCACACCTTACCTGATCTTGTCTACAGACTAGAGGATCTCCTTCAGAGGTGTTCTAAGGTTTATCTAACTCGCTCTGTAAAATTATCACAAAGTTTAAGATCGACCTTCTGAGTTCGACTGGTGATCTCAGGAGTCTTCCTTCGTGTGTCACCTACCCTCAAAGTAAAATACGGCATAGTGCTTTAATCTTAACATTCCACATAAATCTTTAGTTCCTTTATCAATTTTTCGTTTTACTGTGTTTAAAAGTCAACATTTAATCCTTCTTCTGAATTTTTCTTCATTTGAATTTTTCAGTGCTCTTGCTGATGTAAGCCAAAACGCAGTGAAACATAGATGAGGTTCTAGAGGGTTACTTAAGCTTTTTTTTAGATTGTCAGAAAAAATATTTCTTTTTTTTTTTTCCTACTTTACGTCGACATTTTACCCTGTTTCTTGATTAGCGGAATACTTTAGCGAGACAAATGCCACTAAAACCACCAGCATCAAAAGTACAGAAATACCACAGATTTGAGTTTGCTCATCTTCTACTAGAACATTCCAATATTTGTTCGTATTTATAATAATAAATGTTGAAGGATCAACCACTCCTTTACTAGAAGTCTTAATAATTAACTATACATCTTCCTTCCATAAAATGATCTGATAAAAACGTCCAAAGTGGAAAACAATCACCACGTTCAAAGTTGTTGATCTAAAAAGAGTGTTTTAATTTATTACATATTACTTTTATTTTATTTTCTGTTTTAAGATGTGCGCTTGTCATCAGTTTTGCTGTTCTGCCATAAGTACAGTATTTATTCACTTGTTAGCTTGTGTACATGATCTACTATCTTTGATTTCCAGACTCTCAAACCCACATGATTCTGCAAGGAAACCGTCGCGTCCGTCGTCTAAAACCAGCCATATCGCCCTCTAGTTCCGGGACGGAGTTATTAATTTATAAATAAATATATGTCTGCAATGTATATAAATAACCAGGTTTTGTTATATTATTTTAAATAACTTTGTCAAACAGAAATGCATCCTAATCACTGTTTCCTTCTAACATTTAAGGATAATAAAAAAATATTCAAATCGGCTAGAAATTTACTTCAGGTTTTGTTAAAATGTTTAAAAAGAAGACTTTTATTCATTTGTTATTCTTGAGAATCTCCAAATTCAATCAAATAAGAAAATTAAATACATAAAAAAGTGGTTGTTAAGACTATTTGCTTTCTCTTGTATTATTTGTTTTGATTGATTTTATTTATTTAGTATTTTTTTTCGTTTTCATTTTTAGCGAACCATTTGGAAGCTTTTATGATAGCGATCAAAATCGGTAGCTGTTGCGTTTGTTCTGTCCGTCCGTGTCTGTCCACCCCTAACAACTCCCGAACGGAAGGTCGGATCGGCCAACGGACTTCACCATCGTGTTCAGAGATCCAAACAACGTAGGAATAGGGTATTTTCAGGAGCCAACCCACCCTCCTATGTTCGAGATATTTGGCATTGTTTTCATTTCCGCTATTAGCTTAAATTTTAGAAATGCAACTAATTTCATTTCAGTTGTCAGCTATAGCTTGATGGCTAAGTTCTCGGACTGATAAGCTGCAGATTGTCGGTTCGAATCCGTTTTTTTTTTTTCTTCTATTAATTTTTTTTTCTCAATATACGCGTGGGTTTTTTTCTTATTTTCCTAACTTCTTTTTATTTTTCCTTACATTAATGTACTTCCTTTTTATTATTATATCGAAAAAGTTTCAAACCATGGGATTCCCCAGCTAAGACAATATGGCGGGTCAAGGACCAAAGCACATATTGCCAAGTGTATTAAAAAAAAAAAAAAAATTTGGAATAATAGTTAGGAATGTGTGCTTGTGTCCATAAATTTCCTAACTATGCGTGTTGTGTTGAGTACCACAGCCTTCTGAAGTTGTGCATAAGTGTTTTTATGAAGTCCTAGTGTGCTGAGGCTGTG
>JAFIDM010000003.1:48633867-48646982 GCA_023159025.1 Thereuonema tuberculata
CTCTCCTTATGGGAATGGGATCTGTAGTGATGGAGGTGTTAGAGGTGTGTAGGTGTAATGTTGTGTTCCAACTCTTCATCGTGGCAGCTAAGAATGCCGTGATCTTGGGGTGTATTTTGTAGATATGAAGAGTGTGTAGGAGCCAGGAATGTGGGACAGAATCAAATGCCTTCTTGTAATCGATGTATGCGATATGTAAGCTCCTATTCTTCGCGCGTGCCTGGCGCAGGATTACAGAGTCAATAAGGAGTTGCTCCTTACAACCCTGGGAATTCCTGCGACAGCCCTTCTGCTGTTCGGAAAGAATGTTATATGTCTCGATATGTGTGTAGATCTTGTCTGCGAGGCAGGAGGTGAGGAGTTTGTAAAGTGTGGGGAGGCAAGTGATTGGGCGGTAGTTTGCAGGTTGCGCTGTTTCAGTGTTCTTGCTCTGTAGGTATGTGACACCCTGTGTGAGGAAACTAGGCATATGTTCTGGGTGTTGGATTATGTCAGTGAGTGTAAGCGCTAGTTTTCCATGCAGGGACGTGAACCTCTTGATCCAGAAGTTCTGGACTCCGTCTGCACCAGGAGCCTTCCAGTTGTGTGCATGTTTTAGTGCTGTCTGTATGTCTGCGAGAGTAATCTCATAGAAGGACATGCAGGGTAAGTGTTCAGTGAGTTGCTGTTCCTCTGTTATCCATGGTGCTTTATCATTGTGGGGAATAGGGTTTGACCACAGAGACGACCAGTATTCATGTAAAGCCTCGCTGTTGGGAGTGTTTGTGTTAGTTGCATTATTATTATTATTATTATTATCTATTAATAATTATTTATTTAATATTTTATCAATCATTACTGATTATTCAACTAATAACAATTATTAATTAAAAACAATTTTTTCAATAACTGCCGCTTCCTGACTTTCTTGAAAACGTTGCGAAGCCCCTGCAATGTAATTCTCTATTTCTTTATAGTCGAAGGAGAAGCAAATTTTTGAGAAAAAAGTAGATGACCATTACGAATGGAAGTAATATCAAGATCCCTTTCTTAAAGAATCAACGTATAAGAGACCGAAGTTTAAAATACATTTTTATATTTCATATTGATTTAATGAAAAAAGATCTAATCTCATAAACTGCTAATAGACAGTATCACCTAACATCTTTAACTGCTTATTCAGACATAGCAGCTAATTACAGATAGAACTTAGTAAATCCAAAAACATGAACAAAAACTTAGATAGTTGTCCCTACTTTATAGTTTCTCTCGTACTTATTCACTACATAAAATCCGATGGTGGCACTGCCCAGAGCGCTAGGTAACCTAATTCTTCCTTGTTTATTGAGGAAATAAAATAAACACATGCCATTAATAGATATTTGATTTCCTTTTCTAAATCTACCCTCGGATATCGTTTGATAATAATGTAATGCACGATTTTTGAAAATTCGTTTTTTCATTTATTTTTATTGACTTTGTGCTGTAAACATGTGTTACAACGGAAACCGTTATCGTTAAACCATTACTACTTCAGGATCTTAAACCTTTTAAGTAAACATTAAGGGTTGTAATTGGTAATAGGTTAAAGAAATTGTAATTAAAAAAGTAGAGGAATAAAAATAACAATAAACACACGATCTTTACTGACAAGTTATAGTGGGTTTGAAAACAGTTGGAACTTTCATTTAAAAAAAAAAAAAAAAGAAAAAATGTTGAAAATGAGATAAAATGAAAGAAAAAAAATTGTGATGCTTTGATAAACAAATCAATCTGAAAAGATAGTTAGTTTTTCTGTATCTATTCTTAATCTATGTTTAACTTTCTAAAGGAGCCATCGATTCCTAATATATCTTCTTTAGTTTTTGGTTTTCCAGGTCTTTTGGATTCAATCACACCATATTTCTCCTCTTCAATGAAGAGTTTTCTTCTTTTTATAACTTCCTTCTTCCAAAGGGCTAAAAAAATAATAGAATAACTTGAGAATAAATTTCTATCACAGATAATTGTAATAAGAATTCAAAAATTTCCTTCAAATGTAAAGGAAATTAAATTAATTAAATATATTGGCTGACTTAGTAATTTTAATAATATATTATTATTATTATTATTATTTAAAAAGTTATTTAATTCGTATAAGATAAGTATCAAAAGGAAAGAGTTCTTTTATATCAAATGGTATGGAAGTAGCTCCTGCTATTTGACAAATTTCCATTCTGTAGTTAACAATTTATAGCAAAACATTAAATTTATTTTTAGAATGTTTTCTAATTTTACCAAGCATATCAGCTTGTTTCCCACCAGTTCCACCATATTCTTCTGGAAGGACTTCGGGATTAACAGATTTCAATAATGATGCCTGGCTCTTTCCATGGAGTTGGAGCTGTAAAATTAACAAAATATAATATTTAGTTATATTTAAATATCTAGTTATTAATATAACTAAATATATTTAATATATCACAAAACATCTCTTCACAAACTTCTCTGTAATCAACAATATTTCAAAGGTCTCATCGACCTTTTTCTTCAGGTTTTACATAAAAACATATAAACAAAATGGGAAAAGGAATCATCTTAATCTTTTCCCAACTAAAATAACAAAACACGAATATGAATTTTATACAACAATAATATAAATGTGGAATACTTCTTGTGACACATTATTACCTCGTGTAACATATTTTTACCCAAAGTATTATTTAAATTCAGAAATTCAGAATTTTTTTAAAAAAAATAAATAAATGTCCGAAATTAGACTTTTGAAGTTCATCTTTAATTTAGTCCTAATTCTTATCTTACAGAAGTAAATGTCCAAAATTTAAACTGTGAGTTCCATCTTTAATTTTTTATGAAGTCCCATATTTTATCTGAGAAGTAGAAAACTCTGTAGAAAATTTTAAAGTTTGTATAAAATTCCCAAAGGCCTGTCGTCCGACTCCTTAAAACTCATGATTGTTCTTAACCTCTTACCAAAGACTATTCAAGTCAGATAATCAAAATACAAACTAAAATTAATGTTAGTAATTTTAGTTTGTATTTTGATATTGAATATTTAGTTGTATTAAATATAATATTTAGAAAAAAATATAAAGAATTTGTAAAAATAATGATTTTATGAATTTTAACGGGTTTATCAGATGGGTCGCTCAAATAATACACTGCTTTGCAAAACTTCGGGATGAGGCAGGTTGATGTACGCAAGCGGTTCTCAAGTCACACAAACCTTACGTCATATTTCATTATTACGCATGTACTGTGGCTCCTGTTCCCCGACACGGTCCTGAGTTATTTTGTGTTTGGCTACTTTGCTACAAACCGCGTTAAATTACTTTTTCCACTTCGTCCTTAAGTTGTTCAATCTAGTGTATTTTGTTTCAAATAATAAAGTTTTCTTTACACAGTATTTTATTTCCAGGAAAGTAAATTAATTTTGAATCGCAATTAATTTTATTCTTAGCTAATTCACCTTGAAGAACTACTTGAATGGACTATGTATTTTTTTTTCTCTCTCATTCTTTAATTTACCTGCGAATGAACAGCGACAGAAATACCGGTGTGTGTATTACGGCGCTCTGAACAAGAAACAACATTTGCCTTAGGCATACTTCATATGGTGACTAAATTAAGAACAGTGGTGTGGCTGATGGTATTCATTTTGCGAATGAATCTATAGGTGCCTTTAGGTCGGCGCAGTAGGGTAGCAGAGGTAAGCAAGGCAAAGGGGGCGCCAAAAGGCCTAACGCCGGCCCTGCACGCCTTACACGTAAAGTTGTTTTATCATGATGGCAATGCCATTGCAACTCTGCTCAAATATAGTCATTATAAGTCATTGGAAAGAGGTCCAGTAAAATGTGCAGACAGTTCGTGAAGTTGAGGAATTTGGATACTTTACAGACCGACCTAGGAAAAACTGCCAATTTTTTACAACAGACAAACTTTATTTCCAACAACAGTTTGTTAAGCACTGATAACAGAATGCAGTAGTCTCAAAGAGTGCAAGTGCTGTAGCACGATAATTCAGGAGACATTCGCTGGGTGGAGGTCTTTTTACAAAATGTTGCTTTGTTATCCCTTATAATCACAACCAACAGGTGATTAACACTGAAATTCTTGTAGTCTAAGAAGTGTTGAGGGCAGAATGCTAATATAATAAGAATTGAATTTTCAATATTGTTGGGTTAAAGAAACTTCTAAAAATAGGTGAAATCAATGCGTAATACATTCTAGAGTAGCAAAACTGCTCCTATAGAAAGAATATAGTGAAGATAGATTAAAAACATGAAAAGCATCGTACATTATCAGGTCATTTATTAAAAATAATGAGCTAGCTAAAATGACTATCTGGGTATTCTGGGTAATCTGGAAGCTATTAAAAGGAAAACATAAAACCTAAATCTTATAAGAAAGTTCAGCTGTATTTAGAACCATGAAGTCTGGCCAATCATCTAAAAAAATTTAATACCCTTTAGGGATGGCAAGAATTATAGTAAATTCGAGTGTAAATGGTCTCGAAATATCCAGTGGAGCGATGAAAGTTATTTTTATGTGTAGGTCTGCGAAGGATTTTTAATGCTTGAACCCTTGTGATTTTTTAACTATAGATTACCTATTGTGCAATATTCTTCACCAGGCAAACTTGAGGGACAGAATAATCATAGACTGTATCCGAAACATCACTCTACGTTGTAGCTGTGTTCTACTATTGTGGATGCTATTTAGTGAATACATTGATCAACTTCTATATGATCCAGAGGCGGATTTACACTTTTGCCGCCTATGAGCTATGCCAGATTTGCCGCCCTTTCTCTTGACTCTCCTGTCTGAATATATCACTAGTAAACTATACTGATGTTTATGTTTAATTTTGAGCTAAGTTACTGATAATTTACAACTCGTCTATTCGTTAGAATTTACTTAGTCAAGAGTATGAAAAAAAATATATATATTTTCTGAAATTTGTATTGGGATTTTAAGTTTCAGATAGCTGTCCGGCTTTGCTATATATATATAGGTAGAGGTAGAGAGAGAGAGAGAGAGAGAGAGAGAGAGAGACACACACACACCAATAATGATGCATTCTTTTCCTTAAGAACACATTCTAAAAATATGTTGTAAAAAGTTGTTTAACAGAAAATTAAACATCAAAATTAATTTAAATAATTGGGATATATTTCGTACGTAACAGTCGCAGAAGATATGTATTAGAAAGTAAATACAGGTATAACCAAATCATAAATCATTCTGATTCAAATAAAAAATTTGTCATATGTAGGTGTTACAATAATGAATAGTAATGTTAGTCAGGTGTTTACAATAATAATGTTTTTCTTCTTGCTTGTCCTTGAGCGAAGGCAGTTATTAAGTCGTCAAAGTCTAGGCTCAATTGTCAAAATTGCCAACCAGTTCAGTCGATCGTTGCTTTCTGTGGACCGATAGTTTTTCAATCTTTTCATGACTGAAAACGACCTCTCAGCTGAGCAATTCGAGATCATCGTCAAGAAGATCCTCAAGATGATTTCGACATATGGATACAATTCTTTCAGCCCACTCTCATAAATCAGCTGACTAATGCCAAAGAATGTTTTTGGAGGTTCTTTGTCCACACTTTTCAAAAAACAAACAAAATGAACACATTCATTTCCCAAAGTTTTTCTCCGGTAAATTATCGTTGTGAAGAAACTATGTGGAAAATACATTTTTACAAATAGTTTTTCGGTCCCAATCAATCCCACAAATGAAAATATCGAACAATGAGCTGAGAACATCGTCTACCATTTTGCGATGAGATAATTAAGTTAGCAATTTATCAATAATCACAAAAGAAGTGTTTATTTTGAAGTTGTTTTGGCCGCTCAGATCTGTTTCATGTTGTTCCCGTGTTTCATCACAATGAAGCTTTCCTATTTTTTTTCTCTTAGTAGAATCTTTATATTCACTAATTTTTTTATTTTACTTTGGCTTCCTTTTCATAAGTTTCAAATTCTGTTCGTATGCCTGATGCATATTCATAGAGGGAGCCGTAAATCTTAGCAATAGTTGAAAGATTCATTTCGGTTGATTGAAGTGACTTGCTTAAAAGAGTCAGCCTCTCCAGTAATTTACCCCACACAATTGAAAGTATGACCGTTTCCAACCTCTGAAGTTGTTGAAGGTATCCAGATGCTTCGTTCCTTATGATAGTTTTCAGTGTTACATCATTTTGGATCAAAGTAAGAGCTTCCGCTATTTGACACCAATCTTTGTTTACGCTTCGGCAAGCATCATCTCGAGCCCACCAGCGAGTTTTAGATAAACTCTTTAAACTCAAATTGTCTTTTCCAACAAAACAACTTTGAAGTACCTTCCATCTTACCTGAAAGAAGAGTAGACAAGATAGACTACATTAAATTCCACTCTGCGATTAAATGGACACAGGACACTGACACTGAATAATAAAATTTTAAAATACACGGTACGGGACTTTTAAAAAATAAAACATGGACGATTACATTTCATAAGCCAAGCGATGCAGGCGCTGTAGCCAAAACGTCCAAAACAATCAATTTTCTAAAAGACAATGACGCGCTCACGTCACTGTCAGACAGTCCGCCGCCGTGCCGCCTCCCACGCCTGAGCACTTCAATGCAACCTCTACCCCCTTCCACTGCAAACATACCGCCACAGTCATCACTCACCAGATTTCCCGGGATATACACTCAAAGCCAAAAATACGCTCTGTTCGCATTATATACTGCACAGACACATCAAAAAGCCAGGAAATATCTGTTTCTTTTTATGTTTCCCTCATTTTCTGCAAGTAATACGACACTTAATATTTTTGAATATTAATATTATTGAATAGCACAGGATTTTTTGTTTTTTTCTTATTTTTTTGCCGCTCCTTAAAGTTGCCGCCCTGGGCTGTAGCGCTTTTAGCCCTCGTGTAAATACGCCTCTGATATGATTCATAACAGTCTCTACCAGTTCTTTGTGTCAACGGTTCACTCTCTAACACTATCTATTAACATTGGCTCACTCCATATCTCTTTGTTACCTAATATGTTTCTATAATGCCACATTACAGTTTCGGATTTAAAAACAATAAATGATTAGCGTATTATTACACCTTAGTTACACGTTGTCATTTGCCAATCATGTTCCCTATTTATTCTCACAACTGCTCTTTTTTTTTCCCCTCTTCTTAGCGCCACATTTTCTGCTGCTTCTGTATTTTGGAATTATTATTGTTATTTTTTACATAATCGTTTCTCCCTATTCTAGGAAGTGTTCCTACTAAGTCAGCTACAATTCGTACTATCTCTCTCTCTTCAGATGACTCTGAATAAGGATGCGTTATCAGTCCATGAAATAACTCGAGTCCTATTTTAATATAAAATAATAATAATAATTATGGAAGGATTTTGATAAAATTTTGTGTTTAGCCAATTTACAAAAAAATGTTTTTCGATCAAATCGAATTCGATCAATTGTTATTATTATTTCGTTCTTTTTATTATTTTTTTAATTATTAAAAAAGAAATGGAAAATACTTCCGCTTAATTCATTTGCAATTTACATTTTTAACACCTGAAATTTCACCTTGAGACGCATTTGTACAATTCGCTTGAACTAAACAATTTTATTGTTTATTAGGTTTGGAATTAAAAGTTAACAGAAATTAGGAAACAATATACATATATGTAAACAAATTGAGGAAGTGAATACGTAGAACTAAAGAAAAAACATTTTGAAACGTGTATCATTAAAACTGGAAAACAATTATATAAAAGAAGACCGACAGTGGAATTGTTAACAATAGCACTTCCTTTCAGTGATGTCCTTGTTCAGAAATTGCGCTATTACAGGAGACGTCAATAATATTTGACACTAATTAAGAAACTCCGATTACATCGGATGTAGGAATTAAAACGTCCTATTTTTAAATACTTATTTATAATAACTCTCAATAAACACATTAATAGAATGGTAACTCCTAACAGGGACAAAACGAAATTTCAACCTAATTAAAGTATAAGAGATATTCAAAATGTATTAAACTAAAAAGTAATTGAAAACCATTTATTTACATTAAAAAAATGTGTCTAGACAAAAATAAATTGAGTTTAACTGTACTTTTAAGTTTACTTCACTGATTTTCTATAAACCAAGTGACAATTTTCTTATCTTTGACGTGAACTTTAGCAAATGGAAGATGTAAACGAACTTGCAAGTTTCGTTAGTTTCATAGAATAATATTTTCTTTTTTTTTTTTAACTTACCCGGCTTTTTATTTTATCTGACATGAACATTTTGAACATCTGGAACAAACTGGCGAAGATGCCTGATTCATTATAGAAATTCATGAGTCTGGCTCGGACTGGATTGCATTCCTAGGAAAAGAATTTAGAAGCTGTTTTGATAAATTGTTTATAAGTAATGTATATTCAAAATATTATACTGAACTCACTGAAAATTAGAAAAATAGAGGACTTTTTTTTTTGACAATTATGTATAATAATAATAAAAAAAATAATTAATCAATCTAGTATTTTCGCACACCATCATTGATAAGAATCCGGAACAACTGTTTCGTCCTTATGTCTCTTTAGCCGGATTTACCCTCGATGATAGGCTCAAAAAAGGATTTTTTTTTATTAAGACAAACCAACCGTTGGTTTAGAATTGTATGCGTGGTTCGATAAAAATTGAGTAGAGAAAAATGGCCATTACTACAATGACTTAAAAATGCATGAACACATCTATAAAGACTGTTTCATAATTTTTTTACTGAGTTATCTACCGAAAAAAAACCTCAAAATCTTTGAAAATAAAGGAGTCTTTTTCTTGTTCTTCAAATTGAAACGTTCTCTAAATAAACACATTAATAAAATGGTAACCCCTAACAGAGACAAAACGAAATTTTTTACTCGTGCAGTTAGTTTTTATATAGATTCTACAAACATATACTTGAAGAGAGGGATTGCCATTTTACAATTACAGTAATATTTTGTAAGAGTGCTTTCGTAAGTGTGCTTTAAATTTTCAGTTGTGAGATATATTATAACCGTTACGGAAAAAAGTACTGTGATCAGTTACTTATTTGTAAAACATTAATCTATCCATTCGGGTGCGTTTTCAGTGAATCGGCAATAATGTACGTAGGTATACCACTGCCCATGGAGGCTCCCAAGTTTCAGTGACCCGGCACTGAGATGACGTCGGATAGTAACCCAGCACTCGCCCGCCTATACTACCGGTAAAGAAACCAGATAATAGTCTATCAGACGGTTCTTGACGATCTCGTTTGCTTGAGAATTACGGAAAACACGAGATCTGGCCAATAGCCTCTTCAGGAGGTGTCAAGGTATTTAGTATCTCCTGGTGATGGAGGCTTTGGATATACCGGTTGCTTCAGCTAATCTGTCTTGAACTCTTTCTAAAGGAATGAGAGGTCCTCCATTCATTAATTCCCTCCGAAAATATTCTTCAACTTGCAATATTATTTTCCGTGCGCTGCTTCGTATAGCACTGTTTCTCGACATTTTGTGAAAAGACTTGGATAGAGGCTAATCTCGCGTAAATTACGTGAAAGTGCGAAAAGACGAGATCGTCAAGATCCGTCTGTTGGACTATAGGCATTTTACAAAGGGGTAGGTAGACCCTTTGCCGGTTTTCTCCCTATGAGAAGAATTCAGCATGGGAAAAAATCCCGGACCTCTGGTGAGGATTGAACCAGATTTCTCCAGCCCGCAGTCAAGACCTTACCATTTGGTTGCAGGGCCACGATCTGCAATTAATTTAAACCTTCTAATAACTACCGACAGATGATTACGAAAATTAAAGAAAAAATAAATAATAATTGAATAAATTAGTAAAAGAATTTCATTAAATGTTGTTATTTTTGGGTAGTTAATATTTTTTTTTCCTGCATAGTGCTTGATCTCTTTTACTCTTCAAACAGAAGCTTCTTTTACTGCACTTTAATTTCATGCTTTCTAGTACGCGAAATGTAACCTGCATTTTGTTTCATGAAGAACTTGCAAGAATTCACGAATGTGTAAAAATACAGCTAACAAAGTAGTTAAGTTACAACACAGGGATTATCCGTGGATCTAAAGAATTCTGGATGTTTTTCCGCATTTTACTCAACTGCTATTCTATTTCTCATTGTTTAAATTATCTAGAGAAATTTATTTTCCATCAAATGCAGAACAAAATAACTATAGAACAGTTAAAGTGAAGAAGCGGAAGGATACGTTACGTCCAGGTTCCCATTAGGCGATGTTCATTTTTGTTTTTTTCGCAAAAAGATGTACCGGTACGTAGATGATAGATTTTTTTTTTTGTATTTTTTGCAAAAAGAAAATTGATGAGGATGCATTTTTTATATTTACTATTATTTATTGTTATTGACTAGGCTTTCATTATTTATCTTAACTTCTGTAAAACTTTCATTTCATTAGTATCCTAGCTATATGACAAAAATTAAACGGAACTTACAAAGAACTCATCAAGAGCATATATATATCTTCAAGGGAGGAGACAATAACTATTAAGAATTCTGATACCTTTTTTTGTTGTTGTTTAATCTAGTGTTGTAAACTTCTTATTTTACCTGCCATATTTTAAACTGTTTCTTGACAATGGGAATGCTCCAATGAGAGAGGTGGGCACCACTGAAACCTTCAGCATCGAAAATGCCGCAAACACCACAGATCTGGGTTTGTTCGTCTTCTAACATAACATCTCCCACAATCTGTTCGTACTTATGATAATCATTGATGTTTATCGTCGAAGGATCAACCGTACCTTTAATAAAAAGAATTCATCATTAATTTTATATTTGCTTCACGCAAGTCGTCCATGTTGATTTTGAAACATGGCATAAAAACAGAATAATAAAGCTCACTATTTTTAATCAATAATACTCATTTTAATTCATTATTAATATTATTTTTAACAGCATTTCCTTATCTCTTGAATTCCAGAAAAATATATATTAATTTTATTCTACTTTTTCTTCAAGTTATTTTTTTTCTATAAATCCTATTGCATTCCAAAAATACCATCTATTCATTAAAGAAGTAAATAATTTTGATGTTGAAGTATTTTAGGTGTGTTAAAGTAACTTAAAATAAAATTAGGCCAAACACACAAAATTAAAAAAAGTTAAGACATATTAAAATTTAATGAGCATATATTTCGAAATGCTTACAAGTGTAAATAATTTATCAGTTTATTTTGATTTTGCTTAATAATGTAGAAGAATATGTAGTTTTATTATTTTTACTTACCCATACGATTGATGAAGACTTTTCGTCCTTCTTTATCGTAGCCAGGAGGAATAATGTACAAGCTTTAACAAAAAAAAAAAAAAAAAAAAAAAAAAATCATTCATTATTTTAATTATTTTATATCTAATAAAAATTCGGAAGAATAATTGCTTTATTTAAAATGAATTCTAAGTTTGTTTTTAAATTCTTATTTTTAGATGCATTTCTGTAAGTTCTACTAGACACTATAAACAGAAGATATCTCTTATCCTTCTGAAAAAAAATCAGCATTTTTTATATTTGAAATTAAAATCATCCTATTAATAGACATAAGTTGCACGATCTTTGTAAATTTGTAATTTGAAATAACCAATCACAGTGCAGCGTTGGAACATGTCAGGCATGACGTCACGCCCAAGTTTAAAGATGGCATCTCTAATATTCGTCCCACTTCACGGCGACGGATCGCGATTACACAATTATTATCAGCGTATTGAAATTTTCTTTCCCATATAAATGAAGTTTACACTGAAATGCATGAAGTTCATGCGTCAAAATTTATCAGAGAGTTTGTAAAACCTCCGTTTTTTCTTAATTTTGGCTGTGTAGCCACTCGCTCAATAATCAACAAGTAGGGGACAATGACGATGCACGTGCCGTCATTGTTGTCCAGACAGGATTATTGGTATTGGCTGTTGGACATTTGTTATTGTTATTGTTGAAACTGGTAAATCAATTTTTTATTTTAAAAATATTATAATATTATTTTAACAAATAAGCCGATATTCAAATTACATATGGGCTGTTGTGGAAGTCATGGCTTCTAAAAAAAGTAGCTTAGAACATCTTTTTCAATCTTGTGTTTTTCAAAAATGTGGATTTTCATTTTACTTCCGTGAATATTTCACGGGTCTCAACTAGTGAGTTTAATTTGTTTATTTAAGAGGTTATTTATCGTTATGTAGCCACTGATTATTCAAGGCCCTTTCACAAAGGCACAAACAGACTTGTGTAAAGCGAAGCTAAAGAGGACAAGGGGTGAAAAAGTGATAATAAATGGCGAAAGAAAAAAAATTAAATACAGTAAATAGAAAAAAATAGTCAGTCTTAAAACACTTGAATAGGTAAAAAGAAAATTTGGACATTGTGTATTCTTTTAATTATTGTCCCATCAGATTTCTTTAGTTTAAATCCCTTTAAGATTTGGATTTCTATATGCTTATGAAATACATTTCCATCCGCTAGTATATACATTGCATGAACATTCAAACAAGTTTTTATTATTCCGTGCAAAGATCAATTTTTATTTCAGTATTTTTTTCTTCTTTCAAATATTGTAATTCTGAAGATAAAGGAAAACTAGTACAATACTCACCCACTGTCAATCAATTGCATTATTTTCGGATTCAAAACATCACGGTTTGTAAACCATTCAGAGACTGCTGTTCTCATTGTATAGAAATCATCTATTCTTTTCTTGGTTCGTTCCAAACTAAACTTCGAAACACGAAGGAAACGAAGAATGAAAACATCATCTGCACCAACAAGAAAGTAAAGAAACATTATTTAATAATAATTGTAAAAGAATATCTATCTCGTTGTTTATTTAAAAACAAAATTCACATCTATTTCAAAATAGGTAAAACTAAGAATTATACATTAAAAGATACAATAAAAAAAAATATTATATATGCCTCATAAAGTAGTAGGCATATATAAAATTTAATATACTGGCACGTTAAATACTCTTATATTAAAAAAAAAAATATTTTTAAGTTTTATAAAGTTAATTTTAAAATTAATTGTTAGTGATTCCAAATTTACTCTATTTCTTTTTTCTGGATCAAAACAAAAAAAAAAAAAGGAGACTTTTCATCAAAA
>JAFIDM010000003.1:48651457-48685967 GCA_023159025.1 Thereuonema tuberculata
AAAAAAAAAAAAAAAAAAAAAAAACCTCTAAACTTGCAAAAATTATTAAAAAAGAGCAATATTTTTTTTTTTTTTAATTTTGTTACGTAAATCTTTGTGTAATAAAATTATCAATGATATATACATTTTCTTTTCTTTTTTTAATTTTATATCTTCTTTAAATTTTAAGTACATGCCAAAATAAAATGCTAATAAGAAAAACTATATTAAATATTTTTTTGAAGTGCTGAAAATAAAGTTTTTTTTAATTGTTTCTTTTAAACCTTAAGTAAAACCATTACATTTTTTTAAACCAAACAGAAATTACTCTGAATGAAATATCCAAAATTTAAAACAATGTATTCTTAGAGCCTTTGGTTGTTAAAAGTTGAAAATGTGCAAAAAAAAAAATTCACCAAATGACAACCAAGGAAGGCACAAAGCTTTTACATTTCTAATTTAAATGTTGTGAGAGTAATTTCAACTTCGCATAAATTTTTTAATGCTTTTTACTTAAAGAGTTTAATAAAAAAAAATTAGCTTGAATACATAATTTTTTTTTTTACACTTTCAGAAATGTTTTAAAAATATTTATAATTTCCTAACAATTTCATTTTGTCCCTTTTATTTTGGCATATGAAAAGATCATTATATATTATTTCTCAAAGGGTTTTTTTTTGTCGGAACGCTATATTTCCTTTACTACTTCATCAAAATCAATGATTGAGGCATCATTTTGCAGATTACGTTCCCCGCTAATGACAAAAAATAAACAAATTGTTTAAAATTAATGTTTTCGTTAAAAAACTTTATTTTTAAAAACTTTTTATACAAATGTAGACACGCTTTAACAGAAGCGCCTTATTTTTCGAAAGTGAAAATATTGCTTTAGCGTTGTAACCTTCAAATCTTTCCTTTTTTGAATAAAAATGCACTTTAAATGATATTTCATCGTTTATTTAATAACAACAGATAAAAAAAAAAAACAAAGATTTATATTTTAATAAAAATAAACGATTTATTACAATAGAAACATAAAAATTAGTCAACTTCTCATATATTATTTTATATATTATTTCTCAAAGGGTTTTTTTTTGTCGGAACGCCATATTTCCTTTCCTACTTCATCAAAATCAATGATTGAGGCATCATTTTGAAGTACGTTCCCCGCTAATGACGAAAAATAAACAAATTGTTTAAAATTAATGTTTTCGTTAAAAAACTTTATTTTTAAAAACTTTTTATAAAAATGTAGACACGCTTTAACAAAGCGCCTTATTTTTCGAAAGCGAAAATATTGCTTTAGCGTTGTAACCTTCAAATATTTCCTTTTTTTGAATAAAAATGCACTTTAAATGATATTTCATCGTTTATTTAATAACAACAGATAAAAAAACAAACAAAGATTTATATTTTAATAAAAATAAACGATTTATAACAATAGAAACATAAAAATTAGTCAACTTCTCATATATTATTTCTCAAAGGTGTTTTTTTTATTTCCCTTAATACTTCATCGAAATCAATGATTGAGATATTTTCAAGATTACGTTCACCGCTAATGATGAAAAATAAACAGATTGTTTAAAATTAATGTTTTCGTTAAAAAAATTTATTTTAAAAATCTTTTTTGTAAAAATGTAGAAGGCAATCTATTGACAATCTGTTCATTTATTTATTTCCACATTACCATTCGGTGACTGATCAAGATACCATGCGAATTATTCGCACGGGTCAACTTTTTTATAAAACTTGAGAAGACGCCATCTATTGACAATGTGTTTAACTAACATGCACACATGTTATTGTTGGATTTGTTTATTATTTCTCAAAGGTGGTTTTTTGTTGCGAATTATTCGCACGGGTCAACTAGTATAAAATTAAAGAAATTAAAGAACTTGTTGGTATAGCTTGATTAGAAAGGGATTTAAGCAAAATAAATGCTTGTTTTGATAAATACAACTTTAGCACGATTTTTTGGTATCCAATCTTTCATTGGCGTACCAAGGGGAGGGGTTAAGAACCCCCCCCCCATTACATCGGAAAATGGAAGAAATGTAGGATTTTGGACCTGTATACTTTAGTAGGAAAGTTCACTGGTTTGTCTATAGTCACACACACACCCCTTCAGGGAAAGGACACGATGGTTATTTTTCTTGAACATTTACTATCATCATACCTTCCAATTCTAAAATACTGAGTAGTATGCAATCTTTGATTTTGAAAATCAACTTTGCTACGATTCCTACTGGGCTGTGGAATTGAGATATTTTTTTAAAACTCAATTCCATTACTTACAAGGGAAGTGCGTGACCTCAAATGCTAAGAATCGCACGAAAATGTGCTTAGAATATAAATCGCTCATGCCAAAAACAGTGGTATGAGTCATTCTCATGCAAAACTGCACATCTTACCACAAGAGACATTTGAATTGATTCCTATTGAAGGTCCGAGAGAGAAACTTTGGTAACGCGAAGAAACAAACTATCGATATAACAGGACCAAAAACACACATATTTCAATTGCTGTATTTTCCTCTGCTTAAAATAATTACACTATCTGAACTTTTCCTACTGACCTATAGTGTTGCACAGCTATTCAAAGTGCAAGTGTGGGATTTCAATGAAGTGGTCAAAGCAAAGTGGAACAGAATATGCACATCTCACTTTTTCACATTCAACATCACTTCAGTCGAATATCAAAAGCCACACTAATTACATTTTCAAACGATGATATTGGTTTGCCAAAGTCATAACCTGCCTTTTGCCAAGCATATTGTAACGTAGGCTTGTTCTTTGGTGCAGAAAGCTGATTGTATAGCACAGTGAAGTCTGATGATGAAATGATAATCGTGTAACTTTACATGTGGTTTTTCACATTGTAATCTTACAAAATCAACGATCCTTCTCATGTACAGCTTATATTGCCTAAAGAAGTACACATCAAGAGGTTGGCAATATCTTGAGATTAAGTACTTGTCTGATGGCGCTAGCAGATAACAGCTGAGTTTTGCATGGGAATGACTCATACCACTGTTTTTGGGATGAGCAATTTCTATTCTAAGCACATTTTCATGCAGTTCTCAGCATTCGAGGTCACGCACTTTTCTTGTTATTAAGACAGTCTCCAACTCTGTCAAAAAAAACTACATTACGTATTAAGAAGAAAAGAAAAAAAACCCTGGTTTGCCATTTCAAATAAATAAAAAAAAACAATTCAGAGGCTATGCGGGGCAATCTTAATTGATTCGACATGGAATAACATCATTTTATCTATTAATTTAAAAGAACGTGCTGACTATTAGTTAAAAATATTGCCTACTATATATAAGCACGAATAGAGTAAAAACAAAAATAAATATTAAAACGCACGATGTTTCAGACCCTCTGCTAAATAGGGTCCATTTTCAAGTGTTCTAAAAAAATATCCTCCAGTACTGGCTTCGTTTGCAAAATGAAATTTGGAAATATTTGCAGAAGTGATCGTTTTCCCCTATTGACCCTTTTTTGAACCATGTTGCAGAAGTAGTTGTCTGCTTATTATAAAAGAAGCGTTTTTGTCAAAAATTATTACTTTATATTTTTTTTTTTCATTTTTTTAATTATCAAATTCACTAATACCTTTTATATTAGTACAAAAACATCAAATTCACTTCTGTAAATATTTTCAAATTTCATTTTGCAAACGAATCCAGTACTGGAGGATATTTTTTAGAACACTTGAAAATGGACCCTATTTAGCGGAGGGTCTGAAACGTCGTGAGTTTTAATATTTATTTTTATATTTTTACTCTATTCGTGCTTATATATATAGTAGGCAATATTTTTAAATCAGTTTATCTATTTAACTCTATCTACATAAACTGTAATTAAAATTACTGAACTATCGCAATTGTGTGATGATTTGAAAAACTTATGTTACTATTGTTGGGGTTTTAATGATTTATAATCAATAAATAATCCTTCAATGAAAAATGTGATACTCTAAGTTTCATAAGTGTAACAGTAAGCAAATGCTTTGCAGAACAGCTTCTATTTCAAAAATAACGACAGGCTTGATAATAGCCCAGTTGCATGAAATTAAAATTTACATCTACAATTTCCACTTCAAAACTTCATGTTAAAATCAATGTGGATGTGGATACTGTTTTTAAATCTTGTTGAGATTTTCACATGGGCATATGACAAGCTAAAATTATATCCTATTTAAGGTTACAGTGAAAGAGGATGTTTCTCCAAGACACTGAAAGGATGTTAGGCTTAAATAAAGGAAGCTGAAATCTATTCTTTCTTCATAAGCATTCAGTTTATGGTAAATGAAAAAAAAAATACTTATAATTTTTAAAAGAAAGCTACTGTTCATGACTTAATAAATCACTGAATAGTTACTACAAAATAGCACTTCATTAAGCCTTATCAAAAACAAAAACTACAGCATTCTCTTAGGTAATAAAATGTGAACAAAAAGATCAGCAAAGAAAAAGGCCTGCATTTAGACAACACAGCAAAATATTCATTTCTTGATTGTTACATTGAAGAAAGTCAAGCAAATACAACTAATGTTAATTTTAATGAGTCTGCAAGAAGTAAGAAATAAGATGGTCCAATGAAAGAAAAGCTCTTATTGCAATTCATACATATAAATCAGAGTTCATTTATAAAGTGCATCATGTAAATAATTTTTCATAAAAGCTAAAAGATACATTATTTTGGTGCCCATAAATCATTTCCTTGGTAATGCCAAGTTATTTTTGTTACTAATGAAAACAGTTCACTGTTATTTTCAAATAATCAACCATACTTAGAAAAATTAAAACGAACTGGATAAGAATAATAATGCAGGGGGGTAGTGGAAAGGAGAGGAGTTAAGCTGCAAAATAAAAACAAATGTAAAACTTCTATTAATATCTTTTCGTAGTGCTCAAATTTCAGAGCGGGAAATTTTAAATTATTACATCCTTTACATCTTAAATAGGACTGTTTTAAACTTTAAAAAAAGGTTTCATTTATGCTTATCTAATATCAGTTTTCTACAATAAAATTACAGACTTTTTTTTTTCGTAAGCTTATCTCTTTTTCTTAACGGAACCAATGCAGCGATTTTATTTATTTAGTTTAATAAGTTAATACTGAATGTCCTACTTGGGTAAGAAGGTCATCTGTTTAGAAAATAAATCAAGATCGATTATATCAAATGATTCCTAAAACAAAACCATAATATATATAAATATTATATACATGTATATTATATAAATATATAATTATACGCCGAGATACTCTTGATTAAAAAAAAAAGAGAGAGAGAAAAATGCCATAATTTCTTACAATTTTGGAATTCAAAATTACCACAATTAGAAAGTATACTTAAATAATGTTAACTGGGAGTAACCAGAAAAACCCTAAATTATAACGAAAATTAAAAGGACGGAATTTGACTTGTATTATATAACCTTCTCATAAAATAGACAATGTTACTTTTCAAAATAATAGGTAAAGAAGGGGGGAGGGAGAGAAAAGAAAATAAAACCATATCAAAACAATTTTTTATATCCATTCTATCAGGAATTCATTACAAGGCCTGGCAATTCAAAGCAGTTGCGATTTTCTTTTACAGTTTCAAGTTATTAAGATAGTTTTAACTCTTTGATTTTTGTCTTAATGCTTTACCTATCCACGAAGAGTAAAGAGCGGAAAAAAGTGAAAAAAGAAAAATGCATTTATTGACCAGAAAGGAAACTAACCTTTTTTTATGTTTTTATTAGGCTACAATTTTCTTTCCTGTTTAATTTTAAAAATATCAATTCCAAAACAAAAATCATAACAATTTAAGTTTTTGATTTCGAGTGTGATCACATTTTAGGTTTATGAGAATTTATATTATCATTTCCCATCAACATTCAATCTACTCTATCTTTGAATAACATATGCATCATTGGAACACAATAATTTGAGCATCTATAACTATACGTTTCAAGTGCAATTCTTCGTAACAAATCCGAAAGTAAACTGCAATTCAAACCTGCTGGGAATAAATTCCACTCGAAATTCTTAAAACACCGGCCTTAGTTAATCGCCCCACGACGGCTGCCATTTTGATAAAATGGACCTTAATACCAAGAAGACAAATTCAGTGAGGGATTCTTGATATCTTTACCGAAATCGTATAGGCATTCCAACTGCATGCTGGGAAATAACTGTTGCATTGGGACTAAGGTAAAACACCGTCTGTTCATGCGCACTACTTTACTGCCACCTAGGAATGGACAAGTTTTTACACGCTATTTGAAACTGAACTGACCGGGTTTTGATGTAAATAAGGTAAAAAAATAAGAAAAAAAATATGCAGTTCGGTAAAATAATAATAAAATGCCGTGAAATATATAATTTTCCAGAATTCTTATTATAGCAAATTTTCCCTAGAAAGGAGAAATGATGAAGAATGGTGTAAAAATGCAGTTAAATCACTATAGGCTTTATACAGGTTTGTAGATAAAAAGTTAAATGTATATTTTTGTTAAAATTTTCATAAAATATAATTTTTCATCAAATAAAATAATGAAACTCTTTTTATTTATATGCTTTCTTTTTTTTATTTTCTTTTTTTTTTTTTAATATAAGTAGATATATTTAAAATGTAAGCATACATATATAGTTGTTTTGATATGTAGTTAATTTGACATCTTTCTTAATTTTGTGTTATTAATTTTTTTTTAATTTTCATCTTAGATCATTCCAATCGTTGTCAGAACTGATAAGATGGAATCATCGTACACCTTTGATTTACTTTTAAGAGTAAGTGAATTCGAACTTTTACTAAAATGTTTACATTTGATAAAGCTTCTTTCACGATATTTTTTTCCTATACGTGTCGATACTAGATACTAAAATTTTCTGTACGTGCCATTTTCAGCAATACAATTCTTATATAAATGGTAGATGGAATAGATGATATTCTTTGGGACTGTTCTGAGTAATGCCATATCACCTATGCTCTAGTGATATGGTAGTATCTGATAAGGTGATTGGCGATGTAGTGTGGGCTGTAGCAAAGTGAAAAAGTAAAATTGAGGCGGTGTGATAAAGATCAATTAAGGATATAGTATTGTTTTTCAACATTAAATATTTTCTTATTTCATTATTCAATGCCCCGATATTCCAGATTTTCTAGTTAGGTGATTCATTCTAACAACTTCCTTAAACTTTTTATTCAGTCTATAACATATGTAGGCAATAAAAGAAGCAGTTATTTTTTTTTTTTAAATAATAATATTGTATACGTATCCGATAGCAACCCTTGTTGTCTCAAGAATTGAGTTATATAGTATGGTATTCACTGTGTGTGTTAACTGATAGGAAGCTATTTGATAGAATTTAATATAATACAAATTATAATCTATTGGAATTTATCATTTGAAAGTTATAAGTGAAATTTCAAATTTAATTTATATTTTTAATACTTTTTTTTTCCCGTAGAGTTCTGTAGTGACTCTATAGATCAAAGGAACTAAACCAATTACCTAACATATTCATTTTTTTTTAAAGGTTTTATCATCTTTTTTTTTTTTTTCTTTTAAGAAAATGCAAATAATATTATTGTAGCTGAAAAGGGAAGAAAGAGAGAGAAAATCCTAATCTGAAAAAAAAAAAAATAAAAAATAATCGTAATAATGCAATTGAAGAGGATAAATATCACAGTTTCATGACCTCCACTGACCTGTAAGACATCTTTATAAAAAAGATTTTTGCTGTCCCTTTCTTTAATAATTTTATTTGCTATTTTTTTAATTCAGAAACAAGAGAGTGGTTAAGATTAGACAGGAAATTTGGAATAAGTAAAGCTATTTTATTGTGTTCGGAATGGAGAAATAATTGTTAAAACTTAATTTCCTCCCTCCGCAATGTTGTGGTACCCTTTCTGCAGTGCACAACTTGCATACCCTCTTACTGCTGTCCTGGTTTGAAATTATTAGTAAAATCATCAAAAAACTAATAAAAGAAAAATGTTATTTGATTCTTGTTTGTTTGTTTGCTTTTTGTTTTGTTTTTATGATGAACTTCTTATTTGCATCATGAAACAGTTTAATAAAGAGAAAAATGAAGATAAATGCACTTACTTGAGTTAACAGGATTAAAATGATATATGTATCTGTTTGAGCATTAGGACTCCTACATACCCCATACATACAAAATTAACACTGTTGACTTTCTCATATGCAGTGTACTAACAACATGCTCCACAAAATTTGCCTTACACATCGAACTCAATACCATTTACAGCCTACTTAACCTCCACAATTATCCCTCCCTCTTTATATCCTGCAATGCAAATTTAACAAACCTTCTGTCAAATATACCCCCTTTCCCTACTATCCACCCCTTGAAAATTTCCTTACCAATATGCCCCTGCCAACATAAACATCACACACACCACACAACACAACAATCCATCCAACACTGTGTTATTGGATCCCATGAAAGCAGTGTCCCTCTGGTTACATGGAACAAACATGCTGCCCCCTATCTACAAGCATCAAAGAACACAAACAAACAAAGACCCACACACACGTTCGTATACAGTAACACATGAAAATAAAATGGGACACACCCCCAACTTCTCAGGTACCAAACTCCTCTCCCACCACAATAAACTATCCCACTGCCTCCTAGCTGAATCTTTCTATATAATCCAGCCTAAGGCCTACAATCCTATCACCTGCAGGCAAAACACCTATCACTATTTCTAAACCCTCTTAATCCCTTCTCTCCCCACAACTTATATTCTATATAATATTTCTGTAATATATATCTATTCTCTCATTGATTATTTTCTAATTTTATATCTTCACCTAGAACTAGTCCAGGTATTCATAGGGTTCCTTACTTTGATCCCTGCCAAATTGGCGCCGAATGAATTTTTGTGCTCTGTTTAAACGACTTCGGGAATGGCCCGAGAAAGCTTCTCGGACAGTCCACAAAGGCAATCAGGCCATGAAGCCTATTGTTTACCTATTAAAAGCTTTCTTCCAGTTTTCCCCCTGTTGTTAAGTGCATCTGGAATCTTCTATCAATGGGGGAAAACGAAGGAACTGCTGCTCCTGATGTCGTAACAAACAGAGCTGTGCCAGAAGCAATAGGAGGAAGGAAATGCTTTGCCACCTTCCCCCATAGATATAATGCCGGACCCCAAGAGAAAGGAGCAGCTTTTTAAGGAGGTGAGGTACAGGAAAGACGACCAAGGCTCACACCTTCATCTTGCCAACATTGGTCCTCAAATGGACGCTGGCAACAGCATGAGGATAGTAGCTGCAAAGAAACTAACCAGGTCCCACTGAATGCGGTACCGATAGCCGCTACCCTGCCAGCCTTTAGTGTCTTCATTTTGCCAATTTCCCCTGATCGAAGTCAGCGGATCCCTCGAACCTGCGCCAAAATACATGGGCTGCACCACTACGGAAGAGAATTCTCAAAAAGGCTTTGCAAATATCCGACCGACATTGACCTTCCGTTGAGTGTTGGAGAACCACTAACCTGAGTGACCTTCCCCAGGGCCCCTTCTAGCGATCCGACTCCTGAAACATCCCGTCCGGTTGAATCCATGGGAGTTATAGAGGATACAGGATCTCCCCTCAACCACCAGGCTACGAAAGTTTGGCGGACCTACTGGCGATCCCCATTCCTACGTACGGCTTCCTCCAAGCCCCCCAATTCCCGGAAAGTTTGAATGGACCCTATGACTGGTTGTATACAGCACTTGTAGATACTTACATATTCTTATCATCTAATAAAGTCTTTCTTGAAAATCTTCCTCTTGTTTTTGTCTCACTGTTGTTTACCTCAAAAGCACGGGCCACTGGTGAATTCCCACCGATTGACTAACTTTCCACAGCACCTCCCCATTTTACAACCAGTCCCCTCTCACCCTCCTTACCCATCTCCCCCATCATTCCCGTGATCGTGGTTTGCTTTGGGAAAGCATTCGATTGAAGTGCGCCTACAAAAACAACACGTAGCACTAGTGTTGTCCTAAGTGTTTGTGCCGCCTCTGAAGGTGGAATACGCACATTATTCCGAAATTGTCCATTTATGACCATCATTTTAATCCTGTTAACTCATGTATTTTACAAGTAAGTGTGTTTCATCTTCTTTTTTCTCTTTATTTCAATGCACACGTGTTAAGCCTTCTTATTACTTATGAAATAGCTCATTATCATTAAAGAAGTATTTATATTATCATTTACAGGAAAGAGCATAAATGTTTACAGAACTTAGAAATGAATGTTCCTAGTCAATGTTCTCGTGGTAACAGCAATTTCTTCAAGTTATCGGCTGAAAATCCAAAAGAATGGATAGAAAGACTTGTAAAAAGGTTAATTGAAACAAACTCTTGGAAAAAAGATATTCAACAGAAAAACAAATGCTATATTTTGGTAAGTAATATTAAAAGTCGTTACTTTTATTATTATTTTTTTAAGATTTTTAATGGTAACCTTAAAATCTTAACATTAACTAACCTCGTTTTTTTTCTAAACAACAGTTTTTAGAAGTGTAATGTTAAGCTTTGCAAATTTTTAATAACCTTCCTTGAACTTCAGTAAATTGTAATTGCGATCGTTCTTCCCATACCTTCATATTTCTCACATACTCTTATATTTCAATCAAGTTTTCCAATACATAACTACTGTGATTAACAAAATATTACTGCATTTCTTGTTACCTTATGTTTATCTGTACTAATTTTAAAAAAATTGCTAATAACCGCCCTCTTTTGTATATATGATTAGGACAGTTGGATGTCTGATTACGAGAGAAGTTTCTTTTTTAAGTATCTCATTATAGTCTTTACATGTTCTTAATTATCTTGTGAAAAAAAAAAATAATATATTTGGATATTACAAAAGTGTATTTTAAAATTTATAACAGAAAAAAGTAGCTTTTTTATATAAAAAAATATCTTATTAATTAAAAATAATAATTGGTTAATATTAACAATTTATTGGAAGATTTCTCAATAAGTTAACTTCAATCTTTGACAATAACTTCATTGCATAACTGAATGCACCAAACCCTTATTTATCATTTTGGGTGTCATTAAATCATAGAGCTGTACATGGAGATTAAGTCCCAATTCTTCACAATTGGCTATTGACTTATCAATAAAATCTCAACAAAACTCTTACAAGTAGCGCCATACATACCTCTTGACTGTATGTTATGACCTCTAATTTTACACATTTTCAATTTTTTTTTTCCTATCATATTTTTCATTATAGATTTTTTTCCACCCTATCTTTAGCGTACGTTTAAGGGAAATAAGAGAGATAGTGATCCTGCTGTTTTCAAAATTACTGATTTGAATTGCTGCATTAAAATAAAAATTTCACAAGAAAATTTGGTAAAATGTCAGAACAGGTAAGATTGTCTTTTTTTTTTATTTAAACTAAATATTCTCTGTTTAAATAAATAACAATTTTAATCAGACATATTAAGAATGCTTTTCTATTAAACATTCATTTCCAAAAATGAAATCCGATAAAAACCATAAAAAACGAAAATTGAATGGTTACTTAAATCATTATTAAACAATAAACAAAACTTTTTAAATATAATTATGAAAGAATGTTTTGAAAATACTTTATGGCTTAATATTCTAAGCATGCTATCATTTTTTTTAACTCGCAACATTCCAAATGTTAATAGTTTGCTATTTTATAAAGTGTGTCAATTAATTTTGAATTGAAGTTTGAAGCAATCCATATTTCAAATATACATCTGTTATTTTCTTAATTTTGTAAAAAAAAAAAAAAACAAACAAACATACATTTCAAAAATTTCAGTTCATTCTGACAGGTTTTTTTTGTTATAATTATTCACTTTTCATCTTGCTTATTTTTTTGTTAATTTCAGTATTGTTCCAAGTCCTGTTTTTTAGTTATTTACTTGCATCTTGATTATCTGATTGAAACGTTGTTTCTAAGTCACCAATTGAATCGATTTCTTGTAGGGTTCTTTCCATGGTGCAGATGCACTGTTTAGCAAAAATCCAATCTTGTTTAGATGTTCAGGATGTCTACAGAACCGGGAAATCAGGGAAAACCAGGAATTATCAGGGAATTTTGTTATTCTGGAAAAAAATCAGGGAATTTTTTGGTTGAACAGATCGGTTTGGAGGTTTTTTTTTTTTTTTGGTTGAACAGATCAGGGAATTATCAGGGAATTTTAAAAGAAATTATTCATGAAATCAGGGAAAAATCATGGAATTTTTTTTATTCAGATTTTGTAGACACCCTGATGTTTCATTTAATTAGTTACCTACAGAGTACAGTGTGTAGAGTGTTATCGATTTCAATTATGTTCCAAGCCCATGTTAGCAATTCACTATTTAGCAAAAATCAAGTGTCAGATAAAATTAATTGTTCAATGTTCAAGTATCTGCATAATACAACCATTCAGAAACAAACTTTTAGTTTGTCAATTTCAATCTCATTGAGGGGAGGGGGCAAAAAAAAAACAGTGTGTTATTCTGTGTTTTATTTTATAAAGTAAAAAAAAAAAAAAAAGCTTCTAAGTTTAGGTTTTTCACTTCTAGATATTAAGAAGATATCTTTTTAAATCATAATTATTCCATCTTATTATTTGTAAATTACAAAGAAATATCAGCCAACTTTGGGTTTTCTAATTATTGAATAGGTTTGAAAAACTCATTATTATTGGTAGTGTTTGGTATGGACTCAATACTTTTGAGGGTTATCTGTAAAAGAATATTGTTAGAAAATACTAAAGCCTACATTAAGAATGTAAAATAAAAATGTTGTGGTATATGTACTAAATGTGCATTTATGAATATTAGCTACTCATTGTTTGGAAGCTTTTTTTTTTTTATATACCATTTTAAGATGTCCGATTCAAATTGTAAAATTCATTACTGAAGTCATTTCATTTTTAAAATTCATTACATTAATGAGATCCAATATTACAAATTCCTGGGGGGGTGGGGGGGGAGACCTTGTTGTAAATTTCCCTATTGCTTTTAAGGTGAACACAAGCAGTAGAGGCACTGAACTACGATCTGGAGGAGCAGGTTCAATCCCCAGGGTAGGGTGGGTGATTTTTTCCTAGATTATATCTTCTCCAGACAGACCCTTTGGTTTACCCAGCTATCTGTAAAACAAAAACCTTTTTTTTTCCTGGGGTAGAGGCAGTTGAGCATTGCTCTGGCCACTCATTCTCAACTGGTCCAATCTATCTATCTATATCGCCCGTAACACCCAATACTGGGTAACTGGTCCAATAGTCACTGAAATGTCAAAGCTTATACCTATGATACCTCTTAAACCAATGGAGATTAGAGGAAATACTACCTTCCATTCCTTTTAAGGAAGTTAACTCATTTCTTTTTTTTTGGTTTTGTTTTTTTATTTTGAAAGTCACATTAGAACGACAACCCAGTCTTCATCTGTATTTAGCTGCCCTATATTCCATACATTAACTATCTAATAGCAACTTCTACATAAAGTAATTATGCAATTTAAACATGGTAAAATAATAACTACATTTATTTTGATCACATTATATTATGCTTCTTTACATAAAAAAATGAAAATATCAAGTAGTTAAGTTAATGGTATTGGGTTCATCTATTTCTCCATATTGAAATGCAGAAATAGATCTTGAGTATGGACAAATTTTCAGTTTTATTTGATCTCCATATAGATAAATACTATTTACTCAATACAGTCAAGCACTGTATACCTCTATAGCAAATATCCTATCAAAGAATGATTTTGTCTTTAAAACTTTATAGTGCCATCTAAGATTAGGATAATAAACCATGTTATTAATAGAATTCCCCAGAAACGTTAATTTTGTTTATTAAAATAGGCATTTTTTTTAATGAAATATTTTATCTATAGGAGAGAATACTGAAAGAAATAGAAATTTTATGACGCTACAAAATTTAACTTTTTTCTTTCCTATTTCTCCTAGTTCCAGGTTTTTGCAGCATTTTAAATATATTTACAAATTTTTACCCATGTTTGATATACAACAACTCTAAGACACTTTAATTATCATAGAAAGGCCATTAAGTACACAGCTCTTAAATAAGGCTTTCTTGCCACTTCGAAAATCTTTCTTTTCAAAGCCAATCATACTTTCTTTCTTTTGTATTTAGATATTTCCTTGGTGCTTTTCACTATTTGTGACTCACAAATCGAGAAGATACCTTCACCATTGCTAATCTGGTGCTATTGTCGTATTGTGATTAACGAGATCATTTCTTTATTAATCAGAAATATATAATATGTATATATATATATATATATATATATATATTTTCTATAAATTGCATTTGCTTTGTACACTGCTTAGAAAGAAGTCAACAGACACCCAAGTATTTTATAGTGGGGGTTGTCCACTGTGGGGAACACATGCACTTCCATGTCAGTATCGTATCACTGATTGCCAACTTTGGTTGACCCAATTTCTTACCAATTTGCCACACAGATAGGTCTCCAAGATGACGTCCTATCACAAAACCTTGCAGCCAATTCACGGTTCCACTGTCTTGGGTACATTGTCAATAGCACATTTTTGCCAGATTTTTGTTATTATTTGTCATTTTCTATTCCTTTGTCTTACAGAAACGCCTTGAGTTCTTAGAAATTCTGGATGTAGTCATTTTAAGTGACCATAGTGCTGTGAATCTTTGACCTCTATTTCCTGCATAAGGAAAAATCACTACATATTAATGATGTAGATGTGTATAGACGTCTTAATTAATAAACTCACTTAATTTACAGCTAGTGAGTTATATGGCATTTAATCAAATACATAGTTATTGATAATACAGTTGTCAGCATCTACCACACTTGAATCTCCTTTTCAGAAAAGGCAACAAAAAAAATCTTTTGTCTCACTTTTATTTCAGAATTTGTCTCATGATATCTAGAATCTCATCAAGAAACATGTGTACAACAATATTATACTATTATTTCACGAAAATTTATGATCTAATTTAATTGACAACAACAAATGTTGCATTTTATTTGAAAGCCATATCTAAAGTTTGAGCTCAGTGATGCTCGAGGTCTCTTACATTAGATTAGAGTTACAAGTGTTTTGGTATATCAATAGGGAACAAATTTTTTTAAAAGTTGACTAATGCTATAACTCTGGAACGGATCTAACAAAGAAAAAAAGTTTCCTATTCACGGAAAAAAACAACAACATAATTTTCAAAATCTTTTTACAATTAAAAATTAAGAAATTTAAAAAAAAACAAGATTAAAAAGTTTAAAAGAGGCCGAGGATGAAAAGCAAGTCAAAACTAATGGTACTTTTTAACCTTTTTTAAATTTCTTTATAATTATAAAAAGGTTTTTAAAATGTGTGTTCTTCTTAAGTGAATATGAAAAAAAAAAAAAAAAATTTCACACGTTAAATTATGATCTAAAGAAAAAAATTAAATTTCGTAGTTGATCAAACCTTAATTTTAAGAATACTCAATTTTATTATATTTATAGGCCTAGAGGTAAAAAAAATAAAAATAATGAAGATGACAATGTTTGCAATTCTTATTTGTTCAGCAAACAACAGTAATAATCATTACGATATCATCTAAAGCATTACAAATAATTTCGCTGGTAGGCGAAAAGAGTAAACTTTTCACCAAAAACCTTGCACACCGGAAGTAATAATGAAAGCAGTCGATAACTTCCGGGGTTATATTTTCTTTTGCCTCGTTTTGTTTCGCGCATGCGTAAAAAGTGAATTGTTATCCATTTTTGGACGTACAGTGGCAATGATAACTTTGAAGGTTAACAAGACAAGATGATCATGATATATTTCGTTTACCGAAGAAATGCTGGATTGAAGATAATTTAGGCGATTATATCGATATGCTGAACCGGTAGGAAGGATTACAATCGATGATGGAAGCCAACAGCGAATTGATCAGTAAAGAAAATTTTACTTTAAGTACCACAGTAGAAATAGAGTGTGGGAAACAACGGAAATTTATTGTGTGTAATCTATGTGATAAGACATTTGCTTCCGCTAGTAACAGAAACAAGCACATTAAGAAAGTTCATAAAGTTCAACGGGAACCTGTAAAACGCCCTGGTCAAGCGATTCACTGTGGCGAAAGTAATTGTACTACCCTTTTCAATAATCTTATGGAATTTCGGTTACATTTACAACAGGAACATGGGTTCAGTTTCACCGAGGAAACGATCAAATTCGCTAACGAAACGGAATTTCTACTTTGGAAGGAAGATTTAGAAGTCGAAGAAGGTGTACAGTTTATTAAGAAGAGAGGCGATAAAAGACAAAAAAACACCACCAAGCAGTATTTCGATTGTAACCGATCCGGAAGTTACTGCAGTCAGAGCAAAGGTAAACGGAATGTGAAGGAAAGCTGTAAAATGGGGCATCAGTGTACAGCAGGTATGGTTACTACGTTAGATAAAATAACAGGAGAAGTGATAGTCAAGTTCTCTAAAGAACATTATGGACACGAAATCGATTTGAAACATATCCGTCTTCCAAAGACCTTCCGAGCACAAATAGCAGAGCAGATTAAAAGAGGGGTTAGCTTTGATAAAATCCTCGATTTTGTACGATGTTCTACTGATGAGTCTTTTAACAGATCTCATTTCCTGACAAGGGCCGATATAAAAAACATTCAGAAAGGCTATGGATTGGCGGGAATTGAAAGGCATGTACATGAATCAACAAGTGTTTTAAAGATGTTTAGGGAACTTGAAGAATTGGGGGATGAAAATCCTATAGTATGTTTCAAGTTTCAGCGACAGCAACAAGGAGAATATTTACATAATATGAGAGAAAAAGACGTGTTTATTGTCATCATGCATGCATTACAAGTTTCTATATTAAAACAATTGGTTCATAAAATTATTTGCATTGATTCCACAACCATTACAAGTGGATATAACCTTCAATTGTTAACATTAATGGTATTAGATGAATTTGGTGAAGGTTTTCCTGCTGCTTGGTTAATTTGTAACAGAGATGATGAAACTCTGTTGGTTAACTTTTTCAAATTACTAAGGCAGAAAGTTGGTGATCTACAGCCAGAATGGTTTGTAGGTGACGATAAAGAGCAGTTCTTGAGGGCATGGTCATCAGTATTTGGTTCAAATCCAAAAAAACTTCTTTCTTCTTGGTATCTTGATAGAACTTGGCAGCAGGAATTAAACCTTATTAAGAATGAAGAAATTCAAAATGAAATTTATCAAAAGCTTTGTGCGCTGAGGGATGAAACTGATGAAACAAAATTTCTGCAATTGCTGGTACAAGTTGAGCAGGATTTATTTCAGAATGAAGAAACTCAGTTGTTCGCACTGTGCTTTAAATCAACGTACTGCAGTAAATTAGAACAGTGGGCTGCATGCTATCGTCTGGACTGTCCTTTTAATAGCAGTTTACATATCGACTCTCTCCCTAAACTTTTGAAGCATGCATGTATGAAAGGGAAAATTAATAAAATTCTACACAGATCTATTCTCATTTTATTGAATTTCATCAGGGATAAAGAAATAGAAAGAATTAATCTTCCAGACAATGGGAAAGATTCAAGTTGGCAATTGGAAACGGAAAGGTGCCATAACAATAGTTTACAACTTGACTCTTCTCTTGTGTCTGAAATTGGAAAAGGTTTGTATCTTGTTGCTGCTACTCCTGAAGAAAAAGAATCCACTGTAAATATAAACAGTTCAACATGTAATTCGGAATGCCCTTTGCATTGCAAAACTTGTGACGTGTGCATTCATTCATCCAAGTGTTCCTGTCTGGATAGCTTAATTAGAGGCATTATGTGCAAACATATTCATTTGGTAGCAAGGACAAATATTTCAAAAGAAAGCCAGAGGACTTCGAATACAGCCGAATTGACTCCTAGCATTATATTGAACGATAACAATATCTCATCACAGACTGAGCAGTCACAATCAGATGCCCAAAATTCATTGCAGCAAGAGCAGAGGAAAGGATCTGAATTACTAAACGAACTGTCTGTTTTATTATCATCTTGTACAGATTCTGAGAAACTGGTTAAAGTAAATAATATGCTGGCCTCTGCTAAAAACATTTTACAAGTTCAAAATCAAATTCAGTTGCAGCAGACTATTTTAATTATTCCTGCAAATTTTAATTTAACACCACAGACATTATTTTTGGCATCAAATAAAAGGCCAATAAAGCCAAAACCTGACTCAGTTAAATCTGATGTTAGGCAAGAAGACATTATTCAAAATAACTTAGCAAGTGAAAATTCTTCAGTATATCAGTTTTTTCAAGAGCATACATATGCCTCCAAATTACCATTATAACTTACCAATACAAAATTGTTTAATGAATTCTTTGCTGTTATAAAGAAATTTGTTTATTTTTAAAAACAAGAGCAAAATGAAATTAGTTGATATTTACACATGGCTAAAGAAGGAAGGAAGATTAAGATACAAGAGAAAAATTAAATAAATGGTAATAATTAAAAGGTAGGGAAAAAAAGTTGCCAGATGATTATGTGTGCCTAATAAATTTTAGGGTAACATTTTTTCTTTTGTCTTTTCCTTGCCCTAAAATAATTACCATTTGTTTAATTATCATTACACCCAAATCTTCCATTAATCTCTTATCTAGTGCAAGTACCAATTAATTTCATTTTTAGATTACTATCACAAGAGTCTCCCGAAAGAAAAAGATAATTTATTTGCAAAAGAAAAATTAATAGATTTCTTATTTTCTCTAAAAATCCCCAAAAATTCTGATTATTTGTTGGGAAAGAGGCACCAGCTCACATTTATTAAATTTCAGTTTGATAGTATATTTCAAATTTGAGTGACTCGGAGAGAAAAATCACTTAACTATCAAAATTCTAATTGAGCATAGAATTCTTCTATAAAACATATTATTGCTAAGTTAATAATTTCATATTACTGTTTACAGTAACACATTCATACTTTAATCTGAAAAATACACATCCCTTAGGCAATATTTTGATTTTGAAATCCCTTTCCTACATTTTAATCTAAATGTTACTAGCAATAGACACAGTATTGCTTAGGCTACATTGGATCTGTGTCACTCTAATGGTTAATTATTTGTTATCTTATAGTTTTAAATATATTTATTGTTATAATAGTGAAATGAAGTTGTTGATTTTTTTAAATTGTGAATGAATCAACTTTGTTTGTAATGAACTAGCTAAAATTATTAAAAGCCTCAGATTTGCTAATTAGTTTAAAACTTTAAGGCCCCCCCCCCCCCAAAGAGTATAACTAAAAAATAAGTTTCTTCATTTCCTTCGTCTCACCTCTCAAAAACCTTTAGTCCTAGATGACTATCTTATTACACTTTGCTCATAAAATGGTTATAGACTGCAAAATAATTTTATAAAAAAGTAGTATAAATTAGGTGTACATTATTTGTATTCTTTTTGAAATTACTTTAAGAGTTGATCAAATTGCACACTTTAAATTCTATATATCAATAAAATCTGCAAACATTTTTTTCAAAGAAAAAAATATCTTAAATTTTTAATATGTTGAGCAAAATATGAAGATAAATATATGCATGTATTTTTTTTATTATTATTTACTGGGTGAATGTCTTTTTGTTGATGCTATTAATTATTTTCTAATTTATTTATAATCATTTTTATTATTTTGAGAAGAAAGTTACTTTTTTGTTTTCATTGTTAGAAAAAGTTAAAATTGTAGAGAAGTTTTTAGGATTTTTTTTTTTTTTTTTTTTTTTTTTTTGCCATCTTAAAGATTTAATAATTATTTATAGATTATGGCTAATCTAAATCCTTTTGTATTGTTATGTACCTATTCTTCAGCCAATTTGTTCTGTGTTACTGTCTCATAGAACATAGCCATCTTAATTGTATCTTTAAAAGATGAATAATTTTTGTTTCCCTGATATAATAGCAGCACAAATTTGTATTCCTGAAACAGTTGGATATTTCTGACAGTGGAATACAATGAATATCAGTTCCTATTCTTAATATATCATTATTTAAAATGTACAATCTGAGATTGAGGTTTGTTGGTATAAAAATATTTAAGTAAATTTCTCGACTATATATTTACCTATTTCTTTTGTTTGTTTCATTCATTTATTTTCACTTCATAAGATGGATTAAGCAAAAACAATACTCCCATCTAGTCTCTTGGATATAAATAAAAGAATCATATTTAAAATGTTGTATAATGCTTCATACTTTGCAACAATTCTGTTTTTAGAAGATGGAATTTCCAAAGCAAAATTTTTAATTAATGTGCGTTATCAAAATTTTTATAGTTTTGGAAAGGGAAGTAAATTTCACAATATATAAACATTAATTATTCATAAGTAACTAAATATAAAACAAACACAAATATTAAGAAAGTTTCTAAAATTTGACCAAAAAAAATAAGGTACTACCTGATTTTGCTTATTGTAATTAAAAAGATTAAATTTCAATTGATATTTATAAATTTCTTAGTTTATACAATACAGGTCCATGAGTAGATGTGTCTTGTATTTATTTTCTTTAAAATCAGTTTATTCTTTGTTTGAACCTTGGGGCCCTTTAGGAAAAGCTTTTGAGTTATTAAGGCACTTCAGAAAAACTCTTTAAGAAGGTGTTCATATTGGATTTTTCTCTATATTTATTTGTGAATTATTGTTAATTTTAAATCTCTGAAGCATGCCAATGTATCAATATTTCAAGGTTATAATTCTGTATCTGCTGGAATAAACCCAAGTCGCATATATACAACCCTCGAAAATCCCACTCCCAAACTTGCAATTTGCGAGTAGAAATTAGGCGCTTTCAAGTGGAAAAAATCAACTCGCAAATCGGTTTTTTCCTAAATTTAAAACCTTGGCTGCTGTGCCAATTCAAATTTACCGCCTACTCAAATTCACCGGGATGTGAACTCCCGCGAGGGGTATTTCATGACTGAAAGTTTCCTCTTCAACAATCACCATTCGGCAATTTATAGGTAGGTGATGTGCAAGGACGTATATATAATGATAGGTCACGAAGCCAAATTTTATACACCTACCAATCGGGCGGGTTCCGCTGCTGGTATAGGTATATCGCATATATATATAAGAAATTTTTTCCCCCCCCCCCCCCCCCGCCACTTAGCTAGCGAGTGTAAATTTCCATTTTCGAGTTGGTTTAGGCACGGATTTTCGAGGGTTGATATATATATATATATATATCACATTTTTTTACTTATTGGTCAGTTGAGTTTAATCATCCTACTTTAATTAGTATGCAAAGTAAAGAAGGGAGAAGGGACAATGATCATTGTCCATTGCAGTCCACAAGAACAGTATACAGAATGTAAAAGTATTCAGTCATTCAGTGGTGGATGATTGCAGTTAAATTATCACTAACAGTATCAAAAATATTGAACAGTAATTTATAAGGTGCATTACATTTAGGAAAAAAAAAAATACATTGATTCGAAAGCAAATGTTATCAGGAAGAATATTTCAGTTGCTTGAGCTTTCAAGAACCCTTCAGAAATTTGGAATTAATGATGCTTCACCGTTATGGCATTTATAAAAAAAAAAAATTCCTAACATATTGAAATATTCCTCATTATAAGAATTACAAAAGTTAAATAGAATGCCTCATTGATGTAAGGGAAGAACCTGAATGTTGAGTTATCGGAATTGGCAGATATACTGTTGCCAGAAATAAGAAATAAAAAGAAAAATTGCAAAATTTAACATATGTTGTCGATATAAGTCAAAAAATAGATTCATAACTTGATAAGAATAATAATATATTCATAATTAAAATACATCATAATATAATATATATATTAAACTGCAATGAAATGAGTTAAAATCGCTTTTGGGTTGTTTTGAAAGACCTTTAAGAAGCAAACTACTTGATCTTTAATTTAAGTACACTTAACTAAATAATTGCAGCAGGGAATTGTAATTGTTTCAATGGGCAGGAAACAAAAATAATGTTATTGAACACGTTATATTACTCGAGGTTCAATTTGGATTCATAAAATATTGGAGTTAAGTAATCAACTCCAAGCTCAAAGCCTGGAGTTGAGGTGGACTGTACAAGGCAAAATTCTGAAACTTTGGCAACAATCACGGTCCCTTTGTAAATCTCATTTATTTCTCATCAACTTTTAGTTAGATTTTGGTATATTATAATGCATAGAATAAATAGGTTTCAATAGAATCAGTGCTATTTTTGGAATATAATTGCATTTAAATCTTACGTTCACTGAAGCAGTGCTTCTCTTTCAGTCTCTTCTAGTTGCTTTAGACTACATCTTTAGGCCACAATTCAAAAGTCATTTACAGGTGCAGTGAGAACTCCTTTAAATTGTTTAAGCCTTTTTATTCGCATTCACGGATTATCTGGCAGGACCATCATCAAGGCTTTTCACTTAACTGTGGTCTGTGAATATGGCAACATAAATCTGTTAAATGAAGGAGCTTTTGAATATATTTCTTAAAATACTTAGATCTACATTTTATCTTCAAATATGCATACGACCTAGATTCAAAATGATCTATAGTTACAGATTCGAAAGTTAATGGAAACGGGGCACATCGGCTATACCAAGAACATTTCCCAAGTAGGTGACACCTCGCCATACCAAATTCGTTACCTTAGATCAACTCCACGAAGAAAGGGCAAATTTGAACCACAGGCAAAAAGTGGAAGGTCCAGAAGTGTTGCAACACCCAAAAGAGAAACTTGAATTCTTAACAAGGTAGCCACAAATAAGTAGCAATCGAAGGAATTATGCATATAATGGTTTGAAAGATACTTCACGAGGATCTGCTGTACTCCTATCATCTTCAAGGGTCAGTTACTGTAGATTTTCCTTCAAGACTGCAGTTCTGTAGTTTGCATCTTGCTCACCATGAAGATATTATTAACTTTGAATCTGTCATTTGATTCACTGAAAGAAGCTTCATATTCTGGAAATGGTATTATGAATTTTTGTAAAGTGCATACAAAAACCCATATGAAATCATCCAAAGAGAACACCAACAGCATTTTCTTTAAATGTGTGGTCTGATGTTTTGAGTGGTCAGATAATTGGTCCCTATTTCCTCCATTCTTGGTAAAATTGTGAAGTTTAACTTGGTTTTCTTTTAAAGACATCGAACTGTGCACAGTGGGATTCAAGCCTCATGAAGGTTAGGGAGTTTTGCAGCTTTCTTCCTCTGAATGGGTGTTGCAGTGTAAGATGGGTGAATGAATTCATTCTGTTACATGAGAATCAATCTTTTGTTCTGATTGATTAATTTCTTATATCAGTGTAACCCCCAAAGCAGAACTTCAAGCGACGGTGCGACATTGTCGCAGAACGAAAATGAGGGCTGCAGAAAGATATCGTATAGAATGAACGTTTTTGCGGGGCATAAGCAAAAATTTAAAATAAACATTAACATAAAAACAAAGAATTGATCATGTATAAATTGCTTACTTAGAGGTTTTATAGGTGAATATGATTAATTTATTACTAAAACGCCCGCACCCGCAGAAAGTTTTTCGTCTTAGCATCAACCATTGCAGAAAGATAAAAAACATTCTGCCTTGAGGGTGTAAGCATTGGAAACAGAGGAAAAAGTTGGAGCTGATCTACAAAATGGGCACAGCCCATTGAATAAATAAAATTTTTTTGGAATTTCATGAAATTATCAAAAATTCAACATGAATTCAAGTATTATAGATACCGACAATAATACACATGAAAAATAAAACAAGTATTATTTTTTAAAGCTCTATAAAATCATTTCTGAAAAGAAAAAAAATGTAAATCTTGGAGATTTAATGAAATTTAAGGGTGTTTTTTTTATTTCGACGTAGAATAATTTTACAAAAACAAAAAAAAAAAAAAACTTCTGAATGAAATGACTCTGGAAATAAACGAATTTTAGAAGTTAAATCATTAGTTGTATTTTTAAATTTAAACTTGTATTATCAACTTTAAATTCATAAGGACAATTTCTTACTTTCTATCTTCAAATTATTTATGCTGTTTTTGTTTTTTTATCTTTTTATTAAAGTTTAACAAATTCCGTCGATTCCTTTCATGACTGGGAAGAAAGTTCAATAATGTTAACAAAATTTAAATTGAATTACAGTTTTGAAAGAAATGCAAAGGTAAAGTTTTATTTTTTTTTCCCATGTTTTTATTAAATACTGAAATAAATCATATTTGAATATATAAAATTTTAAAAAATAATAATTTAACTTAATTAAATTTGGCCACTTTGAAGGATTGGGCATGTCCTTTCAAAATGTGGCTTATTTAAGATAAAATTAACAACAGAAAATTAAAAATAACAAATTTTGGCATGCAGTAATTAGTTTTTCCTCCAATAAAACTGATACTATAAAAGTACGATGAATTGATTGTTAATATGCAGTAGTAATTGCCTCAACTTTGCATTAGTATATAGCTGATTAACTTGAATTGAATTTTTAAAAAAATTCAGCATTTTTATAGTTGTTTTTTTGTTTTTTCCTTTTTGTAAATGTTAAAAAGTAAGCATATCATGTTTTTAAAGTCTTAAAGATGATTTCAACTAATTCTCATTCTTTATATGTACTGAGTGCTTTTTAATAACACTGAAATATTTTACTGGGGTTTTTGATAATATATATATATATATATATATTTACAGTGAAACCTCGGGTTATGAATGACTCAGGTCATGAACATTCTGGGTTATGAACAACAACTTCAAAAAATTTTTGTCTTGGGTAACGAACAGTGCCTCGGGTTACAAACGAAGGTTAGACAGAGAGCAAGGTTTAACGTTGGAGACAAACGATCACGTACAGTACAAACGAAGGCCATGCAGTACCGACATCGCTTAACGCTAGCCTAGTAGCTTAGTTTTGCACTTGTGCGCAGCCTAGCTTTCATTGACCTTACTACACAGCAGTAAAAGATTTCTTAGCAGTGGCACTGTGTTCAGTTTATCCCTTTCATTATATTCCTTGTTAACCCCATCAATTATGAGTTCGAAGAACTGTAGTGGTGTTGCTAGGAAACAGAAACATATAACAGTGGAGTAAAGAAAGAAAGAATTATGGGAAAATGGCATTCGTGTATGTAACATCGCTAATGAGCACAGCATGGCAAAACCAACTATCTCCACCAGTAAAAACGATAGACTTAAAAAAAATTTTTATTTTACATTTAATTTATTTGGTTGTTTTCTTTCTCTTTATTTAATACGAGAAGTACACATATTCTTTGCGTTTTGTCAAGTAAACGACCGGATGTTAATAAAAAGGAACGATTCTTTCATCTTGAAACAGATTTTATCTATTTCATTGATTTGAATGTTTCGGGTTACGAATTCTGAAACAAATTAAGTTCGTAACCCGAGGTACCACTGTATATAGATAGATAGATAGATATTTGACTGAGCATACTGAGAAGTCTTGCTATTCCATTTGAACTTTTTTTTTTTTTTTTGGTACAATTTGTATATACATTGTTAAAACAGATGGACGGATTTGCATACAATTGGGTAAATAGCTTATTTAAAGTTCAGCTTAAAGTCCACAGCAGGCCTGTTAGGACCTTGGGTTCGCAAGAGATAAGGCCCCGCATTTCCTAACAATGGTACTAAGCTGAGGTTGGGTAGTCCAGGCAGATGCCTGCCTGCCTGTCTTTAACTCCTCAGGATAGAACCCCAGTAGCCATTACCCATTCGATAGAGGGCTGGGTGAATCCTAAGTCTCACCTGGAGGAGAATTCAGTCTGGAAAAAATAGCCGCCTTGGAATTGAACCTTGCTCTTCAGGCCTCATTCAAGTGCTTTACCACTTGACTTACCAGACCCACAACTTAAACGTATATTCATTTATGTCGGTCTCCACTCTTCTATCAATCAAAAATGATCCCATAAAATTTGGTATGATGCTTATTTGTGATCCAACTTAAAATATGAATACAATTATTTTGGTCTCCTTCCTGTCCCATGTCCTCAAAATTGATCCATCAGCTCTGTAAGCTCAATCTGATGGACCATGCGACAGATAGTTGAGTATATACCGAGTGTTTTTGTAGAAAGGAAGAACTTAAAAAAAAAATTCATTGAACTGCATACAATCAGTCTAGATGGCTGTTCCAACGTAAGACTTACGCTACACTGTGCTCATAATGCAGCAAGGGAAAACTTTTTTTAACTGGCACACCTCAACAGTTGTCATATACGACAGTATAATCAAGATGATATCGATATCAAATTAAAATAGATGTCAGAGAATGTGTTGAGTAATTTGAAGAACTCTGAAGATGGTTGAAGTAATTATAAGTGTTTTATTTTCTGCTGCTGTAAATCAAAGGAGAGTTATATAAACATTGGGATCCTATTTGTGAGTAGATATAGTACAATCTCTTCTATGATGAAACATTTTTAATGTTTTCTTTTGGAAACGATAAATGATTTAAACTCATAATTTTTTCATTTTCCTCATGGTTCCAAGTTCTTTTAATTTTTAATATCTAAATTTAACTATAAAACTATAAGTGCAGTCGAGTCTTCAAATAAAATATTTTACTATGCTTTTTTTCTTTACAGAATTCCTCAGTTTTTCTTGACATTTTTTTTGATGTTGATGAATTTCACACTGAAGGATTTGGTGTAGCAGACATTGATAATTGCAAAAGGTATATATTTTCTTTTTTACCTTTTTAGAGAAAAAAAAAGCTTCTATAAATTTTTAAATGGTTGTTTAGGATTACTTCATTTTTTTTTCCTGCTTATGAAGAATGATCTATATAGTTTGATCATATGAGGATACAATTGTTTAGATCTTGTGCTATCAATTAAATATTGTCTATCACCAATTTGAGATTCTTAATGAACCAGTTCTGTTTTTGACAATGTATTGGGTGAGTGTAAAAGTTCTACCCATTTTTATTACCCATAAAGAAGAGCAAATAAACGTAAAATGAACAGTACCTATTATTGTGCATAATCCCCATTGCTATCTAGGACCTCTTGCCATCTTTCTGGTAGGAGATGAATCCCACGGCGGTAAAATTCTTGCGGTTTCGAGTCAAAAAAGTCTTGGATGGCAGTTTTCACGGCATCAAGATCATCAAAGATTTTCTGACTGAAGGAATTGTTCAACGCACGAAATAGGTGATAGTCAGTTGGTGCCAAGTCAGGAGAATAGGGAGGGTGGAGTAAAACCTCCCAACCAAAGCCCAGTAACTTTTGGCGAGTGATGACAGCAGCATGTGGCCTGGTGTTATCGTGATGAAGGATAACACAGCGACGATTGATGAGACCTGGCCGCTTTGCTACCAAATTTGAATGCAGCCTGTCTAACTGTAGACAGTAGAAGGCAGCATTGATGGTTTGGTTGAGTGGCAGGACCCCCTAGTGAATTATTCCCTGCACATCCCACCATACACTCAATGACACCTTCTTGGGATGAAGTTCAGCTTTCGAAGTCGATGCAGGCGGATCAGAAGGGTGACACACAGTCCTACGATGTTTTATGTTATGGTACATAACCCACTTCTCCTCTCCTGACCCAATTCGTGTCAAGAATGGGTCATTTTTGTACCGGGAAAGCAAGGAAACACAGGTGGCGATTCGGTCATCCTGTTGCTTAGCTGCCAGGTTATGTGGAACCCAACGATCCAACTTTCTCGTAAAACCCAACTTAACCAGCAGTCTCTCGACCGTTGTCCGGTGTATGTTGGTCTCCGCTAATTCTTGCATGGTTGGGTTCGGGCTGTTCCTTATGGCTTGGTCAATATCGTCCTCTCCAACGTGTGATGGCCGTCCACTCCTAGCCTGATCTTGGCAGCTTGTGTCTCCTTCCCAAAATTTACAAAACCATCGACAACATGTGCTTTCGTCTATTGCATCCTCCCCATAAACTTGACAAACATTGCGACATGCTGCAGCTGCCGTACTCTTTTTATCGAACTCGTATAACAAATAATGTTTTATATGCTCCTTCTTGCATTCCATGTTACACCCTCTGATATTTTTTTTGAGATGATTAACTTTGTGAGACACGATGCATTTATATGTGAGGCATCCACAATTTTGATTGGCAGACGATTTGCATCATTACAATGCCATGTGTGAGGGAAATTCCATTGCAAATTTTCATATCCAAAAACGGGTAGAACTTTCGCACTCACCCAATAAGTAACTGGATGGTAAATCCCTTAACTAAAGAATGACAAACACATGCAACACCTGCCTCTTTTAAAAATATATTAGAGACTTAATTCATTTTATTATATGTTATATTATTTGTCTGACGTTAAATCATAAGATTAAGATTGGATTAATTTGGGTGTAGATGCCGGTGGACCATCATGGTCTAACATCCTCAAGAGAAGGATATGTGTCTAAATTTTCCATGTAAATGAAAGCCGACGCTGATAATCGATAAGTTAGGCCTGGCACCATGTTTCTGACATTTTTGGTCCAGTGTCACTTCCTCTGCAGGGCCCTGGGGTTGGCTCCCGATGAGCCAAAGGGATCCATTGAACCAAACTGTCCCACCTACGAAGGAGGCGGCATTGTGTGCCTACTGCTGCCACTTCCTCCTCCTGAAGGTGAAGAAGCTGCTGAAGCAGAAGACGAAGAAGAATTAGAATTAAATCATAATGTTTGGTGTTTTTTCTTTTATTTAATACTTACTGATTTGTTGAATATGTATGACCAAAGATATTAAGTAATTGTTTCTTAAAAAACACCTTAAAATATTTGGTTGGCATTTTAAGATTTGCTGAACATTTTACTATATTTTCTGCAGTATTAATGAAATAAGCATTATGCTTATCATGAATGTAAAGAATTAAGAATTCATTTCTGGATTTCTAGGATTTAAATGCCTGTGATTTCTACTAGATTTTTGGGGATTTCTATTAGTTCAAAGTAGCACATTCAAAGAATCATTGAAATTTAGTCAAAGGTACAAGATATCTCCTTGTGCTGAATGAGGATTGTGACTACATCTGTACTGCAATTGTCAAACTATATGGCAATGAATATATTTTGCAAATCACATTTTATGTGCAAACCGGAGTATATAGTGCAGTGTTCTCTTTAAGAAGGGGCTTGCATTCCAAAGGTGTCTGACTAAATGAGGTCAAAGCAAAAAAAAAAAAAAATACATCAAATCTTACTAAGACTAGCTTTCTACCTTAATCAAAAACTACTTTATAACATTAAATAAAGTAAAAGCTGCAATTATACGGCTCTTCAATGAAAAAAAAAAATGAAAAATTGTATTTCTACTAAATTTTAGCCCTTTGTTGTAATTAAAAGGATATTCTTCCACTGCCCCTGGTTATTGCGGTTGTGATGCCGTCGCACTTGTTGGAAGAGTTAATCAAAGCAAAATTATCACATAATAAGGCAACTAGTTTCGGGCAAAAATTTTTTATGCCCTTCGTCAAGCCAGGTTGGATTTAATTTAAAAAATGCTTCCTGTAACTGACGCCCACTCTGGCGCGCAAGCGCGGATCAGCTCGGGTGGCTCGGAGATGGGGGTGAGTGGGAGGGTCCACTGTTTGTTTGGGGGACGGGTTTGCTGAGTTGTCCTTGTGTCTGTCGTTGGGATGTTGCTGGTTCGTGGGTGAGGCTGGTTTTTGCCCCTGGTTATGAGATAAATATTTTAAATATACTTATTATCACTCCATTTACCATTGAGTGCAAATGTGGCCACCTTCCCTCATTTATATTTCAGTAAAACTATTATTCTGGACATGATATAACTTCATTGCAATCGTACTTCCCTCTCTCCTGTTTTGCTTATAGCTGTCCTTGAAAGCATGTTCAAAATATTATAAAAGCAGTGATTTTAAATGCCTGTAAATCACGAGTTTACTCATTCAATCTGAGAGACAAAATATCATATTGAAATAATCAAATGATGATATGTTAATTTCTGCCAAGACTTTTTTTTTTCCTAGCTAAAAAGAATTTTCTGAATATTTATTTGCAAATTTGTTAAAAAAAGTATTTATATATTTGAAACAGATGACTGTTATTTGTAAATAACTTACAAAATATTTATTTGTTTATCTGTGTAATAAAAATAGAAATGCTGGAAATAATTTGTTTTTATTTGCCATGAGCACAAACCTTATTCATTTTGAAAACAAATCTAATAAGTAAAGCAGTTGTTTTACTTATATTAAATCTTTAAAGCAGCTATATATGGGCAGGGACTGATAGACAAATAGGGAGGCACTTGAATGCAAGCTGGAGAAGCCAGGTTCAATCCCTGGCAGAGGTTGGAGATTTTTTCCCAATTTGAATCCTAGGGTCCACTCAGCCCTCAGAAGAACGGGTACTTAGTTTCTCTTTCAAAGTTAAAGACAGGTGGGCTGCCTCAACCTCAATTTAGTCCCATTGGTCAAGAAACACCAGGAGCTTAAATTCCTGCAATCGAAGGACCACATTCAGGCACATAGCCTTTTGGGGGGGGGGGGGCTTGTTGGGGCTGAAGCCCCTCCCGAAATCTAAACAAAGAAAAATCTTTCTCAGAATGGAAATCAAAGAAGGAACTATCAATGTAAAATTTTCATCTGTTACGACATCTACGAGAAGATAGGGAGTGTCGATATTCTCACTATGGTCGACACTGCACGACACAAAATAAAATTCTGGCTACGGGCCTGACCACATTATCCTGTATGAGATACTTTTAGCTTTTAAAGTAGTTATCTCTACTTTGCTACAGTTTTCTCATTTAACCAGAGAATTAATTCATCAATCAATTCAATTTTACAACATCAAGGAAAAAAAAAGTTTACTATTTTCATGAAACAAGGATATTTGAATACAGTTTTGATTGCTAGGTCTTTCAGTGTTTCTTCATCCAATTAATTATCCTCAAAGCCAATGAAGAGAAAGTTCATGAAAATTAATAAAATAATGAACAGAAATAACAGAAAACATTACTAATAGTTCCATTTCTATCTAGAAACATTTGGTGTTCTATAGCTTTTCAGTGAGTATGTCTATCTATCTGTCGGTGAGTGTTTTCAACAATTAAGCTCTATAATGTATATTTCCTCTACTTCATTGGTCCTGAAATTACTAAATTGATTTAAATTTGCTACACAAATGATGAGAGAGTGCTAGAATGTCAGAACAGATTATGTCTAATTGCGCTTCCTATTGAAAGGTCAGCAAAAAAAAATTGATCCCAATTGAAGAATTACTTTGTTATACTTATTTAATGAAGTAATTGAAAAAAAAAAGTCTAAAAAATTAAAGAAGTAATTAAAACAAAAATTGATTATCGTCGCTCTAACTGCAAAACCTCGTAATTTTATTTTTCAGTTTTCATTTTATATGATAAAACAATATCCTGAACCATCCTCCATGTACTTGCAAAACCTTGTAACATTCAACCAATTGGAAGACCCCTAAATAGTCACATGGCAAAACCTCAATCCAATCAGGCAAATCTTTCTAATGTGGTTTTTTGCTTCTCCTGAAAAATTTGCAAAAAGTCACTTACGAGGTTTTGCATTTAGGGCGATGTTATTAGATTAACCAAAATTTTCCTGATTTATTTTGGGAAACTTTATGTTGTGTAAGTGTGCTGTTTCATAGTAGTAGTATGAAAATTAAAATATCTTCACTCTTGATTTGTTTTATTCTATTTTTTTTATAAGAAAAGAAATATATTTTTAGGCATTTTCCTTGGTGTACTGATATCTGTCCTATTCGTGTTGAATTATTCAAAGCAGCAAAGATGTAAGTTTACTTTGCCTTCCTGCATCTTAATAATTGTGTACAATCACCCTATTTATATTTCAACATTTAATAGTTAAGAAAAGAATTCCCTTCCCCTTTTATTTATTGTTTCTTAAATGGGTTAATTAATGTATTTTACAACATATAACTAACTATTACACTTGATATCAGTTTTCTGTATAAAAAAGCAAAAAGAAAAACATCATGTAACATGCATGATTTTTGAATCCCCAGCAAATTTTCATGTGCAAAAAACAAAACAAAACAAAAAAAACATGAAAATACTTAAAGACATGTGAACAACTTTTGTTGTAATATTAGCATTCCAAAGAATCATTTCATAAAATAATAATACATAATTCATTTCCTTTCCTTTGCTTCAGAATTAATTACTGAAATGTTTAATAACTCCCCTGGTATCAGCATTTCTTAGTACCCAGAATCTCAGCATGTGCACAACTTATAGTTCTGGTAATATATAATATAAAATACTTAAAAGGAAAAACTTAGCTTTAATATTTTCTGACATACATTTAAGTAAGCTTTAAAAAAAGCTTTTAAAAAAATTAGCAAAATTGGATATGAACATTTTTGTAAAATTATTAATAACTAGCTGGGTACCGTCGCTTGTACCCTCCAGAGCCCTTGCATTCATAGCATAAAAAAAAAAAAAAAATATTTATTTAATAAATTAATATCGAGATTGGAAAATATACAAGTTCCCAGGCCTTCTCCAGATAACTCAGGTGTATTGCGGGTTGGCACCTATATATTGATAAGGCAACTTTAAAGTGAAAATATAAATCCTCTTTATTCCCTATCCCGTGGGTATTTCGAAAAATCCGGCCTTATTCTTTGTCTAAATCATAAAGGGAACCTCTGTGCAACATTTCTAGGTCCAAGGGTTTGGCCTGATCATTGATGAGTCGCTCAGTAAGTGAGTGAGTCAGGACTTTTCTTTTTATATACGTAGATAGAAAGATGAAGGTGTAATTATTAGCAAAGATATATAGCACTAAATTTAATTATTAGTATAGAATTATTAGTATTGAAGTCATAAATTTTAATTGTTTGTAAAAAAAGATGTAATGTGAAATATACTATTACTAGTATATTGTTAAATATAGATTTGACTGAGTAGATTTTTACGAATTCTAGAGAGGAAGAGGAAAAGTTTTTTCTGTCCTCAGAACCTGATGAAGTTTCCTGTTTAAGGAAAAGAAATATTGTATTTTTAGAAGATATTAAATGGAGTGTGTCGACTGGACGTCTATGTAAATATATAACTTAGAAATACTATAGAGTTACGAAGTATCTCATTAAGAAATAGTTTAAAGATTGCAGTATATTAATAATCAAACAATAAATAAATACATTTTTACTTCTAATTGGTTACAATTTGCTTTGAATAATTATAATGGGCGGTTAAATATTATTAATACATTGTCTAAGAGTGTTCAATATTTCTTGAGCCCAAATTTATTATTTAAAATTAAAATCAAACATAAAACCTGATTTTAACTTTAAATTATAAATTTTGGCCCTAAGAAATATTGTATACTCCTAGACTACATATTCTCTTGTTAATTTAGTACAGAGTGATTAAAAAAAAGGCAATCAGAAGCATTCTAAACAAAGCATAACAGAAATATTTGCATGGATATGCTTGAAATTTACAATTCAATTATCTTCTATTGTCCAACTTCGCATGACTTTGAACTAGCTAGTTCACCATATCACTAGTTGGATTTGTGTAATCTTTTGTTCTCTAGCTATAACCTGTTTTTGTACTATTTATTTCAACGTTTTATAGACCTTTATGACACCTTTCGTAGGATATTGTTACACTTCAGTATAAAACAGCAAGTATCGTATGCACCTTTATATTTGTTCAACAACATTTTATATATCATTAATATAAAAAAGAAAAAGATAGGGAGGGAATGCCAAAATACTAAGATTTGAAATAATAATTCAATTTTGAGTTTCCTTGTTAGGCTTAAAATAGATCATGATGGTGTACTGAAATGTTAAATAATCCTTCCGAAGTCATTTTGCAGAAAGCTGCAAATGGTCATTTCTGTATATTGTTATTTTTTACTTATTCTTTTATGAATCTGAAAAATTCTAGTGGATACATTGAATTTTTACCTTTATGAATTTGTTGAAATTAGATATGGCTGATTAATAAAAAAAAAAAAACATTATTAAACATTGTTTTTATATGAATATTAAGTATGTTGATGTTCTTATTTAAATAGATTGGGTTTATCTGGCAACTGTTACAATGCTAAGACATCAAGTAAGTCAGTTTTCATCTATATATAACTTAAAAATTATATTATACTTATCAGTGGCGTATATAGAATATATTTTCGGGGGGGGGCCGACACCCCATGGAAACCTATCTGTTCAACCAAAAAAAAACAAAAAACGTTGGGAGGACATTTCGGGGGGGGGGGGGGGGCCAAAATATCTATTCAACTAAACAAAAAAAAACAATGAAAATCTATCTGTTCAACCAAAAAAAACGTTCGGAGGACATATCTTCATTATTTCGGGAGGGGCCCGGGCCCCCTCGGCCCCCCCCCCTATATACGCCCCTGATACTTATACATTATTGGTAATTCAAATTCTAATGGAGGCCAGGGTCTAATAATAAATTAGAAATTGCTACAGTTGAGTTTACGACTTTAGGTTGTGTAAGGGTTGGTTCTCTTAAATAAAAAGTGCAAGATGGTTACTTTATTTATTCAA
>JAFIDM010000003.1:48690967-48701579 GCA_023159025.1 Thereuonema tuberculata
CATTGAAATATTTAATCCATTGCAGATGATTGGTACAAGGTCTTAAGCATATAAAAGGTTCATTGTAAAAAAGAGAATTGTTTTACTAATTTATATTATGTAGTGTTTGTTATTACTTAGTTTTATGCATAAAATTTATCAATAATGAGCATAAAAATATCAGTAATAATAATAAAAAAAAACACTAAACTGAGCGTAATAGAAGAAAAAAAAATATTCCAAGACCAAAATGTCACTGAAGATGATTTGAAAGTCTCTGGAATATACATGAGCATGATATACAGTGAAAATTTATCAAAACTATTAAGACATTGTTAAGATTTAATAATTTACAGAAATTGTAAAATTAAATGATATTGTTATTCAAATATTGTAACTGTCTCTTTTGAATGAAAGTAACTGTTAATATAGATTATTGTTTTATTATTTTTCATTTATTAACGTCTGCATACAATTTCATGAAACAATTATAAAGAAAAGAAAAAGATTAAAAAGACATTTAAAAAAAAATATGTTACAGTTTACATCTTTAAGAGCTAGTTCGTACCTACTCTATAAATTGAGACATAATTACTGACTACTGTCTCATCAAGACATCTTTGATTTTTATGGAAATCATGACACAAATACTGAGTTAAATATACTGTCTTCTTTAAAATAAAAATGTTTTGTTTGTAAATAATAAAATGTTTTATGTATTACTTTTCAGAATGGAAAAGTGATTACTGTCCCCCTTCGTCTTTAGATGATACCGATTCAGCTTCTACTGTTCTTAGGATGCAATCAGATTCTGAAGGTAAGTCTTTACATTATCTATGCTTTTATACCTTAGTTACAGAATCAGATTATCCTTCTTAAAAACTATTTCATGTTGTATTTGCAATATAATACTCAATGCTTTGCAAGTTTGTGAAATTGGGTTAAAAAAAATTACACTATGCAAGCTAATAAACTAATTGCAGCATCTAGAAATAAAAACTTCACAAGAACTGTTGTATACTTCATTTAGAAGTTGGCTAAAGATACTTGTTTAATTATGTATGTAAATTAAGAATGAGTAAGCTACGACAAGAATCCTCAGTCTTTAGAGCCATGTTCTTGCAGAAGTGTAAAATTAGTGGCGTGTTTTCCTTCTGAATTTTCGGGAGTATTGCTTAAGATTCAGAAAAGAAATTTAATTAAAATCAATAAAAGGAAAATGATATTCTTAAGAAGTAATTATTAATTAATATCACTTCATTTTTTTGACTTTTCTGATAATAGAAATGATTTTCAGTTAATTCATCCTTTCCATTCTTAATAGTCTTTAAAGAGAATAATTTTGAGTTTATTTTTATAATCGATAAATTTGTGAAGTTTCCTTTTTTTTAAAATCATTTTTTAAATAAATGTATTTTTCAAAAATTGATTAGAAATACGAAATGTTATTTTGTTTATTATTTATTTGTTTGTTATTTTATTTATTAAAGGAAGCCTTGAATTTATATGATAATATTAATCAATAAACGATATTTTTAAATTGATTATTGTATAAATCAATCAAGATTGTATTTGGATAGAAAGTCATTTTTTAATAAAAGACAAATTCAAATGGTTTTTTTTTGATCAACCATTGACGAATTATTAGTAAAGACTTATTTTTTGATTTATCATGAACTGCATTATGAGTTTTGCCCAATAATTTTTACTAAGTATAGTTTGAGTTTGATTGCCTTGTTTAATATTTTTTAGATGTGGGAGCTACGTGTGATTTGCTTCTACGGTTGATGGATGATAGTGAAGAAAAGGAAGGCAGCCAATTGCCAAGTACTAATAAGAAACATCATTTATCACAAAACAAATTTAGTGAATCAGGAAGTCAAATAGCTACAGTAAGTTTAAAAAGAAATCCTACCAAGAATTGTAATCCTAGCAGAGAGAACAGCTCATCTAACGAAAATGTAGCAATGGAAATAAATGTAATTCCTGTTTGTGAAACGGAAGAAATGAATGAAGACAAGGATACGGATAATGCCTTAATTTGCTCAAAAAGTTCTTCTGTTAGTGAAAGACATATTACAACAAGGCAAACACAGAAACAACAGAGTGCTTCTCTTCCAAAAAGATTGAACTTAACTGAAAATGGACTGAAAGATTTAGTATTGCCTGAGGAAATGACAAAAACATTATGGAATAATCTCTTTGCAATTCATAGAAATAAGAAATTTTAATGTAGATAAATAAATAATTTGTAGAATTTTCTATAAAAAAACAAATATTTTTTTACATTGCAAGGAAAAGCAATGCCTTACCTAGTCTATCAATTTTATTACATTCTTACTTTTTTATAAAAGCAAAAAGAAAATCATGTCCCTTTCTATTCTTAAGATGTAAATAATTTACATTTATTTATTTCATTGTATTTATGCCATTAATGTTTGCTACTGTTTTATAAAATTTTGAAAGGAAAAGAAAAAAACAAATCCACATCTCTTTTCAGCCTTAAAATGTAAATATTTTAGCTTCTTCTAATCTTATAAAGTACAGTAAAGCCCGAATATCTAATGTAAAATAAATTGCGATGATATTGGATTGTATGAAAAATCATGAAAATAAAGAAAATTAATTAAATTTATTAATGATTTTTTTTTTCTAGTAGATATTTACTTTATTAGAAAAATCGATAGTTGAGAATTATTAAAAATCAAATGATGATCCATTTGTCCATTAGCAATTTTAAGTGACACTTAAATTTTTGTTGAATAAACTATAATAAGTAGAAAACAACGTAAAACATCAGATAATCAGGATCCTATTGTAATACAAATTGTATAGGAAAACATGTTACTTACTTTCTTGTACATATTGAAATTATTTCAATTATATTTAAACTGCCTTTTATTTTCTTGGAATGATAAATAAAGAATAGTTTGTATAATTTTGAATACTTATCATGATTTGAATTTTTATAAAATGAAATATCTTTTTCATCTTATAAAAGAAGAGTTGAAGCCATATCGGTTAATCATAATTGTATAAAACAGTTAAAATGAAAGCATGACTGCCAGATAACATCTGCTGATAAGAGAAATTCTCACTAATCATGTTTTTATGTAACGTACATGAGGGAAGAAAGGTATGACTTCTATTTGAACATAATTAAATGTCTGATACATCGGAGCCTGGGTTGGAATCCAGCGTTTATTGTTTCTTTCTCTCGTCTTTGTATTTCTCATCCTTTTCATGACTTGTTCTCGGCACAACTTAACCTCTAGTTTTTGTTTCATTAAAAAAACAAGCCAATTCAGTTTTTAGTAAACACAAAACAAAGCAACCCTGTACAATCTTCAATCTATAAAATTCTTGTGTTGTTGAAAGTCACACTACTATTGATTAAAACTCATTTATTCAAACCATTATAATTCAAGGGTCAAGTACAATTTCAAACGATGTCTGCATTGAGTTCATTTAATATGTCTAGAACCTCTTTTTGTACCATTTATTCGACTTTTGAGTAATTGATTGATTCAGTTTAGATAGACTCCAATTTTGTCCAGTTACTACTATTTCCTTGACCGTGTGAATGGGCAACTAAAACTGGAAGTTGGATTTTTACTTAAACCTCTAGTCCTTTGGGAGTCCAACAAGTACAACTCATGGGGCTCAGAACCCCGGTTTGAGCTGTGGATGTTGTAACACACACAGACATGGGTATCCTAACAATCCTCCCTAAAGACACTAAAAAAATTGAATATTGAAATATTATAAGAAACAATGAAAATAAAGATATGATTAATTCATATCTGACAAAAACTAGCACTGTTTTACTCTTTCTTTATACATCCTGTGTTGTAAGGAAAAAAAGGCACTTAATTCCTTAAACAGCTAAAGCCAGGACCAAATAAAGCCTATTTGTAAATACACAGCACTTTCACAGCCCCTCCTCATTTGCAAATTTAAGAATTTCTTAGAAGTTTCAATGATTTTAAACATATGTAAAAACAATTAATTATAATATTTATCAGTTATCTGAAGTTGAGGGTCACTACATTCTTACTGTGTCTTGTATCCAGATTACATTTAACTAGATTACTGTTTGACATCCTAGTTTTGTAACATATTTAAAGATACAGTAAATGATAAATTCAGGATAATTAATAAAATAAAATATATAATACTGAATTAAAATGAATTTTCATAAAATGAGAGAGAGTTAATAACGCTCAATGAAGCGTATTTTCTCAGGAAGATTAACTACTGCTTATGATTCTCCCCAGAACAAGTTCGAAAACCTCATGCTTTAAGTTTAACAACAAACTATCAAGTTAATGGAGGCTGCTGTTAGTTACCTTTCATTACATTTCAGTGCATATTTAATGATTAAGAGCAGATTCATTTCATTTAATTAAAAGCTAATCTTAAAGTTCATATTGCCAAACAGCGAATGCAAAACAATTTTAAATTGTTTATTTATTTTTATTTTTTTTATTAATTTTCAGTATTTTTAAGATCACATTGTAGTAATCAAGAACAATAGATTAAATAACAGTATTCAGTTAACATCTTTTTCTTTTTATCTTAATAGCAGTAATAATAAACAAGTGAATATAATTTTGTGCTAAAGCATAAATTTCAAAGCGACCCATAGTAACAAAAAGAATTAAAAATAATAATAAAAAAGGAAGTACATTAGAGTAAGGAAAACAGGAAAAAAAAAAAAAACCACACGGATATTGAGAAAAAAAATTAAGAAGAAAAAACAGTAGATTTACGGATTTGAACCGATAACCCTCAGTATATAAGTCCGAGACCTTAAGCATCAATCTATAGCTGACAACTGAAATTAGATGGTTGCATTTCTAACGTTTAAGCTGATAGCAAAAATCCAATGAAAACAATGCCAAATATCTTGAATATGGGCAGGGAGGGGCGTTGGCCCCTCAAAATACCCCATTCCTACAGTCTTTGGGCCTCTGAACACGATGGGGAAATCCGTTTGTCGATCCGATCTTCCGTTCGAGAGTTGTTAGGGATGGACCGACACGGACGGACAAGACAAAAGCAATAGCTACCGATTTTAGTCGCTAAAAATCTATATTATAAAAAACAGTTTTGCTTGCGTACATCCGCAACAATTAAAGTTCGCACGTGCTTTGCCAGGCAATAGTATTGGTGCATGGTCAATTCAACTTTGGAAATTTACAACATGTTACAAATGCATTCCAGTATTGTATTGCATGTATTCTTTAGAATTTAAACTTTAATTTGGTTTTAGTTTACTTGATGTAATTTGTTTTGTTTTGTCTTGCTTTTTTTTTTTTAGAATAAATAAAAAGTTGGTTTCCTTTACATATTCGCTGCTTTACATAGAGTGAAGCGACGGGCAGCCGTCTAGTGATTTATTAAATACGCAATTCTTAATACTAAGTAAACTATTGTATAATTTATTCCTAAAATTTTTTTTTAAAAAATGAAACCCAATTATAGTTCTGAAATAAAAATATAATTTATATGATTTTCACCTTACCTAGGGTGCAAAATTCTATCGTCGGCCCTGATTACGGTTACAAATTATTAGTTACAAATGCATATAGTGTCACATAAGCCTAATCAATAACAATAATAATTAAGCACAAAGAATAGTATTTTATCTCCCTCATCACTTTAGTGTGTGCAAAATTGAAGAAAGAAAAAAGTATTCAACCCGAGGCCATGCAGATTCGGTCGCCGATATCATAATAGGGTAACGTGAGGGGGTTGTACAGATTAATAGATGTCTCACGATTTGTACAAAAATTTTTGAGATTTTAAATTACAAGAATTCCTTTTCAAAAAAATTGAGATGATTGCTTTTGACGTTCTTACATCTATGATACATGTGGTTCAGGTCAATGCATTTTGGTTATTAAAAAAAAAAAAAAAAAAAATGATGGTAGGCTATGTCCACAGAAGTGACTTGTGTTGATAACGATGTCGAATTTTAATATAAATTATATTCGAAATAGTGAATTTACGTGGGAAAAACTATGAAATAAATAAATAGAAGACTATAATTTATTAATTAAAAAAAGACTATAATTTATGAATTAAAAGAACTTTTTATCAAAAGAGGAAATCATGTACAATAAAAATGTATCAGACTGTCAATCTTAAACGTCCATAAAAATGTAAATATATAATTACATATATATTATTTTATATATAATTATAAATATCCTTATTGGCATTTAACAAAGACTGGAAGTCTTCGTGAAAAACATAGTAGCCGCTATTGTTGATGATCATACTTCCATGGACCCCAAATGTCCACGGAAGTGACGAATACTTATGTTTCTTGACCCATGTGCTCTTCATTTTGAGGTTAGGAACATAAGGCATTCAGAAAAATAAGTTTACCATATTTCAATTATCATGCCTAGAAATAATCATTTTTCCATAGAAAAATTAGGTTCTAAACAAGACCACAGAAGTGATGGGATGAGCTGTGCAAATGACGAAAAATGAATAAAAAGTAATATTTTCCTGACAAATGTGCGACTCAGACGAATAAAATCACTTCCCAATCCAAAATCGCCGTGTAAACTTTTGTTTTTAAGTGAAATGGAAGACAACTAGCGCATCGGGTGGATTTTTTTAGAAAGTTTAGGAATGTTCACAAAAGCGATGGCTAAACCTTGTGACAAGACTTGAGGTTGCAAAAAAATTTCACTCAATATTATGTTAAATTTATGTATTTTCTGATTTCACAATATATATATTATTTGAAAAATATTAAAAAATAAAGCAGTTTGGATCTTTAGAAGCTATCCAACTGTAGCTTGTGACAGTCCACGGAAGTGACGAATCACCTTCTGTGGACAACTTTTTTTTTGGAAATTCCATAAAATTAAAAAAAAAATATATACTAAACTGCAGTATATTTTGTACTTCAATGTGTGATTTTGAAAAATGACAAATATTTTCAATCATTTTCAATTTATTGCTCTGTGACACGAATTACAGGTTTTCCGTAGATTCACCCAGTGGTGCCTCAAAAGTGAAAATAAACAATAAAAACTCACTAATGAAATATTAGTGAAAAAATTCCTGTGCCAGCAGTCCGCAGGCCGCGATGATTTTTTTTTTTAATTTATGCTTTTTAATCGCTCCGACGATTTTTCCTATTAACCACAGTACTTAGACCTCGTTGTTTACTGGTGACTTCTCTTGACTGATGATCGCCAAAGAGTGTGAAACAGCTGTTCCAGGATGTCACTTAGTAAATACAGTACTTTGGTCCCTATCCATTGTTGTTTATTAATAATTCAATGCGCAGATTAAATTTTTTATGCTTTAAAAAAAATTATCGCGGCCTGAGGACTGATGGCACATGAATTTTCTCACTAATGTTTCATTAGTGATTTTTTTATTGTTTATTTTTTCTTTTGAGTGTAGGCGTAACTAGGGGGAGAGCCAGAATGGCCATGCCCCCCCCCCCCATGAAAAAATACATATTAGTGTAATTATTTTTATATTTTAAATATAAAAATAAATTAAATAAAATACTTTTTAACTTATTGGCATTGTATGCATTATTTGCAACAATAAGAATGCAATTATTCGAAGGTACAATTTTATATTTCTCCGGTTTTTTTCCCAAACACAAAGCCCCCCCCCCCCCCAGAAAAATTCTCTATTTAGTTACGCTTCTGCTTTTGAGGCACCACTGCGCTTCCGACGAAATATTATCCCCTTCTTCAAAAAATAGAGATTAAAAAAACTTCCGAAAAATTATAGAGGAATAACCCTTTTAAATACTATTTTTAAAATCTTTAATTGAGATAATTAACAATAGTATAGAGAAGTGGATTCGAAAAATAATGCTTTAAGAGAAAATCAGGAGGTTTTAATAAAGGATATTCCACCCACGATAATATCTTTATATTAAACTATTTAATTGAAAGAAGACTGAGGGAGAAAAGGATGAAACTAAATGATTTATTTGTAGATTTTAGAAAGGCTTATGATTCTATCGATAGAAATACGTTTATTAAAACATTATATGATACTGGGAGCAGTCAAGGGAAAATATTAAGTATTATACAAACTACTATTTTAATAATAATTAAAAAAAAATTTCTACGGGCGCCCATGAATATTATAATTATATAGATATATTATTTTCCAAAGAATAAGAAATATTTCATATTTGATCATTTCCAAATTTTTTATAATCAAGACGCGAGGCTGCATTTTATAGTTTTTTTTTCATTTTTTTTTTTAAAATTTTTATGCAAGACTAACCTACTAGCAGTGAATGCGAAAATCAAATTTCTTTCGAAAATAGGGACAGTAAACGAAGTGTGACCTTCGTTGACAATGGGTTGCAGTAATTGGCCTAAAATGATGGATAGGTTGTTACGGACCCTTATCACAGAATCAAGGAAATTGTCATCATTTTCTAACCTACGGAAGAATATTGTCTTTGCGAAATTTGACACTGTCAACTTTAAGTTTTCTCAAAAAATATCTCGAGTTCATTCAATTTTTCTCTCGTTCTATTAATGTTTTTGTTTTCTCATTAGTCTCTTAATATATTAAGAAGTTTCTATTCTGATCATCTGGTGTACAGTTAATCCATTTGAGGAAGTCAGTACGGCGTTGGGACTGAGAACTTGAAAAAATAGGAGTGTAGATTGTTCAGCTTTTTTTTTCAATAATTAGAAACTTCTCTTATTTTAAAGAAAGACATTATTATATCCTTTATGTCAGTTATTTCTGTAATGCCTTTTCAATGAAGCAACTGTAGATTTGATGTTTTTAATAATTCAGAGTTGGTAAAAAATTTTAGTTATGAGATGAATTCATTTTCACGTTCAGAGTCTGTTTTTGCGACAGACACACTCCCATTTTCTGTTCTTTTTTCTTGCCTTGCCCAGAGTATTTTTTTTCCTCCCCTGTGTTTTAGCCATTATTTGTGATGGAACAGGTCCTCTGATGACCTTCAGTTGAGGTCACAAGTCCTCTCATCTGCTTTCAGCTACAGGTAAAGCTGGGAAGACGCGTGGAAACTATAGTTTTATGCTAAAAATCAGAGGTCAGTTTCTGCTTCTATCTTAAAGGAGCCTGTCTTGATTACTTCTTAATTAGTTTACTTAAGGCTCATTTTTAACTTATCAACAAGTATTTAGCTGTGGGCAATTTTAATTGTCTTATCTTTCAATCCGAGATTTGGGGATGCCTGACAGGGTCTCTCTCTTTCTCTATAACTCACTTAACAACATTTTAGGATTAACTTCCTCCTCTTGGGGCAGAAAAATCACAGTCCTGTTTTGACAAGCAGCGTGTTTCCACAGAACATCCCTTGATTCTTCAGCGATCGCTAAAACAGGTACGTTCTTGTATTTCAAAATATTCACATTCGTCTCCAACGCGAGGTTTAATTTCTAAGTAGAAGAAAGCATTTTTTCTCCTTAGCAGTAAAAAAAAAAGCTAAATTTTAATAATTTATTTAAAAAAGGATGTAATTTCTTGATTCAAATACTCTTGTTGTAAATTGATAAGACAATAGCCTATACGAAGCGACGATTCGCACAAAACATTAGAAATACAGTAGATTTAATAAGAAAATAAAACAAGTTACAAGTTTCGAAACCGCTACACGTTTTCAAAACTTGTAACTTGTTTTATTTTTTTATTTTCTTATTAAATCTGTTTCTATGGTTTTTGCAAACTGTCACTTCGTATTTATTACAGTTGCACAATAATACATTCATTAAGACAATAATCTTTTTTTCACCGCAAAATTAAATTGCTAAATTTAAGCAAAACATTAATAAAACTATTCCTGCGTAACCTTGTGTTAAAATTCGAGAATTCTAGAACCAGGAGACCAACTCAAGTGAATAAGGAGTTTTATTGGAAAGAATTCTTAATAATCCTATTATTATAAATAAACACTCCATATTTCTTCTTCAAATCTTTTCTACTGTAATGTGTACTATTAATCATCTTCCCCTATACCAGAAAATAAATGCTAAACATTACATTTATTTCTAGAAAAAACAGCGAATTTTCGAGGAGAAAAATAAAAGAAACGTCTCCTCTTCTTCAAGCCTTTACAAAATAATATTAAATAATAAATCACGAGATGTGTGTAAAAAATTGAATAATATTGATAAAAGATATGAAATGGGTGTAATATATAAATTGGAATGTCTTAACTGTAATTTGTTTTATCTTGGAGAAACGAAAAGAACGATTAAGGAACGTGCTTCAGAACATGGTTACTATATCAGGACAAACTTAGTAGAAAAATCTGAAATTGCGGAGCATTGTAATGAAAAGAAACATTTTATTAATAAGGAAGTTAGAATTCTTTGCAATGAAAAGAACACTAAAATTAGAAAAATAATCGAAAGCATATGCATAAGAACATCAAAAGGAGAAAACTTAAATAGGAATGATGGAATTAATATTAATGAAGGTATAGTAAAATTAGGCAAAGATTTAATTGATGAAAAATATTTTAATCCCAACAATAAAGTAATAATTGAAGATCTAGATTATAAAAAACAATTGAAATTGGATACAAAACTCGAGGATATTTGTGAAGAAGACGATGTTCTATAATATTCATTGTAATATTCATGAA
>JAFIDM010000003.1:48709135-48733312 GCA_023159025.1 Thereuonema tuberculata
GCAATGGCACCCCATACCATCACACCAGCTGTGGGAGCGGTGTGTCGCTGTACAGCAAAGGCAGCATTCTGTAATAAACATGAAAAAATATCTGAATGGGCAGCCACTGTATTCGATATGGTCACAACCCAGATCCTATAGTGAATATCATTTACAAAATTCAGGATGAGTATAAAAGATATGCATTAGAATCTTGTCTAATAAATTGCTGCATATGTTTTAACAGAGATAAGTCACAGAAAGTGAATAACATGTCTTTGAGCATTTTCAGAGAATCTTTGATAAAAAACAAAAGATTAAGTAAAATTTTAAAATTTAATTAGTATTTTGTTGTAAATAACAGTAAGTTAGTAGCATTTAATGTAATAATAAGTTTCAAATCTTTTGATTGTTTTCAAAATATTTTGAATGTTTTATTGTTATATGACAATAGTATCATTTGATGTACTTATTACCATAGAATTTATTTATTGATTTGTAAGGTTTGAGAAGGTTATTTCTCTTTCCGTTTTGATCTTTATTTTTTATTTTATTTATTTGTTTATTATATTTATCCTGAAGAAGTCTTTGAAAAATAAGACGAAATATTGGTCTGTGGTGCAGTATTTTGGAGTTTATTAAAGATTTGTGATATTTTATGAAGATCTAAGATTTGGCAGGATTGAAGCGTTCACCACGGGCTCTCCACACACGAACACGATTGTCATCACTGCCGAGATTGAATCTGGATTCATCGCTAAAGACGACCTGGTTCCATTCCGCTGCAGTCCAGTTTCCTCGTGCGCGGCAAAACTCCAAACGGAGGCGTCGATGGGTGGGCGTCAAGGGCAGCACACGTAATGGGCGCCGCGATACCAACTGTCCTTCAGCCAGGCGCCTTCGTATGGTTCGAGAAGACACAGAGGCCCCTAGTGAAGGTGCTACCTGTGCCTGGATGGCGGCCGATGAAGCAGTTGGCTGTACGCGTGCATTTCTGACTATGTGGCGGTCTTCTCGACGACTGGTCTGTCGAGGGCGTCCTGAGCCTGGTCTTCGTGTACATGACATCTCTCGGGTCCACTGGTCCCAACACCTCCTCACAACACAATCAGAGCGGCCTAATTGACGAGCTACTCGCCTAGCTGACCACCCAGCTTCCATCATCCCAAGGATTCTCCCTCTCTCAAACTGCGACAACTGCGTATACTGTCTTCCAACACGGCGTAATGGCATGTCTACCTCAGCTCTTCCTTTGTAAATGATTCAGCACACTCAAACAAGCTTTGGTTACCTGTTTTATACTCCACAGAGTACGATGTTCAACGCCCTCTACCGGCTATACGTAATGCGCAATCACGCTGCATTTCTAATCATTTGCATATCTCCCCGACATGTACCTTCATTGCAAGTTTCGTTACGATCCCGCAATTATTTCTTGGTGCGCTAATTTTTTTGTCCATGAGTATATTTTGAATATCACCTATACTTTCATTAGGTTAGAATTTCGTCTTGTCCCTGTTAGGAGTTACCATTTTATTAATGTGTTTATTGAGAGTTATTATAAATAATTATTTAAAACTAGGACGTTTTAATTCCTAAATCCGATGTAATCGGAGTTTCTTAATTAGTGTCAAATATTATTGACGTCTCCTGTAATAGCGCAATTTCCGAACAAGGACATCACTGAAAGGAAGTCCTATTGCTAACAATTCCACTGACGGTCTTCTTTTATATAACTAGTCGGCTACCCGTCGCTTCGCTCCGGAAGCCTCCGGAAGCATATGTAACGGAAAAATACTTCTTATTTATTAAAAAAAACACACACACACACAAATTACATCAAGTAAACTAAAACAAAAAATTTTTAAAAGTTTTTTTTTTTTTAATTTAATTTTTGATGTCTATATTCTCTCAATCCACGACTGCTTTTAGAACCTGCGTGTGAATCATATATCTATATTTTTATTTTTTATAGAGATTAGAATGTAGTCCTCGTCTAATGGCTAAGATGCCTAACTTCGGAGCAGAAGGTTGCATGTTCGATTCCCGTAGCGAACTTGTAGAAATTATTTCTATTTTCACAAATTACAACAATTGCACCAGACAGACAGAGAAATAAAAGATTTTAGTAATGTAGATATACTTTTCAGTGGTTTTTGAGTTACAAATAGTGATTTTTCAGTATTCTACCTAATAGAAATAGTGCTTCTTTCTTGCTTGACTCTCTTTTTTTTTTATTTCAATTGATACTTTACAGTGGTTTCTGAGTTATAAATAGTTACCGTATGGTTTTTGAGTAACAAATAGTGATTTTTCAGTATTCTGCCTAAAAGGAATAGTGCATCTTTTTTTCTTGACTCTTTCTTTTTTTATTCCTATTGATACTTTTCAGTGGTTTTTGAGTTAGAAATAGTGATGGTTTTTAAGTGACAAATAGTTATTTTTCAGTATTCTATCTAATAGAAATAGTGCTTCTTTCTTTCTTGACTCTTTTTTTATTCAAACATCTCCCGTATACACGTGCTTGTTTTTCAATATCAAATAGAATAAGTAAGAATTGTATATTTAAAATATACGAACATTTCGGCAATTATAGTTCTAATTGTCATTTTCGAATTAAAAATAAACAGACGGATCGGAAATAAATAAAAAATCTTGAGATTCAAAAAAAAAAAAAAAAAAAAGGTTGAATACATTCCTTATTGATGGGGGAAAGGGGAAGGACACATAAGTCAAAAAACAATATAAAGTGAGTAGTAGTCACCTTGGCCTAATGGATAAGATGTCTGACTTCGGATCAGAAGGTTGTAGGTTCGATTCCTGTTGCGGATGTTTCATTGTAAAAATTATTTCTATTTTTCATTCGCTCAGGAAATTGCGCCAGACAGACAGAGAAATAAAAGATTTTAGTAATATAAATTGTTTTGCAGTTTTAATGATCCACGTGTCAAAATGTTTTTTCTTTAGTTCTATGTATTCACTTCCTCAATTTGTTTACATATATGTATATTGTTTCCTAATTTCTGTTAACTTTTAATTCCAAAACTAATAAACAATAAAATTGTTTAGTTCAAGCGAATTGTACAAATGCGTCTCAAGGTGAAATTTCAGGTGTTAAAAATGTAAATTGCAAATGAATTAAGCGGAAGTATTTTCCATTTCTTTTTTAATAATTAAAAAAATAATAGAAAGAACGAAATAATAATAACAATTGATCGAATTCGATTTGATCGAAAAACATTTTTTTTGTAAATTGGCTAAACATAAAATTTTATCAAAATCCTTCCATAATTATTATTATTATTTTATATTAAAATAGGACTCGAGTTATTTCATGGACTGATAACGCATCCTTATTCAGAGTCATCTGAAGAGAGAGAGATAGTACGAATTGTAGCTCACTTAGTAGGAATACTTCCTAGAATAGGGAGAAACGATTATGTAAAAAATAACAATAATAATTCCAATAAATAAACAACAATAATAATAATAATAATTAATAATATTAAAAATATTGCACAATAGGTACTCTGTAGTTAAAATTCACAAGGGTTCAAGCATGAAAACCCTGCGCAGATCTAAGCATAAAATAACCTTCATCGCTCCACTGGATATTTCAAGACCATTTACAATTTGCTATAATTCTTGCCATCCTTAAAAGTATTAAATTTTTTAGATGATTGGCCAGACTTCGCGGTTGTACAGTTCAGTTCATGAAAGAAGAGCTTTGATGACGTAATTTCCTTATGGATTCATGTTTCCAGGACGTAATAGCACCATCTATTGCTATGATTCGTAACTGAAATCTCATAAACATTAAGAAAACATTCTGGTTTTTGTAGCTTCTACAATTACGAATACATTTCTATATTATTATTATTATTATATTTTTATTATTATTTTTTTTATTTTTTATATTTTTTAAGTTTTTTAAAAATTATTTTATTTAAAAATTTTTTTTTTTTTTTTTTTAATTGTTGAGTTCACGTTGATGACGTCATGACTGGTGGCGTTTGTTCCAGACAAAATCAATCGCTACGTAATGACCATTTATGACAAACCCTTCTTTTGAAAACTACTATAAATACTTTCTTATAAGATTTAGATGTTTGTGGTTTACTTTTAACAGTCGGAGGATTACACAGATAGTCATTTTAGCTAGCTCATTATTTTTAACTAATGATCTGATAATGTATGATGCTTATCATGTTTTTGTCTATCTTCATTATGTTCTTTCTATAGGAGCAGTTTTGCTACTCTAGAATGTATTACGCATTGATTTCACCTATTTTTAGAAGTTTCTAAAACAATATTGAAAATTCAATTCGTATTATATTAGCATTCTGCCCTCAACACTTAGACTACAAATAAAATCAACATTCCTATGCTGACGCTTCATCATAACCCTCATAAGGCTCAAGAATTTCAGTGTTAATCACCTGTTAGTTGTGTTTATAAGGCCGACACAGCGAATCTCTCCTTAATTATCGTGCTACAGCACTGCACTCTTTGAGTCTCCTGTTTTCGGTTATCACTGCTTAACAACTGTTGTTGCAAATAAAGTTTGCCTGTTGTAACAAAATTTGCACTCTCTTCTAGGTTAGTCTGTAAAGTATCTAAATTCCTCAGCTTCACGAACTGTCTGCACATTTCACTGGACCTCTTTCCAATGTCTTATAATGACTATATTTGAGCAGAGTTGCAGTGGCGTTGCCATCATTCTGGTAAAACAACTTTACGTGTAAGGCGTGCAGGGCCGGCGTTAGGCCTTTTGGCGCCCCCTTCGCCTTGCTTGCCTCTGTTACCCTACTGTGCCGGCCTAAAGGCACGTATAGATTCATTCGTTAAATGAATACCATCAACAACACCACTTTTCTTAATTTATCACCATATGAATTATGTCTAATGCAGAACACACACACTAAAAAAAAAGAAAATACACAGTCTATTCATAGTAGTTCTTCAAGGTGAATTAGCTAAGAACAAAATTAATTTATTTTCCTCGAAATAAAATACTGTGTAAAGAAAACTTTATTATTTGAAACAAGATACTCTAGAGCAGGAGTTCTCAACCGGGGTCCACATGGACTCCTGGGGGTCCATGTAATATCTTCGAGGTCCACAGGCAAAAAATAACAAATCGGGGGTCCATAGTGATATTTTGGTGGTCCATGGGGCAATTCCACTTCAGAACGGTTGTTATTACTCAAAATAAAATTTTTACTGTAATTTACCCCATATTGAAATAAGTAGAGAATATATATGAATGATTCTTTCTAATTTTATTTATTTTATATTTCTTTTTCGCCTATCTACTCAACCATCGGTCAGTACTTATCAGCAGGGCCGTCGCGTAGTTTGTTGGCGCCCAGGGCAAGATTTCATCAGATGCCCTACATTTGATAATTGCGCCTTCCCCACCATCCCAAAAATCTATAACCAAAAAAAAAACGGATTCTCCAATTCAACAACCAAAATAAAAACAAACCGGAATTCCCAAATTTTTTTTTATTTTTTTGCCGCGGCGCCCAGGAATTTGCAATTCAACAACCAAAAAAAAACAAAAAACGGAATTTTCAATTTTTTTTATCTTTGCCGTTGCCGCGACGCCCAGGGCGATCGCCCCGGTCGCCCCTCTCATGCGACGGCTCTGCTTATCAGATATATTTGAAAAATTAAATTTACTTAATAAATAGCTCCAAGGAAAAGATTCTGATTTCATATCAAGTAAAGGTGCTGTTACTGTTTTTCTGAGAAAATTACAGTTGTACAAAAATAATATCAGGCATTGTGCATTTCAACAGTTTCCTTGTTTGGCTTCGATTAGCAGTGATTTGCACGATGAAGACCTTGTATTATATAGCGAATATTTGGAAAATATGCACGAAGGTATGCAAACTCGGTTTAGTGACCTACTCAGATGGATATACCAACTTGGATGACATTTCCTTTCGAAGTTAATGTTGCCGATATAGACATTTCTTTGCAAGAGCCCCTCATTGAATTACAAAGTGATGAAATAATGCGTGCAAAATTCAAAGATGGGAAGTATAATATATGGAAAACAAATGATATTGCTACAAAGTACCCATTACTCTGGGATAAAGCACAGCTCTACGTTATTGCTTTTCCATCATCTTACCTTGTTGAATCAGGATTTAGTCGTGTTTCTCACTTATCAAAAGTTCGCAATAGATTTGACATTGTGAAAAGAGATGATCTTCGAATATCGTTAACATCAATGGAACCAGATATAAAGAAACTCGCTGAGCAGCATCAACTACAGGGTCTCATTGAATCACATATTTTAACTGGGAATAATTTATTTGCATTAAATTAGTTTTCATTCAAAATAAAGCATAATCATTTACTATTTCTTTGATTGTTAATATAATCCCTTTACTTTTTATTAGTGAAAAATGGAATAAACTTTTCTTTTATCGAATAGCTATGAGGGGGTCCACCAAAAAAAAAGGGGGGGAAAAGGGGTCCAAGGGTAAAAAAAGGTTGAGAAACCCTGCTCTCGAGTGTACAATTTAAGGGCGAAGTGGAAAAAGTAATTTAATAAAAACACAATAACTCAGGACCGTGTCGGGGAACAGGAGCCACAGCACATGCGTAATAATGAAATATGACGTAAGGTTTGTGTGACTTGAGAACAGCATGCGTACATCAACCTGCCTCGTCCCGAAGTTTTGCAAAGCAGTGTATTATTTGAGCGACCCACCTGATAAATCCGTTAAAATTCATAAAATCATTATTTTTACAAATTCTTTATAATTTTTTTCTAATTATCTTATTTAATATAACTAAATATTAAATATATTTTGTTACATTGTATTAATAACTAGATATTTAAATATAACTAAATATTATATTTTATTAATTTTACAGGTCCAACTCCATGGAAGGAGCCAGGCATCATTATTGAAATCTGTTAATCCCGAAGTCCTGCCAGAAGAATATGGTGGAACTGGTGGGAAACAAGCTGATATACGTGGTAAAATTCATAAAATTAGAAAACATTCTAAAAATAAATTTAATGTTTTGCTATAAACTGTTAACTACAGAATGGAATTTTGTCAAATGACAGAAGCTAATTCCATGTCATTTTTCTTCCCTTTTGATACTTATCTTACACGAATTAAATAACTTTTTAAATAATAATAATATATTATTAAAATTACGAAGTCAGCCAATATATTTAATTAATTTAATTTCCTTTACATTTTAAGAAAACTTTTGAATTCTTATTACAATTATCTGTGATAGAAATTTATTCTCGAGTTATTCTATTATTTTTTTAGCCCTTTGGAAGAAGGAAGTTATAAAAAGAAGAAAACTCTTCATTGAAGAGGAGAAATATGGTGTGATTGAATCGAAAAGACCTGGAAAACCAAAAACCAAAGAAGATATATTAGGAATCGATGGCTCCTTTAGAAAGTTAAACATAGATTAAGAATAGATACAGAAAAACTAACTATCTTTTCAGATTGATTTGTTTATCAAAGTATCACAATTTTTATTCTTTCATTTTATCTCATTTTCAATTTTTTTTTCTTCTTAAAATGAATGTTCCAACTGTAGGGTGGCGTTTAAGTCTCCGTACAGGTAATTTACATTTATATTGATTATTTATTACAAAATATATAGTTATTGACTGATGTGTACATAACTATATGTTTTGTAATAAATAATAAAACATAAATGTAAATTACCTGTATGGAGACTTATGCGCGACCATGTATTTTCAAACCACTATAACTTGTCAGTAAAGATCATGCGTTTATTGTTATTTTTATTCCTCTACTTTTTTAATTACAATTTCTTTAACCTATTACCAATTAAACCCTTAATCTTTACTTAAAAGGTTTAAGATCCTGAAGTAGTAATGGTTTAACGATAACGGTTTCCGTTGTAATATAAGTTTAAAGCACAAAGTCAATAAAAATAAATGAAAAAGCGATTTACAAAAATCTTGCTTTACATTATTAACAATCGATATCCGTGGGAGGATTTAGAAAAGGAAATCAAATACAGTGGTACCTCAGGTTGCGAACTTAATTCGTTCCAGAACTAGGTTCGTTACCTGAAACATTCGTAACCCGAAACATTAAGATCAATGAAATATAGACGATCTGTTTCAAGATGAAAGAATCGTTCCTTTTATTATCCGGTCGTTTACCTGACAAAACGCAAAGAATACGTGTACTTCACATATTAAATAAAGAGAAAGAAAATACCCGACTGTAGGCTAGCGCTAAGCGATGTCGATACTGCGTGGCCTTCATTTGTACTGTACGCGATCGTTTGTCTCCAACGTTAAACGTTGCACTCTCTCTCTCATCTTCGTTTGTAATCCGAGGCACTGTTCGTTACCCGAGACAAAAAATGTTCGAAGTTGTTGTTCGTAACTCGAAATGTTCGCGACCTGAGTCGTTCGTAACTCGAAGTATCACTATCTATTAATGGCACATGTTTATTTTATTTCCTCAAAAGACAAGGATGGAATTAGGTTTCTAGCGCTCTGGGCAGTGCCACCATTGGATTTTACATAGTGAATAAGTACGAGAGAAACTATACAATAGGAATTACTATCTTAGTTTTTGTTATGTTTTTGCATTTATAAGTTCTATCTGTAATTATTGCTTTGTCTGAATAAGCAGTTAAAGATGTTAGGTGAAATTGTCTATTAGCAGTTTATGAGATTAGAACTTTAATTTTTTTTTTTTAAATCAATATGAAATACAAAAATGTATTTTTAATTTCTGTATCGTATACGTTGATATTTATTCTTTAAGATAGGGATCTTGATATTACTTTCATTCGTAATAGTCTTCTACTTTTTTATCAAAAATTTGCTTCTCCTTCGACTATAAAGAAATACAGGACTACATTGCAGGGGCTTCGCAACGTTTTTAAGACAGGAAGGAAGGAAGCGAGCAATTATTGAAAAAAATTGTTATTAATTAATTAAGGTTATTAGTTAAATAATCAGGAACGACTGATAAAATAATAAATAAATAATTATTAATAGATAATAATAATAAGAATAGCAGACGATTCACACATATTTTAGAAATAGTCAATTCGAATGTCTTTCCATCAAGTTCAGTTGATCCGCATAAGAAAATAATAATTATTAGTATAATATTACTATGCAAACTAGGATAGAGAGGAATAGAAGTGGAAACAGATAGATCAAAGGAAAACCACGTATACTCCAGTTTCAGATGATTTCAGAATTATATGGTTTATTCTTTATATATAAACTGTATATAAAACGTAAGATTTTTTTTATTTTTACCACTGAATCATTAAATGAGGTTCAAGAATAATTTAGTTTCTTTCTATCGGAGATGGTTGAGAGCCATCTAAAATAATCGTTTAACCTAATGAGAACGAGATGGTTTGTTCTTTTTTTAAATTGATTGATGTCAGCAACTTAAGCGATGTATACCTAACTGAAATGTTATTTAAAAAAAAGCTACATAATAGATGCAAAAGTTTACGTTAGAATCTTATAGTTCAACATTAAAATTCCTTCATCTAAAATTCTGCAGAGGAAGTTGAAAGTAAAGCATCTTGTCAAAATTGTGTAACGCATTGCGTAAATCTGAAGAACATTTTAAACAACCACCCTCCGATTAAACTATTGGAACAGTTACATGTAGTCACTTGATTAGACATCACCACCTGTAATTAGACGATTTTTTTTTTTTATTTCTCTGCTAAATACACTACTTTATTTTTCGATACTGGTCATAAATATTTTTTCTTTCTAACAATTTTGCTCAATGGTGTGTCGAGATGGGGGCGGAGTATTAGAGAAAGGAAGAAATCAAACATTGATACGTTGTTTTTTGTTTGTTTTTTTTGATTAGGAGGAAAAAACATTTTTTTTTTTTTTTTTTGTATACATCTCCACCAAGCAAAATAATGATGTTTTATTATTTTTTTTGGTTAAAATATGAGGATCATCATAAACACCCTTCCCTACCATTCCTTTACACGCCACTAACGTTGATACACAGCCCAGTAAAAGAACTTTAATTACCAGCAAAATTAAAATATTTGTTATTAATGTCAAACCATTATCTTAAGTCAAACCTTGATCTTCTATAATTTCATATTTATGTTGCAGAATTTTTTGCCTACCATTATCCAACAACTGAAAACGAAAATCAATGTTAAAAGATATGAAAACTAAATTTTATTCATTGGACTTTAAAAATTAGGAATTAAAATGTTATTTTGAGAAAAAAAATTATTTTTTAAAATTAAAAATATGATACTTTGAAATTTTTAATTGAACTTATTGCCAGACAAACATAAAAAACTAAATTTTCTTTCCATTAAATAATAAATATAAGATACTAAGACCGACGTAAAAAAAAAAAGAGTAAAATTCTAATCACGTAATGAAAAAGGAAACAAAAATAACATCTAAGTACTATTATTGAATATTTTATGTATGAAATCCAATTTTGGGGGATTGTTTTTGTTGGTAAGCTGTAAACTCATTATTCAAATAAGTGTGAGAAGAGTCGTACCGTAATTAAACAAGAAATTTGAAAATTCATAAAAACTCAACATACAGTAGAGTCCCGATTATCCGAGTTAATGTGGACCAAGACTAACTCGGATAACCGAAAAACTTGGTTAAAGCGAAAATTGTAAATAAAATAAATCGTGTAGGTTTAAATGTATATTTTAACAAATGCAAAAGTTATACAGATACACCACGTTCAATTCATATTTGTTACGATAATTAAAGAGTTCTTTTACTTAAAGTCTTTAATTGTTTTTTGTTTTACGTTACTTTGGCGTTTTTCTGCAGCACTGGTTTCATTCCCCGATTCCAGGTAGGGAGTCATATGACATGCGAAATTAATTGCGACCAATATTCTGCGAATTCTCTTTCATTTTTCTGAGTGTTTGTACGATCAAGTTCAGAATTTTTTTCGGTAGTTTTAAAAATGGAAAATGTAGAACAAAAAAAATCCTAGAAATATTTGATAGCTCGTTTAAAGCGGAAACTCGGATAATCGGGGCTCGGATAATCGGGGTTTTACTGTATTAGCGTCGCTCTAGCGGAAAAATTGAGAACTATTGTTAAAAAGAAACAAAACAAAACTGATTTTTTCGCTTCTTAAATAGTCTAAATAAAGAATTTAATTCGAGGGCCGTTTGCATATTTCTACTGCTTTTTCATAATTAAATTTGAAGGTTGAAACAGTTCTTCCCATAAAAAATTTCCCGCAGACTTCTGTTGTAAAAATCGGTGACATCGTTGTATTATTATCCAACCTTGATTGACACTAATGATTACTGAGATAAGCGAGGGAATTGAATCAGTGATAAAGTATATAAAAAAAATACTAAATTAGAGCTTTCGTTTTCAATTTTTTTTTCTACACATTAATTTTGTTTGTCAATATCTCAGACTGAATTATTGTATTTATTAATTAATCTGGAAAATTCCAAAGCAAAAGGAAAACCTATGACGCATTTATTAGAGCAAAACCAAAGAAACAGATAGAAATTATTAGGATAAATACAAAGATAGGAGGGAATGGAAAAGGAAGTATTTACAAATGGGATGAGTTAATATTTCATTGAAACACATCTATTAATTGCATTACAGCTCTAAAGTGAACATTAACTAGAGTTTGGCTATTGTTAAAAATGTCATCTAGTGGTTACAAGACGAAACGAGAAAAGAACTCAAATCATTCGGGATTGGATGAGATAAAGTTTCACTTGAAAGGCCAAACAGATATGGTTTTACTGTAACAAATATCACAAAAATGGAAAGTTTCAACAAATAATGCAGAAATCAGTAAAATAAAAATCGACAGGTAGCCTACCACTTTTAAAAAAGAAGTTACAATTGACAGTGGCAAGTGATTCTGTCTGCGTTTCCCATCTGGTGTTTCGCAGTGAAAAAAATAATATCTACATTAAATGAAAATTCCTTGTTTTGGTTGGATGAGATGTAATGAAAAAAAAAAGGTTGAAAACCCGCTGAAAATACATCTGCCATTTTGGAAATGGTGTACAAGTAGCTGTCTCTGTGAGATGGGTAATAGTAGGCTACCAATATGGCAAAAGTTGTTGTATTTAAAATCGTCTGTTCGATTTCAAAAACGTTAATAAGAACCGCATTGTTGAAGCAGACACTTTGGCAAGGAAAGGAACTAGGACAAGTACAAGTTGTATCAAAAACTTGTTGAGCAAAACTAATTCCCGAGTATCTTCTCTTGGTGGAAACCTTTTTCTATAACTCTGTAAATACAGTCGGACATCTATTTAGCGAACCTCTATTTTGCGAATTTCTCTATTTTGCGAACTTTTCTTTAGAACCAAGAACATTTTGCTAATTTCTTCGTGAAATAACCTCCAAATAGCGAAGTGCATTTTCTATTTAACGAACTTTTTCGTTGTATCTATTTTTTTTTCCTCCTTGAAAAGTTTTTACAAGGCGCCAATCGCTGTCATTCTTTGCTTTTCAACAAATGATAATTCGGCAAGTACGGAGGACGAAGACAAAGACGATATTCCCTTAGAGGAAATGGAAGAAACGTGGATACAGCTGAGGAAAAAAGAAGAAATTGACGATGATGTGCTGATTGATGATTATCTTTCACGTGATTTTGAAGTTGAGATCTCGTGAACACTAACTGAATCGGATATTTTGGACAGTGTGAAAAATAAAAACAATATTGCGATGAAGGTGAAGATGATGAAAATGGAAATGATGCAGAAATCAAAAAACCTTCGTATTATGAAATGATAAAATCATTTGAAACAATCCGACGCGGATTATAATTCGAAGAAAATACGCCTGAAAGGGTTTTTCGTGCATTACAAAGATGCGAGACGTATTATGAGCGAAAACACTTAAAAAAAAAAAAAAAAAACTCAGACAAAATTAACAGATTTATTAGCAAAATGTAAGTACGCATGTGGTAATGTATGCTTTATGTCATTAAAATTATCACTTTTTAAATCATAATTATTGTTTATGTTTAAATCTGTTTTATGTAGTTTAAAGTAATTTTAAAAGGTGAATCTCTATTTAGCGAATTTTCCATATAACGAACTTTTTTTCGGGATTTATCGACTTCGTTAAATAGAGGTCCGACTGTATAACATTGCGCTTTTCTTTTCTGTGAAATAGCAACTGAATAGCTAAATTACTTAATTTCAGATAATGTATTCTGCTATTAGAATGGCAACTTAATAATAATAATATAATAATAATATTCGTATCCATATTATAAAATTTTTATATGTAATTGTCTGTACAATATATGTAAGTACAGGTAACCCCCGAACAATACGGTACTCGAAGAACACGGATGCCTTCCTCCGAATTACACGGTTTCAAAGAACACGATTTTCGAGTAATTCTAAAATTCGAGTAAAAAAAAAATATTTTTTATAATTTGTTTTATAATTATTTTGTTTTAGTTTTGTTTTATTTTGATAATAAAAATTTAAGATAAAACGTTTTTTCAAAACTAATTAAAAAATTAATTTGAATTATGTAATACAAGATTTCTTAGAAGTGTTTACACATATGAATTCCAAAAATAAAAAGTTTAGTTTTATATTTAACAAAAAAACATTTAAAACGTAACGTTTTTTTTTTATTTTCACACTTGAAAACGAATCCTGTTTTTTTTTTAGTTTCGAACCACACGGTTTCAAAGAATCGTGTTCTTCGGGGGCTAGATGTATATTTTGTTTTAGATTTGCCTTAAGATTTTTATCGTGAAAAAGTATTGCCAAATGTATACATCACTCAATTGTTTTTGCATTTTTAATGAAGCAGACATCAATGTTGAAATTATGTAATTTTAGCCTTAAATCTAAAAAACAGTGTACATTGCTTTATTGTTATTATTTCATGCTTAATTACATCTGGAAATTATTAGTAATTGTAAAATCACAAATATATAAAAAAAATACTAAACAGGTGAATATAATTGTGTGCTAAAGCGTAAATTTAAGGGCTACCCATAATAATAATAATAATAAAAAGGAAGTACATTAACGTAAGGAAAAATAATAAGAAGTTAGGAAAATAAGAAAAACAAAAAAACAAAAACCCACGCGGATATTGAGAAAGAAAGATTAATAGAAGAAAAAAAAAAATTGATTCGAACCGACAATCTCCAGCTTATCAGTCAGAGAACTTAGCCATCAAGCTATAGCCGACAACTGAAATGAAATTTATTGCATTTCGAAAATTTAAGCTAATAGCGGAAATGAAAACAACACCAAATACAGTAGAGTCCCGAAAACTCGGCACTCGATAACCCGGCAGTCCGGATAACTCGGCCACCCCCTGGCAGAGCAGAAAAACCCCGCGCGTAGACCCGTTACAAGTTGCATTTATATACATAAATTTACATGTATTAGGTATTTTCTTAAGTTTATTTAGACAGTTTAAGTTTGAGTTACAGCATTCTTTGTAAACTGTTGTATTCTCAAGCAACAAATAAAAGTATTTCATGACGAAAAAAATCGTACTTATCTTTTTTAACACCTTTCCCGATAACCCTACAGTTTCACAAACTCGGCCACCCTTCGGTCCCCATTAGGCCGAGTTTTCGGGACTCTACTGTATCTCGAACATGGGGAGGGAATATCCCTGAAAATATCCTATTCCTACGTTCTTTGGACCTCTGAACACGATGGTGAAGTCCGTTTGCCGATCCGACCTTCCGTTCGGGAGTTGTTAGGGGTGGACAGACACGGACGGACGGACAGGACAAAAGCAATAGTTACCGATTTTGGTAGCTATCATAATAGCTTCCAAATGGGTCGCTAAAAATGAAAACGAAAAATAATACTAAATAAATAAAATCAATCAAAACAAGTAATACAAGAGAAAGCAAGTAGTCTTAACAACCACTTTTTTGTGTATTTAATTTTCTTATTTGATTGAATTTGGAGATTCTCAAGATTTACAAATTAACAAAAGTCTTCTTTTTAAACATTTTAATAAAACCTGAAATATATTTCCAGCCGATTTGAATATTATTTTATTATCCTTAAATGTTAGAAGGAAACAGAGATTAGGCCGCATTTCTGTTTGACAAAGTTATTTAAAAAAATATAACAAAACCTGGTTATTTATATAAATTGCAGATATATTTATTTATAAATTGCAGATATATTTATTTATAAATTAATAACTCCGTCCCCAGAACTAGAGGGCGATATGGCTGGTTTTAGACGACGGACGTGACGTTTTCCTTGCAGAATCATGTGGGTTTGAAAGTCTGGAAATAAAAGATAGTAGATCATGTACGCAAGCTAACAAGTGAATAAATACTGTACTTATGGCAGAACAGCAAAACTGATGACAAGCGCACATTTTAAAACATAAAATAAAATCAAAATAATATATAATAAATTAAAACACTTTTTTTAGATCAACAACTTTGAACGTGGTGATTGTTTTCCACTTTGGACATTTTCATCAGATCATTTTGTAATAGACAGATGTATAGTTAATTATTAATACTTCTGGTAAAGGAGTGGTTGATCCTTCAACATTTATTATTATAAATACGAACAAATATTGGGAATGTTCTAGTAGAAGATGAGCAAACTCAAATCTGAGGTATTTCTGTACTTTTGATGCTGGTGGTTTTAGCGGCATTTGTTTCGCTAAAGTCTTCCGCTAATCAAGAAGCAGGGTAAAAATGTCGACGTAAAGTAGGAAAAAAAAAGAAATATTTTTCTGACAACCTAAAAAAAAAACCTTAAGTAACCTCCTAGGACCTCACCTATGTTTCACTGCGTTTTGTCTTATATCAGCAAGAGCACTGAAAAATTCAAAAGAAGAAAAATTCAGAAGAAGGATTAAATGTTGACTTTTAAACACAGTAAAAAGAAAAATTGATAAAGGAACTAAAGATTTATGTTAAGAATGTTGAATGTTAAAGTTAAAGCGCTATGGCGTATTCTACTTTCAGAATAGGTGACACAGGAAGGAAGACTCCTGAGATCACCAGTTGAACTCAGAAGGTCGATCTTAAACCTCGTGATAATTTTACAGAGCGGATTAAGTAAACCTTAGAACACCTCTGAAGGAGATCCTCTAGTCCAGTGGTCGGCAACCTTTTGTTGTAAAAGGGCCAAATATGTTATGTTGGGATTACTGCGGGCCGCAAAAAAAAACAAAAAAAAACGGAAAAGTCTTTAATTAAAAAACAAAAAAAAAACCGAAAATCTTATTTTAACAAGCAAAAAAAAAAACAAAAAATCTTCCAACACGCCCCGCGGGCCGTACTAAAACGCTTCATGGGCCGCATGCGGCCCGCGGGCCGCGGGTTGCCGACCGCTGCTCTAGTCTGTAGACAAGCTCAGGTAAAGTGTGCAGCACTAACTGCGACAGAATACAAAATTACATTGTTTTTAACAGCTTGGTTAAACTATGGAAAAAATACTGACATTTAGCAAACATTTAGCTAACGAAGAATGAAATATTTTCTTTTATACTACTTTTATTTCCTGCTTAACACATTTGGAATATTTCTATTTTGTTTTCTAATTAAATTTCAAATTACTTTTTTTTCCTTTCCTATCATTTCACTAGTACCTTTATTATTAACTTATTTTTTATTACATGTTAGGTGATCGCAAAGTGTATGCTTATAAAGGAGACATTTTAATTCACATACCGTATTAAAAGGAAGCAAGGTTTCTCAATTGACTGTCAAATATTATTGAGATTTCCTGTAATAGCATAATATTCTGATCAAGGAATTGAAATAAAAGCCCTCATTGTTAAGAAATTCTGTAGTTGGTCTTTTATTTCTTATTTAAGGTCTATCCTGTTTTTCTCTCTTCAATAATCCAAATGTCAAAACATTTTTATTTAGTCCTATTTAATCGCATGATTCATTTCCTGAATGCGTCTTTTTCTTTTTCCTATTTTCTTTTTTTTTTTATTTTTTTATTTAATTGAATGTTAGTGAAATTACGGTATCCCATTACAAGCTCACGTGACCCTTTGGGTCGCGGTAAGTAAGACTCCTGGAGACCAAGGAGACAAAGTTGAGGTAAGATGGTCAGCCTTACAACTGCCCCAGGAAGGAAACTAGATTCTCAATTTGCTAGAGGGCTGGGTAAACCTACCGACCCTCCTGAGGAGAAACATCATGCGAAAAAAATCCTCGGCCTCCTCCGGAAATTGAATCCAGCTCTCCTAGCCCTTAGCACAGCATTTTACTATCGACTACCAATTAGGAGGAGTAATTCATACGAACGCATTCTGTAGTTTTCCGTTTTTCATGAATTTAAATACAGTAATAAATAAACTCTTTTAGAATAAAGTTTAGAATTCTTTTTTTTTTCTGCATTCTCATCTTTATTTTATGTTTATATGTTGTCTTGCTGTGCTGGCGTGGCCGCGCGGCCTCGGCGGCGGTCTGCCGTTGTGGCAAATGCGCCAGTACCTGGGTTCGAATCCCGGCAGTGGCTTGGATGCTTTAATTTCCTTTCCTGGGTTGTAAGCCTCTTCTTCACTTTCTCTTCGGTCTGACGTCATTCCGTAATGGCGTCCTGGTTTTCTACTACAAAGCAGGCCTTTTTAATCGAGGCCAAACCTAGAATATATATTTTAAGCTTGTTTTACGCACGAGTAATTTTAACTTTATTCGTTTTATTCTTTTTGACATTGTAGCCTTCCTGTATTTCACCGAAAATGCTGTGTTCAAGGACATAGTATATTATATTAATTATATTTTCCTGTTTCATAGTTAACTCCTTTTGTTCCTTTCTAATAAGTAATGCTTTGAAGCTGTTAAAAAAATTATTATTGCCTATTTTGCAATTCCAGTTCTATTCTTTCTTCTATGCTTCTGTTCTTAAAAGGAATCAAATAGGATGTTATCAACAAATATATATTGAGAAAATATTTAACTTAAGCATAAATTTAATACGGTTTTAGGTTTGATAAAACTTAGAAATTTAAGATCAATCCGTTTCTCTGCTGTTCTATTGATCAAATACAGGGTGATTCATAAAGTACTGGAAAAATGGAAGGGTTCTAACTAGACTATTTTTTTTTTCATCGGGGCAGAAAAAAAGGTTAAAATGGGGACCCCATCATCCGACTCAGAATCGCACGTTCGATCCGGAATTCCTTGCCGTATTTTATTTAATTTTTTCCACCGAATTTTTCTTACAAGTTAGAAAAATATTTCGATGTTCGTTCTTTATAGGCCTATTGTCCCAGTACTTTATGAATCACCCTGTATATTTAGATTTGGAAGTCGTTAGGTGTCTTTCAGCTACTAGATGATCATCCAACTTACAAAATATAATTCAACTGCGAAAGCATAACTTCGATGCAAAATAAAAAAAAAAAAAAATGTTAATTGATTGTTTACTCCAAAAGACTTATGTAAGGTTATCATTTTTAACATAATCCTCCTATTTTTCAATATAAAACGTGCAGTGATTCACATTCATATCCCCTCTGTGAAGAAAGTTTTTCGGGGTCCTACATGTGTTGAGTTTGATAGATTTCGATTCTTTTAGTCGCCCTAAAGCGTAATGACCGGATGGCGGAAGTTTCCAGCTAAACACGGAGATATCATTTTATTAGATATACCTATCGAAAAGCGGATTGGGTCTCCTTTAATCTTCGAAAAAGTCGGAATTCGTCTTGGCATTGATTCTACACTATGCTGAAAACATTGTGCAGGTATATTATTTCACACAGACACGATTGTGTCGCAAAGACGAACAGCCCTTTCTATTTCATCGCAAAGATGTTCATAGGGGTTGAGATCTAGGAGCGTGCAGGCCACTGAACAAACACTCGTTGTCATGTTCTTGAATCACTCCATGGTCATTCGGGCCCTATGAGAAAGCGCATCATCCTGCTCGAAATTGTCCATCCGAATGAGGATAAATTGTAGTCATGAGGGGATGAATTTGGCCGTCGACGATGTTCAAAGAGGACTTGACGTTCAGACATGACTCTATTGGTATCAGGAGACAATATCTGCCTTGAAAACATTCTACACCTTATTATATCCCCATCAGCAACTTACATTGTATTACATCAAACACGAAGAATTCATACATTGCCATTCAGAGCCTTCCATCTGCAATATGCAGAGGAACTTTGACCGGAACAGTGACCTTCGTTAGATCAGGAATTTTTTTTCAGTCATCAACGGTCCAGGGTTGATGTTCCCGTGATCAAAGGAGGCGCGCTTTCTTTGCCAATAAAATTCGACGTGGTCTTCATATGTTACAGCCATTCGAAACAAGATACTACGCATGGGACGTTCCAGATGATGTTTTGCATACAAAGGGTTTGAACTCTTATGTAATTTGCATGATTAGGGCCGATCTGTTGGCTTACATAATTCTCGATATTTTTCCCTGAGCCTTCAGGTACACAAGCGGTTTTCTTAGAAGGGATAGCCGATCAGTGAATTTTTATTTTTTTGTTTTACACAACAGTCTCGATAAACACCTGAATCTGAGGTTTGTGAAAAGCCAAGGATGTAGCCATTTGAGAGGTTGCATCTCGCACAACTACCATTCCAAGTTCAAACTCAACAGCTCTTCCTGTATGGAAAATTGATTTTTCTTCTCTTCACTGATGCTAGAAGGCTGTTTTATCTTATTTATACCAAAATCGCTGTCACCTGACATTGCCTTTATATGAGGAAGTGTGATCTACTTAATAAAATAGTAAGTAAGAGTAATAGTAATAAGTAAGTAATAAGTAATAGTAATAAGTGAGTAATAAGTAATAGTAATAAGTAAGTAAATAATATAGTAAGATCTTCAACTGTATCAACTTAAAGTCGACGACTAAATGGGTTGAGGAAACTAGAAGATTCATGGAACAAGTTGGGATTAATTCAGAAGAGATCTGGAATAGGAAAATGTTTAGAATGAGAGTTAATGGATTCAAGGGGTTCCAGGGTAAACAAACTACGAGGACCAAGGTAATCAGGTCAGATGATAGAAGGCGGAAGCAGAGTGAGAGAATGAAGAACTACTGGGAGGAGAGGAAAAGACTATTCATCTAGTCACTTGTTTCCCGCGGTCCATAGTAGGCCAAACTCGAAAGAAGAAGAAGGAAATAGTAAGTCAATGTACGGCAAATATTGGAGAAGCTCCAACTTAAATGGATTGATTATTTCAATAGTAATTTACGCTGAATGTGAAGAGGCATCATCACCGAGCTAAATCAATTTGACCACGTATCCAATTTGCCTCTTTTTAACTCTGATTTCATCATCCCACTATGATTCGGCTGTATGATACCTGTGGATTTTTCGAGGTGTTCTTCCAGTATTGATACATCTAAACAAGAGTAGCGTCACAACAAACTCTTCTTGAATGAATCAAATTTTGATTAACCATAATTCTTCTAAAATAAAATAAAAATTCTCTGCAAGAAAAAGATAGCTGATTAAGCTATCGAAATACTGAAACTTGTGGAGAATTTTTATTTTATTTTAGAAGAATTATGGTTAATAAAAAAGAGTAGCGTCACTTTAACTATAGGGACCAGGTATTTCAATAATTGTCATGGGAGAGGAGGAATGCTTCCAATTTGTATTCCTTTGTTTAGAAAGTGATCCATAGAAATGAATATATTTTGAATAGAATCCACAGAAGACAAATACAGTTGGAGTCATTTATTGATTGACATAATTTCTTTCTCTAGGCTAATAAATTCCTATCAATTTAGTGGAGACCTTTCAACAATCGAGCTAAATCTTTTTTGATATGTATTTGAAATTCTTCCGTCGTCATGAGAAACTTCTTTTAGAGATTTAATGTATTCCCCGCGGAGAACTATTTCTACGTTTGGCAGATGCCGTTTTCAAGATTTTTTTGGATATAGATCAAAGCCCAGACATTGAGCAAATGTTGGGATCACGAAACCTATTAATTATTTTCTTTTTTGTGAATTCCATGAGTAATCCAGTAAAGACAAAAAAATAAATAAATAAAAACAAGTGTTAATTTACCTGAAGTCATGCGAATCTTAAATGGGAACCGAAGTACTCCTGAGGCTAATTATCTGAAAATCGTTTTCAAAACGCAATCAATGCCTAATTAAAGTAAATAAAAATAACTTTAGATACTTATTTCTAATCGAAATAATTACTTGACTAAAAATTTCATATTCATTGATATTTTACACAAAACAGAACTTTCTATATTTAATTTCAAAAGGAAGATAACCCTAAATAATAATACCAAAAAAATAAAAATAAATAAACATAAAAGACTATGATACATGTATAACAGGCAAAAGATATTTTATGAAATTTAAAATCCTTCAAAACATATAATAAAAAAATAATAATATAAAACGCCGACCATAAAATCACTTTTATTCGTATACAAGTGCTTTTATGGTCGCCGTTTTATGATATGGTTTCAACTGCACGTAAAGACCTTTATAGTAATAAAAAAGAATAGGTTTGGAAAAAATGAAATTACGAAATAAAAACCCAAGATGACTTAATAGAAAAAAGTGAATTAGAGTAAAGTAAATTTTCTAAAACCACCTGTGGTTGAGATTGAAAGGCAATTCCTTTTTCCGGAATGAAATTAAAAACATTTTTTAATTGATCGACTAATTAAACCTCTCACACATCCCTGTTCTACTAACAATACAAAAGATATAGTTAAAAATAAAATCATTGATGGTCAAAGTTTAATTATTTCCACTTTTCGCAACAGGAAACGATATCGAATCTAAATTTCACAATATCTTTCCGATTAACTATTTTTTAGGTCCAACTTCAGTGAAAGAGTCAGCCATCATTACTGAAGTCATCATTGCCGAAGATCTTCTAGAAGAATGTGATGGAATTGGTAGAAAACATGCTGATATGTTTATAGTAGAAATTTAAAGAAAACTTGATAATTTTCTTTTCTTATTATAAAAACTTTCTAAATGGCATCTATTCAAATATTGTTAATTATTTTAAACAGAAAAAAAAAATTAAGAGTTTGAAAATTTATTTTGAAATTAATCTGTTCCTCTAGCTTTAAAAAAAAAAAAAGAAGTTTTAAAATGAAGAAATCATTAATTGAGGAACGAAAATATGGAGCTGATGAATCGAAAAGATGTGGAAAACCCAAAGTCAAAGGAGAAAGATTACATGTGGATGATTCCTTTAGATAATTAGCAGTAGATTAATTAGGGAAAGAAAATAAAACAATTGGGATTCCGTAATAATATACAGTTATATAACTTTAATCAGAAATATCCTGTCAGCAAAATGTTCTATCTGCAGTACAATACAACTAGAAGGTATATCCGTACCATCATTGCAAAAGCAGTGACACAGCGCAATCTCCACCATCTCTTTCTATATGGAGTTGGTGTAACTGGAATTTATGGTTCCCGAAAAAAAAAATGTTGTTCTTTATCTTCCAAACCAAAAAATGAGAAGATCTTACTTTCTCAACTGCCTCCCTCTATCTAGCTACGAGGTTTCATTTACTCATAATTTTTGTAACAAAATCTGGTTTTCAGAATTCAATAAATAAATATTTCACAGAAAAACTAACGACAATTAAGAATCTTGTGATCTTGTGATTTTATCAGAATTAAAGAATGCTGTAATATTAATAAATGAAGTGCCATTACATTTAGTGACCCAATGATACTAAATCGTTATGTAAAATGTAAAGTTCAACTTCAAAACACTGCATGGAAATAAAGAAAATGGCGTTTAACCAGCACGTGTTGTACATTAAATATTTACACTATGAACAAACTGCAAGTAACTACAAGTAAAGAATGATTACTGTGTAATAAACTAATGCTAACTGGTTACTGCTCATGAAGATTACATTAGCAAAGAAACTTCGGGAAAACGAGAACGACAACAATGATTTATTGCTATTAAAAAACTAGCAAACTCTCATTATATAATAAGGAAGAATAATAACAGAAGCCCATAAGTAAAATCAAAATATACGTTTTTAATTTCTGAATCCTTAAACTAAAAGTGGTTTACAACTTTTAGGATATTTCAAATCTCAAATATAATTTGAGAAGATTCTTTAAAAATGAATAAAAAAATCACCGCTTTTTAAAGTATTCAAACGAGATTTTTTCTTTTGTTTTATATTAATAAACTGATAAATAAATAAAAGATTGCAATCCTAAAACGCTGTAGTATTTGAAAATTAAACATCCAATAATAGCGCTATTTTGTTTAGTAGTCCAGATTTTTTTTTTAATGCGAAATTACTGAATTAAAAGTACAAAATCTTCAGCGCTACTGTATCTGAATCCGAAACATCTTTACAGCGCTTTATGCTAGTCATAACGACAGATAGAGGAAGTACATTTGATACTATAACTATGACATGATTTCTGTAACTCGAAGATTTCTTTTACTGAGTGAATATACTTGTACCATAAGTTAATTCTGTATTGTTTAAAAAAAACCCACCCAAAATGTGTTAAAAACACTTCATCGATGCGTAGTATTAAAATTATTTTTGTTGGGTTACACTAAGCAGAAAATGAGTTTTTATTTAGCCATATTAATTTTTATTTACCCATATTTTTTTTTTGATTTTCAATTATTAATCAGCCAATCTTAAAAAAGAAAATAAGTTTAAAGATCGTAAAACATCAGAAATCAATAACTTAACACTTTTTATTGTAAATATCTTTACATTGAAAAGAATTGATAAAAATTCCTCTAAAAAAAAGTTAATTTGGGAATATTTTCATTAATTATTGAAATGTCAATATATAATTAATGGCAACAATTTATCAGCCTAGTCTAAACAAACCAAAATGATCTGATTCTCTGATTAATTCTTCAAATAATTTGCGTAAGGTATTTTATTAACGTCCGTTCTGCAAGAAATGACATCAGACAAATGGTGAGTAATTTTCATACCAACAGACATCAAGAAATCAATCAACTTCTCTTTTCGGAATTGATTTGCTTTTCTTAGGACGTAGTTTTTACTCACTTTCTTGTAAATTTCAATTACGACTCTGGTTTTAAATCTAGGTCGGGTCAAAGTACAGTTTAAGAAGACATTTTCAATGTTTCTTATTTACTTACACTTAAAAAATAAGAAAAAAATATAGTGTAAACATGGTATCCTAAATAGGAATAGAAGTCAGTTTATTTTTTTATTACTATAGAA
>JAFIDM010000003.1:48743576-48768077 GCA_023159025.1 Thereuonema tuberculata
GAAGTGATTTTTCCAATCGCCAACTTGACCTGTTTAAATAAAAAAAAAAAAAAAAAAAAAAATATCAAAAATGATTGTTTACAGGTACATACATCAACATTCACTACAATACTTCTTTTTTTTTCCCCTCCTGAATGAACGAAAAAATTGTTGCTTAGGATTCACAACAGAATTTTTTTTGGATACTGTAGCGTTGTAAAGGGTACCTTTCGTCTTAAATCGATTTATAGCATGTGTTAAAATTCTAATAACCGCCGTATTGTAGTCGGTTTAAGCTTGTGAAGGACTCTAGATAATAGTAAACTTGCAAAACCTCTTTAAATTAAGTTTGTATAAAAACCAGATGCTCTATTTATTTTACTAATTCGTTCTTGAATTCAAACCATCAAAAGGACGAAAGCTTTGCGTTGTCAATGCTTCAAACTGTCTCTAACGTGGAGCTTCCCATTCATATTCTATTCATCAATCATCAATGACAAATTCTAAAAAGCGTAATATTTATAAACTATCTTACAACTATCTTTAGGTGACAATCTGTAAATGATATGTGTTAAGGAAATTTCAAAAGATAGAAATGATGATCCCAAACGAAATAATTAAACAAAAATTATAGTTACGTAACTAAATAGTTAAACTAAGCGAACACTTAGTTGAACTAAAAAACAAGTATTATCGATTAGTCATTCCAGAACTGAAATGAAAACACTGAAATAAAAAAAAAAATAACTTAAAAATATGAAATGTTAGAAGGAAAACAAAACAAAAACAAAATAGGATTACGAAAAATACAATAGAAATATTCTTTTCGAATTATGAGCATATCACCAACTTTAAAACTGTGTTGTTTACAATATATAAGAATGAAAAGAAAAATGAATTTACAAAATAATGCGAATCTGTACTGTTCTACTAGTCACGCGGCATAATAGTAAAGCAGCATTTTATGTAATATTAGATTAAAGACAATATAAATGATAGATTACTAACGTTAGATTTCCGAATATGGACGGTATATTACTGTAATTTTGAACTACAATTAATAGGAGTTTACCTTGAAATTAAATTAATCCCACAGATGGGATACGAGAGACCCTCTTATTTATGATGCTGATACAGAGAAACATGGGATTAGTATCAGGAAGGAAATTCTTGATGGTTTAAGAAAATACAAAAACATAATAAATGCTTTTCATTACCGCGGTACATAACATTTGTTAATATGGTAGCACTCAGACAAAAATGTCACTTTTTAAGAATTAAATATGGAGTAGAAAAATAGGTTTTACAATCCCAATATTATACTGCGTTCCTATTACTGAAAGAAAACTTATTTACAATGAGTGGAAAGAGTAATTAAAATAAGTGCTTAAACTGTGAAAATTCTATTTTGACAATTAGAAATTTTTGCAATTTGGGCGTTTGGGTAAGCTACAATTGGAAAGACAAAAATTATAAGAAAGGCCAGAGTTTGAGCGTTTTTATTTTACTCAAAATTATCGAGACGTTTTTCAAAACAACGCTGTTAAATCAAGATTAATTAAAATAAAAGTATTAACATAGCTGAACGAATTTGAACGTAACTACAACATTTGGGAAAGATCAGTAATTTTTTTTTAATTAATTAAATTCAATCACTACTGTTTAATTTATAAACTGCTCTGAGATTTTTAATATTGTTTATAAGTATACAACAGATAATGACTTTATTTTGAGTGATTACTGTTTCCTTATCTTATCTATTTCGTTTACAATTTGAAATCTTTTATTTCTTTCGATATCTTTCTTCAGATTGCTTTTTTTTTCTTCTTCTTTTTTTCTTTTGAGGAAGTGAAAGCTTTGATTACGATAATCTACTTTTTACATTCACAAATTAGTTTATGTTATGATATAATAATGATATGTATGTACAACATTTACTAGGAAAATGACCAAGAGGAAGATCAAAGAAAAGATAAGAAAGAGACAAAGTGAAGGAAGATTACAGAACAGAAGCTTTGCTGGTAGGAACAAATCCAAGCAGAAATACATTGGGACGATCAGAAAAAATGCAGGAGATTGGCTTCACTGCAAAATGGCTACGATGATGATTCAAAAGTTAATGAAATTGATGGTATACAGGGTAATTCAAAATTCCCTGGTACAAACTGTAAAGATAAGCCAGGAATGCAAAATATACCGTATCCATAGTGGAACGTATGTCCACAAATGCCATCCGAATATGCTAGACGGTATAATAAGGTTAAGAAATAAAAGACAACAGGTAAGGTAGACAACATGGTTATTAGCCCTATGTTTACAATATCACAGTAAGGTATACACTTACAAGTTCACAGTAGGTGCCCAAAGTTTCTTCCACCAACAGTACACGCCTCACAACGTCGATGCATGGATTATCGAACATGTACATTTTTCCATATCCACTGCCACAGCGACTCCAGGCAATGTGTGTTTCGTAGACAATGCCTTTGAGGTACAAAGTCAACGTCTCAAATGACGATGGCTCACACTGCCAAACTAAATGTGCTGCCAAACAGCGCTCTCTGACACATTCGGGTGGCGTTTGCGGACATATGTTCCACTATGAATAAGGTTTTTTTTTTTTCTTCATTATTCCTGACCTACCTTTAAAGTTTGTACAGGCAGTTTTGAATCATCCTGTGTATACTCGTACATATACAGTATATGGTTGTGATCTTCATCCTTAGAAAAATATGAGGAAATAAAAATTTCACTGGAAATTTATAGGAATTACGTACAAATTTAACTCTCTGGCATACATATACGGAGGAATAACTCGTAAAGCAAATCAATATATTTGATTGAATTAAAAAAATTGAGAAAGAAATAAGAAAATAAGCATTGATGAAGATTTCTTCATCCTACCGATGAAGATTTTCTTTGAATGCGAGCTAACTTAAGTTTGATGTCTATATTTTTTCCCACCTTACTTTCAGATGATACTTACGTAAGCTGCATCTAACTACGACGAAATGAAAAAGAAAGATGTGAGGACGGATACACAATGATATAATGCATACTTTAATAAAGCAAAACAATTTATACGGATTCTGTCATGTAAAAATGATCACAGTGATTTGGTAAGATGAGCTTTTAATACAATCACTGTTCGTCCATTCTTTCGACCAACTATCAATGTTGAATTCAGAACTAAAATCTCGAAGTTTGCAGATCAGCACAGCACTAACCTTAATTTTAACTTTTCCAAATGGTGACAAGTCTGCGTCATCGAGTTCTTTGAAATTGAAAAGATTAAGCTGGCGACTTTGTGCATCCAATTACAAATTAAATTTCCCTTAATAATAAATAAGTAATAAAAATTCAGTTCTTTAAAATTTATTCAATTTTTTTTGAAAATAAAATTTTAAAAAACCGGTTCTCTAGCAGCAGTTGTTTTGTCTTACCTTTTCTCATAAATTTCCCACCAACTTCAGTCAATATGAGACCCTTCTGTTTCCAGTACTCTCTGTTTACAGCTGGGTTTTTCTGCATTCGTTCGAAATCACAGTATTCCGCAATCCGAATGGCATCTTCCTTCTGAAGAGGTTTGTTAAGAAATTCTGCCATGTTCATAATCAAAGGCACAGGGTCCTGCAAAGATATTAGGTTGTTTCTAATCTATTACTTTAAATTTAATAAGAAATTCTAAATACACAGTTATCTTTCTAAACAAACAAAAAGAAAATAAACATAAAATGAATCAAACTCTCCTCCTAAGTTATGCAATGGCTTATAAAGAATTAAATTAAAGGATTTCATGATTAAAAAGATTGGAACTAGGCACAGATAATATTATAAAAGGATTAAAGAGAAAATAATATACATCAATACATTCTGATTTTTTTTTTTTTTAATGGGACTCTGCTCTCAGCTGCTTTAACTCTCACCCCCAGCTTATTTTTTTATTGATCGATGGGGGGGCAAGTATATTCTCACTTTGCTATGTTCGTTTAGAACAGTGGTGGCCAAACCGCGGCTCGCAGAAATAAGTATATTGAGCTCGTTTTTGCATCACAATTAATATAATAGGTAAATTAAGAAATTTTCAAGCCTTACACAGTTCTAATTTACTCGGAGATAAGATGAGGGTCCACTGAATCAAAACATAAGTTTAATGTTCATGGTGAGACCTCTACTAAACAGGAAATATTTCTGATAATTGTTTCAATGTCTGTTTGTTTCTTAAAAATAGTATAATAAGACTAAAATTATTTTTATTAGTCTCATTTACTGTTGATGAAATGAAAAGTTGTTTTCCTTAAACGAGTCTCTAGTTCATTACCGTATTAAATACGCTTATTATAATTAAAACAATAATCAGTCAGATTTTGAAAACATTTATTATAAATGGGTCATTCCATGTCAATTCAACCAGGCCATGACACCTACCACCTCAGATTTTCTAATTTCTAAAAATCATAAATTTGCCAATTACCCTTTTTTATAAATGCTTGAATCAAAAGGTGCAGATTTGATTCTGTGGTCAAATTTCCTGATTTTCTCTTGTTCCTAGTAGAAATATGAAGTAATAATATATTAACAGCCGGTCCGGCATAGCCTTGTGGTCAAGGCGGCGGTCTTTTATGACGCAGATGTGCCAGCACCTGGGTTCGGATCCCAGCGCAGCGTCGGCATGGATGTTTCTTTGTTTTTTTTTCTTTCCTGTGTTTGTCTGCTTCTTCATCTTTCCCTTTAGGTCTGAGGTCAATCCGTTATGGCTTCCTGAGGAAGGCAATTGGGAAAGTATCTCTCCCAAAATATTAAAAGGACCAGACTCCTATCCGGCGCGCCCTCGCGTGGCGGCTAATGGAATTAAGGAATAAAGAGCAGTGGACCAAAGGATGCAGTAGAGGAGTGGCAAGCCGGCTGATTACTTATTTCATAAACAATGTTGTAATGGAAGCCTCGACCCAAGTATGGATGAGTGATATACTGTATTATCATTATCAATTCTGAAACAGTGGAAGAATGAGCTTCGGGATTTTCACTGATCGATAACGATTACATACGAAGGAAATGTAGAATTAAAATTTATCAAACTTAAATTTCCAATTCAATCTCATTTATGTGCGAATATAATGCAAATAAAAACAGTTTATTTAAATATTGCCTAGATTAATAAAAAGTTCTTGCCTGTTTTAAATCTTCATACTTTAAAACATGAATATTTGGCAAGTGTCGTTTTTCCCAATAGGATAAGACCAATTTCCAAAAATTTCCATAGGGCACTGAAATATTTAAAAATAAATTAATAGTGATATATCAAGAACAAGCAAAAAGCATTACTTTTTGATTTTATTTTCTTATTAATAAGAAAAGGGAGGATTTATCCTATTCTGCAGCCTTGAAGTGATATTCTCATCATTATCAAATCCCGATCAACGAAAAGTTCATTAATACAGCTAAATTAACGCTTCAAAATCGTTCTACAGAATAGGAAATATTAATATATTACATTTTTCTAACTTATTCTTTCAAATCATTCGCACTCATCTTTACTCTCATATTGATTCAATTTATCTCGTATAAATTTTGACATTGATTAATTATTCAGTTGATAACATATTTAATCTTTATTTCAATTCTTACTTATTACAGCTCGTAGGAATGTTTTTCAACTTAAAGCTAACTTACCCTTTCCATCTAAAAAGTAGTCAAAGTAAGTTTGTAGGCTGCCTTTGAAAGCCATATCTGCTATCATTTTGGAGAAGTGATAATAAGAAACTAAAGTATCTTTTGGATTGCGAGCCAGGAAAACAATCTGTTAGAAATAAATAAATAAATAAATAAATAAGCTAGTTTTACACTGAACTATCATCGTGTAATGGGATTGAATCATTAATAAGATACTTAACAAATTTTATGAAAATCTGCCCAACAGTTTTATCGTGGGGCATGAACAAACAGATTAAATTTGATAAACAAAGAAGAAAAATTCTCAAGCGGAATGGTAAGACGTCGCATGCTTAGTAAACAAATAAATAATTAAGAAACAAACTGTTGAAGAGATTCACATATTACTTTCTTGGATGAAATTTTATCTGTAGAGGCGGTAGCCTCTAATATTATGATTCAAGTGCCTTTTTGCCGTGTTAAATTTTGGAAGCTAATATCTCTTGTTGCAGATTTTTGAGTGAAACTTTGCAAATTAGTTCAAAACATCATAATCTACAACTGTATCAAAAATAATTCAAATCTGACTAGCCAAAACGAAAATTTGGACTAAAGAAAATTTGCCGTTTTTCACAGATTGTTCTTATTCTTCTTGTTACCCTTTACTCAGCCGGACCTAGAGCCAAAAATTGTAGCACCTACAATTGAATCCCGGAATCCAAGACGGGCCCAAGTTCATGAAACAAAACTTGTGGGAAATTGGATCAGAAGTTCGGTCTCTTGTATTCCGCAGCGCGTTAATGTGATTTTTCGCATCATTTTACTGTGGTTAAATATTGGAGTAGGGCCTCTCTTTTTGTTACATAGATGCGCAGTAACGGAAACAATGACATGGCACCCGTAACTCAATTTCAAGAAAACTTGGAGTTGGGCCCCTCTTGGATTCCGGGATTCAATTATGGTTGAAACGTCATTAGATTCGTCTCGTTGTCGCGGAGGGCCCTCGTCATATGCATTTAATGAGAAAATAGTCAAAAATGATTTGATATTAATTTATTAAAAAAAAATTACGGATTTGAACCCGCGGTATCTCAGGAGCAGTCAGCTACTCTACTAAGTTTTAATTGGGTTGTAGACTAAACAAAATTAGGGAAAACAAGAAACTTGAATCATACAACGCGCATATTTTGTAAAGAAGGATCAGAGAACGATCAGGTTTACTCGCGTATCAATTTGTTTTGTCGAATAAAATGACTGGTGATTACTTGATGACTGAATATTTCAGTGCGAAAATCCACACCAGAACCTTCATAAAAGTTGCCAGAATACTTTTATCATAAAAATAAAAATCTTTTTTTAATAATCTTTAACTAAAATACATAAATTTTTTAAATTAAATATATCTACTTGCGCTTCCTATTAGACATGCATACCAAGATTAGGGTAATACAAGAACCTAATTTTCGAAAATAAATTCATGAAGCAGGACCTACCCCTAAAATGCACAAAACTGAACGGAAATTCGATAGTTTAATGTTAGCTAGACTGTATTAACCCACAAATCTCCCATTATAAGTTACCTTTTTCCAGGTCCAAATTGGAAAGGTAACTAATTGCATTTAGAGATCTCTACACCAATACGAGGTCGTTATTCTGTTGATTCAGGATATTTATATACGCGCACTATACGATTCAAGTTTCTTGTTTTTCCTAATTATGTTTAGTCTACAACCCAATTAAAACTTTGTCCTTTTAGGGTTTAAACTCTTAACAAATTTGAATCATAATTCTCTTTTTTTTTATATCACACCAGCTATGACGTTTTTCTAAATACTAATTTAATATTTACCTTGGCTTCATTTTCACTGATGCTGGATGGTAATAAGTGATAGGGTAGATGGGTTTTAATTAAACGGGGTGAAGACCTCTGTTGTAATAAATCCATTGTATTAGATAAATAACTTGCTTCCCACATCGCTGTTCTGAAAATGAAAGCAAAATAATGGACATAAATCTTCAGTAATATTTTTTTCTCTAGAAAAATTAATAAGGAACATTTGAAAAAGAACTGATATAGTTCAAAGAGTATAGACTATAGTTTGTTTTAATCATTTTTATGGTGAACTAAACACATTATTGTGGGTTTTTTTTTAATTCAATGCTTTAGTCTTTGGGTTCCCCTCCAACCTCTACTAGAGAAAGAGCTTTCACTTTGAACTATTCATGTTTTGATGTAACTTATTTTAAAATGCAGTCTCAGATAAATAGGTTTTGTTTTGTTTTTTCTTAAAATTTCTACCACTTACTCTAAATACGGAAATCTTTCTTCATTGCTTTCTTTTGCTCCATTGAAATCTAGATCACTCATAATGAGATACACAATTTCTTGGATCCAAGTTGTTCCTAAAACAGAATTTAATAATATCAATAAATGATAAAAATACATAAAAACTGAATTTTTCTGTTGTACTGAAAATTAATTTTCCATTGATAAAAATTTAATAATGCAGAACAGAAAACAGAAACGCACATAACTAAACAAAAAAATTCACTGAGCTAATTTTGGTTTTGTACTGGGAATCGGAGACGGTACAGTTTCGAGTTGCAACAATCTCATCAGTCCAATCCCGCCCAGTATACCTAGCTCAGTGAAGAAGGACAATGTACAAAACGGACAAACGAACAAGACAGTGACCCCTCATTTAAAAATTATCAAAAAGGAAATCAAGAATGAAAGGGGATAATACGTAATAAATCCACGCTAGCATTCCGCTTAGCTTAATAAGGATTTATGAGCTAGATATACTGGGCGGGATCGGACTGATGAGAGTGCTGCAACTCGAAACGGTACCATCTCCGATTCCCATTATAAAAACCAAAATTAGCTCCGTGAATTTTTTGTTTCTGTTCTGTAATAGTCTTGTACGCACGTTAAATTTAGTTTCAAAAAATTTAATAATGCCTTTGATCTTTATTTTTTTTTTAATTTTAATATTGCTGGTTATTGTATATTATTCAAATAGAAATAGTGTAAGTATTTTATTACAAATGATATTTTAACAAATGATAACCAAGGAAGGCACAAGGGAAAGTAAAAGGATTTGTAATAAAATACAAAACCGTGTTTTTTATTTTCTAAACGAAACAAATCAAAAAGAACACAGTCATTAGGGTAAAGGTAACTTTGTTGTGTGATGATTTAATTTTTATCGATTTCAAAATACGGAATTTTAATTTTTTGTTTGATTAGTAAGCCTCTTAATCTTTATTAAGAATATTATAAATATTTTTTTACAATATAATAATATTTTTAAGTTTTTAGCAAAAGTAAACACGATAATGAATAAATCGACTCAAAACGATTTTATCACAAGTGGTAAATTTTGTTGTGGGATGATTTAATTTCAATAAAATTAATAGTAGTATATTCATCAATAGAAATATTCTAAAAAAAGCAATCTAATTATATAACAAAATTATAATTTGTTAAAAAATCTTTTTGAATTGGCTTAATCATTTAGTTTTATTTCGGTGAAAAATTAAAATACTACTTATTATAAATATTTACAACATTTTTAATAAAAAATTTACTATCCTAATATTAAAATATTTTCTACGATTATTTTATGTATTCTTTTACCGTCTCTCTCTTAAGAACCTCCTGTAAGACTTGTATTAAAGTCAAGACATTGACATCAGAATTATCAACAAAAGTTTACTGTCCTTTTGTTTCTTTTCTTTTCTTTTTTTTTTTTTTTTTGAAATTTAAAAATTAATCCAATTGAGTTTTAAAAATATTGTTTTTGACTTCAAAACAGAGTCCTGCAAGTATCTCAGCTTTACCTGCTTTTGGAAACGTGGCGACAAATACATCATCTTTTCTGGATTTAAACGCTTTCAGTTCTTCGGCGACTTTGGAATAATCTTCTGGGAACAAGAATCCGTCAGGAATAGTCAGCCAAGCTCCTGGAATTGCAGAGAAGTCGCGATACCACTGTGGATCGTCAAGGTGTTCCATTGTTACCCCTAAAAAAATAATGAACTTTATACTTAACATGAATATAGAATATATAATATATATTCGAATATAGAATAATTAGGTTGCTTTGTAATTTCATTGAAATCTTAGTGTTGCTATACTTCTTCCATTAATATCTACACGCAAAGGATCGTTGAGGGGTTTTAAGCCATACTAGCCTAACCCTGAAAGAGCAAATCATGGGGAAATGATTTGAAAGGTTTGGTGGTCGTGTACAAAAAAAAAAGCAATATACACTTTGCTGCTGTAATTTATACAGCTAATTTTCTTTACTTTAAATTTCAGCAGAAAAGTGCATATTGTTTTTTTGTAAACGACCACCAAACGTTTCAAACCATTTCCCCAATAATTTGCTTTTTGAGGGTTGGGCTAGTATGGCTAAAAACTCTTCAATTCTAATTTAAATTTTCGTTTTGTTTTTTGTTTTTTCATTCCAATATTTGACTCTTTAGACACAGACAGACAACCTAGAAATTAATAAATTTACAGTAAAATGCAAAAAAGGACCTACTATAGCATAATTTATAAACAAATATATTAACAGTTTCCAAATGTCTCATAAGAAAACTGGAATGCGTCGTCTGTGCTGATCACAGATAAAAGGTTAAAGCTTCTCCCATACCTTTAACACCAGTAGAAGCTTGTGTAAGAACCAACCAACTGAAGACGTTGAAGTCAGGTGATTCGTGGCCAGCCTTTTAACATCAGAAGCAGAACTCGAAACAGATGTTAGGTCCGTCTTGATGAATAATCAGGGAAACAAAAAAAAAAGACCAAAGAAAAATAGACGATCACCGCTAGAGATAGAAACCAACTCCTCTTATCAACAGACAAAGGTCTTACCACTTCAGATGCTAATTGTACAAATTAAAAATATTTATTTATTTTTCTATAATGACTCCAGTAGGCACAGAGGGCTAATCATTTGTTTATCTGACACTGAATTATATATGGTTATTTTTGAGCTTAAGGTATATTGAGAAGCTGTAATTGATAGAGTATGATAATAACACATCCAACACAAACAGGTGTTTTATAAAAATCTGATTGGGCAATAGTTCTTAAGAAAATCGTAAAGGTTGTAGAAATGTTCCGTCATGACGTAAAAAAATACTTATATAATTGACTAAAGTAATTATTTGGTAAAATGTCTCATTAATTGTTAATAAAAAACGTTAATACATGTGTAATATCAAAGTTTACTGAACGAATAGAAATGGAAAATTAATTCGATATTTTAGACTATTTTAAATTAAATGAATATAAATAAACAGGTCTGTATGCATGCATATAACAACTTTCAATTGAAATTATTATAGTAATAAATCAAATTGAACCTTTTTCGTTTATTAAAGTCAAAAAATAACAAGTGTAAAAGTTAAAGAAGCTGAAATTACTATCAGCAGATACCGAGGGAAGGAGTTCACAGTAAATAAATCCACATATCAGAAACGTTACCTTATCAAAACTAACAAACATCTTCCTCACTTTGATTTTCAGCCATTGGGTTCAATGAAATATTTGTAAACAAATAAGTTTTGGTGTAGTGCAATTGAATGCATCCATAAGGAATACAATTTTTATATGGATATGTAAATTAATTGCTGACTGAGTTGAATACATTCATCTATTGTAATACAAATGGAATAATAAAATGTTTTCTAATGCTTCTGGTCAATTACTTTCTCCAGAATAACTTTTCAGCTTTCAGAGAGTCCTTTGAAAGCATAAAAATTTATTGTGAAGAAGAGAGCTGACAGAAAATATTCAATGTGGTGCTCTGTTTTATTATTATTCCGCCATAGCTGGTCCCAAGCCCAGTTGAGAAAGGAAAAGGGCTTTAACGCGAATGGTTAAGAAGGTCTCGGGGAATAGAGCCAGTCGTCATTTGAAATAAATAAAGAAATCCATGATAAAGAATAACCGGAGAGACCCAAATGGAAAGACTGTTTGGACCGAAAATGACTACGAGAATCGGCTTCTGGAAAGAACTAGTGGGGCGTAGAACTGTTGAAGCAGAAGTCAGACTGAAGGATAATTATGTCGGGAAGTCAACATAACATCTAGCTAAAAATAGGAGTAGATGGAAATGGGTCCTGTGATAGAACTTTGGGAGTTAAAGGAAATACGTCAAGTAAGTCAAGTCTGTTTTATTATACTGAATAAGTGCACTTAAACTGAATCAACAAACGTTATTTTGTCCATTATCCCGAAGAACACTTCAAATATAATCGAATGACATGAATAGAAAACGATTCAATTTCTGAATGTTTCTATTTTACAAATTTATTGGCTTATGCTTTGAAATTTGTGTTGTCGTAATTTTTACAGCAATTTGTAATATAATGGCTATTAAATCGATATATTGATGGCGTTTCTTCTGTCGTGACGTCGTTGTAATTTTGGAAATGAACTTTTAAGATGGAGAATCTTTTCAAAGCAAAAAAAAAAAATTATTTTACAAAAACTTAAGATATTTGAAAATCATTTCTCTAAGATAATAGTACTGCTTTATTAATATTAACAATTTATTTGTTATCATAAAAATGTAATAGTGTATAAATATTGAACATTTAAAATGCATGTTTGATTAGAATAACTCTGTAAAAGGACATCGCAATCACTTACTAATAATTTTTGACCCAATAACCAGTCAAAGAGTATTATCATAAATGGTTAAATAAAATTTTAGTTGTTAAGATAACCTGAAAGATAAACAGGTTTTTGTTAACAGATATAGGATAACAGGTTTATCTTATAGCAAAAAATTTCTGAAATTATTTTATTATTTGAAATAGAAGAGAAGTTGTCCTGAAAAACAGATACTCTCAAAAATAGGATTACATCCAGAGGTACTGGACTCAAAAAATATTGGTGGAAAATCAGAGTCTGTATTCCATTGTTGCTTTTATGTTATAAATATGTACATGAATATAGATGAATTGTAGAATTTAATCCAACTGAAAAAATATATACGAATTATTAATAATACTAATAACGTGTTTTTATAAACTGAATCTTGCTCATAATAATATAAAATTAATTTTATTAAAATACATCCTTTTTAATCTACATTCCATGAAAACGGAAACCTTGCCCATACCACTAAAAACTATTTCTTCAATTTCTTGGAATATAGCAATCAATGAGTCATAGTAATACCAATAAATAATGCTGCAGACACTTGGTTATCAGTTTTAATTACAATTGGTGTCATCGAGTGCCTCTTCCAATGTCAAAAGGACAGATTTCCGACAGTTGTTTTAATGAAAGAGATAAGTTATTAAAGAAAGCAATAACATAAAAATAACATAATTTTATGCAGAATTTAGTAAGGGCTGATATAATTTTCGGAGAAATATGTTGCTGCTAATTTCAAGACCAAAGCAGAAGGAATTACAAGAAGAGTTCAAACTTGTTCTGGCTTTTTTTTTATTTTTTTATAAGAACATAGCTAATAGCAAATAAAAATAATATTACAGTCCAACAAGAAATATTTACTTTCCGTACTGTAAAATACTTCAGAACTTTCTGAAGTAGTCTGTTCTGAAGATTCGCCTTTTTGTTTCGAAGAAATCTTGGTGCGAACCAACATCAGGACCTTGCCTTTTGTTCTCCACATTGTAAATTAAATTCATTATATTGCAGTTATGTGAACAGCTTAAAAACTTATTTCTCTGGGGAATAAATTCTACGTGGATGAGTCATAAAAGCAATAAAGATTTTTGTTGGCAAATGATGGAACTGAATAGTTGGGATTTTTATAAGGTTAGTCACTATAACTTTTTTTTTTTTTAATAGTGAGATATTTAGAATTTCAGCAAAAGAAATATAAAACAAATGAATATAATTTTGTGCTAAAGCATAAATTTAAGGGCGATCCATAATAATAAAAAAATTAAAAATAATAATAAAAAAAAAGGAAGTACAATAACGTAAGGAGAAATAAAAAGAAGGTGGGAAAATAAGAAAGAAAAAAAAAAAACAAGGCGGACAGAGAAAAAAAGATTAAGAGAAAAAAAGAGAAATAGATATACGGATTCGAACCGACAACCTCCATCATTTGAGTCCGAGACCTTACCCATTAAGCTATAGCTCATAACTGAAATGAGATGGTTGCATTTCTAACATTTAAGCTAATAGCGGAAATGCAATTAAAACAATGCTAAATATCTCGAACATGGAGGGGCGTTGGTCCTGAAATTAACCCATTCCTTTGGGCCTCTGAAAACGATGGTGAAGTCCGTTTGTCGCTCCGACCTTCCGTTCGAGAGTTGTTAGGGGTGGACAGACACGGACGGACAGGACAAACTTAATAGCTACCGATTTTGGTCTCTATCACAATAGCTCCCAAATGGATGCTGAAAGTTGCAGAAATAATAAAATAAATAGATTGAACAAAAATAAGAATAGCATTGTTTCTTTAAACTGCCATTAACCCTTCTTCACTGAATAGTGATATTAATTTTCTCGTGTTAATATCCAAATGAGTCACATGATATGCATGATCAGTTTCTCCAGTTATCATTATGGTCCGTCGAGAAGTGATAATAAATTTGTTGCATTACAGAACGTTTTACTTCAAATTTCTATCTTATAATAAAAAGCAAGAAAAATCTTATAATAAAAAGCATAGCTTTACAATTTTAGTAGCCAAAGATTCAATGTTCAATTCAAAATGTTTTTGGGATTTTTAAGTTAGTTCATTTACATCCCCTACTACTTTTTTTTTTTTTTAAACCCTTAATTTTGTAGACGAAAGAAGATACAAATATAGATAATATGTTTGTCTCCTTGAAATCAATAAGTTTTAATTAGCTTATCGTTTAACTTAGTGGCGCCAAACTCAGAAACGTACAGTACATTTAAAAAAAGTATTCATTCTGCATAATTACACCATTGAAAATCCTGAATTAGTTGAACGAACACTATTTTATATCTATCTTTCATTCATCCAAATTAGGCAAAGTGGTGCAACAGCTTGTTTAAGGACTAGAGGAGCCGGGTTTACATTAAATTCTTCTTAATTGGCAACAAGTTCTTTTTCAGTGTTAAAGACAACCCTTCATTTCATCTCGATGGCTGGGAATCGTTGTAGCCTATGCCTTCTCATCATCTATCACTGGTTCCTTTAATTAGCCATTACTTTCATTCACAATAGCTTCAATTGATTGTTTATTAAAAATGTGAAAAACTGTTTAATTAATAATTCAATGACGACCGGTTTTTTTCTAAGTAGTCATAAGCTAGTCCTGGATTAAGTACAAATGAAACAAATAAAGTTGCGACATGAGCTAATACCATTTGGAGAAACCGGCCGATACTACGACAACCTTCTTAACCTTCTTTGTAACCTGACGTTTCTTAACCTTCTTTGTTATCTTATATTTTCTCATTGTCACAAGTCTGCTGCACAAGGGCTCGATACACATCTAGATCTGCCCGAAACTTTTTTGGCTAATAATCAACTAACGTAGCTTAAAATACATGTCAAGAGCACAATATTTGCAATAGATCTTTATTATATTATATATACATAATTGAAAGCTCAAGATGTTGAATTAGTTATTTAATTGCTACATTTATCAAATATGAAGAACTGCATGGTAATTTTTGGTAATTCTGAGACTGTTGATACTATTCTTCTTAAACATCAATGGGTGACATCCTATAACAGCTGTTTCACGCTAATATGGCGATCATCCGCTAGAAGCAGCCACCAGTAAACAACAAGGTCTCTATACACAGATCTATGTTTACTGGTGACTGCTCCTAGCTGATGATCGCCATATTGTGGTGTGTTTCGATGTGTCTGGTTCGTGGTTAAGTAAAGGAGGCTTAGACTTGTTGGATCTGCATCTCTGGGTCTGTTCTGTTCGACTCTGTTTTTTTATTTACAAGTACATCGGTATTTATAGACTATGTACAAAAGGATTTGATTGGTTGTGGCATTTACAAAATGATTGGGTGCTTTAAATGACATGTGATCACAACGGGTTTTTAAACCGTTGTGATTTAAATAAAAGTGAATTAAAAGATGCCACAACCGTTGAAATTCAAAAATAAACAGATCAACAGATAATTACAGAGAAATTGAATAATAAAGATTAGAATACAGAAAAACGGAATAACTAGAATACAAAGGATAAAATTATGATAAAACTATACAATAACTATAAAAATCACTACAATATTAGCATGAAACAGCTGTTCTAGGATGTCACTTAGTAAACAACTTGATCTCACCCATTGGTGTTTATTAATATTTTTACGCGTATTCTGATTTTTTTAAGCGCTAAAAAAAATGCATAGCGGCCGCGGAACGAGTGCACATGAATTTTCTCGCCAATTTTCCTTTTGGCGAGTTTTTTATTGTTTATTTAAGCTTTGCAGTCTCCACACTGATTCCGACGATATACTATTCTTCTTGTTTTCATTTTATTAGGAATGTAAACAATAATAATAAAAAGAATACTTACCAAATTAATAAATTAAAAAATATTAATAACTGCATATTTAAGAGCATTACTGAATGTTTTTCAAGTATTATTTTGGAAGTCGACTTTTGAACGCCAAATGTTATCACGGGGAGATATCAATAAACTCGTGAATATTAAGTATGTTCTTCTGAATCTAATTAAAACGATTACAACGTTTACTCTAACAGTGAGAGAATCTGGCGATAACGGATGATCCATTATAATAATATACTTATATTCCTATCTAGTATTTTCAAACTCAGACGAAAAAAGTTAATCTCATTTATGTCGCCTTGTCGGCGATAAAAAGAAAATAAAGATATTTTTCATTAAAAGGAAATAAAAAAAAAAAAAAAGAATTGATAAGGTTCGATGTAATCCTATCTTCCCCATTCGAACTTCATAAACATGCTTAATTTACAAGAAAAACCTTGACCTTGATCGGATGACTTGCTCAATCACTGCGCAATTATTTAACACTCGCCGAGTTTATTTTGCTTCTTAGCCCTAATCGATGCCCAGCTGCTCTTCGCCAATATTTATTTAGGGTTAGATGGCGTTCGTTTTTGTGCTTTAGGAAGACAGTTTGTTTGTGCTTACCTTCAGATTAGTCGCCAATGTTGCAAATGAAGTGGAAAAGGTCTTCTACTTTAAAAATCCCGGGGAAAAAAATATCGAACTAAACAGATCGAAGTTCAAAGAATAAATGCACTGTCTGAAAAACTCCAATGTTAATCGCACATGTCTTTGATCGCTTATTTTTTAATTCTTTAATTATCTTTTTTATAATCTTTTGTTTCTTATCTAATTCGATATTATTCAAAAATTCACTATTTTATCTCAAAAGATTAAAATCATTGTAAACGTGCATAGTGATTGAAATGACGATTTAAGTTTACGAAGGGTCTAATTTTACTAATCTTAAAGCACAGTCTTCAGGAATGAAACAAATTCAGGCTACAATTTCCTCAGGATATAGGTTGACAACTTGACCTTTAGCTACTTATTTTGTTTTGAACTAATTACAGAAAGAAGGAAAAAAAAGTTTCGTTTTTTTTATCTTCAAGGAGTATCCGCTAGATTCATTTCATAAATATTAAGGGTTAAGAAAAATTATCTTCATTCTATCTTGCCTTCTTCCACCCCATCCCCCTCTTTTTTTATATAATTATTCACTATTTTACAAAAATTTGATAATTTTTACATTTATTTATAAGTTACAAAAGTCCTATTTTTTTTAAACTTTAATGCCCAATACTTAACTTTAAAATTTGTAAAAATCTTTAGTTTTGCTATATATTTAACATTTCTATTTTTTTTCATTATAAAATGTGAAGAAAATTCATTCATTCATTAGCTGGAAGCTTAACGTTGCAGATAAAGTTTATCACTGAAAGAGATTAAATATAATTTGTACACTGTATACTTCTTATTTGCATTTATCTACAAGCACTTGAGGAAATATATTCATTGTATCAATGAGTGACTTATGACGTCTTAAAGATTCTTATCTGTATCCTTTTTGTAACCAATTTTATGAATGCAAAGCGATATTCCACGTTTATTCCATGTGATTCCTAGTGAATCACTGGCTTTTGAAATCAACGCAAAGAACATCTCCTGCAAAGATGAAGATTAAATGAAAACATCTTTTTTTTTTAATTATTAATTCGTAAGATGATTTCTTCCTTGGTTGCTGATTATTCACAGGATGTCTCAAGATAAATGCACAAAATGATAAAAACATCTTTCTTATTTTGTGTAAACTTAAGAGAAATTATATTTTATATTTTAACAGTAGAGAACATATTTCATTTCTCGATCTACTTCTTTACCAAATATAAACTTCTATGTGTACTCTCTTAAAACGGATCTTCGGTTTTATCTGACTTTACGCCCATACTGCTGTTCTGACAAGGTATTGGGTCGGCCAAAAAGTTCGTTCGGTTTTTAAGTAAAAATAAAAGACACATTTTTCATTGTCACCAATAATTACATTAAATAACGTCTTCAACAGTTTATTCCACTACCTTCTGCCATATTTCAGGCAACTTCATAATTCCGTCTTCCCAAAACATTTTATCTTTTTGAGCAAAACATTGTTTCAGGTGCGTTTGGTATCTTCCAGGGAATTGATTTTTTTCCATTAAGAGAATTTTGTAAAGACCGAAATCAATGGAAATCCGAAGGTGCAATGTCCGGTGAATATGGCGGATGAATCAGAACTTACCAGCTAAGCTGTAACAGTTTTTGCCTGGTCATCAAAGAAACATGAAGTCTTGCGGGCTTATTGTCTTCCATCTTCAATATTAAATACTGAAATTCACACAAAATTCACCAGTTTTGATCAGTTTTTGTTTTAAACGCACGCTGATATGACAGCTGTCACAATACAATCTAACAAAATGGTGTCGAATGACTTTAAAGACACCTGAACGCTACTAGAGCCAACTTACGTAAAAGAAACCGAATGAACTTTTTGGTCAATCCAATAATAGACAGCAATGAAGGATATAAAAATGCGCATCCATTGCAAAGACGAGCGGAGAACTTGTTGTAATTTGTGAAGCAAAAGAAACTTGGAATAGCTGAGGATATGTTTATAGTGAGCAGATCGATGAAAAGTAGCACATTGATGAATACATCGATAGTTGAGGAATAATCATTACGACAAATTGACAAAAAGAGGGCAATGGGAGAGGCAATAACACGCATTAGAAAGTTAACTGAGGGTTGTGAAGTCCCCGTTGCATCCTCCAAAAATAAATAAAAAATAGAAAGGAGGACGGTGATTTATTTTGATTGGACGAAACAAAATAATATTCAGCTTCCATCCATTCGAAATCCTTGACCAGATAATACTGAGTTAGGGATCAATTAGCTTCCGCGGACCAATGAGGACGCTGTTGAAATACAAAAACAGATTAACTGTTTTTCCTATTGCAGCGATATGTTCATCGCGATAGTATCCTCTTCACCCATAAATAAACTTCGTTTTCTTATAATTTTTACTTCTTCATATATTATTGAACTTGATTTGTAATATAAAATTATAATTTTTTAATTACATTCGTAATTAATGTTAAGATGTAAGAAAAATTGCTAAAATCGAACTGTATTGTTTTCAATAATTCATTCATTCGTATAGTTTAACTATTACCATCACCTTCCTTGAAAAGTGTTTACGATAAATCCTTGCTCTTCATTCAGTTTTTTTAAACATGTCTCTTTTTTTTTTTTCTTCGTAATTTATAATTAGACGAAAATTTGTTTTTGATATTTCTGCACAATGATTATATGAATGAACATTGGACCTAGATGCAAGAAAACACAAACAACACAGGATGTTTGAGGAAAATAAAAAAAGCAGCTGTATTTTACAACCTACTGATATTATCAATTACTGATGCAGTTTAGAATGAAACCACAAGTTAATATTTAAACGAATGTATTTTCATTAATTTTTTCAATTAATTATTAGGAAAATCTGAGATTCTAATAGAATGAATTCGTCTACTTTAAAGATTAGAATGTTGACTAATGCTAACAAAGTTTAAGTTGAATAAAAATGAAATCTTTATTCAACACAGAGAAGGTCATCCTTTATGCTTATTAGGGACAATCTACGTATCAATTTAAACAGTCTCATTTGAAACGCCCGCCTAATATTACACTCGAAATAATAATAACAATTGAATAAGTCACACACCTGATTTGAAAGCATTGAATAAGTAATTGTTTTGAATAACAATAAAACATGATTGTTTTCTTATTAATCGTTGATTTCTTTCTATAATGATAGAAAGTGACTTACTGCCCAGGCACAGCTTTTAATCTGGATCAGCAAAAGTAAATCCTGCTTTCAATAATAATGTAACATAGGAGTTCAACTATATTGAAATGTTGTGTAGAAGAAACTCAGTCATGTTAATTTGTATTACATTTAAATTAAGTTTATTCGACGAATAAAAACTATTAGCTACTGTCCTCCAAATGAAAGTTGACCGGCGGAAGTTTGAACTGCGCAGCCCTTCCGGTAGCTGATCAATTATGTTTTCCTGTCACAATGGACGCCGTCGTCTGTTTTCACTGAGAAAGACATGTTGATAACGCCAAATTAAAACTTCTCTCGACTATTTAGCGTTATTTCAATATCAGTTGCTAACAATAAGTATTTATATAAATAAATAAATATATGTTATTTATAAATACAATTCTCTTTTGCAAAGTAACAAGCGATCACCGTAATGGCGGCGTCCTGTCATAAAATCAGACGGAAGTGCCTGACCAGACTAATCGATCATACATGCGCAGATCTCACAAAAACAGGGCGGCCATCTCTCATTTAATAGACAACTCTAATGATTAATTCAAATTCTAATGTTTATACTAAATTATTGAGCAAATTGGAAACAATCAGCAAATTCAAATAATAATAATAATAATAATAATAATAATAATAATAATATTAAAATAGCAAACAACAACAACAATAATAATAATAATAATAATAATAATAGCATTCAGTTATATATCATGAATTAGATAGATAATAATAATTAATGAAATCTTGCAACCAAAATCTGAGCGATCTTTCTTGCAAAATCATCACCTTTGACCACCTCTGAAATGGTTTAACAAAAAAAAAAATGCCATATGAAGTGTTTATGGGCTACGAATAGAACATCCTGAAGTCCATACTAAGAAAATTAAACGCTTGTCGCACTGTTTAAACGGTAAAGCGCTGCGCCCCCCCCCCTCCACAACCACCTCCCCAAATTTGAAATGTGTAGCCCGATATAAGTTTCTTTTTTGAGTTTTCTTCATTTTTTTTTGGCTGGATACCAGTTGAAGCAGTCTTCACTCTCTCCCACCCTACCCGAAATTATGAAGACGACATTTTATATATATATATATATATATATATATATATATATATATATATATATATATATATATATACATATATATATAATATTGATATTTGGATACCGGCTCACTAACTTGGACACCGCTCCTTCCCAAATAAAACTTATATGAGCATTCCTAGACTTTTTTGAGGGAGATGGGTATATACATAATTACATAAACAGCAATATATTCAAAGCAAAACAAGATTCAGTATTTTACATTTCCACAGTAAAAAAACATGTCTTCAGTTGCACGAATAAGGATAGACTCTCACTTGTTAGTTGAACAACTCTGTAAAACTGACATACAAAAGTACAATTTAATTACAACAAGATAGTGCAAGTTTCTTTAGGTTTTTGAATGGTCGTCACTACAAAGTTGGATATTAATAAAATGATCGTACAGCATCGCATCAAATATATAGAAATAGATTCTAATATAAAGTTAGCAAACATTACTTCTATTTCAACAATAAAAGTTGTTGTAGTTTGTTTGTTTTTTTAATAAAGTTTTGAACTTTTTTTCGTAAGCCAATCGCCAGGCCAAGGATAACCAAGGTAAACTATTTTGTCGAAAAAAATCGTTACTTTCGCTGTATTACAGGAGGCAGTTTTATCTTATAACTGAGAAAAAGAAAGACATAAGAAAAAGAAGCATCCAAGCCAATTTCGGAAACTGAATCTGGATCCAATGTGTGAACATTTTTAAAAGTGAAAGTAATAAAACGTTGTGTAAAATTGTTCATGGCAAATAATAATTGAAGAATAGTAATGTAAAATAAAGCAATGCGCCTAATCAAAAGTGATTTGTTTAAAAAAATGAAACAACTGTTTAAATAACTATGTGATATTATTTAAATGCGACTAGCAGTGAAACTTGAGATAAATCATTATTGCAACAATAGTAAAAAGAACGACAAGTTTGTGATTATTTGTTACTCTGAACAGCAACAGTGAGTTCGGTTCGATTCAGCCGATCTGAGCTTAAACAACGTAAAGTTAAAATGTATTGTTTCTGTAAAGGTTAAAATCAGAGAAATAAACGATGGCAAATAAAGTACCTAAGTTCTACACAACTAAATGAAGACATCGATAAATATGTCTAATATTGTCCATAAGAAGTATGGAGTAATAGTCGTTCTTAAGATCCCGTCGCCAAGCAACGTAATAAAGAGGGTTCCAGAACAGTGTATAGACATGACAAAGGATTTTACTGAAGGAAAGTCAACTCTTAAGGAATTTGGATCGTGAAACTAATGCCGACCTGTATTTTGATAAAAGTTAAGGTAAAAACAAGTTGCATAGGCTGTATTTGTTTCAGGAAATACTTTCGAATTCAGACGAAGGATTGGAAGAAGAAAGCTGATCCGATTAATGAAATGTATTAAAGATTTAATTTCAGAAATCTGCAAGAAGTTAATTTTTCTATCATTCAATTGTAACTCTGTAAATATAAGAATATATATATATATATTTATTATTTCCTAAAACTTACTGCTTGAGAAAATTGATTTCAACTTAATGATTCCTATTAAAATATTAGCCATTCTTTTATTCTTCGATTGTTACGAGTAAAAACTTCTTTTTTTATTTGTGTTGGGAAAGTTTAAACAATTCTAATACTACATTAGTATATCCCCACAGTAAATTCGAATCGACACAGAGTGTACAGTTGAGGACGGCTAGTTTTGTAAAATGCAAACATGATTTCATTAGAATTATTGAAATAAATGATTGACTTTGTAAACCCTGATTTTATTGATGACTTTCTGTAGAATGCGAAAATAACAATTTCATCAAAATTCAACACTTGTAGTTGAATTGTTTCATGAGGACATGAAAGAGTTGACGGTGATTGTGGCAGACCAGGATACCTAACAAAAACAATTCGAAAGAACAAACTCAAATAATATGAAGTTATCGTAATATAATATGTCATGCACCTAAGCCTAGAGCAAGGTTGAACCACCTTATTAAGTTTCAAGATTTTTTGCCACAATAGTAACAAAATGACAGGTCTAATCATAATTTTTTTAAGTTTCATTAGTATAGGTATTTCCCACACGAGCCTTCGTGGATCTTAAGGCAACGAGATATGGGCTCCCGACACTTCACTGACTATCGGCACAAGTTGCGATTGGTAGTCAGCCCAACATTTGCCCATCTTTACCCTCGGAAAAGAAATCAGGAGAAATAACCTAGAAAAAAAAACAAAAAACATCGATCTCCGCCGGGAATTGAACTCGGCTCTTCCAGTCCCGTAACCCTTGAACCACTAGACCACTGGGCCCAAAAATAAATAATAATAGAAAACAAAATTCATACTCTCAAAAAAAAAAAAAAATATGCACGTTTACATTGTTAAATAAAATAATAAAAATAATAATTCATTTCAATTCAACTACGGAGACAAGAGACAAATTAGATCATAAGCTATTCCCATGGTGTATCAAGTGTCAGAAGTTGTCTTTCCTTAATTATTCGCTGCATGTTTCATAGATTTTTATTTCGGCCTCGCAAATATTGTTTATTGTTCTCGTTGATGACGTTTATTGTTTCCTTCGTTGAATTTCGATATTTCTTTTTAATTGCGATATTCTCGATTAAAAGCTATTCTTAGATACTTCTGTTTCGTCAAGATACGATCCTAGCAGGCGACAAATCTTACCATATCTTGTTTCTAGTCTAGCCACGAAATCGGGAACACAACAGATAAGTGTAACAAGACACTTGGGAAAGAATGGACACAGAATATGTCGGGCATAAAGGACTGTGATGGTTCATCATTTTCTGATCACGTGTTGCTCGAATAAATTAAAAACATCAATGAACGAAGTGAAAAATTCTAACATAAAGTAAACAGCTGATAAAAAGAGAGAACAAGGATTTTTCAGTGCGGAAGTGAAAGTGTATCATCTTTCAAAATAGCTTCAATCAATGGGAGGAATATTTTTTTTTAGCATTTTTTTTATCTTTCATTCAATATTCAATTGCTTTCATTTTATTGAATTTTCCTGTCTTAAAAAATATCAATTTTAAGCAGAATTAATTAAAAAAAATTTGATTTAAAAAAACAAAAGGTTATCCAATTTAAATTTTAAACATGCAGCGGAAGTTATTAAACCAGACCCACACAAGTAATCAGGTCACTGTTATCTGTTCGTGATTGACATTACAGCTACTCCTCACTTTACGACCTATCTGCTTAACGACCACTCGCACTTACGACCTGCGCCCTACAAGGTACAACTTCTATTTCATCTCTCTTATCTGGACCCTCTACATTAGCCGTGCAGAAATGTTCAAGCAAATGTCCACCAATTAATTACCTTTAACAATTAAATTTTATTTAAATAGAATAAAAAAAAATCAGAAATGAATTTAAGAAATAATATTAAATTTTACTATAAACAGCTTCTTTTCTCAATAGTTTTAGTCGGAT
>JAFIDM010000003.1:48779651-48808234 GCA_023159025.1 Thereuonema tuberculata
TTTATTTATTTATTTATTTATTTATTTATTTATTTATTTATTTATTTGTTTTCCTCAGTACATTAATATCCCTTCCCCCATTTACAGTGCTTTAATATTCTAAAGAATTTTAACTTAATTCAGACTTAACTAACATTTTAATATAAATTTATTTTTTTATTATAAATTTCTGCAGAGAAAAATCACAGCAAAAATCTACAACAATGAAAAAAAAAAAAGATTGATTATTTCAAAATTAAATTCTTGGCATGTTAGAATGAGTTTGATTAAAGTATGAACAGCTCAAAATTCTTGAAAAGCTGATATGAAAAAAAAATAGCTAAGAAAGCGGTAGCATTAAAAAAATGGTAAAAAAAAAATGTTTTATAATTAAAATAATTCTTGAAATCTTTTGTTTGTAAACAGAAAAAAAAAATAATTTTATTATTATTTTAAACATAGACCAGTAAATTAATATTAGAAGGTTTTCAAGGCCACTTGTTATATAAGTAGCATCAGAAAAAGCAAAAGTAACATCTAAAAAAAAAAAAAATGTGAGGGTATTGAATGTACTGATTAGATGGCGCCTCGATTTTTTTTTTTTTTACTCCTCAATCCGTATTTTTTTTTTTTTTGTAAGATTTTTTTTTTTCCTTTCTCCTTAGCCTGTTTGTGCAATAGCATCAAGTTGATGATAAGTTCTAAATTACATACAATTGTTCTACAATTGTTTTATTTATTTATTTATTTATTTTTAATTAATCCCTTTTACAGATGAATTTACTATTGAGATGATCTACTTCAAAAATTTTGTTTTACTAAAAGCTAATGCTTATAAACTGCTTTGACTTCAACAGAATGCAGTATTTTTGTAGTCTGAATACTTTAGAAACGAGATGTTTTTAGATTTTAAGTGCAGAAATTTTCTTTTTAAAACCTCTAAAACCAGTAAGTTGGTTAGCATTCTATTTGGCGTCGTTGACCTTTCACAGTGACGTTTCATCTGTTATTAGTCTGGAGGAAATTTCCACCGCCTGTTTCACGGTTCAGATTACTTTTCCCTAAGGAAGACTTTTAGATAACACATCCTATCAGCTCCGAAAAACTAATATTAAAATCCTGTATTGACAATATAACTGCGTAATGTTATCATTTTGATCAAAAAACCCTCAAAATTAAATTCAATTAAAATATAGTAAAAGAGAGAGTTTGACATAGACCGGTAGGACATCATAACAATGATTGTCTCAAAAAATATGTTTTTCTGATAATGAAGACATTTGTTTTCCTTCCGATACAAAACAATAACATCAGACATTTAAGGCTACGGAAAACAGACTAAATCCTTGTTACCGATAGTGGATTTCTTAATTCAATTATGTAAATAACCATTGTTAGCAATAGATTCCATAAAAGAATAACATCAATAATCGAAAGGAAACTATAACTTTAATATAACACGCTAGTTATGTTCTAAGGTGGAATAGTTCTTTTTAACAATAAGCCAGAGATTCGTGCGCGCGTAGACCAAAGGAATAACTGTCTATTTCCGTTTATTAAGTATTTCCAAACAACTTAACAATATTTATGTTCTAACAACTTTAGGAGTCATTTGAAAGAACAACACACGTAAATTGAAAGAAACAGCAATATTTTTAGTTCATTCTCTACTTTAAATTTGAAGTATTTAAGTAAACAAACGGCGTCACTGTAAGTTTGTATGGCGCACAGAACCGCTGCATTAAACAATGAACATTAAGTGGATGGTGTTCTGCATCATTTCAGCGAGCGCCAAAATTCGATTTTGAGATATTGCATTAACGTAAAAGCTTATGTATTAATTTACGGCTTTTATGGAATGAAGAGTGTTATCTAACAAATGAAATACACCGCACGTTGTCGCATGGGCATTTGATTCGAAATTCATACGTCATCAAAGGTCGTTAGTCACATGATGCAAATCTTTTTCTTATTCGATACGATTAGTCGATTGGTGTTTAATCAAAACTAATTTTCCGCAGAGTTATGTTGAGATAGCAAGCAGAAACAATTTTTTTATAAAGAGTTAACACCTTTTGCTAGTAGATGCAGCAGTTTTCTAAAAAAAAAAAAAATCTATTTTGGCGCTTGGTCAAATGATGCAGAACACCATTCAAGTATACGAAATACTAATTATTTCGTTAAATGAAAATTTTTACGGGTGCGAAAGCAGAAGAATGTCTTAAGAAAGATTAAGCTTAGACCTACAAAGTCCAATACAGTAGGACATTACCAATGTTGTGGAATGAAGTCAGTTTCTGACTACAGTCAAGCACGTCCAATGAATTTAGAGAAATTGGAGGGGATCCATCCATGGATGGCAAAGTGCCTTCTATTTTCTTCATATAACAGCTGAGATAGTTTAGGCACAAACATTTCATGCTTTTCCTACAAATCATCAGTTAAAATATATCTCAGTTGCTTAGCTTGAGGGTTTTTAAGATAAACAATCTTATCGAATACTTGTGTCATAATATACGAACAATGAAGTAAAAATCTCAGAAGACAGAAAGGGATTAAATTTAATGCTATTTTTTAATCTTCTCTTCTTTTGAAATAAGATTTAAAGAAATACTCAAAACTTTTAGCAAAATTTTAATGTACAGATGCCATAGTGCCCTGAAAAGAATAATCGTTATATTAAAAAAATATATATGTAAAATATTATTCGTCTCCAAAACCAAACGGATCTCGTTGTGGCAATGATAGGTTCCAAACACATTCTCAACTTAATACAAAAACCAAATGGAACTTTCAATATTTTTACAATAGTTTATAGTTGATTATTACATGTACTATGATTACTATTACTATTACCGGTATCTATTACTTTAGACAAATAATAATAAAGGATAGGCCTATTTCAAAAACTGCGGTATTAATATAACATCATTTTTTGTAACCTAAATATATCGCTTGTAGTAGTCTAGTACTACAAATGATATCAAAATATAAGATGTAAATCACATCATGTTTGCTGCTGCTTACAGTTCTAAAAGCCGTGTGTGAGGATCAACATACGTTTTCGAACAGCCATTAAAGATAGCGCTGTTATTCTTCTATCGCCCGTGAATACGTTTAAAAAACGTGATTGTGGATAATTTCAACTTCAACTGCACATTTACTCAGAAATTTGTGAGATTTTTCCTTTCGTTTAAAAAAAATGGAATTCAGATTATCTTTGTAAATTAGGCGATTTTTGAAGCACCTTGTATTTATAAAAGAATGTAATTATTCTTTAGTAAATCGGGTTATAAAATATACGAAATATTGTAAAATAAATGTGTGTTTATTAAAATTAAAAACAATTCATAATACCATTATTCTTTATATTTCCTATTTATTTTAACTTTCATTTGAGTTGAAACAAATGTTTCTTTTAGGAACAACATGGATGCAAGAGATGGTATATCTTGTCGCTACCAACTTGGATTTCAATGGCGCAAAAGATATTGCAGACAACAGGGTTCCGTTTCTTGAGTAAGTTTTTACATAGCTTATTTTATTAGGATTTTAAAGTCAATCATTTATTATGTTTATATCTTTTGGTATTACATTTTCGTAAACAGGTTCGCATATACCATATTAGTTGTTTCACGACCCCACTGGTACTTTCGAGCAGATAAATAACTTAATCACTAATTTTAGTTTGATCTTTTATTATTATTATTATGGGGATTTATTAGTAATTGAGAGCAATTTTGTTTTCAATTTCCGTGTAATTTTTCGGACAGATACAGAAGAATGGTAACATTTTTATAAAGGTACACTGGGTGTGTTTGGGTGAATCGGAATGCTTTATGAAACCCACTGAAGCGTAAGTCTTGAAGTTTTATTCACTGTATCGTACTGAGATTTCAAGTCTTATAGTTTACGGGAAGCAAATAAGTGCACTCACATTTAAACCAGATACACAGAAATCAAGGAAACGATGACAAGAAACGGTTCAAAAGGATTCCAGCTTCCGAATTCTACATAATCGTAGGAATCGTACATAAAATGGATCCAGATCTTATTGGGATAAAGAAGAAATATCTTCTCCTTTTATCCTATTAATGTAATTTTTTTTTAAATTATAATTAGGCCTAATTCTGTTAGTAGTAGAATACCATTAAGGCAGTTTCTGAAGAAGACATGATATAATCAATGATTTCAAGTAGAATAAATTTTCTTGTACAAAAATTCGGCTGTAATTAATTGTAAACTTTTAACTCTGTAATTGTTTAACGAGAGAGTGTTAAAACTTTCATCCAATGGTAGAGGAGGTAAGGATCGTGTGTTAACCGGACGAAGTTGAAATTGGAAGGGCCAGTCTGACGCTCGGTTTAGACGACGAAATTTCTACCCAGAAAAGCAGCTCTAGCCACGATTGCTTCTCGTACGATTGTTACTGATTTTTTTAGAAACATAAGTGTTCAGTTAAAGATATTGAAGAAATCTTCTGACTACTTTCGAAATTTCCCCTTTAAGACCTTGACCACTATTCTTCAATGTAGGCCTAGACTTCGATCGACCGATGAACTTTGGAGATACTGCACAAGTTCTTTCTAGAAATGTTCCTAACTAAACCTACTTATTGCGCTGTAATAGATTCGCTTGAAAATCCATCATGTAAAAAAATAAATAAAAAATGAGGGGAGGCAGGATTACATCCTCTTTCTGTCGCAATTCAAAATTTGATAATGAAAGAAGTGTTACTCAATTTTAGGCAAGACATGTGATACTTAGTGCAAATCACATGAAATTACACCAAGCAGAAACAGGATGTTTCACTGATATTTAATTTAAGAAGATTAAAAAAGAAATATCGATATAAAAAAATATATCGTAAAAAAAAATCTATGTAGCTTGGAGAATGTTTTACTGTAAAGCATTCTAAAAACTGTCGTTTTTGATTAATGATTTGTTACTATATAGTGTTACTAAAAATATTTGGATTCAGTCTGTTAATCAAATTAAAATCCATATATCAGGGAGAACTTTCTTCTTTAATTATATGGACCAGAACTTTCTTCATATCATCTACTATCACGCAAGAATTCTATCGATTTTTATTTGTTTTGTCTTATCTTATTTGGCCATAAAAATCTCTTACAAAAATTCTAGCTTTACTTAATAATGTTTTGTTTTGTTTTTTTGATCATTTTAGCATTCGACAATAATAAGAACGATAAAAATCATGTTTTGCAAGAAATCCATTCTCTTTTTTAAGTTTGTTACTGAATTGATCACGTCCACTAATTCTTGTAAACAAACTTCACATATTTCTAACTGGGCTTATCTTGCGAAGCCTTGCAATCACTACATTCAAAAAATCACGTAACGTCTGTTGACGATGGCCTATTCTGCCCTCAAGTTCATTTCAATGACTTTCGTTAACTCTTTTGAGATGTTTATTTTTAAAAACACAGGAAGATTATATAACCTTAATCTTGTAGTAATCATTCAGAACTGGACTTTATTATTATTTTTAAAATTTAAATTGACTTATCTAATCTTATATATTTAATGAGTCTTCCATTAAAATCTATTTCTTCTTCGATATCTTTATTTTTTACCCTCCAAATTTCTTACAACAGCCTAAAAATCACTTCTTTTTGTTTTGCTTGATCTGTTTTGGTGATAGAAATCTTTTCACTGCAAATGGAGACTTTGAACGATTTTTATTATTGTTTTTATTATTTAGCCTTTTTTCCCCCCCCCCTCATGTTGCATGATAACACTGTCCTCTAATCGACATTCAAATCCAACTTCATCCTTCTCTGTTCCAATAAAAACAATTTGCATCTCAACATTTGGCTTTAGATAAAAAAAAAAAAAAAAGAAAACAAAACAAAAAAATATGATTTCAAAAATGAATTAAATCGGAAATTTGATCCAATTATCTTACGTCAAAGTCAAAGATTATCAGCTGATAGGCAAATATAATTTCTTTTTTTGATAACTGACGATTTTATGAATCTTCAAATTAGTGCCGTTAAAAAGGCAAGTCAAAAAAAAAAAATATCAATAAAAAAATAAAAATTAGAAAGTCTTTTTAGCTTGTTAAGTATAGGTTCGCATCCGAACAAGAATTTTATACGATGTTATTTGAATTATTAAAACTGAATTTTATGACAATTATTCATCACAAAATGCTTAGTGTTGATTACTGGACTTATTCAACAATAACCATATACTTGAAAAATATTTAAGAAAGCAACCATTTTTTTAATTTATCGTAAGCGTGGTGTTCTTTAGCCAACTTTTCTTAGTAGTAGTTAGGTTCGCAAAATCAGTTTTATTTAATCTCGGAAGTGAAATGGATGTTTGTCTTTCTCTCGTGTTCATTTCTTTCCACGGGTGTAATGTAGATTGTTTCATACGGTGTATTCTGGTAACGATTTATTCGGCAAAATAGTCTGTAACTTCCACTTTTTGAAAAAGGCGAATGGCGCAAAGCCTACAGGCCTGGGTATTGCAACCAAACAATTTGGGAATTAATATTTTTCTTTTAAAAAGTAGGAAATAAAAAAAAAAAAGTTAAAGTGTCCCACTATACGCTTATGTGGCCCTTGGAGTCGTGGGAAGTATAAGGCTCTCGGAGTTCCATGACCATCGGGACTAAGTTGAAGTCGAGTGGTCAGCCCGACGCCCGCCCGCGTTTAACCCCCGGGAAAGAAAACCGGTACCCATTCAACAGAGGGCCGGGTAGGCCCTAGGATCCATTTGGAGGAGAATGGAGCGTGGAAAAATCCCCGCCCTCCGCCGAGGTCGGAGATCGAACCCGCAGCCAAGTGCCCTTACCCACTTGGCTACCGGGACCACAAAAGTCGGAAATAGTAAAAAGGTTTACTAAGAACAATTTTGTCCTATTAAGAAAATATCCAAATGAAATAAATCCATAGCGTAGGACTGAGAAAAATAGTTACCATTTTTATTCCTCTTAACCTCAACGTTCTTACGTCACGGAACTGCAATGATTCTCACAAGACTAATAAGAAATTATTTTGTCTTTCTTTTTTTCACTATTTTTCAACTAGGATGAGTTCAATAGTAGATGATGATTTCTAAACAATGGATCTTTTTTTTTCTTTTTAATCCTATTAGTAGCAAGCTTTCTTTTACTGAAATCGTTCAACGTGACATTAGGATATCAATCCAATACAAAAATGAGATTATCTAAATAGAACATCACTTAGGCTGTACGTATAGATAAAACCCATTGGCTTCTTTAATTTCTATAGGCCTATTCATTCAACCGATAATTCAAGTCTTAGGCCATTTTATTTCCTTTAAAGAAAGAAAAAGATTCCTTTGTCAGTTGTCGTCTGCAACTTCAAGACAAGAACTTCGAAAGAAGTGTCCTGTCCTTAAAATGTTATATCTTAAAATTTCTAATTAGTACATTTAACGTGTGTGTCTTCTAAACATATTAAAGGAATTTGAGGCCACCACACATTTGAACAATAAAATAACATTTATAAACAAAAATAAAACAAATTACAAACACTAGTACTTTCTGAGCGATCGACGCTCCGTTTTCGAGTGATTGAATACAAAATATAAATATTACACAAGAGAGAGATGATATTACACACAAAAGATCTCTCTTTTGTGTGTAATATTTATATTTTGTATTCAATCATCGATCGCTCAGAAAGTACTAGTGTTTATGTAATTTGTTTTATTTTTGTTTATAAATGTTATTTCATTGTTCAAATGTGTGGTGGCCTCAAATTCCTTCAAATATCTTAAAATTTCTCTTTTCATTCTAAGTCGTTCAAATGACAAAAACGAAAAGTCTGTAATTATTTTCAAATTACAATATCTGCTGAACTCCTAACTGTACACATTTTCTATTTTCTAAAAGAAAAAAAATTACTGAAATCCACATTACCACTTAAGTTGTGATATCAAACCAAACGCTAATGGAGGGATTTAAGACAATGAAATATTAATAGGAACGCCAGTTGAAATTCCAAAGCTTCTCTATGGGAATTTCTGACTCCTCGCGCCAAAACGACGACCGACCGACTTGGAAAATATTTCTGAAGTTATAATCTATCGTCTCTAGTTCCTAAGTATGCGTACTAAGTTCAAGGAGATTATTCCATACATTTTTTTTTTTATTGTTTGCCAGTCCTATTAGATATACTTATATGAAGAATATCTGTGGTATTAGGTGCTGATAAGTTAATATAATAAAGATTTATTTAAAATATAATTTAAAAGTTTAAACTTATTTTCTCATCAATTACTTCAGATATTAACTGTTTTTGTTTTTTTAATTTTTAATATTTTAAAATTTTTCAGATTTTTTTTTCTCTATTTAGTCGATTAATAATTTATATTTTATTTGATTTTCTAATCTTTAACCGTAGTTATTATTTAATTTGGTAATTTCAAAATTCTTAACCAATTTTGTCTAGTTGTTTTTCCCTCATTAAAATTTTTTTTCACCCAACCGACATAAAAGTATTTTTCAAAATTTTGTTTAAAATTATTTTAAACTGTTTTTAACAATTATTTATTAATTGTTTAAATTATTAAAAATTTTAATTTAAAAATAAAATAAAAAAATACGCAGATTGAGTGACCTGATGAACTTAATTTTTTACGAAAGTAGTCTAAAATTGAGAATATGTTATGTATGACAAAATTGCAAAAAAAAAAAAAAGAAAATATAAAAGAAAAATTTTTTTGGCATTGAAACGACAACAAAAATATTTTCAAAGGCTAAAAAAAAAAAAAAATTAAGTAAATTAATAAATAAAAAAGAAAGGCTTGACTATGTAAATACAAATATTGACACTATTCAGAAACTTTCTTAATGGCAAAACTAGCAAAAACAGTTATAGTTAACAACCTAGTATTTTTTATAGATGCACATCAATTCAACTCTTAAAAAAAGTTTAATCGTGGTAACGGAAGTGGCACCTTAAAAATAAGTAATCATTTTGAAAAGAAATATTCTAGGAATAAAGAAATCTATGCTCAAGATTCAAAGGAAGTAACAAAGTGTATTAAGTTTGATTTTTATATAAATTTTCATGCTTCATTTTCAAGATTTCATTTATATTGTGTAAAAACTTAAATCAAAGCCTTGGATAAATGTAAATAATTTTACACAGACATATTTAGGATTCATTTTGGGAAAGAGGGAGAGGAAAAAACTATCACAAAGAAACTGGATCCAAATCCCTTAGATAAAATTTTCAAATACATCTTCACTCCATTATAGCTGATACATATTCAGTTCAGTTACTGATGAGTGTTTTGTGGGATGACACTTGCAACATAAATGGTCTTCCGTTCTTTTTATGGTTGTTGTGAGCCAGTGATTAATTGAGGCGTTGACAAGGGAAAGGTAGTAAGTCCTGAAAAGCACCAGGGAAGCAAAAAACAGTTTTGCCAGCTCATGTAGACTTACCACAGGTGCTATGTTGTATCGTTCGTAGGAACTACATCACTCAAAATTTTGACTTACTGCCATTGCTTCGCCATTGGCGATATGTCTTACTACCTTTTCAATGAAAAATTGGTAGTAAATAATGAAAAATAATAATAATAATTGAAAAAATAATGATTTTTTTTTACTTACTACCTTTCCCATGTCAACGCCTCAATTATTGTAACTTTTTTTTCCTTTTGACCTGAGGGTGTGTATGCATGAGTTTTGGTTGAAATTTTGAAAAATGAAAAAAAGCTCTTTATAGTATAAAAAGTCGATCAATCCTTGCGTTAGTAGATTTACAAGTTGTTGTTGGTTTTTTTAAGCAATGTCTAAAACACTATGCTTTCAATCCACTAACTTTAAAATAATAATTCGTGAAATGAATAAATATTAAATTATAATTTTCAAGCAGAATGTTTAAACCAGATTTTAAAATATTGCCAAAAATCAGTACTAAAACTTTGTATACAGTAAAGATAATTTACCAAATAATTATTAAATTATTCTATTAAAACAAAATATTCATTAAATTTAATATATTTAGTAATTAAAAAAAAATAATCACACACTAAAAAGGATGATTAAAAATTTTATGAAAATTAAATTACTTTACATCCTGTAGAGCCTTTCGAGTTCCTAATTGGAAATTCCTCTTCAACACCCAGAAGTTGAAGATGAGTTTCCGCATAGGAACTCAATAGACTCTACAGCATGTAAAGTAATTTCATTTTTATAAAATTTTAATCATCCTTTTTAGTGTGGTTATTTTTTTTTTAAATGAAAAAAATTAATATATATACAGTAGAGTCCCGAAAACTCGGCATTCGATAACCCGGCAGTCCGGATAACTCGGCCACCTCCTGGCAGGGCGGAAAAAACCCATGCGTAGACCCGTTACAAGTTACATTTATATATAGTTCATGTATTAGGTATTTTCTTAAGTTTATTTGGACAGTTTAAGTTTGAGTTATAGCATTCTTTGTAAACTGTTGTATTCTCAAGCAACAAATAAAAGTATTTCATGACGAAAAAATCGTACTTATTCTTTTTTTTAACACCGTTCCTGATAACCTGGCAGTTTCACAAACTCAGCCACCCTTCGGTCCACATTAGGCCGAGTTTTCGGGACTCTACTGTATATTCAAATAATATCCCTATGTTTCATTAAACTCAAATTTAAGCCATTCTGTTATCTTAAAATGTGATTCATGCTCAAATATTAAGGTGAATGTCATTTTGTATACCAGCCATAGGAATGCAATCAAATTGTATTAGATTTGTAGTATATCAAACAAAATTATAACAAAAAAAAATTATAATAGGCCTACAGCAAAACATCTTTCAATGAGATGCATATCCAGGTCATACCAACATGTTTCAGTGGTGTAGAAAATGTTCAATATGAATAATGGTTGGTCACAGTGACACATACTGGCATACTTAGCACAAAAAATATCAATATCCTGCAGCTCTGGTATATATGATTCTGACCCATCTGAGTAACTTTTGTAGGCTGAATGCCACTATTTCTGCTCGGAGAACAAATTGCCTTTGGTCACTCTGCAGAAGTATGTAGCAGTTTTCATGACAATTCACTTAAGTGTAGTGCGAATTTTTTTTGTGATTTGCAATTACCCTTAATTTTTGAGCATGAGTGTATATTGGCTCCCTCATTACTGCTAACAAGAGAGGTAATGGAGAATGGCAGGCATAAAAAGGGACATCTACATACATCATTTGATGGCTCCCTCTTTAGCTCCATTCAAAAACGCTGAGACAATTACCTATTTTGATCAGCTTCACGAAGTATAATGAAAAACCTGAATTGTGTATTTTCAATTAATATCGACTGAAAACAGCTAGGAACATCAAATCCTAACATAGAATTCGATATTTCAATGTGTTTTAGCATTGTTCACAAAAAATGGCTCTAACTGCATGATCCTAAAGAAGATATCAAAGTTGAAAAGTTGAAGTTTTTAATGTCAACTGCTATGTGGCAGAGCTAAAGTGACGATACTATCTGCTTGGTATCATCAGCAGAGACACATACAAATGCACTTGAGACTTACTTTGAAAATTGACGCACAATAACACTTGTCTGCATTGCAATAGAAGTACAGTTCATGGTTCAATCAGTAATGGCTGGCATGTGCTAGTCTCTTAATGACAAATCTCTAGTAAATTTAGCTGTTTCAGCCAATATTAATGGAAAATAGACAATTTAGTTTTTGTTTTTTTTATACCTCATGAAGTCGATCAAAATAGGTAAATGTCTCGGCGTTTTTGGATATAGGTAGAGAGGAGCCATCGAATGATGTACTTAAATGTACCTTTTTGTGCCTCCATTCTCAAGTTACCTCAACTAATTGTTGAGTTAAAAAAGAAGTTATAAATGAAGCTCATCATACACTTAAAAAAAAGCAAAGAAAGAAAGAAAGCAAAGCAGAAACATAGTTTGTTTCAGGAGAAGCTATAAAATTAAAAAAAAAAATTACATGATGAAAAGATTCAAACTTTAAGACCTTATTTCTTAATCCTAAAATTATCATTTACAATTATACTCTCCAAAAATAACAATCCACTTACAATGTTATATACTGTCCTAAAATTAATATTTAAATACTGTCCTAAAATTAACATTTAAATATTTATATTATAATCACCTTTTCATAAAACTACTAAAAGTCTTTCTGAAATAATAATGCAGTTTCAAAAGTCGAGGTTGGTTTATGATTAAAACTTTTGTTTTTACAGGAATTTTATGAGTATGTGTGGTGCTCCAGACACTGACTTTTGGGATCCGCCCTCAGTTACTGACAAATTTAGCAGGTACACTGCTGCAATATGCTCACACAATTCTTCAAATAATATTGAGACAAAAGAAATTTTCAAAACAAAATCCAACAAACTCCATTCCTAACTTTTTAAAGAGGATTAGGCTTATTCATAACTCCAAATAAATTAGTCTACGACTGCTCTGACTTAGTAAAGAAACTGAGGTTGGTTTTTTTTTTCCCCTCCAAGTTGTAAAACTGTGGACAGTATAACAGATTTAAAACATTCATTCATTTTTCAAAACAAAAATGATTTCTTTCATTAGGATTATATTTCAAATATACAAAAAAATAAGCTGTAGCAGCTGGATGAATCTGTCGTCCAACAGAAGAAATGACTGTTCATTTTTAACACAGCATTGTAGGCTTCTATAATGTTTTTAGCATGCTTTGAAAAACTGGAGTTCATTTATTAATTTGCCAATGATTTATTGTATTGTTTCCTATTTCTATTATGTCCCAGTTGCTTTTGAAGTTTTGTGGCAATTTTATTATCATGCATTGCTGGTTACTTCTGAAATATCAAAGAACTAAATGATACGTATTTCTTCAGCGTTAGCTCAAATAGCAATGGGTTAAAGATTTCTACAATAAAATCACAGTGGAACCATTTGATCTTGTAACCGAAGACAAAGTATTCACTTTCCATATCTACCCATGAATTCTGTAATGAATGCAAGGATTATTTAAAATTCTTAATAACCATTTTCATAATAATAATAATCTTCAATATCATGTAGTGGATTTGCATAAACAGGCAAATCTTAATTTTTTTTAAATCTACAAAATATCTACCACCTTTCCCTTTTTTTAAAAGTTTCTTTCAAGAATGTCAAATTCTAATTGTCCAGTGAAGAACTGTCACGGATGGATACAATGAAATTGTTTCTGTAATTGTTAGTGAAACAGACAATTTGTATTACTATTACAATTGAAAATAGCCTACTGGTTAGGCTGAAATGTCCCGATTACCTTTTTATCCATGACGAAAAATTACAGACCTCTAATTTGGATTTAATCCACGTAATTTGGGATACCTTCAGCTTTAAATTTGTATTACTGTTACAGAAGTATGAAAGAACAAAATGATAAAACATATTACTGACTTGCCTCTCAATTTATACTCATGCAATACATTGTAAGTTGTAATTATTTAATAAAATTTATGAGCTAATTAAAATCAAATATAATAAAATTATTCAAGTTTTGAAATTTCATTAACCAGTAGTGCATTATAGAAACAAATTAATAATTATTTAGAATTTAAGAAACTATATTTTAAGTTTAATTACTAGAAATGAAGCAGAAATCTTTCACTTTTTTAAATGTATCAAATATTGGGAAATCTTGTTCCCTTACAGTTGTAAAGTTAAAGAAACTGCTTAGATTGCAATTTTTATGTCTTATGCTACTGCTTAAGCTGCAAACATACTATTCATTATTTCCATAAGCAAACAATTACTACTTAAAAAATAACAATAAAACTGGCTATTAAGTTGTCACCTAGATTATTAAAATAATGAAATAAAAATTAATAAATTGACACCAATTAACACTAAAATTATATTAGTGTTTCCATCTGAAATTAATAATGTAGTCTATAACAGTTAAAACAATAATATTTTTTTAAATTTGGTACTGCTTTAAGGAGGTGCTTCCCACCCTCACTGAGAGTTGTATTTCTTACTAATAATTGGAGATCCATTTTGTCTTCAATGAAAGAAAATTAACATTCAATCACTTATTTAAGTCAATAATAAAGCTCTAAATATGGAATTCAAAATAAAAAAAAAAGAAAAAGAAAAACAATTCAATTCATTCTTATGCCACTAAAAAATATCAAATAAACTTACTTTCTATTTATCTTTAACTAATGCTGAAGATACAAAAGATGTAGTTACATGGCCATACACACTTACTTATACCATCTCAAAACCTCATACTATTTTTATGAATTCCTTTCAATAATAATTTCGTACAGACCCATTTCTACATACTTTAAGACGGAGTGCTTTACATTTACATTTTATTATTTATCAGTTATTTACTGGTATTTTTTTCCATCTAAATTTTGAATTTGCAAATTTGTGACTGACTTTGTAAATAAAATAAAAAGTTTGAAAATATTTTAATTTTTTACATTAAACAGGTTGAATATGTGGCCTAAGAATCATCATAATGATGCAAGCAGAATTGAATTAGAATATATCGAACGAAAGGCGTCCCCAAGGTACATTCGGACACATCTTCCCTATCAGTTACTTCCAAGTAGTGTTATTGATAATAAGTGCAAGGTATGAATAACTGTGCTTATCTGTTTATTTATTTATTTTGCTAGTTTATTTTATATTTTCAAATTTTGTACAATTATAATTGAAATGCTATAATAATAATGCTTTTCATCTTTGCAGATTATTTATGTCTGTAGAAATCCAAAAGACACACTGGTATCTTACCATCATTCAAATGTCATGATGTCAACATATAAATATGTAGGGGATTTTAGCACATTTGTTGATTTCTTCCTTTCTGATAATGGTAAGTTCATCGAGGCATTCCTATCTCACGATTAAAAGACCAAATATAATTTCAATAGTAATTCTTTCTAAGCATCAAAAATATTAAAAGGTTTTAAGTATTTGATCGCTAGATCTAAGTAACATATTAGGACTAAATTATTACTACAAAAAATGGCATTTAATTTATTAGTAATAATGCCAACACAAACCGAATAAGAAAAACAAAAACAATCTTTAAGCAATTTAAGTTTAATTATTTATTTTCAATTTCAGTTATTTACAGTCCTTATTTCAAGCATATTCTACCATTCTGGGAAAGGAGACATGACGACAACATCATGTTTGTATCATACGAAGAAATTATTATGGTAAATCTTACTTTAATTTTTCTGGTTTTCTTCGAGTTTTATTAAATAAATGGTTGAAAATAAATTAGTGGTAAAGTAATAATTTATTAAAAGTGTTTCTTGTTTTTGGATGGGGAAAAAAAAAAAATGATATCACAGAAAGGTTTGGACTTCTCATCTCTGAGGTGTATCTCTGTTTCGGGATTAATCCAGTCATATATTTTGGAAGTTCTTTGTATCACATTGTTGTGGATTCCGAAGGAAAAAGATTTTCTTACAACCATTAAGAAAAGCAAGAAATAAGTAATTTACCTATTAAGAGAATTATTACATGGGTTTGTATCCATTAGACATATAATATTAATAAATGAGGATAAAGGTCATATCTGTTAAGCCTTATGAATTTGCTGAAGTTAACTTCGAATGATGCTAAATATATACAGTAAGTGTGTGTGTGTGTATATATGTATATGTATGTGTGTGTATCTATATATGTATCTCAAAAATGCCAAACTCAAAGCCTAATCTTCGAGTTTCGCAATGCAAAGATTTAAATCAATCATTTGCAATTTAGAAATTTAGAAAGTATAGAATATAAGAATAAAATTAACTTATATTACTAAACATATAAAGCCGGACAGTAATCTGAAATTTGAAAAATGCCAATACAAAATTCAGTATTTCAACAGTAATTTGAATTTTCATTTGCATTTTTCAAATTTCAGATTAAATATGTCCGGCTATATATATGCTAATATGTAAAGCTGAAGAGTTTGTATGTTTGAACGTGCTAATCTCAGGAACTACCAGTCCGATTTGAAAAATTCTTTTTTTGTTAGATAGCCTGTTTATTGAGGAAGATTATAGGCTATATAACATCACACTACGACCAATAGAAGCGGAGCAGTAAACATAAATGTCAACCAGCGATAGCATGCTGGGTCGGGGGTGGGTTGGCCGCACGGCAAGAACCGAACATTACCGAGAAGGGCCGAACTGTGAATGCACAGGTCAGCGAGCGAGGTTCCATGCTGTACAGCTCAGTCATGTGGTCGGCTCCTTATGCAACAGTTGTGCTTCAGTGAACTAATTTTTGTGGATGTTTTTGGTTAATTTAATTAGATATGTATAATCAAAATTTAACGCATGTGAAACTGCAGGGCACAGTTATATGTATTCAAGCTGGAAAACCAAAATAATTATTAGTATTGCTTTATGTGATGCAATTCCATCCCTTTAATACTCATACAAATTAAGCTTATTATTTTCATTAAATCTTATTAGATTATTCATTTTTAATTTTTAAAGATCTCAACATTAATAATTCATCTGATATCATAAAAAACAAAATTCATTAATTTAGTTTTTTAGTTATGTTACTTTATTTTCTCTAGCATCATATTAAGAAACATATTTATCAATCGTTTATTAGGATCCCATGGTAGTCGTTAAAAACATTGGAGATTTTTTGGAGAAGGAACTAACTGATGAAGAAATTATTCAGATCACAGAACACTGTAGTTTTGACCAAATGAGTGAGAATCCTGCAACAAACAGAAAAGCTTGGGAAGATTATGATGGCCTGATTGACTCTAGTAAAGGAACACTCCTTAGAAAAGGTCAGTATTTTATTAAGTTTCTAGAGTATTTAAATTTTAAGCAGTAACAATCTTAATTCACAATAGTAAAACATTCTTTTAAGCTTTAAAAAACTGGTTATCGTTATCGTCACCCTTTTTTTTGTTTTCTTTTTTTGGGGAAGGAGGGATCTCTTAAAAATTTTAAAGCAAAAAAGGAAAACTAAGTGCATTAGATTAAATTTCACTCTTTTTTTTTCATTTTTCCTAGGAATGGTTGGAGACTGGAAAAACTACATAACTGCCGAGATGAATGATCGCATAGATGCATGGGTTGAAGAAAATTTAAGAGGAACAAACCTGGAATTTTCTTATGAACTTGAATATACTTACCATCACAGTGACGAGTCTGACTAAGAGTTAAAACATAATTATTTAGAATAAGATTTACAACTAATGTACATGGAGATAGCTTTTAAGTGTTAATGTTGCAACAAATACAAGCAATTCATTTAATTCCATTGCTTTTTTCTTAACTAAAAATCCCATCAATTTATTATTACTTTACTATTATTTCTCAATATCACTTTTAGTAAAAGTAATAATTGTAATAAAAACATCAGATCTTGACACTACAGATTTCAAGTTAATACCAAAAACAAATTTAAGAAAATATTCTAGGCAATGATTATCTTAAAAGGCTAAGGTCCCTTCTGACTTTTTTTTTTATATTTTCCAATCCACCTATGGTAGTTCATAAAAAGACCATGGGCTTAGAAACTGAAGCTTTCATAAATCTTGCCTTAATTAATTTCTAATTTCTCCTAGAGAATTTATGAGGAAACTAAATAAAAGTTGATGAAAAATGGAGAGAGCTCACTAAAACTGTCTTATTATCAAATTACTATTTGATCAAAATTCACCCATAAGAACTAAACTGACTCTTGAGATCTAATGTCCCTTTGTACATATCATCTGCTGAATAATGAAGAAGTCTGATTTAAGTAAAAAGACAAACCCATTTATGATTTATTATTATAATTAGTCTCTAATGAAATGGAGGATTAAAGCTTTATTAAACTATTCATTGTTCTATTTCTTCTCATTTTTTTGTAAGCTTTCAGCATCCTCAGATTTTCATGTTGTAAATAAACCCACATTTTTCTTATATCTATTTACAATGTTTACCAATAGCAACTAAAACATATTTTATAAATATCCATTATGTTGCTGTTGTAAAATGCTGTATTTGAAATTATCTCAGAATGTACAATTTTTTGTTTTATTTTGTTTTGTAAAAAGTAAATTTATAATAAAAATATTAAAAGCAAATAAGTGTTATGTATATATTTCTATATTTTTAAAGTCTTATATAATTCCGATTTCCAACATTAATGGAATTAATACCACAACATCTTTTTACAACAAAATTCTTAGGGAATTTAAGTGATCTCAGTCTAATAAAACTTTGTTACTACAGTGAAACAAGCTGACAAAGGAAAACTTTGAAATTGGGTGACCAAATGGACATCATCATTTAAGAATTGTGCAGATTATATAATATCATATGTTGTCACTGAAGAATTAAAAAAAAAACAAGATAATTAATGCTTTTAGACAGAGTCATAAAAAGCGGCTCCATAATATGCACAATTTTATAAACAAAAGTAGAGTGAACCTAACCAGCATTTACAATGAACCTAATGGACGATTAAAGCAAACTGGAAGTTGGGGCGGGTCAAAAGTGGTCGCTTCCGAAAAAGAGGAAAACGGCGATAGACGTCCCCCCAATATCGACCCTTCTGAACACATTGGTGGTGGTCACGTTTTTACCAGACAAACAGTTGCTGAGATATGCTAAAAGAAAATGTATTGAAGCACCGACTTTTGACCCCCCACACACATCCAATCAGGGAGTGGTCCTAGAGGTCTGATTTTTTGGCCGTGGTCACCTACTTTTTGATGCTGAACACAATGGTGAAGGTTTTATTCTAATATCTCTAACTGTTTGGCAAGTAACATCCCACAAGCATAAAAGCAAGAGCGGTCCCGTATGTTTTACAGGCAAGCTGTAACCTAGGGGCCGCTAAAAATACCAATACAGTCTCAATCCGCACATTTAAATAAGTTTTTCACCATTTGTCATATAATAACTCCGTAGTATTTTCAACAGTTTGTGTGTGTATGTGTGGATGTCTAAATAAAAGTGACAGTTGGGGTGGTCATGCCAGTTCAAATCTTAACTGTCATTTTTTTATTATTATTTTATAGTGTGACTATTTTTATAATAATTGTTGTAGTTTGAATACATTTATTTCTAGAATATAATGGTTATAAAGCAGTTAGATGGAAAATGATCTCTATTGTAAAGAGTTCTAAATAAGCATTTTTCAACTTCCAACTAAATAAATAATCGAAGGCTAAAGGAGTAGTTAAGGACGGTTAAGATAAGAGTAAACTGCACACAATGACTAATTATTATCACAAGTTACTAATCTTTTCTTTTATTTATTTATTTTTTTAATTTTGACAATTGACTGTTTAAAGATTCTGAAACCTAAATAATAATAAATTTTGGTAGAATTGTACAGGATTGATAGGATTAAAGTATAGCGCTTTTTAGAGATTCTAACATTCATTTGAATCATTTTATTTTACATTCTAACAAAAATAATACAATGGTTCTTTTTTTTCTTTGTCTTAGATTTCCCATTTCTCCTTAAAATTTAAATTATTTTGTTTATTTAAAAACTGATATGCTTAGAATTAATACAACTTTTTTTCACGAAACTCAAAATGTATGAATAACTAAAGGAAAAAAAAAATCAAAATGCCTTTTTACAAATAACTTAAGTTTTACTTCAAGAATTGTTTAACATTAAAAATCAGCAACAATAATGTCCAAATGTATTTACAGGTATCTTAAAGATAGAAGATTTATAATACAGCAACAAATTCACTTCAAAAAATAATAAGTAATTTACCCTGTCCTATTTTGGTCAGTGAGTGCTTGGACTTTATTTAAGTTATGATCAACAGCATTCAATAAAAACTGTAGCCACGAGTGGTCCTTTTCAGTGCACAAACTTGCAGATCTAGGAAAGCCAAAAAAAATATCTGAATTTCTATATTCAATTTTTAACAAATAATAACATCAATTCATAGCGTTAAAAAAAAATATTTCAATTTCAAGTAAATAAGGAAATTTTATTATGTATGAAAGTCTTTCCTTTGAAATTTAAAATTCAAGCAACATTTAAACTTTGCCAATAATAATATAACAAAAAAGGTGCAAAATTTTACCAACTAAAGTAAAGTAGGAAGGGACTAAACCAAATTCATTTTGTAATATAGACAGTTTTTTTTTTTTTTTTAGTGGAATTATTAAAAAATCAGATATTTTGCATTTTCATTCATGCAAAACTAATATTTATGTTGAAAATCAATCATTTATTTATAAATAAACAGCATTATTATGAAATAACAATGAAGAAAAAAAAGGTGGCTACCATCAGTGGTTGTCACTGCTGTACTTTTTGTGTTCTAAGTACAGCATTAATTTTTTTAAAAACTATTGAAAACATGATACCTTAAGATATAATGGTCAACTACAACAGAGTATTCTAGAACTTTCCATTACATTTATCAATGCAGTACTTACATCCTTGTGTCGTGTAAAGCTATACTAAAACAAAAGAAGTTGCTATCAGGAGTTTTTCGTCTTTACACTGTGCCTCTGTAAAGGTCTGAATACATGAGGTAGCACTAATAATGTGATTACTGTTTTTTTTAAACTTCAAACTTTATTAAACAAGATTTCATCAAATACGAATAAGAATTAAGAATATCTGAATATGATGTGAAATTTGTGGAAATGAGACAGCTGTGAATTGCAATATAGGTTTTTAACATTTCACATTATAAATGTAAAATTTAATTCTAAATTACAGTAAGTTAAATGGGAAGAAAAAAACAAAACAAAACAAAAAAAAACATTATTTTGGATCTTTACATAATAGCATAAATAAGTCAACAAAAATTACCTCAGGGCCATTAGAAAACTTCGAAGTTGAACTGCCAAAATATTAGCCTGCAGAAAGCAATTAAAATTTGTTAATTATATTAATTAATCAAGTTCAATTAAAAGAAGAACAAGTAAAGCTACTGTACTTTTGAAAATATTACTGACAAAGCAAAATAATAAAATTACTTTTCAAGAATCATTTGGCTTTCAAACATCTCTATCAGTTATTTTATAGTAATTGGAAAATTATTATTGGGTTTTCCACAAACAGCAGGGCAGTATGATGCCACTTTATTTCTACTCATTAAACCTAATGCTAGTAGAAAAACTATTCAAGAGACTTTTGCTTTTAGTTTACCAGAGAGCTGTTACAATGTTTTTTGAATACATGAAATCGATGAGAAATTTATAAATATAAAAACAAATGCATTTGAACTTTAAAAAAATAAATAAATAAATAAATATTTCAATATTTTTTCCCCGAATTATTAGCTTTCTGCTTTAGTTCTAAAATAAAATAAAAAGGAAATGACTATAAAAGTTTACTAAAATTAATCTGATCCACTTTTGAGTGATTGGTTTTTTTAATTAAAACATTTATTTTTTAACAATGTTTTTGAAAAGACTTTCCACAAGGTTCATCAGACATTTTACTTTTTAAATATTGATCATGAGAAAATTAAATACTTTAAAAGACTGTATTGAAAGCGAAAGTAACGTTAGTATTAGTTAACACCTAAATTTTTAACCAACTTCATAGAACTACTATCCCCATCTCTTAGAAAAAATTGTTACTTCACAAAGAATGAGTATAGAAGGGAGCAGTAAACAAAGGGTCAATTGCACTAGTCAGAGTATACTCGGCGACGACTGAATGGGTTAAGGAAGTGAATACATTTAATTTAGCTTAAATTTGTAAAGAACAAAAACTAATTGAATGTATTTCTGTAGTTATTAAATTGCTAATCTACAGCTGCCACTTTACTGACTGAATTGGTAAAATGACACTGAAATTGTCCCCACGGAAGTTTTAGAAATCCTCGCGGACAGAGATGTGTTACCTTTCACTTTACTGACATCGTTTGAATTCTGGACTCAACGTCGTATCCTGAGTCTAAAGGAAACTGAAACAATGCCATCTTTTTTTTTTTCCTTGAATAACAAGGCCATCTTTTTTTTTCAACTGAATAACTGGCCAGATGCAATGCCTTCTGCATATACAACTACGTCTCTCAACACTAAAGATAATATTTTGATGCTCCTCATTACAAGTAACCCTGTTTTGACTAACAATAATGTTTTATAATCATGGAAAGTTAATACAGTGAATATCAGATGCACAGCCCAACTCTAGGCACTACACTAATACATCTCTGGCCAAAATAGTGATATGTAAGACTATGAAAGAATAAGGTAGTCTAGGATTCTATATTAATTAGTTTATTAATATAGATAATATAACTAATCTATATAATATAATGTTCTCCAAAATGTAGAGAGCATTAAAATTAGATATTGAAGAAACCATATCAAAACGGATTTAGAGCAATTTATCTAGATTACAATAAATACTAAATTTTATATTCTCAGTAATTTCTAAATAATTAGACAGGTATGGACAGGTATGGATGGATGTATGTACAAACTTTTGCATATTTCCATTAACAGACTATCATCTGACATAGGTAGAAGTGGTTTCATAATGAGAAAACTCTAAATTTGCTAGTTTAGCGAATTTTATAAAGCCTTATGAAACCTAGGGCCTAAATTGTTAATTCTGAAAAATAGTAAAGTGTTACATTCATGAAAACTGTGAAAGAATCTACTACTGACATTGAGATTTTTGACCAGAAACTTTTGTCCATTAAACTGAAAGTTTACATAATCAAAGAGTTTCATTAAACTTGAGATTGAAATACAGTATTATAATTAGGTATTTTTCTATTGCTTTACAAATATCCACAATGATAACAATAAAACGAATGTTAACGTGTAACAAATAAAAAGAATATTAGCTAACTTACTGCTTCATTTGCTGAAAGTTTTCTCAAAGGTGGATAAAGACAAGTCACAAAATCATCTACATAAGAACTAATGGAGGAACCCGCTTCTAAAAGGGTATCAAGTTCAGTAGGTGTCTTAATTGAAGGACCATCCAATGCTGTTAAAGCCTGAAAAGTTACAATTTTATAATTTCAACAAAAGTAAATTGAGTATACTTCTAGAAAAAATAATAAATGACATTATTTTTCACTTTATACTTAAATTAAAGTCCTAGTTCCAAGATTGAGGTACTATATTAAGTAAAAGAATATGTATTAATATGAGGCAATTCCTTCTTAGGTTATTTTCACCTACAAAAACCTTGTTTGCTTGAAGATACTCAGGTATACCTAACCTCGGTTGTCAAAATGTAAATTAATTACGATCTACGATAATAAATGATGCCCTTCATAAAAACTGAATATTATGTGCAATATTATCTAACTAGATGATAGTGAAATGAATTCCAACAATTTATGGACAATAATTGAAAGGATAATGGAATAAAAAGCTTATATTGATACAGTAGAGTCCCGAAAACTCGGCACTCGATAACCCGGATAACTCGCCCCCCCCCCCCCCCCGGCAGGGCAGAAAAACCCCACGCCCTTACGAAAATTAAATAGCCTACTTTTTTAAAGGGCGTGGGGTTTTTCCACCCTGCCAGGGGGGGGAGTTATCCGGGTTATCGAGTGCCGAGTTTTCGGACTCTACTGTATAATGTTACCATTAGAATAAAAATAATATCTTCATAGGTAATGTATATAAAATATTCCTTCAGTGAAGAAAATAGACTGGAAGATGCTTAATGGGTTCTGAAGAGATATCTTTGAAAACACCTCTAATAAACAAGGAACGTAGGAGGTACTGCACAAAATAACTAAAAATGAGAATCTGCTAATGAGATGGTAGTAAAATATAGGATCACATGCTAACAGATAATGTAGCTTGATCTCTTTCATCAACCAGGATGAACAGTAAAATCTGTTAAAATCAGCTGGTTCAGATTATTGTTTTAGTTTGTTCACTAAGTATTGCATCAATTCCAATGCCGTACTGTTTTTGTAAATATCCAAGAAAAAGAAAATGATTGCTTGAATCAACAAATATATCAATATAACTTGAACTAGGGCAAGGAAGGGGGGGGGGTAACCTGATTATTTGAAAGAACTCTCAAGCATGGCATCAAAGAATTTTCTGGCAAGTATATATCATTATTAGCTATTTTAGCATTCAAAACTATCAACTTTATCTGCATCTCTTCCACATCAGTACTTCAATAGCATTCGTAGATTTTATGATCAGATTTATTAAACTCGGGATGTAAAATATATAGCAAAATAATAAAAAAATATACCCTTTCTATGAAAATAAAAAAGGAGAAGAATAGAATGGATTTTGGAAGGGCCGTTCCTGTGCTGAAGGGTATTTAGTTCTCATCATTCTTTTAACCCTTTGCACTCTGAGCCGATTATCCCCCTTCTGACCCCTCAGCTCTGGGGGTATTCTATGGCAAAACGCTAACTTAATGTAAATTAGGAGAAAAAATCTGGAAATCATTATTGCAATGATTAATACAAATTTATTTATTTCCTATTTCTATTACTAATATACAAGTTCTATGAAATATTTATTAATTAATATTTCTGTAATTTTTTAATGTATGATAGTGTTCAAAACAAATACCAGGATGCAATCCAGGTTTTATTTTACATGTATTACAGTAATGAACTGTTTCTTTTCTTCCTCCCTTCTTCTTTCTATCACTACAAACTTTGCAGTCCTTTGTTTTACTTTTTGGATTCGCATATAAACATTCGGAGTCACAGAGACTAACCTTTTTGCGGGATGCCATGTTCTACACATGGTCTCCCCAAACAGTAATTATTTGCATTTTTTTAAAACTAGCGCCATAGAAATGTTTCTGATAATTGCCAATAGGTGGCAGCACATTACGGATCACTTTCCTGAGTCGAGTGACACTCGACAACAGAGTAATGAGAAAGAAAAATGCGTGTCGATTCACACTCGACACAAGAGTGTTCACCGGAAATTATGTATGTCGAGCTGGAGTCGACACAAGAGTGCAAAGGGTTAATGTAGAAACCCACATAGCTTTTGTTGACTTTTGTTTAAGCTTTTGATAGAATAATCGTACTAACATATTCAACATCTTAAGAAATGATGGAACTCCTGATTATCTGATAAAAGCTATTTATGATATTTATAGTAATAATAAAATAACAACCAAAACTAACAAAGGATTATCAAATTGGAGCATGATAAATAGAGGAGAAAAACAAAGTTGTAGCCTTTCACCACTTCTTTTTCATGAATATATTAATTCATTAATAGCAAATTGGCATTTGACAGTCCATGGAAATATAATAATTAAACCAAACATCTATTTATATACTATTCTATTTTTAGATAACCAAGTGATTCTGGCAACATCTGAAGATGATCTACAATATTCATTATTGTATCATTTACATTTGATAGCTAAACATTTCAATATGGAAATTTCACATTAATAAACTGAAGTTATGGCCTTTAAAGGCAAAAACCCAGTCCAGAAATAAAATAGTTTAAATAATCAACCCCAATAGAGCAAGATAACTGCTTCAAATATTTAGGATTTCATACATTGTACAACGAAGAAATAGACATTCAAAATAAAATATCTAACTTTAATAGATCACTGGGTATAATAAATCAAGTTTTCAAACCATCTCTCATCCAAAAACATACCAGGCTAAAAATTTATAAAAGTCTAGCAAGACCCATAATCACCCATGGAAGTGAAGCATTGACAGTACGGAAAAATGATGAAAGCAGAATAACAGCAGCAGAAATGAGATATATGCGATGTACAGCAGAATATACAAAATTAGATCTTAAAAGAAATAATGATAGAGGAACTGAATCAGAAACTAATAATTGACTTTGTATTATACAGAGGTATAGATATAAATGGAAGGAACATGTTCAGAGTATGTAGGACTCTCACATAGCAAAATAGATATTAAAATATAGATCAAAAGGGAAGAGATCTGTTGGGAGACCCTATAAAAGATGGCATGAGGCCATAACAAACCACCAGGCCTAATACAAAATAGGTAGAAGAAGAACAATCAGATTTAATGAATCAATTAATGCAATAAGCATTATCTAAGAATAGATTAATGTGTTCAATGTCATCATTCTATCATAAAGATTATAACATTTTTTTAAAAATAAGATATTTATTTATCAATATAGAGAAATATTTTTGAAATTCCTACCTGAATGACTTTTTTGAAGCAACTTTTTGCAGTTTTAATTAATCCTAAGCAGGTGGGCAACAACAAATGATCAGTTTCTGACCAAGAATTTTCATCATCACTATTGTCATTTTTGATTGCCTAGAAAAATCCAAAGAATAAAAAAAAATATAAGATTAATTACATATATTGATGGCTAATAAATATTAAATAATGATTAAATTTATGCAGAATGAATTCCAGAAGCTAAAGAAGCTACAAAAAAAAAAAAAAAAAAAAGTGCTTTGCATAACATTTAATGTTTGTCCAAAAAAAAAATGAACTGTTTAAAAGTAGAAATTATAAAAATTCACTTCATAATAATGTCATTTAATAATGTCTCTTGTTTAATAGCTTAATAATATAGAACTGGTCTCCGACTTAAAATAAATTACTGTGACATTTCATATGACAACCAAATAGATAATACACCACTTTAAACTTACTTCTTTGGCAACACAAAAGGAATAAATGTTGCCAATGGAATGAGGAACACTGGAATTAATGGCAGGAACTTATTTTATATAAATGCAATGTTAAAAATTAAGAAAAAGCGATTAGGTTACTTCGTTTTATACAGAAGGAGATGAAAAAGCACATTCTTTGAAGCAAAAGTATTAATGATAAGAGATTCATGATCTCCATTTAGCAAGAACGTCTTAGTAGAAATGACTTGATAGAATGATTCTAAGGTGAGGAACAGTTTTTTGGAAAGCTAATCTTCTGGTTAGATTTTTTGAAAAGTAATGAAACATCAATTGTTTAGAATGTAAGTTGCTCTAAATAACCTGGAGAGAACTTTCTGAACTTTTCTTTTGCCCCATAATTAGTATTTCTATGATATTTAAATGAGACACGACTTTCCAATGTAGAATAAAATTTTCTTCCTCCTACATAGTACCATACCATAGTATTGTAGCGGAGACTTGAAATTCATTGTAAGCTATTTGCTTGGACACATTAAAAACTATTGCTCGTTAGATATCACAAATGTTGCAAAGAAAAGATGACTGGTATTAGATAATGAAAGCAGAAATATAGAGGCTCGTTCCCAGAAAAAGTGGTGGCCTACTCTGTTATGGCCGACTGCAACCGGAAATCTAGAATACTAACACTTTAACTTTAGAATATAAAGAGAAATGGAATCAACACATCAATTAATTTTGCATATGAGGGAAAAAAGTAGTCAAGAGATTATGGTACCCATGTAGTAATTATATTGTCACAAAAAGTTTTAAAAAAACTGCATACCCTCCAACATTGGTCATCTTCCTATCCGTAGTGGAAATCATCTCATTAGGGGCCGTCCATTAATTAACCAAAAAAAAAACGGAAATCTTGCTTTAACTACCAAAAAAACGCTGCGGGAAAAGTTGACGTGAGATTTTCGTTGACACCCCCCTCCCCCTTTTGATCTCACGTAATTAATGGACGACTCCTTAGTAGTACTCATGCAACAACATGCATTTACACAGAACGTGCGATAGTGCCGCAAAACACACACATATATATAAATATACAGTCTTTAAGCACATAAACTATAGCAATACATATTCACATTTCTTAATGCACTATTTATTGAGTTTATTGATATTTTTTTCTTTGCTCATATCAGCATTAGCTTTGGTGTGACCACAGCGAAACTTCTTTGCAATATCAGAATCGGGAAACATTTTTGAAAATAATGGACCTGCATGATTCGCAGCCGAAATTGGTTCAATCAAAAAACGGACAAAATAAGTCTTTCCTGGTAGAAGACAAGGGAAAAGCTTTCGATACTTCTCCCGAAATTTTTGATTGTTTTTTTTTTCTTTCTAGGCGGATCTACATCTATATCCTTATTATAGGTTTTAAAAACCGATCCATGATATAAGCATACGCAGCTTTCAACAAATTTACGAACCAAATGAGAGTTGGCCGCTCGGTTTTTGTGAGATCTGCGCATGTAGCATCGATTATTCTGGTCAAGCACTTCCGTCTGATCTTCTGACAGGAGTCCGCCATTGCGCTAATCGCTGGTTGCTTATCAAAAGCGAATTGTATTTATAAATCCTGAAATCTAACAGACATAATTTGTAAATGAAAGTCTATAAATAAACAAGTATTTTTATAAATTAGAACTTCTCCGATAATTAAACGTTAGCCTACTATAAGTTAACTATAATTTCTTGGCGAGAACAGACGGCGGCGTCCATTTTTACAGGAAAACGTAATTGATCAGCACTTTTTTTTTTTTTGAGGAAAAAAAAAAAATTAAGGATGAAAATTTCTGAATCTGTAGCTTTTCCCCATTTTCGCGTAGTTTCGTAGTACTTACTTATTTTCCGTACAAACTACGGATACTCCGTAGAAGTTGGAGGGTATGAAACTGTAATAAAGGACATTAATTATTCATAACTAAAAAGGTTTGATCAAACTGAAGTGATTTACTTATGACAAAACAAACAACATCAAAGAAATTTTGTCTTCAAATTTGAAAT
>JAFIDM010000003.1:48828234-48847941 GCA_023159025.1 Thereuonema tuberculata
GAATTGGAGAAAACATTTGCAACTCTTGTTGAAAATTCAAAAAATCCGGATCTCAGGTAAATTTCAATACATTCTTGTTGTATTAAACTGCTGATTTAATTAACTGTCAAATTTGAACCATTAGAGTAAATCATACATTAAACTTTACTGTACTATTGTACTGTAATCTTCCTTTTGGTCCTTATGATCATTTTCTACATATGTACTTCTTGTTACTAGGATTCATTTCAATTGGAGCACATTTTTCATTAAATTACATCATCAGATAAAAGATATCACATCTCAGTTTGCTAGTTACTTTGTTAGTGATTGTAAATTTCCCTAATTAACCCTGATTGATTTCTTTTTCATTTATATCCTGGCAGCAGTTCTATAATTCTACCGTGCTTACGATAAACACACTAACTAGGTTTTGACACTTTTCAAGAAAAACATGTTTAAAGTTTTTATTTTTATATTACTTGTATCTCCGGAACTACAAGAGATACCAACATGGAAGTTGTACCAAAATAAATCATGCAATTTCACTTTGAGAAAGTTGTACAACTCGTTTCCTGATTTCAAATTTATATATATATATATATCTCAAGTTCGCCAAAAACCTTAGTTGATGCGTTTATCATAAGCGCGACAGAGTTCTCTTTAAGATCTGTAATATGCCTTTCTGCTCTATACTGTTGTTTTTCTTGGAGGGTAACGTATATCTCTTAGAAAACATTTTACATGAATCAGGAGTTTTACAAAGAATGATGAATATCGCATTGATCTAGATATCTAGATCGATGCATTTTTACTCATATGAGTGATATTTCTCTTTCATTTGAAAGTTTGTGTGTTGTTCAATCTACATAAGCACAACTGATGTTCTTGTGAAGTTAAAAGGTGCATATCATTACTGCTATGTATTCATAGTGTTGCCATTCCAAATCTCTGAAGATATATTGATAATTATAATTATTTTCATTAATTATGCCATTCAAAAAAATTAATCTTTGAAATTTTTTCCTCCAGTATTAATTTTCTTTCTTCTTCTTTTTCTTTTTTTTTTTTTGAATAAACCTCTTTTTAATATCTTTCTTTACTTAATTTTTGGTGTCAATAAAGCTTTTTATTGACCTAAGTAGACACCTACAATTCAAGTTGCATTCAAATTGCTATTGGAAGATATTTACTTCTCATTTCTGCACCATGTGATAAGTTGCAGTTAGACATAGACAATCTTAGATTTGATTTTGTCCTGATCAGATCCATTTTGAATCAAAACAAAGTAATTTTTCCACGATTGTTCAACCCAAAAAAATTTCTAATATTCCTCTGCTTTCATACTTAATTCCTTTTGACATTTTCCTTCAAGCCTCACCTACTTTGTATGACTTTCCATTAATGTAAGAACCATCTTAAGATAGGACCCTCTAAAATACAGTTGGACCTCATATGGCGAATGCCCCATACAACGAACTTTTCGTACCACAAACCCGGGTTCAAATTGAAGTATTCCATTAAGCCTTGTATAGACCAGCGACATTTTTTTAACAATTTGTTGAAATGATTTTTATTTTTGGAATCCCAAATTATTTCTTTATTTTGATAAAGTTCAACTCTTTGGATCATTCCATTTTGGATGGGTAAAGTTAAACACGAAAATCAAACTCACTTTACCAATGCTAACCGTCAGCTGAAGTAAAATCAGTTAAATGAAATGATTGCCAAAATGATCACTCCTGTCCAATTTTGATAATGCCTGATAATTTCCCTTCAGTATTGTATGTCTGCTTTGCCACATTTATTACGAAATCTTCAGTTTCCCCCCTTTCCCCAAATTGGCCTAGTTGTAATAATGTCCCGAATAATCAGAATAATTATAATAAACACTTGTAGAACAATTTTCAGTGAGCAATTACAATTTTTGTTTTTATCACTAGTAAACAATTCTCATTACTTTCCTTGAAATTTGTCTTTTTATTAGATATGAATCCTTTGATTTCCATCATGAATGTCGAAAGATGAGATGGGATCGATTATCTATTTTATTAGATCGTGTTGCACAAGATCAACAAGATTATGGGTAAAGTTCTGATTATTATTATTTTTTTTTAATAAGTGTTATAATCAATTGAATGAAATTGAGGCCTCTGCACTTTCAAATATAGAACTAAAATTTATAAACTTAACAAAGTACATTTTTTTTTTTTTTTAATTTTGTATTCGATCACTTGAGAACAGGGCCCAGAAAGTACTCGTGAAATGTATTTTGTTTAGTTAAGTTTATAAATTTTAGTTCTATATTTGAAAGTGTGGAGGCCTCAATTTCATTCGATTTATTTAGAAGACACACACATTACAAATACTATTATTTAATAAGTGTTATAATCGTTACATTGGAATTTGGTTACAATTACTTTGGTTAAAATAAATTTAATAATAAGTGCCACTTTTATTTTAAAATAAACTACTGTCTTTAATTTCAGTGTTATAACTAAAAGTATATCAACATTGTATATTCTTCATTAACTCATTGAAAAAAATTATCTGATTTAAAAGATTAAATGAAGAAAGGAATTTATTTACTAAAAGAAAATTTTATATGAATAATTACAAAAAGAGTTCCTTTAAAGTCTTTAGTTTGAAAATTTGATTTTGCAGGTATTTTATGATGCTCAGGAATGGTCAGGTTGTATCATCACAAGAGGGAGTTTTTAGAACAAACTGTATTGATTGCTTGGATAGAACCAATGTAGTTCAGAGTATGTTAGCTAGAAGGAGTCTTGAAGACCAATTACGGGTAAGTATGTTGAAAAAAGTGAAATTCCATTGACCCTCATTGCTCTTTACACTGTGTACAGTCAATTACCTTGAATAAAATTATTACTTGATAGCATAAATAACTCTGTTGAAAACGTTAATACTGAAACTGTTTGAAAAACTTAAATTTTTCCTTATTTCATAATGACTTTACAATTAGTTGTTTTCTCAGTTTGAAAGTTACAATAGCTAAAAAAATAAAAAATTAAATTGATGTGTTGTAATCATTCAGATTAAAATGTTAAGAAGTTCTGCTTTTAACAATTTTTCAAAACAGTTATGCATTTTTCATATTATATTTGGGCACATTATTTAAAGTAACTTTTGGAAAATGTTTTTTTTTTTTTTTGCTTTATTAATATTAAATGTTTATAATATATTTTTCATACAAAGTAAAATTAACGTACGTGAAACTGTAATGATAAAATAATAAGGCCAACACGCTAAGTTAAAATTCATGATATTTTAAAACATTAAAAATACATGCAAGCAAACTAAGCTTTTCTAACCGACCTGCAGTTCGTTTTCAAGCAATTGCTTTCAAGCAGGTCGGTTAGAAAAGCTTAGTTTGCTTGCATGTATTTTTAATGTTGTAATATATCATGAATTTTAACCTTGTGTGTTGGCCTTACTATTTTATCATAATTTTTTTCATTTCACTGTCTGTTTTCTTTAATTCAGTGTATGCTTTTTGGAATTCATCCTTCTTCAGATTATTAGTTTTTGTAATTTTTACTTTTGCTCTAGCATTTTCCAGTTCTTATAACTTAACTGAAAACCTTCATTCAAAATGGCCATTTATATAGAAAGTATTGCATTTCTTTGTAATACAAATGATCATTTCATTTTCAAAAAAATTAAGTTTATCATTTGCACTTTGAAATTTTGGGATCCGTTAATTGGTTAATATTTTCTTTTTCTGGTGATAGATTTGCATTTAGTAATTAGTAATTATTTTGCAATTAACCTGAAAACTATCTTTTTTTTAACTCCTCTCACCTTTTATTCATCAACCCTTGTAAAAGCTTGGTTACTTTTTTTTCCCTTAATTTTTTCTTATCTCTGTCAGAATGAAGTGCAGCTTGTTTTTCTGCCTTCCTAGAATAATTATATATTTTGTCAATCTAAAGACCTGGACTTGGATTTTTTTCCTTCAACATGTTAATTATTTTCCTAAGCACAACCTAAGGTTAATAGCTGGAATAACAGATTTAATCTTATAGCCTGCAGTATCTTTCACTTCAAGACAGTTTTATAGATTATATTTTAAGAATGTACTTTTTAAAACCTCTTACAGAAATGAATTATAAGTAATTTTTCTCTGGACTTTTACAGAAACTTGGTATCCTTCCTCTGGATCGAACTACAACAGATTATTCTTCATTTGATGTTGTATATAAAAATGGTGAGTAACTATTTTTTTTTTTTTTTGCAGTTTCCCCCTCCCCCTCTCCTCTTCATAATATCATTCTGAAATGAGTTTAAACATTATCAGTTTCAGCTATATGGTGAATTGATCTATTAATGATTGTTTAACCTGTTCACTGCCGGGTTTTCGGCGGTGGTGGGGTTCTCTGCGTGCCAAGTTTTTTAGCAAGTTAAGCCTAATGTTTTGGGAGAGTCTTTCAATAGTTAATTTCGATAGTTTTTCGCTCCAAAATGATTAGTTGCTTAGAAAAATATATATATGAAAATATTTCAGAACTAATATCAGTTTGACAATATGATAAGTTTTTCAAGAAAATATGTCGAAGATTAAAATTGATAACAGTGTTTTAGTTTTTAATGATAATAATAAAAAAAAATAATTTCGAATCATCTTGAAATAAAAGCTCTTAAATATAACAAAATACATTATAATTCACTGAAATTCAAGCCTTTTTTTTTTTCATAGACATTTTTAAATAGACTCTCAAGCCAGGAGATATTTGCGATTTTAAAAGACTGCTCATGTTCAAAGAACTATTTTGAAGTGCCTTTCAGAGGTTAAAATAACTCAAAATACAACTGACATTATTATTTTTTCCAATAAAACCAAAATAATTAGTACAATCTGTTAGAAAATATTTGTTACCATGAGTACACTCAGGAGTGGCACACAGCGGTTAAGATCACTAACCTGAGATAATTCGGGGGTGGCATTGAATGGTTTAATATATAATATGTACTAATTAACCTGATATTTTCTAATTTGTTTTTTGTTTTTTTTCTCCAAGTGTGGGCTGACAATGCAGATTTTTGTAGCATACAGTATGCTGGCACAAGTGCTTTAAAAACAGACTTTACCAGGTAATAATCTATTACTTTTCTTTTTTTTTTTAAACTATAAAAGTTTGCTTTTGTAATTTTTAAAAATTATTGTGATAATGATTATTTGGATTTGTTTGTTTGTTTGTTTATTTGTTTGCTTTTTTTTTTTTTTTTTCATTTCTGTATTCATCAAAATATATTTTTATTCAAAGTTTTTAAACTGAAAAGGAAAAAAAATCTTGTATTTATGATTCCGTGATTACATAGAGATTAATATATGTCATTCAATGTACACAAGAGTATTAGTATATTTCAGTATATGCTTCCCATATACTTTCCCATTACATTTTTTTTCTTACTGCAGAAAATTATTGATTTCCATAATTTCCCAAGGATTTCTTCAATTTGGAGTGAGAACTCCATAACCTGTGACTGTGCATAAGCTTGTTTACATAAATGAACTTTCCTTTATCTCTTCATTTTCTCAATCTTCTCAACTTTGATAATCCTTATGTGAAATGTATGATAGATTACCTCAGATTTGCAAATACTGTTGCACTTGGTCTGCAATCAAACCTTAATTATTTGAATGCCTAGATGAATAAAAAGCAGCTACCTTTATTCCATGTGGATAAGTTAACCGTCATTTCAAAAAGTCTTCCTTTGCACATTTAACTTCTGAAAAAAACTTTTTCATTCAACATCAAGATTTCAATACCTTTACCTTGGACAAAGCACATTTTTAATGTTCATTTGTCTACTTGTTTGTTTGGATGGTATCATTCTACCATAGAGAAAACGTCAAATTATTTAGATTCAGTTCTCAGTCCTAACCATGTTCTCCATTACATAAATGCTTTTCTTTAGTAACCTAAATGAGATATAAAAGTCACATCTGTACTATACTTCATCATCATCATCTACTATACTTCAAATAATAGTAATGCTATCAACATTTTGTAGATTTGACCACTTTCAAAAGACAGATACAAAGAAGTAGTATATATAAAATGTATGGCCATGTATCGCATCTAAAGGTAGCTTTCTTCTAATTTCCGAAATGAAATTATCATGTTAATATCAGCAATATGTATTGGATTGTTTCTGTCAATCGCCAACTGATTCATCCCATAGCAATTGCTAAGATTGTGATGATCATCTTTCAATTTTTGCTTGCACAAGATTTTCCTGCTTTAATCAAATATTCTTAATTTATAGATAAATATTAATTTTAAATAGCAAAATTGTTTTTCTTTTAGTTATATATACAGAGTGATTAAAAATTCCCTTCACAAACTTTAAAGTTAGGTCAGGAATACAAAAACAAACCGTATTCATAGTGAAACGTATGTCCGCAACTCCACCTGAATGTGCTAGAAGTACACTAAGGTTCAGAAATAAAAACAACATGTTTATTAACCCTATAATTTACAATACGACAGTAAGGTGTACACTTATAGGTTCACAGTAGGTGCTCAAAGTTCCTTCCACCAACAATCTCTGGTGCAAAAATGGAAACGTTTGATGATTGGCATACGTCTGTTGCGGAACCGTTCAACGATACAATTGTACAGCTATCCTATAGGTAGGTGCACATCTGCCCTCTCAGCATTAGTGAAGCGATACATCCTACTTGTACAAAGTCAGTGTCTCAAATGGTGATGACTCACAGTATCCAACTAATGTGCTGCCAAACTGAGCCTTCTAGCACATTCAGATGGCATTTCCTCTATGAATATGGTTTGTTTTTGTATTCCTGACCTGCCTTAAAAGTTGTACATGGAATTTTGAATCACCCTGTGTGTGTATATATATCCTTGGATCCTTGTTATATCTTTTTATTCTTGGTTTTACCTAATTTCATTTTTACAGCATAAATTTCGAATAAAGAGACCATTTGGTGTATGGTTACTAAAAGGACCAACAGCTCTCTTCTTTGAACTTTTTTTAAAGATTGTTTTTGTAGAGATAGCAGACTAACATTATCTTTGTAAATATACTTTTTGTAAAAGACTAAACTTGTTAATTAACTTATTTTAAAAAATTTTATTTAAGAGGTGGAAAGCGTACAAAATTCGGACTAATGAAAGATGGTGTTAATTCCATGATAAGGTACTACAAAAACAACTTCACAGATGGATTTCGACAGGTAAGATTTTTCTTAATCACTGCTGATATGATTACATTTTGATTTTCTTTCAGTTCCAAGATTTTCTGTTATTACATTTATGAAAAACATAGTAAATAATATTTGGAGATTGCAGAGACTGATGTTCTGGAAATTTCAAATTAGACTTTATTCACTGTCATGGGATACGTGAATAGCTTTTGTTTCGGATAATTAAAAGTTTTGAAAATACATGAGAAAACTGCAACAGAGACTTTATGGAGTTGAATGATCAAATTGGATTACATTACACCTAATCCCCGAAGAACACGATTAATTGGTTCCGTGTTCTTTGAAACCGTGTTGTTCGAGACTACAAAAAACGGGATTCCGTTTCAAGTGTGAAAATAAAAAATAATCAAAATAATGAAAAAAATAACTAGATACAATTGATTAAAAATCTTTCAAATCAATAAATTGAATAATAATTTTGATTTAAGATTGGAAAACTATATAAAATATAAAATATTCAGTCAAATTAATTGGGAAAAATATAATTCTAAAACACTAAAAGTATTAAAATGGTTAAAACTGCATTAATCGCTGACGTAATTGATGAGAATATTACTCTAAATTTTTAACTACTGTAATTTTATGTCAAATAATATATGTATTTTATTCTTTTTCAAAAGAATTACTCGAAAATCGTATAGTTTGAAACCGTGTAATTCAGGGGAAGGTATCTGTGTTCTTTGAAACTGATGTTCTTCAAGTACCATGTTCTTCGGGGGTTACCTGTACTTGTTATTCATTGGATCACTTACTTATTAGGACCATCAGCAATTATTTTTAATTTCATCACAGTTCTTTAGCCCTGGCATACAAAAATATGCACTTTTATCTTCTGATCTATGATTTAAATGATGAAATAAATGGATCAATTGGCACTTATTTAGAATGATAATAAATTAGCCTATTGATAGTATAACAAAGAGTGTAGATGCCATAATTTAGTGTATCAGGTTACTGTTATTATTTACATTGGTTGTGGTTAATAATTTTTGTAGGATCTGCTTATAACCTATTACATTAATTTATTCCTAAACAAAATATTGATAAAATTTTCATTTCAAATTTTCATTGTTTGATCTTTATTATATTTTTGTATGAATTTCTTTTATTTATTTTTAGGATGCTGTAGATTTATTTTTAGGCAATTATATTGTTGAAGAGAATGAAGGAGTGACAAAACCATGTCCACTTAATAATGTGAAAGACTGGAAATATCTTGCTGTAAGTAACGAAGAGCTGACATAAACATAACTCTGAAATTGTTAATGTTTAATTATCAAGTGTAATTGTTTCAAATAATAGTATTTTTTTATTATGTAAAATTGGTCCGTGAACATAACAATCCCAAAATGAATGAATATTTATATTTTATCTAAATAACTTCTATTTACAAAACCTTTGGATTACTGAATTGTTTAGTTTCTTATTATTTGAATTAGAAGGAAAGTTGATGACCGTCTATCTAATGAAATTTTGTCTTTTAGTTACCAATTATTTTCCTGATGGCCCTTGCAATGTGCTTCATCACTCTTCTAATTCCTGCAGGTAAGATTTACAATTTTGTTAATGAGTTTACTAATACCATTTGGTCTGAAATACACTATAAAGTGTACATATACAGGGTGTCTACAGAATCAGGGAAATCAGGGAAACCGGGAATTATCAGGGAATTTTGTTATTCTGGAAAAAATCAGGGAATTATCAGAGAATTTTGCAATTATTACTTAAAATCAGGGAATTTTTTGGTTGAACAGATCGTTTTTTTTTTTTTTTTTCTTTTTTGGTTGAACAGATCAGGGAATTTTAAAAGAAATTGTTCATGAAATCAGGGAAAAATCAGGGAATTTTTTTATTCAGATTTTGTAGACACCCTGATATAAATAAAAGACTGCTTGCTCAACAAGCCAATTATTTTTTACTATTTCATTATTACTACTATTATTATTTAAAAGTTATTGCCATACTACACTTGTTGAGAAGTATCATAGACTCAATTTCACATAGGTTGCAATGATACAAAACTTAGTTTTTAATCCTTTCTTTCCATAAATGTTACGTTCACTTTACTGAGAGATCTGAAACTATCTATCGCATGATTTTCTTCATAGTTTGCAAACTGTTAGTTCAACAATTCATTGTCTATTTTATTATTTTTTTTTTAGTCATATATAAAATAATAAAAACTTTTTTTAATCAAATTTTTAAGAGTTTAGCTCAAATGTTTTACTTTTTGTTTTATTAACTGTCAACCCTTAAATATACAAAATATTGAGACATACTTCATGTATTATTTGAATAGTTAAAAAATAAAGTTTAGTGTGCTTTAATCCAAATTTTTCAGAGAAAAAGTTCTGTAAAACCCAAATATATTCAGATTACGTTTCATTGCATTCTTGATGGCTATAAAAAATAATAACAAGTTTTAGTCTTCTGATCAAGATCAGAAGACTATATTCCTGTTTTGTTTGGGGTCAAGTATCATTAAAATCTCATTAGCAACAATGACAACAATTGCGACTTTCGCAACAAATCACATTTATAATGAGAAAATTAGGGCAAAATCAATTATATTTTCATAGTATCAAAAGACGTTGTGAAGCATTGTGATTGGTTTACTAATTGCTATCCCTATCTCGTTTATATCGAATTAAATACCTTATGAAGGGAAATGTTTGAACAACATTCATGAAAACTTACAGGTCTTTAAAAAAAAAAATCAAATGACTTCGAAACTAAATCATTATGAATATTAGTTGATGATGTTATTATCAAGTAAGAGATGTTGCTTGTCCTTTTTCATAAACTTTGATATTTGATTTCTTTCATTTTGTTTATTTTAGAATATACTGCTGAAACCCTCCTGTACTTCCTGTTCTGGGTAGCCATGTCAATCTTAAATCTGATGATAATCTTTTACTACGGCATAGAGTTTGTAGATAAACCTCGCTTGTACGAAGTGAACAAAAAGAAGGACTGATCAGACTGGATTCTGGAAAGAATTGACAGTGTTTGTAAATTGTCTGTTGATCATTCCAATTGTAAATTTTGTATTATATGAACAACCATAAAACTGTTCCCATAGGTTGTGCTGGTTTATTTTTTTTGTCTTTTCATATTTCCTATCAATTAAAGATATGAGCAGAAGCTTCGTTTTCGTTCTAAATTAGGGTTTTCGTTAATTTAATGTATTTTTTTTTCTTTAGTGGGATGAAGTTTGTTTTCCTTGTTATTTTGCTTTAAAGAAATTTAATTTTTGAATGTAAATAATCTTAAAAGTTAAGTCAGAAATCCAAACAATACCCCCCCCAAAAAACAAAAAAAAACCCCCCCCCCAAAAACCCAAACATACCCCCCCCCCCCCAAAAAAAAAGCAACATATTTAGTAATAAAAAAAATACTGATATTAATAAGAATTTTTAATTTTTTTAACTTACAAAACATTTGAAATGTTAGAAAGCTCATGGTAGAAAAGAAAGTTTTGATTTTCTTTATTTAAATAAACACATGTATGTAATTTCAGTCTATGAGAGTCTCCTAAATCAAGCTTGCTTACACTCGGTTATTTCTTTATGGTTAGGATTTTCTAATTTTATTTTATTTCCATTTTTCTTTGAACCTGAACCACTGCTAAATATAATATTTGAACTGCTCAGAGAGAAGACTTAAGTTTTGAGCACAGTGGAATTTTGAAATTATCATTCTCTTCATTCGTGCTGTTTAAAACTTAAGTATATGGATATACATATATGTAACTAAACAGGTATATGTATGTAATACATGCCCGCCCGCCCTACTATCCTATTTGATTTGTGTTATTTTAATTGAGTCACATATTGTATATTTTTCAAATTATTTAATCACTGTGCTTTATATTTAATGATGTACCGGTATTGTGTTGTTAGATTTTTTTTTCCATTTTTTTTTTTTTATTTGGCAGTTTGCAAGGATTATCTTTTAAAAAAAAATCTTCTAAAAAATACTTACCAATAACTTTTTTTCTCCTCTTTAAAGAATAAAAACATATAAATTTCGATTCCATTCTCCTGATTCTTAAGAAATTAGTTGCAGTTTCTTTTTCTTTTGGTACTTAAGATTGTTTGAGGAGTTTTGAAAAGAAAAGAAAAAAATGAAGGAAAAATCTTTTTAAAATTGTTATTATTTACTTTTTTTTTAATTTTCTTTAGTGAAAGTCTTATCAAAAATAATAACACTATTAAAAAGTATAAGCCAAAACTGCCATTTCCTTTAGTTATTTTGGCATCTTACATAAATGAAATTTCTGTAAATATTATTTTTCTAAGAAATTCAGGCAACTAAACAAAAAATTATTGAATATTTAAGTTTATTCTTTTATTTAATGTTTTAGTGCTGAATGTTTTAAAAGACTTAAGAAAATAATGATAATAAAAAAATAATGCTGCTGAAATTTTTTGTAAATTTATACAAGAATTATTGGTTTAATTACTAAACAAATTTCCTTTAATAATTCTATACATTTATTTTTATTTACTTTTTTTTTGTTGATTTATTAAATTCTTTATATATTTTTGTCAATGTAACATTAATTATTTTTATTTATAAATTGTAGTTAATTAATTAATTAAAATAAATTATATTTATTACAACTTTAAAATACTACTAATAATAAAGATGAGCAACTTCATTGATTTTAGAATTATTTTTTTTTTCTTCAATTGTTATTTTTTTATCCCAAAGATTCATATAAATATTTGAAACTAATAAATACCTCAAAATGACTTATTATAATTCTTCAGAATTATAAATTTAAGATATGAACATGTCACTGTACTTATAAACTGGAAAAGCTGATTTAATAGAAAAAAAATTGATTGAAATATAAATATAGATAGATAGTTTAAAAAGGTTCTTTAGATATTTAGTTCTTTTTTAAATGTTAAAAAGTTATAGTTTAGAATCCTAAGTCCCTTTACATATCCATTATTAGATATTTGTTTATACTTCTTGAACTTCTGGAATTTTCTGTTATTGTTATTCAACAATAGCATGTTTTGTTTCCTTGTTGTAAGTCAGTAAGATCGAAATTCACTTAACCATGCTTTAGTTGTTGAGGAGTTAATATCAGATCCTTTTTATACAGTCTTAGTATGTATTAAAGCATCTTTGTATTGTTCTTCTGAGATTGTAATGTCCAAGCTAAAAAAGTTCATCGTAAATGCTATTCTCATTCCTAATGTACATAATTTGTCATAAATGGGATACTTCTTATTGATTATAGTTCCCTTGAAAAGTGTTTTAAGAGAAGCTAATGTGGTGGCGTTTCCAACAATTACAGAATTCTTCTGTTGCAAGACATGAAGATACGTGATTTTTTTTTTTGTCATTAACATTGTTTGAAGAAACAATTCAACTTGTTATTGTATGACTAGATCTAATTAGTTCCCATTTTTCAAGAAATCGAACAGCATGATATCATGATATTGCTTAGAACTGGTTTTTCCATTTAACAACAGTTGTGTAATAAATTATGTTATTATGTTCTAGTCTTAAAATACATGTTGATAAAGGATATAGATAAAATATAATTGTGTGCTAATAAACAATTAACTGCAGTTTTAAAAGAAGTACAAAATTTCACCAGCTCTTTAGTCAAAACTCTTAAAAGTAAATGGAACTCATCCAAAAATATTGCAGCCTTTCTCCAACTGTTTTTGCTGCTATTACAGCCAATGCAAAATTTAACATTCATGTATCATATCGATTCCTTCTTCAAACCAATGGGGCTTTTCAACTAAATCATGTAACAGCTGTCATTAGGATCATCAGATTCTTATTCATTTCACCAATTCTACAGTGATAACTTATTTCAACAGTTAAGGATGTTCTCATCATCATTTGGAAAAACTGGTGCATTTTTTAATGGCTGAAAGAGTAATATACTTTTGGGTTCTCAGATTAAAATGGCAAATCTGCTGTTTACAAAATACAGTAACAAAAACATTCAAACCATCTTGTGTTCATTAGCCATTTAAAATCTGGGCTTCTTATGTCTCTTTGCTTCTGTTTGAAACTAGCATCATTCCAAGTGAGTATCTTTTAGAACCGAAGCAAGGTAAAGAGATATTTTTACCAAGTTATTTTTATTTTAAGTTTGCTTTATAGAATGAATAGGTATAAGATTTTCCTATTAAGATGATTATTTGCTGCCAGTTTTTCTTCAGTTACAGCTGCAAACAATTTAACAGGTCATTTCTTAATTGCCATTTAACGACTAGCTCTAGCCGTGAGATGTTGAGTTTTTAAGACTCTTAATTAGCATTATTGTTTGTAGACTTCTCAAGAACAGTTCCATCAACTTGCTGGACAGCATCATTGTCGTGATTGTAAGAATGATTTAGATCATAGGTTCCCAAGCTTATTTGGCCTACCTTTTCAGAAAAAAAATTACTTAGCGCCTCCCCCCCCCCCCTAGAGATCAACCTTCTTTAAGCGAAAAACAGAAAGATGCAGTGACAAATTTGTATTCATTTATGTATCTATATTTCTATCTACATCCTATAACTAACGCTACTACCGCCTCCTGGATCATTCCAGTGCCCCCTATGGGGCAGTATTGCCCACTTTGGAAAACAGTGTTTTAGATCTTAAATTAAAATTGTACTATTTTTCTATCATTCTATACCAGTTTTCATTAATCCTTCACATTGTTTTCAGTTAATAAGGACAGTTTCACATGTAAGGACAAATGGTTTCTATCTTTAATATAATAATTTGGGAAACAAGAAATCAGAAAATTATGAAATACAATTTAGTATTAGAAATTTATTTAAAACACAAAATTTATATTGTTAAATACAAAATTTCATCATGAATTCCAGATAAATGTTCTGTTTCTATTCTGGATAAAACAATGTCTAGATGAATAAAGCCACTATTTGACAACTTCATAGATACAGATACCTTTAACATAGCAGCTCCTGTAGGATATTGCATGTCTCTCTAACGCATTCAGTATTGAAACCCATTTAACACCAATAAGATCCTTTGCTGACAAGTCATTCTTGCTTTGAAGATTGTGGTTTTAACTTATTCGTTGTCTGTATGTGGCTTTTTCAATCATTTTCTTCTTTTCAGTTGTCACTCAAGCTAACTTCATTCATTTACTTTAAACTATCTCACCATTTTATTCATTAATGCTGTATTTCATCCAGAAATTCCCTGGATTCATACCAAACATTTAACTGATTTTACTTACAAAATCAATCAGAATAAAATGTTTTCTTAAACCAAATTCTTCCACAATCTTCTTTCTTTCCATATCAAAAATATTAGATAGAAACACACTCTTCCATACATTGCATTAGTATTAAAATATTTATTAAAATACTAATAAGGGAGACAAATTTTCAGGAACATTGAATGCTGCCAAGCTTATTCTTAATTCTGTTATACCTATATTATTATCTTAAAAAAATCAATAAGTAAAGTTCCTGAAAATTTGTCTCCCTTATTAGTATTTTAATAAATATTTTAATACTAATGCAATGTATGGAAGAGTGTGTTTCTATCTAATATTTTTGATATGGAAGGAGGAAATAGTTGTTTAATGTCTTGTACTATTTAACAATACCACTTTTTCCACCGATCATTGATCTTTCCATAATCATTTTCAGGAACCCAATTTTCAGGAACGCAATTTACCTCTTTAGGATTTGGAAAGCATGCAGACCGATTAATCTTTTCATCTAAAGATACTATAGCATTGTGTAGTTAACAAATAATGAACCTTTCCCGCCATTTGGTAGTGGAAAATCCACTTCCTGTGTTAGATTAACATAAGTTTTTTTCTTCCAAAGAGCTTTTGCCTAAAGGTTACTCATAGTCCAACCTGGGAAAAGTCATATCTTCTAATTTCCTTTGAAGAACAGTTTCTGAAATTGTTAACATACAGTAATGCTTTTGAATACAATGTGCTTCTTTTCTTCAAAATGTTAAATACAGTTTTGTTACCTATAATCTTCATTGCTGCTTTTCAAAGCAGTTGTATGCTAAAAATTAAAATCAGTTAACATTTGGATCATTTATTAATAGCAACACCATTGCCTATGAATACAATCATCAGTAACTTATCAACTGTTAAGCATAATGACTTAAATCTGGCTTTTTGTTGCCGTTATAACTTTAAGATACAGTTGAGATAGTATTTCCTATAATTTCATTCAGAATACAAAGGGAAGAATAGTAAAAACAATACTGCCCATTGCATTTATAATTCACACTCTTAGCCATCATGTTAGGTAAATGAGTGCATGGCGTTATACGAAATAAAATAATCTAGTATCTTAAAAACTAGTATAAAAGACATACTTAATCTTTTTTTGTGTGTTAATTATTTTATTTAATTCCATGACAGTTACAATTTTAAACTCTACCATCCCTCCAATAAAAAGGCGATTTGTTGTTACCTAGCAGCTTTTCCAACTTTATAAAATTTAATTTTCTGGGCTTTTTTGCTGAATCGGCAAAAGTTTCAAATTACGAGTTTCTCAAAAAATTTCAATTGCTTTGCTTTATATTATTTATAAGGAAGAATATAAAAATTATCTACTTTAGAAAGTAGAAACATTTTTTTTTTTATCAGAAACTCAATTAAAAAAATAATCTTTTTGAATATGTCTAGTTTAAATGTAGCAAGACATCACAAATTTTCAGTAGTAAAATAACAATATAAAAAATTTATTAATTAAAAAAAAAAAAAAAAGCTTTTGTTTTGTTATTAGACAGCATTCTCATATTCCACATCCATGTATTTGGTGGAAATCTTGAAATTAGGTAGTCTAGTAACGCAAGTAAAAAAATGGTAAAATTTTAGGAAAATACTCAAAATTTAAATTGTTACCTCTTCATAATTTACAGATTTTTAATTTTTTCTAAAAAGCTAATTGTAACAAAGTAGTTACTTGTAAATGAAAGTCTTATTAATCTATATAAATATTATGTACTTCTGATATTCATGAGTATTAAGCAATTATGTCATCTGTAAATGTGTAAATAATAGATTAAGTTTTACTCTTTAAAATGTACTACAAATATGTAAACAGTGTATAGTTTGCTTGCTCTCTACTTAAGTGCCTTAGATCAGTGTTTCCCAATCAGTAGGGCACAGCTCAAAAATGTGCCATGAAAAGCTAAAAGTGTGGTGTTGATATTGATGGTTACATTATACGAATTTTCTAATACTATGACCGTAAGAAAATGATATTTCAGTTTTCCTAAAGGAAAAATAAACATGTTTTTGAACAGTCAGCAAAATTATCAAACTGTTGTAGCAGTTTTAGTCAATACAGATTCCAACAGTAGGGTTTGTTTGTCTATAAGGATGCATGAATTAAATATTGTTATGAATATTCCATCTATGTATTTCGGCATCACCAGTGCAAGAGTAATTAGAGTGAGAAAGAACAAGTGTATAATTACAATACGTACATACTTATCATATATTAAAAAATGAAAAACTTTATTTTCAGCAATGTCAATCATAGAATGCTACCTTGATGAAGTATTTCCGCACATTTGTGCTGTAAAATTATTGAAAATATATAATGCGTGTCGTGATCTTTAAAAAAAAATTGGGAAGCACTGCCTTAGATTGTTATTAGGTTTATCATAATGTTTTAAATTTTAGATCAAGTTGTTGTAAAATTTAGAATAATAATATTGCCTGGATGTTAACTGTGAATCTTGACAATTGCTGTGGCTTTTATCAGGTAACTTTGTCATTTTCCATCAAGCAAAATATGTGTAGTTAAATGTATGAAATTTAACTTATGTATTTGATCATTCATTGGAATTTGCAGTTTAAAATATTCCTTTGCTTATTAAATTTAAAGGGATCCCCTTGATATCAGAAAAAAAATGGTAATTGATATCTTCTTAACATAACCATTAAATAATAATAAGCTTAGGGTATACGTCTCAATAGGGGATTTTTCTTTTTTCAAATTGCCATTTTATTGAAACATTAATCCTCATTTTGATCCCTATCATGTTATTTATCTTATTATGATTCTCATATGATTTAGTTTATTATTTTCTTGGGATTAATAAAGATAATTATACATCCATGTATTTAGTTGAAAAAATGCTAAATTTGTGGATTAATTTAATATGTGTAAATATAGTTATGGAGGTATATAAAAGTTATCACATTTGCTTTAAAAAGTTAAATTAAAATTTAAAAATGTCTGTAAAACTAAAATATAAAGATTCAGACCAGGCATCAGCCTCACTGAAGAAGGCTGTTAACAGGCTGAAACCTGGTCTGTCAGTGTTAAATGGAAAGACAACTTTCTCTCAATAATGGACACTGCAGTTATACATATACAACAGAAGTTGTTGTTACATACTTAACTTATTATGACAGTTGTAAATGATGCACAAGTTAAATTTTGTAAAATAACTAAATTTTTATTTTTTGATGCTTTGTTGAAATAAATTTAATTAATGTACTAATATGTGAAAAAAAAAAATATCTTAAAGAGTTATTAAAAGTTTTGTTTGGCTTCGCTCTCAGCCTCTTATAGTAGCTGATATTATAAGAAAATTGAAGTTTGTATCATAACATCTACGAAGGCTGATTATATGTATCTTAATATAATTTCCTATATAAGTCCATTAACAGAGTTACCTATTAATTTTATAACTTTTGGTTGTATTTCATGTTAAAAAAATATTACTGATGAAGTACAAATATAAAATAAAGGTGATTTAGTATCATTGCATTATTATTATTTCTTTTGATCATTAGAATGAATCTGCATAATTATGAAATTAATTATCAAACATATTATGAAGCAAAAGACATAGGAAATAGGGGATAATGAGGTGTTAGAAAGTTGAGGCAAATGATTGATACGTGTATGTGAGATTTGGCAGTTAAAAGGTTTTAGTTTTCTGGTTCATTGTGGCTTGTTTGATATAAAAATCAAGATAGTATCATTGATATTAGATGAAAGGAAATCATTTCCATATACACTGAAATACCAGAAAAACTGACAAAGTCACTTTCATTTTCTGTACTTACCACCATACCCGAGCATTAAATGGTATCGTCTGCAATTGAAGTATAAAATATAAAGGCAGATATCTGCGCAATCTGTTGTCGTATAATTCTCAGTGACGATAGCAGCGTATCACAATTTAAGCGATTTTGAACGAGGCGTGATAGTAGATGCCAAAGAAATTAACACAAAATTTGGATTTTCATGTGCAACAATTTCAAGGATTCACCATGACTACGCAACATCAAGGAAGACATCTAATGTGTGACACTGCTGTGGCCGATGTAAAACTGGATGATCATGGACAGCGTCATCTGATTTGTATCCGATCCGTATGCAAATTTCTAGAAGATAACAGAACAGTTGAATGCTGGGGCTTACATTAGTGTTCAACAGTATAACGTTTTTTCTATGGGGTACAGGAGCCATTGGCCCACTCAGGTCCCATTGCAGATATGACATAAGTGCTCTGCACCTCGCCTGGGTTTGTGAACACTGCCAATGCATGAAAACAACTGGAAATGTGTAGCCTGGTAAAGCGAAAAATCACATTTTTGCTTGTATCTTGCAAACACAGAAACATTTGTGAATGACTGATATATCGTTCGATAGAACTTTCAAATACCAACAGTTTCTCAACATAATGTTCTCTTCCAACTTTTATACTTTTCGTTTAAATTGAGAAAAGTCAAAATTTGACCCTTTAAAAGGCGACATCTTCGAAACCAAAAATTTTTTTCAAAAGATTTTTATAACATTTTGTTTGTCTTAAAAAGATCTACATTTTATCCATTTGCATGACCAATCTATCTCTTATAATTGGTCACAAAATTGGAAAAACTTAAAGTCTTATGACAGACAGAATAATGTTTTTATTATATAAGATTCGGAGGGGAAGCACAGGCGAATTATAAAGTGAAAAGGAAAAAGAAAACTGCTTTTTAAAAGATACAAATGTAGGGAATAATAAAATGCGATAAAGTACTAGTAAAATTAAAAAAAAAATAAAGCTTCGTGAACTGATGGAATTAAAAAAACGATGAAAAAAAATGAAATTCTGAAAAATTTCCAACGCAATAAGTAAGAGTGAATTACAAATTGGTTTGATTACAAATATAAGAGTTCGAACAAATTCAGATAAATAGAGAGAATGAAGTATTATCCCGTTCTTCAAAAAAGGAGATAAAAATCTCTCGAAAAATTATAGAGAAATAACCCTTTTCAATACTATTTTTAAAATCTTTAATGAGATAATTAAAAATGGTATATAGAAATGGATTTCGAAAAATAACGCTTTAAGAGAAAATCAGGAGGTTTTTAATAAAGGATATTCCACCCACGATAATATCTTTGTATTAAACTATTTAATTGAAAGACAACTGGGGAAGAAAAGGATGAAACTAAATGATTAGAATAAAAATGGAAATAAATAAAACA
>JAFIDM010000003.1:48856641-48868202 GCA_023159025.1 Thereuonema tuberculata
TCTTCTCTTTCAATGTTAGCGGTCGGCCAGGAAAGCTCAATCTATAAGCTATGTTGCATTCTGGGAGGATCTTTATTCGGCGTAGGGACTGTACTAATTTATTTATTTTTTCTAAATTTAGAACTAAATGAAAAATGTAAAAAGAAATTGAAGAGAGATGATTAACTTTACTGAAAACAAATCTGGCAAAGTTTTTATTCAGTATAAAATATGAAGGAATAAGGATTTGTCAATAAAATAATTTTCAATAAATCTCACAGATGCAGGAGTTTTCTGTCTGCTTATAATGTTTAGAAATTACTTTCTGTTTTTTTTTTGTAATTTCTATTTTAAATACAGTATTAATCATTAAAAACAATATTCACCATTATTTTGATGGTTCTATTTAAATTTTCTATTATCTGATATGTCAGGAATTCAACTTCTCTGACAGATGCTAACTATTTCATATACTGTATATCCATTGATTACAAATTAAATTCAATTTTTGTTTTAATGCTTTCAAGAAACTTAAATCAACGAATGAAATTCCAGCTATTTTTTTTTTAATATTTAATTTAAAAAACGAAACGAAATAATAACCTGGCAATTTACACATATTTTACAATACGTCATCTGAAGTCTTCTTACTAATATTGCTTAATCCACTTCTGATAATTTGTTTCAACATATTCACTGGACCTTTCTCCAGCAGATTTTCATCTATTCAAACATACGGACAACTTTCTGAAAAGCAGGTGATACCTTCAAGATTATGATCTCAAAAAGGACATTGAAGGATTCCTGCAATGCCAAACCTCGGATATATGCAAGAAAGGAATTTATAGCTTAAGACAGAGTTGGCAAGATTGTATAGATGCAAATGGAGCCTACTTTAAATAATAAAAATTACACCCGACACTCAAGAACAAGTTTTTGAATTCGTTCACTCCAAACCGACATTTTAGGGTTTCCAACCTGAGCGTTCAGTGAAACAGTCAAAAGCAATTCTTTTGCATTCTGATCTTGCTAATGAATTTAAAATCTTTACCTAATTTTATTTTATTCACTTTGTTTAATCAAACTACTTAATTTCTTAAATTTTTAAGTTCAGAGACATTATTTGAAGTATTTCTTAAAATATTAAGCATGAAAAGAAAAAGAGAAAGTAAATAAACAAACAACAAACCCGCTCATGAAATGGCATTTTTAAGAAATCTGGAGTTGTGTGATGCAAACGCTGCATTGTGTGAGTTAGATCATATGTTGTTGAAAAATAATAGTATTCTGTATTCAAAACTAGGTGAATCATCTGTAAGTAAGTTTTATTATCTTGAGCCTGGAAAAAAAATTCATTCACAAAATTAAATAATAAAATAAATACTGAATACAAATAAAAAAATGGAGAAATTTCTAAACTTCTATTACAACAGACATAAAGGATTTAATAAGCATTGATAAAAATATCGCGAAAAAGGCACAAATTCAAAAATATGCCAAGGCTGTGTTAAAAAGGGAATCCAGGACAATTGTTTCATTCTTATTAGGATGAATCACCCAGATTTACTGAATTTATAATCAACTTGCTTACTCCTATTAGCCTTCATTATTATCTAAATGCCCTATTTGTTGTTTTGATGCTGCATATAAATGCCTTTACTGTCAAGCACATAACTAGCATTGATTTGGAACCTGTATGGGATGTAGTAATTTCCTTTTTCTTAACTTCATTTGTTTTTTTGGGAACTGGTGGGGGTGGAGAATGGGCTCTCCTAAACCCTCTGAGCTAGCTTGCAACTGGATAAATCAGTTCCTACTGAATACTAACTCTAGTAAGAATGAAAAGTATGAATTTGTTTAGTTAGTACAGTATGTGACAAAGCAAACGATACTAAAATATTTGGTACAAAAAAAGGTTTATGTGACATACAGAATACAAATATTAGAGGAAGCTTGTGGTACATGGAAGTCAATTCATCGTTTTCTGAAGAATAGCAAGTGTTCAATAAAAAATAAGGGCCCAAGATGCCACTTGCAGACACAGCACATGCTCACTATGGAGGGGTTTCTCCACAATGATGTCTGTCTGTTCAAATCCCAGAAAAAGGGATGTCTGTCGATTGGTAAATACATTCAAATGAATATGGCTTTCATCGGAAAACCAGACATTTGAAGGAACGCTTCATCATCGTATGCTATTGCTAACATTGTTCCACAGAAAGCGATTCTCTCATCATTGTCAAAATTGCTTAGACGCTGTCTGGTCTGTATCTAATAGATAAAACCACCAATTTCCTTGAATATTTGTCTTGTAGATGTTTGACTAAGATTCATTTTTGAGGATGTTCGGTGGGGGCTTCGTTTAGGCGACTATAACACCTGCTCGAAAGCCTTCCTCGATTCGCATTTGTTGTCACTGAAACTGATGTCCGGTGCGGACTTTGAGCTGTGTCAGAACACTGCCCGTCGAACAAAATTTTTTAACGATGGCTAACATAACTATGTTTGTGAGTGATGGTTTTCGAAATGCATTTCCAACATATAGTAAACTTGGTCTATTTGAACAACGTACGACTAAAAATAATGCTCCACAATAAATAATTTTTCCTCCATTGCTAGCATTATTTGAACATCTCTCAAGCTTCAACCAACATAAGCATACTGTTATGTTTCCATTACAACGTTCAATGAGGTCATCACGTGGTGCACTTGAGAAACAAAGGCTTAGGACGTATAGTATTGTTTATTTTGGCACATACTGTATTTATTACACTGTATTTTAGAATTGTTTTCCTGCAAAAGAATGAGCAAAACTTAGAAAACCCATGACTGAAAAGATGTCCTAACTAACAAAATTGATCTAAAGAAGAGAGCCTTTTATGAAATAGATTAAAGAAAACAAATTTTTGAAATGATCGTCAGTACTGGAAATGTTTTCATTGTAATGATATCAGGAATGAAGTTTGATATTTTTTGAAAGCTAATTTTCGAAATCTTTTCAAATTTTACTTAAGAGTTTTTAAAAGGTAAATAATTGAATGTGAATTAATCAAAAGATAGAGTTAAGCACTTAATTTTAATTTAGAGGATTTTTTCCTCTAAACATGAAGTAGCATGGATGCCAGCAAGTTGAGGGAACTGATTTTATGCAACTGACCTTCAGACAAACAGACATGATATTGGAGAAATATAATATAAGGAAGAAAATTAATATGTTTAACTATATTGCAGCAGATGCTCAAACTTCCAGTGATGACGAAAAACAGCAATATGCTTGCAGTAGAAGCAAGATGTTAACTCTTCTTATGAAGGATGTGGAGTAATGATAATGTATTGTTGGCATTAAAATGTTCAATATCGAAAATTTGATACTACTTTAGTGTGTGCTCTATGGACTTCTGCACTCACCTGAAACTTATGTGTGCTGGGCCAGTAGAGCACACATTAAAAAGTTTTCTATCAAATGTTTTTTGGGTTTTTTTTTTTCTACATAGAAACCCTAAAGGCACTCATATGATGGTTTCTTAAAAGAGTAAGATATAGCACCAATGATAAGAATCATGCAGAAATTAAGGTTTTGATAAGAACTGGAAGATAAACAATTTCAGTTAATGGATTGCACTATATGTATATCTGGACAAATACGATACAATTTATACTATTATATAATTGAAACGGAAATGAAGGAAGTTCAAATAATCATGCATTACCTGTGTTTCTGTAAGGTGAAGTAAGGTTTTTGAATAAGATAAAACTTCTGTTCCTTCTACTCTCCATATGGAATGACCATTTATGTCACCAATTTTGCATTTCTTTGTAATAATAACTAAGTAGGGTCCTAAAATAAAAATTTCATTTCATATTACTATATAACATTTAATCTTAAAAATCTTTTTTAAGATAAAATTTAACCTTTTTTTAAATGATTGCTTTAGTATTAAAAACACATTTTAATTCATTACTAGAAAGTCAATGTAGTTTATAACCAAATAATGCAAAACTATCCACTGTTGTCTAATTACACAGCAAATTAAATGATGTAAATTTTGATCCAAAAATTCACCAAACCTTCAAGATAAAAGCAACCATTGATATATCATCACATGTTATCAAGCATCAAAATAATAACATATTTAGCATTCAAGCATAAATAGTATGTACAAAATTTTACATGGAATATATGATAAATACCTGCCAATAAACGGATAATTCCCATAATTCCACATATTGGTTTGCGGGAAGCAAATGGTGGAATCTGATCATGATTGGCTAAAAAAAGAAAAAAAAAGACAATGTTAATGACAGGCAATATTATAAGCTGCATTCCAAAACATAAATGTAACAGTTCTTTTTAAATAAATCCTAACTTTTTTTTAAATTTCAGATTTCTGCTATTTTAGTAGAAAAAAGAAATTATCTGAACAAAATTGGATTAACTTAATTAGTGCAAAAGTCAGTTATCTTAAGTAAAAAGTCACACATTTAAAAAATTAAGTTTATTCCTATAAATCAACTCACCTTGCAAAGAAATTTCTTGACTAACTCTGTCAATAACAACAAGCTGTGATGGATCATCTAAAGGTTCTATGTAAAATTTTTCTCCTGTAATATGTCTGTTAAAAGAAATTTTATTTTTATTATTTATGAAACCTATGTAATCTACATAGCTAAAAAAAACAAAACAAACTTAATTGATTTTTTGAATCTATCCATAACTAAGAATATTTGAATATTGAGTCTATGACAAATCAATGCACACTGAAAATGATTTCTATTAACTACATCTAAGGTGTATTCAATTAGCCCAAAACACACTGTGTCCAACATACATAAAAAACACATAATTAAAATGACAAGTTGTGAGGAGTCGAGCCGCTCCTCTTCCTCAGATAAAAAATCCACATAAAATTAAGTGATTAACTTCATCAAACTTCTCCACCAAACACCATGGTCTTACTGAATGTATATTTGTACCGCACGTTAAAATGAATAATACATTTAAAGTGTTTATGTAGTTTACTGTTTCACGCAAAAAGTTTTAGAATTTTTAAAATTAATTATGTAAAGATGTGCCATGCAGTCCTTGGGTGTATGGAAGGTTTAAGCTACCAGCGATCCTTGACTAATGGAACTAATTAAGGTCTGATGGTTATTTTGACTTGTATTTAACCCAAGTAAGGAACCCATTTGACAGAAGGCTGGTTGAACCCTAGGTTCACCTGGAGGAATAACAACTGTGGAAAAATCCCTGAACACCTGGCTCCTCCAGTCTGTAGTCCAGCAATTAAAGCACTGGGCTAACAGATCTACAAATTATTTAGATGACATCATTTCATTTAAAAAAATTTAATGAGTTTCTACTAATTAAAATTTTGAAGGTCAAGAACATAAGTTCCTGACCATCCCACTTGGACTGAAAACGAAGTAAGTTAAGGATGGAATATAATAATGACTTTTCCCTCAATAATAATACAATCACTTTTAAGTGTGATCAATTTCCCGAAAGTATTCACCTTATACTACTCCTTAAGGCTTTTTTAGGGTTCAGTATCTGCCAGTTTTTCTTTTCAATAATACAATTTATCTTAAAAGATGTAAAGACGAACATCTTGGTTTACTAATTTGAAGAGATACAGAACCCAACTAAATTCTTTCACATGTCATATATCCAAAAGAAAAAGAATATTTTGCTATTACGGTTTTTTTTTTTGAACTTTCATAATTTGACCCGAAACAACGAAAAGGAACATTAAAGAAGGATTTGTGACATTTTAGATCATTTAGGAGAGTTGAGATTTTCAAAAAAGTCTTTTGCCAATTGTGAAACTACCTGTTAAAATAATTAATGACATGATCTGATATAATTAAATTCCTAATAATAGCGATAAAATATGCTTTTACTTTAAGATAACAACAGACATATTATCTTTTTTGGAAATTTGCGAAATTCGATTAAAATAATGTAAGAGCGAATTTTAAAGAATCTTCTGAAAAAAGATGTTATACTAAACTATTCAAGGACTAATAATAATTAGCTATTACTAAAATTTCAGAATGTAAATTCATTTATCGATTTCTCAGGATCAAGGAGATCGCAATTTAGTAAGGGCACACACAAAAAACAAGACTTCTAAATTTAATGAAATGCCTATATATGTTTTTTGAATAACTGTTTTCCCTTCGTTAGATTTATTTATTTATATACTTTTCAATAACTCAAGTCATGAAAAATGTACCCGTAAGATCATGTGAGGATATCTGAAACCACCAATAGGAAATTTAGACCGCACTGAACTGCAGGTACGACAACAGAAGTGTTTTATTTTATGATAAAAAATTGTGCTTATTAACGATTGCCTACTTTTTTTAATTAATGGCAAATCACCTCGCGATTCTACGCAATTTTATTTCGATTCATCAAATATTAACTGAATATAAAGCTTACAAAACTAAATCTTGGTAGACTGCCGCATCCGGCTCCGCCATTTTGCCCGGAAATTGTAGTCGGCACAAACTGAAATTCTGCATTCTGATTGGTTGAAAATTCTCATGAAATAAAACTGGCAATATTGCACATGGCCTCAGCACAACATGGCGATGTCAACAGGAGAAGTGTATTCCATGTTTCCAAGTTTACAAGAGAATTTGAAGCTAATTCAGTCGCAATTAGAAGGTTGTTATAGTCGTTATTAGTTTTTCATAAATAGTAGAACACGGAAATGATAACATTTGAGCTTGTAAACAAACCTGTTACATTACTAGTCAACACTGATCGAAGGCTTAAAATCAACATCAGAATAATTGACAGTGTATTATTAATCACAAGCCAATGTTCGTTCTTCTGTTTATATCCTATTCTAAACGTCTTCTACATTTCTAATTTAAAAGATAGTACTGTGATTTATTTATCATTTTATTACATAAAATAGTACAGAATATCCAGTACTGTCGATAAAAATTCGAACTCCGCAGTTTTTTATGTGAGATTATTTCTAAAGATCTTTCGAATGATTTTCGACCAATAAGTTATACTAAACGATATTTTTAATCTTTATTATTATTATTAATTTTTTAGCTTAATTACCAATGAAATAGGAACGTTGTTTGCTCCACCAAGAAGGTCGCTACATATATGCAGTTTTTCGAGATAGTTTAAAGTATATACGTTCATTTGGAACGAAAGATCTAAATTTAAGTTACGCATTTGGTAATCGAACAAAACATTTCTTTGTAATGACAACCCATAAGCCATCACTTTATTCTTTTTATTATATCATTTATTTTTTCAGGAATCGTAATCGAATTATGATGTTTCTTATTTTCTCCTTTCCGTCTGAAGGCCGAGAATTCTGTTGTTATACAGGGTGTCTACAGAACCGGGAAATCAGGGAAAACCGGGAATTATCAGGGAATTTTGTTTTCTGGAAAAAATCAGGGAATTTTGCAATTATTACTTAAAATCAGGGAATTTTTTGGTTGAACAGATCGGTTTGGAGGGTTTTTTTTGGTTAAACAGAAGGGTGTGGAGTTTTTTTTTGGTTGAACAGATCAGGGAATTTTAAAAGAAATTGTTCATGAAATCAGGGAAAAATCGGGGAATTTTTTTATTCAGATTTTGTAGACACCCTGTTATATCTTTGCCAGCGATTCTTTTTGATTGGTGCCTGTGGCCATCATATCGTGTCACATGATTGTTAGAAAAGAATTAAAAATTGATTATTGTTTGCGTTATGATATTTCATTACTTTCAATCTTTTATCACAAATCTTGGAGTTTCAGAAGATATTCTACTAAGAACTTTATGAAATTTCCTTCTGCATCAGGCATATTTTACTTAAATTATGTTTGCATCAAAAGTCATTCTGATAGTTTGGCCATAATGGTTTAATATTATTCACTCAATCATTATAACTTAGAAGCACGAAAATGACACAACAAGCTTCTGCTGGTAACTACTACATATGATTAAGTTTAGATCAGAGAGATTGAGAATATAATGACAAATAACCTTTCTGTCATAAGGGCTACCACTAGATACCATATTTACGCGCATAATTCCCCCATCGCGTATTTTTCCCACCCCAGTTTTTGTGGATTACAAAATTCAATTTTTATTTTTATCGCATAATTTCCCCACCTCTACTTCAACGCGTTTCCAACATGACTTTGACTGGCGGTCAACTCACGACGACGCGACAATGTACTGTTACTTCCGCATTTCTCTATCCCACGCTACTTTAGGGGAAGATTCCACCCCCGCCCTGGTCAGTACAAGAGCAGACTCCTTCTGAATCAGTACAACAATTTCGAGTGTTTTGTGAAAACGTGAAGTTCGCGAATAAAGTTAAGTTCTCTATTAGCAGTCAGCTGATGCTGACATCATGCGGTGAGCAGCTATAAAGATGGCGAGCTGCGCTGCGTGAAATTACGTCACAGTCGCACACACACTTCCGTGCATGCCTATTGCTTAACTGTACTTTGAAGAAAAAACAAATGTTGAGATGTAATTTCTTATATTTTAAATGTTGCGTGTTAATAAAATTGTTGTTAATTACATTTCTTGCTTTAAAAATCAATATTTAACATGGTTTTCCTTACACTTGCACCATATTTTTTTTCCTCAAATTGAAAAGCATCGCGTAATTTCCCCACCCCCCTTTTTTTGTCAAAATATTGATGAAAAAAAAGGGGAAATTATGCGAGTAAATACGGTAATCTTTTTTTCAGAAAATTTACCTTGTGAACTCTTGAATAGGAAGCCCTGTTCCTACTGTATTTAAAACATGTACTAAAATTTTATCATCTGCTGAGATGAATATTGTTTGGACATCCACAGAAAAATTTCTGTTGTGAAATATTGAATTGATTACTCACTTTTAAGGGGATGAATTCATCAACCTCTCCTTTCTATTTCATTTAACTTTTCTTAGTCTAGACTTTCTGACTATTTCTACTCCACAAAGTGCTATAAATTGCTTTCCTTTAAAGACCATTTTAGAAGTTTCATTTCAGTAGGCAACCTGTAAGCCATCAGGTGGCCACATCATGATGGCCAAGAGACAGCCTCTACTGCTCTAATTTAGAATTTAGGTTATTTTTTCTAATTTTTCTATGCTTTTTAGTATTGCTATTTTGTTTATTATGATTTTTTTATGTTTAGAATACAGCTTTAACTAATAATTTTCTGTGCTTCCCTTAAGTTTTTCATACACATATTCTGTATTTTTATGTTATGGTATGATTTGAATTTTGAATAAACTTGGATCCCTAGAGCAAAACAGTTTTAGTTTTACTTGCATTTCCTTTCCTCATTTACTGTGTTGCACGTTTTGAACACCAATTGGACCATTGTCAATTTCATTGTTGTCAACATCTGCAATTGTTCCGATGAGTATCTTGATGATAAGCGCCATCATTTTAGTTTTTTTCTGAATTGTGGCTAAACAAGGAACATTAGATAAAAAAACTTTTTTTTCGAAGGACGAATCCAACGATACCTCACATGACCCGTGTTATAATTTGAAATTTCAAAGCTCACCCTGATTACCCCCACTTCTGGATTTTGCCAGGTACTTTTGGTAATGAAAATTTTCATGCGAACAACCTGTACCCTGTGAGATGTGGTTCTCTTGAATACCCAGTATATTTTTTTTTTTCTTTTTCTAAAAGTCATGGAACCAACACAATCTATTATCGTATATAGATAGATTACCTACAATGTCATGATTTCGTATTTATTTCTAGATGGTTAAAAACAAATATAGAAAAACTATCTTATCAATAGTTTCACAGAATTGACAAAATACAATGTCGAATGTAGATACTGTATTTTGGAATAACTTTTTCAAAGCTAATGAGACTTGCTATGCCAATTATAAATAACCAATCAAAATTATCTGCCATTCCACATTTCCTGCACATAATTGATAATATACTGCTCTTTTCAATACAGATCAAGTTCTGGTTTAATAAACCTAGACAATTCTGAGCTTCTAATACATAAATTGTATAATATATAAATTGTATTTTTGCAGAAGTTTTAATTTATTTAAGTAGAAATTGTCTTCTGAAAAATAGATAAAGGTTTATTACTATTTATAAACAAACTAGCAAAATATCCATGCTTCGCGAGGGTTAAAAAAAAAAAGTTGTCTTGATGTGGAGAAGGATGAAGAAATTGTAATTGTGAGATCACTTCGGACCTATGTTATATTCATATTTCGTAACCCGAAAACCCGTAGATATCAAATTTCTTGGAGATCAAAGGACATAAGAGTTTCTGCCCTTCTCCACCCATTTACGAAAAAAAACTACCAAACCTGGAGAAAACGTTTAACCCAATTCTAAAAGGAACCTTAAAATTTAAAGTTTCTATTCTTAGTAGTTTTGGCTGTATGTTAAATTAGTCAGTGAGGACATCTACTTTATTATAGAAACCCACCCCCTCTACTCATCCTTTGGGTATTTTTTTTTTTTCAAAAAACATTTGAACATGTATTTCTTAATTTTGTAAGAAGAGTATGTTTCCCGAGTTTCACGTTTCTAACTTCAGCAGTTTCCAAGACATGTGTACTCTCAAGGAAGTTTGCCCTCTTCCCCCCGTTCACTCTTCAGACATTTTTTTAATTTGGAAAAACCTTTGAACATGCATTTCTTTATTTTTTTAAAAAAACAGTATTTTTCCAAATTCCAATTTCTAGCTTAAGTGGTTTCTGAAATATTCGTTGTTTCCTCTTTGTTTTTAAAAAACAGTTGAACGTGCATTTCTTCATTTTTAAAGTGTTTTTTTCCCCAAGTTTCATGTTTCTAGTTTAAGCAGTTTCCGGATAGGCGGACACTTAAAGAAAGTTTGCCCTTTCTGTTTACACCCCCTTAGGATGCATTTATCAAAAATTTGTTGAATGCATATCTTTTCAATTTTGACAAATAACACTCGTCTCAATTTTTGTGTTTCCAGCTCAAACGGTTTCCAAAATTGCATACGATTCAAGAAAGTTGCACCCCCTCCCCTCCCGTTTACACTTCTTAGAACATCAATATCGAAAATTCATATCGAAATTATGGTCTTATCCTAAATATAATTTTGAATGAAAAGTATACAAAATTTATTCCGAAATATTATTTAAAAAGAATTGAGATTTAGTTTTCATTGTTGTTAGTTAACAGTTCTAAAATTTGAAAACTCTCTTTACAGATGAAGATGCAGAAAGAAAGGGTGAAGAGATTAATATACAAGAATTCTGGCAAAAATTAAGTAAGTTTTTAAATTATCTTAAAATTAAATCTAAAAATATAACCTGGATGATTAAGTATTAGCTATCATTGTAAACAGTTATTCTCAATGCAATAAACTACAGCGTTGAGCAAACCAAACAGTTGTGAAAGACGGAAACCAGGAGTGGAAAGCAGTAAATATAATTAAATATCAGTTACCGGAATGCCCTAACTAAGCATTATCCATCCAAGTTATATACAAGATGTTCTAAATGTTCACCATCACGGCAGACATACAGTTCATATGTACTCTCTTCTTGAGTTCCTGAATAGTATTCAACCCTCCAAAGATAAAGAAAAAGTGAAAA
>JAFIDM010000003.1:48875125-48885795 GCA_023159025.1 Thereuonema tuberculata
AGAACTAGTAAGTTTAAAATGAAGATATTAAAGATATTATCGAAATTCGTGAACACATTAGAAGAAAGAGGCATAAAAAACAAATCCCTGATTGAGAAAAACTGAAATGGAAAAATGGCTTTTTCTTGAATCTTTTCTTTTTGTCTCAGAGATTGCTAATTTCCTTGCTGAAAGCATTCAACACCAAAACAAAACAAAACAAAAAAAACAAAAACAAAAAAATCAAAAAAACAAAACAAAAAAAAAATCAAATAAACAAACAAGCGTGCATAATTGATCATATAACTTCGAGAAATTAATCATTAATCTTATAACACATTTAGTGGTCCTAAGACATACCCAGCCTTCTATTAAACGATCCTACTCTACCGCATCACATCATCATCAAGATATTTTCCTTCAAAAGTTATAAAAATACCACTTCTTGCAAAATAGATTATGAGTTGTGGAATTCCTAGTAATAAAAAACGACAATGAGTCATTTGATTTGTTTTTTTTGTCCTTTGAACTCTTAATTAGTCGACAACATGAACAGTGCGTCTAATTCTTGGGTCTTTCGAGGAAAATGTGGAGGCATACTTAACTGGAGAATTGGTTACATCAAGTTCTGCAGTCCAAAGGGAAGTCCGAAATCTCCAACTCAAGAGAGGACATGTTTTTCGAAACCAACGTCTGTCGTCGTCGATTATATCCGTTTGTTTTTCGGAATCAGAAGTTGACTTCCGTTTTAAAATTGATAAAAATCGGTGGCCTCCGACCTCAAAGTAAAACTCACCACATTTGACTTTAAGAAGGCATTCATCCGTCGCTGAAAGGGAAGGTAGGATGCAACACACTCTTCTCTATTTAGTAAATGGTTTTTAATCGCTTGGGTTTATTTCAGAAGGATTAATCTTAGAAATATATAAATAAGATAGAAAATTTCTTTTCATTTAAAAGTAGAAAGATTTTAATTTTCCTTTAGTTTCTTTTCTTTTTCTTTTTCTTTTGGAGGGTGTAGGGAGGGGGGCAATAGTTAAAAACAAATCTCGAAGCTATTTTCTAAAAATTTAATTTTTAAAAATTAAAAAAAAAATTAAAAAAACCCTTTTTTAATTTTTTATCTAAAATTTTTTAATATATTTTTTTTTTATCTAAACAAACATAAAAAAAAAAGTTTAAATTTTTTTTTTTTATCTACAATATTGTTGAAGTTTCGTTAAGTTAAAACAATTAAAATTTTTTAGGTAAAAGAAAGAGAAATGTATATAAAAAATGTTATTCACTATATAAATAAGAAAAATTGAGACAGTCCATGTCTTATTTATATAAAGAACAGTTTATAGATAAATTACATCAATTAAATAAATATAAATATTCTTATTAGCGAATAATTTTGTTTTTAATGGCTCTATAGCGCAAGAAAAGATTAAACATTTTTAAAGCTATAAAAAAATACTCGATTTACAAATATAGCATAAAATAAAACAATTCATATTATAAAATACCACTTCATATTATAAAATATTACATTTTATTTGTTTTATTTTTAAATTTCTCCGCAACAAAGTAGTTTTATTTATTTATTTGAAATCTTGACGGCAATCTTAGTAATGTTCAATTCGTAGATTTTTTTAAATCGATTAAAAATAATTTTTATTTATTTATTTATTAATAATTCAAGCAACATTGCAATGTAAGGACCTAGATTATCTAATAAATATTCAACAAAATAATTTCGATACGTAAGACCTTAGATCATGTTTACATTGTAACTGAATATTTCTAATTTTAAAATAGCATCTAGGCCTAACAAATAAATTGAAAATATCAATATAATCCATCTGCATTTATTTTGAGCTCCTTTCTAACCAGATCATTACGTTTTCAACGAAATTTGATTGATTTTTTTTTCTTAAAAAAAATTCATAGATTTTATTTTATCATTTTTTTTTTCATAGAACCAATTTTAATTAAGAATTTTGAGACATTTAATTCAGGGCTTTGGAGCAGACAAAATTTGCAATTACTCCGCTCCAGCTCCGCTCCGACGTGAAAATACTTGCGCCATGCTCTGCTCCGTGCTCCGCTGCATGCTCCAAATACATTTTTTAAGACGTATTACCAAAGATCAAATTTTAAAAACAAGCAGTTTTTTTTAAATAAATTTTATTAATCATCATAATTAATTCTATAAAACAGAACAGCTGACAGTAAGTCATCTTTCATTGCCTATCTTGTATCATTGACACCAATTTTAAGGCAGAAAATAATCGCTCGACACTGGCTTGTGTAGTGGGCACACTCGATGCAACTCGACAGGCAGCTTGAATTCGGTGTGGGTAACCGTCCATTGCTTCAAATGCTGATTTTACTTTGAGCCTACTCATAATCTCAATTACATGACAATCTTGGTGAAAATTCCTCTCAAAGTCTTCTTCATTCGAATGTTGCATTTCTGAAACTCTCAGACGTTTTTCTAGCTTGTCCAGCTCTTTTTCAAAATCATCATCTTATGAAGAATTGTCTGCTGAAATCGAAGTATTTGTTTTTCCTTTCTGTGATTGTTGAAAACTTGCTATTCGCTGTGGCTGCTCGGATTAAATTATTGAGGATTCCAGCCTTTCACTCTCTTGCCTCATAACAAAACGCTTAAAAATCTTTAGTTTTTCGAGTCGTCGGGCGATATTTAAAGTCCTTCTTTTGCTTTTGTCGTTTGCGACGAACTCAGTAAAATTCTATACCGAGGATCTACATAGACTCCGGCAAGAAAATGTGTGTTTTGGAAAAGATTTTCTTCACATTTTCGCATGGAGGTCAAAATTTCCATAGCAATTTTCCGCCGTTGTCTTGGAGAAATTTTGCAAGTTTTTAACCACTCCTTCATGTAAACTCCCATGACAATTTACTTTAAAAATTATGTAATTTTTAAAGAAAAATTTGGCTTTGTCAGGAGATCTCTTATATTCTTAGTTTCGTACCATTCAGCTTTAGGTAATATCATTTGTATGGCTCCAGCCGCAGCTACTTGTTCACAATAACGCTTAAAAACAAGTAGACGATCAACCATTGCAAACGTTGAACCCCAATGAGTCACAGTATCCAAAGGTTGGGTTAGCCCATGAATTTTTAGAAGAATAGTGCGAATATTTGGGGTTCGTAATTTGATAAAATCATTTAAATAATGAAGTTACACAAAATTTAAATAAAAGACAAGTATCAATAATAGCTTTTATAGACTTTAGCAAGGCTTTTGATAATATTGACCATAAAATTTTATTAAAAAAAAATCAGAAAATTACGATATAAGAGGAGATTTTTATGATCTTATCAAAAATTACTTAAAAAAATAGAAAATCCAAAGTCAAAATAAATAATTTGATAAGTAAAACTTACAATGTTAATAGAGGTGTAGTCTACTACAAGTTTAAAATTTAGGTTCTCTGTTTTTTTTATTTTATATATAAATTCTATTGGTGATATTATTAAAAAGTGCAAGATTTACATTTACGCCGATGGTGTAATGCTAATAAGTAGCAACCAAAATCAAACTTTTACTTCAATAAATCTTCAACAAGATTACACTTCAATAACAGTAAAATATAAAATTTTGAATAGAGAAGAAATTTATAATGTAGTCTTGAAAAATATATATAAATATAAAAACATCAGAGAAAAAAATACTCTTCTGAAAACAAAACAAGACTTAGTTGGTTGAAGATTTTCAATATTCCTAATGTAAACAATAAGTTTGGATTTAGAGTAAATGAATATACTTACTCAAAGATATTTAGACAAATAAATTGGAACAATTATAATTGTAACTAGCCGGGTACCGTCGCTTCGCTCCGGAACCCTTGCGTATATAGCATTAAAAAAAAAAAACTTTATTTATCTAGCAAATTAATATTGAGATCGGAGAATATACGACTTCCCAGCCCGTTGTGGCCTTCTGCACTTAACTCAGGTGTATTGCGGGTTGGCGCTACACACCTGGGGTTGCCGCCATACACTTCATCGTCAGTTTGCCAGATTGTTCCCTATCCCGAATTTCGAAAAATCCGGCTATATTCCTTGTCTACATCATAAAGGACACCTCTATGCTAAATTTCAGCTTTCTAGATCCGAGGGTTTGGGGTGAGCGTTGATGAGTCAGTGAGTGAGTGAGTCAGGACTTTTCTTTTTATATATGTAGATTTTCATGAATTTTGTTTTGTTAACATCATTGATTAGTTCTTTATAGATTATATTTGGATGTGTTATTTTCTCATTTCCAACTGTTATCCGATTCGTTCTTTACATATTATTCCTGGTGTTTTGATATCATGTTTATTTATGAAAATATGATCTATATTTGTTTTCGTATTTCCATGAATTGTACAGTTGTTTTTGTTGTTCCGTAAAGATGATTTTTAAAACCATTATTGCACATAAGTTTTACGCATTTCTGTACTGCATTGTTTTTATTCATTTTGAAAATATATATATTTACGTCGCCAATCAGTGTAGTTGGACAGTTGTTTAATATCTTTTCATTTCTTATGAATAGATTCTCTATTTTAGTAACATTTTAGTAATTTGTAATTTAACATTTTGCTTACAGAATGACAAACAGAATAATGTTTTTATAATATATAATAATAATAGCCGGGTATCGTCGCTTCGCTCCGGAACACTTGCATATATAGCATTGAAAAAACAAACTTTATTTATTTAGCAAATTAATGTTGCGATCGTCGGAGAATATATAACTTACCAGCCCGTTGTGGCTTCTCCGAATAACTCGGATGTATTGCGGGTCGGCGTCACACACCAAAAATTCACATTTTTGCATGTATCTTGCAAACGCTGAAGCGTTTGTGAATAAGTGATACATCGTTCGATAGAACTTTCAAATACCAACATTTTCTCAATTTAATGTTGTCTTCTATCTTTTATACTTTTCGTTTAAATTGAGAAAAAGTCAAAATTTGACCCTGTAAAAGATGCCATCTTGGAAACCAAAAACTTTTTTCGAAAGATTTTTGTAGCATTTTGTTTGTCTTAAAAAGATCTACATTTTATCCATTTACATGACCAATCTATCTTTTATAGTTTGGTCACAAAATTGGAAAATCGTAAAGTCTTATGACAGACAAAATAACGCTTTTATAATATATAATTTGAATACTTACATTTTGAATTACATATATTTGTCTGTCTGTCTGTCTTGTAAGTTTAACTGATTTTATTTAAGATGAAAATTATAAAAAATATATTTAAAAAAAGGATAATCTAAATTATATTTATTTTATTATTTAAAAAGGAGAAAATAGTTTGGTTTTTTTTTTATGCAAGAATTTACTGGAGAAACGTATGTTTTGCTGTGATTTAATTATTGAAAGTGAATGATTTCGTTGTACGGTGTTACCTCCGAATAACGGACAGTCACGGGACCGGAAGTTTCGTCCGTTATTAGGAGGTGTCCGCTATTGGGGAGGACTATCTTTTTTTTTTTTCATTTTTTAGCTAATAGCATGTCATTTAATGAAAAATTACATACAATCTTGATTAAATTTTTACAATTATCATTGTGATATGAGAGAATATGAACAATTGCAAATTATTTACTATATTCCTTTTTAAATGAGTGCTAATCCGTTTGTCTTACCTTAAAATAATGACAAAATTAATTAAGTATATGGAAAATTAATTTCCAGCCATCCATTTGATGCCTTAAACGTGTCCAATCCTAAAGTTTGACCGAATTCTCTGGCTTTTTCTTAAAGCAAAACACCGTTTATAGGAATGGTCTTTGCATGAGCAGAGCGGAACCATTTTATCACCATTTCGTCGATTTTGCTTGTTTCAGTTTTACGAAACTTCAAATTCTTCGAATTTTCGTTTGAATTCACCATCCACATTTTTCTAATCTCATCTTTGTCCTTTAAAAGTTCACTTATCTGAGTTTTTCCAACTTTAAAACGTTCAGACAACGCACACTCAGCTTTTCTTTTTCAGCAATTTCAAGAACATCAATTTTTTCTTTCAGTGCCAATTTCTTCCTTTTTGACGCCATTTTAATTCGCACTAAATTTAACCAACACGTTTGTAGGATAGCTTTATGAGGTATTGACATTTACAAAGCAACTGCAGTGAAAAAAAGGGCCTCAGATTCGTGCATTGAATCATGCATGGGACACAGATACAATGTATCAATCTTTGGGCACCGATGTAAATACAACCATAATGTGTTTGTCGAAATGTTAATCGAAAAAAAAAAAAAAATTTTTTCAGTTAAAATAACTGTCCCTATTTAGAGTGTCCGCTATTCGGAGTGGATAACATGGAATGTCCTATTGTAAGGGACTGGGACCCGCAATAATGTCCGCTAATTAGAGGTGTCCGCTATTCAGGGTGTCCGTTAAAGGAGGTAACACTGTATATGATTTTCTGTTATACCGAATCATCTCATGAATTACCGAAGTTGATCGATACTTTGGAATTACTTTCGTTTAGTGAAATTTCGTTGTAATGCTATTCGTTAAAATTAGAACTTCCTATGTTTACAAAAATTCAACGAAAAATTATGTTAGTAAGGCAGGGAAAGTGATTCAATGTGACATGACTGTGATTGTAAGGATGAGAGTAAGAATTTCGCTGGGAAAAAAATCGGTATTGGGAAAGTGTTTCAGCACGGATAAACTTAAGAAAATGCAGAAAAACACGCAAAACCCGAGCAGCGAAAAGGCTGCTCAAGCATTTTGCAGATGCTCAAGCCTCCAATACAGCAATGGTTTGCTTGTGTACTGGAAGTTCTCGATGAAACAGGTACGAGAACAAATTTTTAATGTTGGTATCTAAGCTTATTGCTGCAAAGATTTAGATGGGCAAAAAAGTATTCAGCATTTTTGATTACAGTATGTTCCGTTATATCGCAATTACAGCGAATGCTAGGTAAAGATACAAAAGTCAATGAATAATATATTAGTTATATATCTATTTATATAATTAATATAAATTAGAATACATTTTTAAATTAACGTTCTAGTTACTTAATTAACGATTAAAGAGATTAGCGATAACGTTACTATTATTCAAGTTGTTTACAATTGTAAAGATTGCTTTACAAAAAAAATATTAGTAAGGAGCAAAAACTAACGTTAAATCCTGTGTAGGTTAAGATCAAATTATCGAATCTCGAACCTTCTTTGGTAATTGTAGAGTTAAAATTGGAATATGTATTGATATTTATTAAGTTCTAATCATTTACATCATTTCTTAAGTGTAATTATTTATTTTCTTTACTTCTTTTTTAAGTAATTGTTCGTGTATAGCTCCACACAAAATGGGCACTAGACGAACCCCCGCCATTAGCAAAGTCGAACTGAACTTAAAAGAAAATTCAAGACTTCATCATACGGATAAATTCGATGCTTCTGGAACCCACCTAATCATAAGAAGGGGAGATCCATTTAAACTGACCGTTCGATTCGAGTCAGAATTGAACTTAGAGAAAGATGAACTCATTGTAATTTTCAAGACAAGTAAGTGTTTTTCAAATGTCTTTCTCCTTAAATCATTTATCTTTGCCATAAACATATGTAAAGAAAATTTGCGATTGTTTCTTGTTCATTGAGAATGTCTGTACTTTCAGGTCCAAGTCCAAGAGCAAGCAACGCAACGGAGGTGGCAATCCAAGTAACTCCAGAGAAATTAGCAGTCTTCGATCGTTGGTTGGCTTGGACTACACCCACTCCAGACAAAGAAATCACACTTAACATTGAACCAAAAGCAGGTAAAGTCATGTTTTCCAAAATACTGTATTAATTGGAGTCTGGTTTCTTTATGCGTATAAAAAGATTAAATATAAAGGTTGGGTAAAGTTGCCAAGGCAGCGGCCATCCACGAGGCAGAAGTGTCGGAACGTGGGTTCGAATCCTATCTTTCTCTTTAGGTTTGAAATCATTCCTTAATGATTTCCTGAGGAAGGCAACAGAAAACCATCTCAGTATATCTCCCTTGAAATATACTGGATTCTTCTAAGGTTGGCCTTGTTGGAACATTAGAAATCCGTAGAACACGGACCTTCGGACACAAAGATCGCACTTAGGTGCGAATCGCACAAACAACAAAAGTCTCCAAGTCCAAGAAGACGATGGAGATACAGGCTCCGTTGATTCGCAGTTATTGGAAATAGTAGAGATCGGATGTTCGCCCGCTTTTAATCCCGACAAAGAACCCGATCCCCCACTTGAAAGGAGGGTGGGTAAACTCCAGAGATCATCTAGAGGGAAAAAAAAATGCCATTGACCATCGGGAATCAGATCTTGCTCCAGCCCATTTGAGTTATTGAATCTAAAAGAATTCAAATGTAAACTGAAAAACTGAAAACAACATTTTCATCAAAATAGAAATTTCTTTATTAATCAGCGACATTCCTAAAAATATGATTAACTTTAGCTTTATTATCAATTGCATCTAGGAAATGAATTAAGAAAAGGTTGAAAGGAAATTAACGAGCGTTTAAAGTGAAAGGGGTAATGGAACTTAACCTTTTCTTATAATTAACTTATGTAGTGCAAATTGACATTGAACACGTTATTTAATAAAAGGTTGGATTACCGATCTAAGAAATTAAAAACTCTACCGAAATCACTGTAGCAGAGGGAAGGCGATCGCTGAAGGAGTTTTTGAATTGTGAAATTATTGTAAAACAGCATCAGAGGATATCATGCTGTATAGTGCTTGGAAAAGGTCTTAAATTAAGTAGTAAATTAGATGTGAATGTCCGAATAGCTTTTTTTCATCTGTTTTATCATTTAATAGCAGTTGGAAAGTAAAGATCTCTTAAAATTTTGAATTAAGATTTGAAAATCTTCACTATATATTGCACAGCAAACAACAATTTGAAAAAGAAAGAAAAGAAATGTTAAATTCAATTGGATTCCGTGTCTATCCAATTGGAATTCAACATTTTTTAATTATTATTATTGAATTATTAATTTTCATAATTATTATCAATTTCAGAAAGATTATCAATGAAAAAATCTGAAAGGAACTGAAATGAACTCTTTCCCGTTCTTGCGGAAATAGCAAAATATTTCTTAGGAAGGTGTGAGTTTGTTCATTTACTTCTCAGAAGGGAAATTCTTTCAAAATTACTCAACTTTCCAGACACTGTGAAGTAGTTAAGGTTCCCATAAAGCAATTATGTAATTGATATCGCTGATACTAGATGGCGCTACAAGCAATGACGTCACACCCTTGTATCCCTCCCCTCGTTCTTTAAGAGTATCCTCCTTAAGTAGATTACAGCAATAATCCTGTTGTAATCTCTTAACAACTCTGCTCACCGTTGAGCATCAGATTCTTCCTTTTTAGTGAAGTGCCTTTGAGCTCAAGACAACACAAAAAAATAACAAAATAAAATAAGAAACATACTCACTTATTTTAGCATTTGTTTCATAATAATTATTATTAACTTACAGATTATTTTTTTAAGTATTTTTCATAATAATTATTATTAACTTATAAGATTATTTTTTTAAATATTTATCTGTAATAATTACATAATTGCCAGTTTCCCGAAAATTTTTGTTTTCCTCGTTTCTTGGAATACTTATAATTTTTAAGGTTTAAAATTAATTAATTACCAGCTTACTTCAACAGGGCATCTACTAGAAAACAACAGAGATAAAAAAAATAATAGCAAAAAATTTCTTTCTAAAGAATTAGATTTTTTGAAAATGTTGTTGATTAAAGTCAGTGATTCTCAGTAGAAATAAAATCTCTCTGCAGTGTGGATGAGGTAACTTCGGTCTTTGGACTAATTGCCCCTCAGACAAGATGATTTTTTTTATCGATTATTGTCAACATAAAGAATATTATTATTATTTACTATAATCCGAAAAAACAAAAACAAAAAACAAAAGCAACTTTAAGTTAGATGTAATTGCCTTACCACTGTTCAATAAACAATATATTATCTTAGGAAGGTTATAGCATTTCTTTATTATTTTCCACATAGCCGTTCCAGCATAGCCTTCCATGAGACATGTGTCAGAACCTGGGTTCGAATCTAGGCATCGGCATGGATGTTTATTTTCTCCTGTGATTCGTGTGTTTCTGCGAGTATAATGTGAGCTGCCTCCTACGTCTTACCCTGTGTAATGGCTTCGGCTTACGGCTCAGGCCAAACGCAGAAGTGCAAAAAGTCCTGGCGTACAAAATAATAATAATTCCCCATTAACACACCTATACACACATATGTATAAGCTTATTTGATTCTATTTTACCCCAAATTCTTCAACTTTCTTTTAACAGCTGAGAGAGAAAGCTTTCCCATTTCTGCTGAAAGTATTTTTTAATCTAAAAATTTAATGAATTAAATCATTTTATAAAATTCTTTCGTTTGAATCTGTTTATAGAAATATGAAAGATCATTCAACTTTGATGAGTTAAACTAATTATTTGAGTATTTATAAATTCAAAGTCTATATTATCGGAAATTTATTTTACAGATGCTATTGTGGCAGTTTGGAAAATTGAACTTCATGTTTATAAGCAGAAAGACAGAGCTGCCAGAAAACCACCCGTGTCAAGTCACACCATCGAAAATGTCTATATGTTATTTAATCCGTGGAATAAAGGTAAGAAATTCTGTGAAAAATAATATTTTTTTTAATCTACTCTGAGTGACCAAAAACACA
>JAFIDM010000003.1:48887177-48911630 GCA_023159025.1 Thereuonema tuberculata
AATCAACTTGATATTTATCACGTAAGACCCTGATCTCTTGCGTGCATTCTAGAAAATTTACTCAACATCTACAAGGCAATTACATGTTCACGCACTTTCCGGGAACGTACATATAGGACAAACAAATATGGCCAAAATATTTTTAAAAACTAGTTCAGTTTCTCGTTATTGGATAGCTCCAATGTCATATAAACAGACTCAAATTTCCTTCGATTATTACTGTATCAGAAATAATCTGTATCACTCAGCCAGTTGAAAGTAACTTTGTGAAAAGTGTTTAGCACAAATAGTGAATTAAGAAAAATGTATAGGACTAAATACAAGTAGTGAGTATGCTTTTTCTTGTTGGATTTCTTTTATTTTATGAGAACTATAGCAGTAAACATCATAAGTTATATTAGTACGTCTTTGAAGCGTTAAGCAGTGTCTTGCTTAAAATTGTTATTGTTATTATCGTTTTTATAACAATGCATCTATGTTATGAAGAATTGAAAGAGTTTGGCTTCGTAAGAAAACTATTGACAAAAATGCTGATAAAGAATCAAAATTTATCTCCTTGAAATGTATATGAGATAAAACTGTGATGAAAACAATCAAGAAACCACTTTCAAAATAAAAGATTAAATGAGAGAATAGGTGTTTCAAATTACGGAAGTTTGGTGTCATGTGAGTTTGAGTTAGAAAAGCTTAGGGGTTATAAGAAATCATTCATCATCATCCCACGCAGGCACTGGGTAATTCCTGTTTACTATTCAAGAGAAATGTTATATTTCTATCAGAAATTCCAGCATTTACTTGTATTCGGAAGGAAGTTCTTCTTCTTATCGTGAGAATATAAAAATGATTGAGCTTCAGAATTAGGATCAGGTGAAAAAAATCCCACCCAAAAAACTCTTTAATTCCAGCTCAGTAGTAGTAGTTGGGTAGTTGTTTTTAAATCGAATTATTCACCGTTTTGATCAATCCCAACCTATTCCTGTCTTTGAACTCCAATGTATTTGGTCAGGGCTACTACGGAAGTTTTTCTTATGTTGAAATCAACATCCGCTGCTGAAGGTGCGTCATAATCAAATCAAGGAAGGAAAAGAAAAAGAAAATAAGAACAGAAAAACAATAAATGTAGAAAAATAAACAGAATTTTAATTGTCTAAAGAAAATAAAAACAACTGCAAATCTGCCGTTTTCATTATAAAATTTATTTTCAGATGAATTTTTGTAACTACCTTTAATGTGTTTGCTAGAAAATGCAACTGAAATAAATACAATAAGGGAAACCTAGCCTTTAAGTTCACAGAATAAATGTTTCCATGTCTGTTTTTTTACTGTCTTCTGTAGTATTGATGAGTTTATTGGTAAAAAACTTGATTTGGATTAAGCCTCCAATCAGTTTCACTTAGAAATAAAAAATGAGACAGTTCTAGGAAGTAGCAATGCAGGAAGAGAACAAGGCATTTGACGCCAACTGAATGAATAGTTGCGATTGTGATGGGAAAGACCAGGCTTTCGGTATTGAGTCAAATATCCTACAATTTTAGGAAGAGAACTCTATTTCAGGCTTAAAGAATAATAATCTTATAAGGAATAAAATTTCCATTATATTTTTTATTGTATTTGAAGTGAATTAATACATAAGGATTTAAGAATACAACCTATTTTTTTTCCTACACTAAAAGAACGTAAATCAATTGGAACTTGAACTTAAGATAATTTTGCACTGAAATAATTAACACGCAATGGACAATATATACAATATTTGAATACTTACATTTTTAATTATATGTGTCTGTCTGTCTTATAAGTTTAACTGATTTTATTTAAGATGAAAATTAAAAAAAAAAAATATTTAAAAAAAGGATAATCTAAATCACATTTATTTTATTATTTAAAAAGGAGAAAATAGTTTGGTTTTTTTTTTGCAAGAATTTACTGGAGAAACGTATGTTTTGCTGGGATTTAATTATTGAAAGTGAATGATTTCGTTGTATATGATTTTCCGTTAAACCGAATCATCTCATGAATTACCGAAGTTGATCGATACTTTGGAATTATTTTCGTTTAGTGAAATTTCGTTGTAATGCTATTCGTTAAAATTAGAACTTCCTGTGTTTACAAAAATTCAACGAAAAATTATGTTAGTAAGGCAGGGAAAGTGATTTAATGTGACATGACTGTGATTGTAAGGATGAGAGTAAGAATTTCGCTGGGAAAAAATTCGGTGTTTGGAAAGTGTTTCAGCACGAATAAACTTAAGAAAATGCAGAAAAACACGCAAAACCCGAGCAGCGAAAAGGCTGCTCAAGCATTTTGCAGATGCTCAAGCCTCCGATACAGCAATGGTTTGTTTGTGTACTCAAAGTTCTCGATGAAACAGGTACGAGAACAAATTTTTAATGTTAGTATCTAAGCTTATTGCTGCAAAGATTTAGATGGGTAAAAAGTATTCAGCATTTTTTGATTACAGTACGCTCCGTTATATCGCAATTACAGCGAATGCTAGGTAAAGATACAAAACATAGTGACTGAATAATATATTAGTTATATATCTATTTATTATAATTAATATAAATTAGAATACATTTTTAAATTAACGTTCTAGTTACTTAATTAATGATTAAAGAGATTAACGATAACGTTACTATCATTCAAGTTGTTTACTTTACAATTGTAAAGATTGCTTTACAAGAAAAATATCAGTAAGGAGCAAAAACTAACGTTAAATCCTGTATAGGTTATGATCAAATTATCGAATCTCGAACCTTCTTTGGTAATTGTAGAATTAAAATTGGAAGATGTCTTGATATTTATTAAGTTCTAATCATTTACATCATTTCTGAAGTGTAATTATTTATTTTCTTTACTTCTTTTTTAAGTAATTGTTCGTGTATAGCTCCACACAAAATGGGCACCAGACGAACCCCCGCCATTAGCAAAGTCGAACTGAACTTAAAAGAAAATTCAAGACTTCATCATACGGATAAATTCGATGCTTCTGGAACCCACCTAATCATAAGAAGAGGAGATCCATTTAAACTGACCGTTCGATTCGAGTCAGAATTGAACTTAGAGAAAGATGAACTCATTGTAATTTTCAAGACAAGTAAGTGTTTTTCAAATGTCTTTCTCCTTGAATCATTTACCTTTGCCATAAACATATGTAAAGAAAATTTGCGATTGTTTCTTGTTCATTGAGAATTTCCTACTTTATTTTTTCAGGTCCAAGACCAAGAGCAAGCAACGCAACGGAGGTGGCAATCCAAGTAACTCCAGAGAAATTAGCAGTCTTCGATCGTTGGTTGGCTTGGACTACACCCACTCCAGACAAAGAAATCACACTTAACATTGAACCAAAAGCAGGTAAAGTCATGTTTTCCAAAATACTGTATTAATTGGAGTCTGGTTTCTTTATGCGTATACAAAGATTAAAATTAAAGGATAGGTAACGTTGCCAAGGCAGCGGCCTTCCACGAATCAGAAGTGTCGGAACGTGGGTTCAAATCCTAGCATCGGCTTGGATGTTGAAAAATTTCCTTTCTTCTTTGTTTGCTTCTTCATCTTTCCCTTTAGGTTTGAAGTCATTCCTTAATGATTTCCTGAGGAAGGCAACGGAAAACCATCTCATTATATTTCCCTTGAATTTTATGGATTCTTCTAGCGGTTCGCCATGATGGACACGGATCTTCGAACACGAACCGTACAAACAACCAACTCAAACAACAAAAGTCTCCAAGTCCAAGAAGACGATGGAGATACAGGCTCCGTTGATTCGCAGTTATTGGAAATAGTAGAGATCGGATGTTCGCCCGCTTTTAATCCCGACAAAGAACCCGATCCCCCACTTGAAAGGAGGGTGGGTAAACTCCAGAAATCATCTAGAGGGAAAAAAAAATGCCATTGACCATCGGGAATCAGATCTTGCTCCTCCAAAGTATCATTTGAGTTATAACTTATGATATTCTATTTATATTATATAACATTACACCATTAGAAATCTTCTTTCTTCAATATTCTTGTAATATTTTGGCGATATTTTTCAAGCCTTTTTCTTCAAAATAACTTCGAGGTGATTATAGTGTATTAAGTCACTTTATTGGAAAGGAGACTCATAATAATTGAATATGTCAATAATAACTCAATAACGTGATTATAATGATATAGCCAATTAGTATTAAGTTACTTTGTTGAAAAAGAAACTCAATAATGTTATAGTGTATTAGTATTGAAAAGGAAACTCAATAATGTTGAGATAGACTCGAAGTTATTTTGAAGAAAAAGGCTTGAAAAAGCGAAATATAATTTCGCGAAATATCGCCAGAACATTACCAGAATGTTGAAGAAGGAAGATTTCTAATGGTGTAATGTTATATCACTTTAGTAATTGAATCTAAAAGAATTCAAATGTAAACTGAAAAACTGAAACCAAAATTTTCATCAAAATAGGATTTTTTTTATTAATCAGCGATATTCCTAAAAATATGATCAACTTTAGTTTTATTATCAATTGCTTCTAGGAAATGACTTAAGAAAAGGTTGAAAGGAAATTAGCGAATGATTAAAGGAAACGGAACTTAACCTTTTCTTATAGTTAACTAATGTAGCGTAAATTGAAATTGAACACGTTATTTAATAAAAGGTTGGATTACCTATCTAAGAAATTAAAAACTCTACCGAAATCACTGTAGCGGAGGGAAGGCGATCGCTGAAGGAGTTTTTGAATAGTGAAATTATTGTAAAACAGCATCAGAGGATATCATGCTGTATAGTGCTTGGAAAAGGTCCTAAATTAAGTAGTAAATTAGATGTAATAATGTCCGAATAGCTTTTTTTCATCTGTTTTATCATTTTATATCAGTTGGAAAGTAAAGATCTTTATGTTACTAATCCATAAGTCTTCTTTAAATCTCTTCTTCTGCTTATCATAATTTAAATAAATACCACTTCCACTCTCATAACATTAAAAAAAAATATATTTTTCAAACGAATTTTCGAAAGCATATTCCTTGCTTTCTTTTTCAAGTTTGTTTGATAACAATATGGTGAACTTTGTCAGGTGAACTTACATTGCGTATACATAGTTACAGTATGTATCAACAATCACAATACTGCAATAACATCTACATTCTTACATTAATATTACAATAATTGATAATTTACAATTCATTGAATTCATGAATTATTACAGACTTTTTGTTTCCTTTGAAGCATTTATTTACCATTTCATTAGCTAAATTTACAAATGTACTCTCTACTTCTAAGCCATTACTTTTATTGAAATTTAAGTTCTTGATATTTCTTATTATGAAGCTCTCCAATATTTTCCTAGTTTTACAATCCTTTTCTAACATTTAAATTTTGTCCTCATCGTTAATCCAGTTGCCCGTTCGAGAACAATGATTAGCTCTTTCCCGTTCTTGCGGCAATAGCAAAATATTTCTTAGGAAGGTGTGAGTTTGTTCATTTACTTCTCAGAAGGGAAATTCTTTCAAAATTACTCAACTTTCCAGACACTGTGAAGTATTTAAGTAGAAATAAAATCTGTCTGCAGTGTGGATGAGATAACTTCAATCTCTGGACTAATTGCCCCTCAGACAAGATGATTTTTTGTATTGATTATTGTCAACATAAAGAATATTATTACTATTTACTATAATCCGAAAAAAAAACCAAAAAAAAAAAACCAAAAGCAACTTTAAGTTAGATGTAATTGCCTTACCACTGTTCAATAAACAATATATTATCTTAGGAATGTTATAGCATTTCTTTATTATTTTCCACATATCCGTTCCAGCATAGCCTTCCATGAGACATGTGTCAGAACCTGGGTTCGAATCTAAGCATCGGCATGGATGTTTATTTTCTCCTGTGATTCGTTTGTTTCTGCGAGTATAATGTGAGCTGCCTCCTACGTCTTATCCTGTGTAATGGCTTCGGCTTACGGCTCAGGCCAAACGCAGAAAGTCCTGGCGTACAAAATAATAATAATTCCCCATTAACACACACATACACACATATGCTGTATAAGCTTATCTGATTCTATTTTACCCCAAATTCTTCAACTTTCTTTTAACAGCTGAGAGAGAAAGCTTTCCCATTTTTGCTGAAAGTATTTTTTTATCTAAAAATTTAATGAATTAAATCATTTTATAAAATTCTTTCGTTTGAATCTGTTTATATAAATATGAAAGGTCATTCAACTTTGATAAATCAGTTAAACTAATTATTTGAGTATTTATAAATTCAAAGTCTATATTATCGGAAATTTATTTTACAGATGCTATTGTGGCAGTTTGGAAAATTGAACTTCATGTTTATAAGCAGAAAGACAGAGCTGCCAGAAAACCACCCGTGTCAAGTCACACCATCGAAAATGTCTATATGTTATTCAATCCGTGGAATAAAGGTAAGAAATTCTGTGAAAAATAATATTTTTTTTAATCTACTCTGAGTGACCAAAAACACATTGAACAATTTAATTATGTTCTGAGAAACAAAACAGCAGTGCGCATGCGTGACATTTCAAAGGATTTTTTTTTTCTTTGTAGATGATGGCGTTTACGTGAAAGATGAAAGTCGCTTAGAGGAATATATCCTGAATGATGTAGGAAAGATATGGAGAGGAAATGCTTATAGTTTTCGTGGCATGGTTTGGAATTATGGACAGGTTAGTATTACTTAATAGTTTAACAATGTACAATGATAATTGACAATGATGTTACAATAATAAAGAAAGTTAATAAAGAAAGGAAAATAAGAATAAATGGAATATTAAAATTTTTTACCAATTCTTTTAATGAGAAACAGTTGATAGCCATTATGCCGTCATTAATATATTTTTTTTAATGATAATTTTAATTTAGTTCCCTTCTGAAATTTTATTAATATAATATTGCGATATATACACTATTAAAAAGATTTTTTTTTTTTTTTAAAGTTTGAAGCAGGGATGCTGGAAGCCTGCATGAAATTACTGGATATATCACCAAGACTAAGATATAAAAGTCGAAGTAGTCCAATTTTAGTCAGCAGAGAAATGTCTGCTATGGTAAGTTCATCTTTATTTCCCACATCCAAAATCAAAAATAGCACTAAGCAAATAAAAGAGCAATAAATTAATAATAACAATGAGAGTATAAGTTCAAAGCTGCTGGCACTTGAAAATTATTATGATTAATCTGAATCAATGGTGATTGTTCTTTTATAGGTGAATTCGAATGATAGCGATAGAGGAGTCGTAGTTGGCAATTGGTCTGGCAAATACGAAGATGGGAATGCACCTACTGATTGGCAAGGCAGTGTACAAATCCTTGACCAGTGGATGGAGACTGGAAGGTCTGTTCGTTATGGACAATGCTGGGTTTTTTCAGGTGTTTTGACAACAGGTAAATCATATCATTTAATCTAGATAGTTTGAATCAATATAGTTTCATTACAAACATTTTAAATTTTAATTTTACTATGTATTTTAAATAAAAAGGAAATAATCTTATTACTTATCGTTTATTGATTAAAATTTTATAAAGCATCTGAATTAATGATAGACGAAACTTAAAGATACTGTTTTAAAAATTTATGTAAATATATATGATGTACTAGCAGTATCTTCAGAAGGTTGCTTTAGATATTAAAAGATTGAGGAACTACATTTCATTGGAATATCTTTATATTACTACTTGCTAAAATTTTAATTTATTAATGTTGAATCTGAATGTAAATTTTAATATTTTTTGCAGTAATGAGGGCTTTGGGCATTCCCTGCAGACCTATAACCAACTTTGAGTCAGCTCATGATACCGATGCTACTATTACACTCGATGTTCATGTGGATATGGACGGAAACAGAGTCGAGGATATGGACAACGACTCCGTATGGTAAAATACTCGTTCAATGCAGAAAGTAAACTTAACAAATAAACAATCATTGAAATGAACAATGGTGATATGAAATTTGTAATGTATGATTTGTAATGTTTTAGGAATTTCCATGTGTGGAATGAAGTATACATGTCCCGACCAGATTTGCCACCAGGTTATGGCGGTTGGCAAGTCATAGATGCCACCCCTCAAGAAGAAAGTGAAGGTAAAATGTCTATCAATAATTCATTTTAATGAAGAGTTAGAATTTTTTGTTATTTTTCTAATTTCTAAGCTTTCAACTTTCCAGAAACCTGGAGATTGTCAAACTATTTGATATATAATAGTAGTTAACATATAGTTAACATATAATAGTAAATTAACTCTAATGTCTGTTGTTTATTTAGGAGTTTTCCAAGTAGGACCCGCTTCACTAGCAGCTATTCGAAAAGGCGAAGTTGGTCTCAAATATGATTCTGCTTTTGTGTTTGCTGAAGTGAACGCAGACAAAATTACATGGTTATATAATGGTCCTGATGAGCCATTGGAAGTTCTTCAGAAAGATACAGTCTCGTAAGTAATCATCGAATTACTTAACTTAATCTCTTTAAACTTAGATATTTTTAGAAATAAAACTCACTCACACAGATGTAACAAACGCACAAAGAATTGCCGGAATGACCTTATGTATACTTTTTAAGAAGGTTCATGATTGCACTAAATCAAAAATTTGAATTTTATTTGCTGATACAACATAGATTGATAACTGTTTCAATTTCTGTAAATCTTTTATAAAAATTAACATTAATTCCTTTGTTATTTTAGGATTGGTAAATTTATTAGCACCAAGAAGATTGGAACAGCTTTGATGGGAAATAAAGATAGATGGGACGTGACTAATCGTTATAAACCCCAAGAGAGTAAGTAGGACGGAGAAGTTAGCGAAATTGAATATACTCATTTTATTAATGTTTTTAAATGAGGGAAGCTTAAGATATGAAAGAAAGATGCAGACAAAAGCATGGACTTGCTTAATTTTTGTATCTTTGTTAAAAATGTTAAATTCAGTATAGCCTACAAATACATATAAAATAAAATTTCATACATTTATTGTATGAAATTTTATTTTAATACCGAAAACAGAAGCAGCACACCGATAAAATGTATGTAATGAATGTGGGAGAGAAACACTATATCACTAACTGCTTTCATTGAGTGGTTCAATTCATCATACGCATTGTCAAGCGAATGCATAAGTGGATTGTTTTCTAGGAAGGGGGGGGGACTGATATTTTTTATATGACTGGTATATTTTTCTATTTATTTGAATTTCCTTTTTTTATTGCATTATTTGTTTCTCAGTGAAAACTAAAAGCCTATTATCTCTACTTATTATTATTGGTGGAAAACAGGCTAAAAGAGAACGATTCAGCTGCTTCACTGTTAATAGTCTTTAATTTGAAATATTTGAAATTCTTACAAATTAAATAACTCTTAGATAAAATTTGAATCCGAAACTGAAATGAACTATTTATTATTAAGATAATGATTTTATCTAATGTATGGATCTTTAATATTTCTAATGTAATCTCATGACAGTGACTGAAGAGGAGCGAATGGCTGTCCTGAATGCTGTTAATACTGGAAGAAGTGCTGCAAGAAACATCTACAGAATCAGTGAATCTATGGATGTCACTTGTTCCCTTGAAGTTGACAATTCTGCTCTGATTGGAAGAGATGTACCTATCAAAATTAAGGTAAGTTACATTCTGGGCTTTCCGGAGTTTACCCGGACGCCATCTTGTATTAAAGTCCTCACGCTCAAAGATGAATCTCCCAGAATGCAAAGCAGATTATAGATTGTCCATTCCTGGCCCTTCGCTAACATTGAAATAGAAGAGGTCGCTTCTCTTCTATTTCAATGTTAGCGAAGGGCCAGGAAAGGACAATCTATAATCTGCTTTGCATTCTGGGAGATTCATCTTTTAGCGCGAGGACTTTAGTGCCTTTCCATCAAGTTATTTTGTGATCCACGAAATTTCGTTGATGAAACGCTAAGGAAATATGCATCTGGGCACAAACACTCTAAAGGCTGTCATGGTTACAGTGATTAAAATATTTAAATTAATCTTACGAATTGTTAGGAATGAATTGATTGATACTATTTTTTATTTTTAATGCAGATAAAGAACGATAGTAGTGAACCTAGGAAGGTGTCTGCTATTGTTAGTGTTTCATCTATGTTTTACACTGGTGCCCTTCATCTACCAATCAAGAAAGTCAAGCACTCAGTGAACGTGGCACCTAAAGGAGGTTAGTAAATTCACATTCATTTTAAGGATTATTAAATATCACACAGAGAATCTAATTCTGATAAAAATGTTTATTTCTTCTATTAGTTGTTTGGAAGACTGAATCCGCCAACAGAAAAGTTCTTCCATTCACATTAGGCTGGAGACAAATTGTGGAAAAATATCTCAAATTAGAATTAGATTCAATATCGATTTATGTTCTCGTTCTTTTTAACTTATTTTTAATTATGTTTTCAGTATTTCGAAATACTTTGCGATAACAATGACAATGGATAAATGTTACATGTAAAGATATGGTTTTTCAGATTAAAGTAGTCTTTCCATATACAAAGACTTGCAAAATCTTAGCTATTTAGCTTTTTCGTTATTAGATGTTAATAGAATGAATCGCTTTTATTTGTATTAAAAATATTTTCACAGAAGGATTTCAAGCAAGTTTTTGAACTTTTAACTGACACATTTCACTAACTTTTTGGGAGATGCTTTCTACCTAAAATAAATAGCAACTTTAAGAGAGTTATTATCCCTGCTTGAGAGTATCTAGCAGGTTCTGGTTGGTTTCCAGGATCTAATCTAACAGTATTATTTTACTTAAGAATTTCATGTAATAATGATCATTCTACTATACATACGCCAGCGATTTATCTATTGACGGTTCAAAGTTCATTTACTTACAATACTCAAAAAATAAAAAGTCAGTTTTCATAAACAATTCTGCAGAATTAGTAAATAAACAACAATTCCTTACTCATTATTAAGATTATTGTTGTTAGCATTGTTTTTAACTAGGTCCAGGAGAGTGTATATGTTATGTGACATCTCTGTATCTATTTCATTGTTTAGAAAAACTTAAAAAAGAAGATAACACTTTCCGAAAATTTGTTGAATATATTTTATAATATATTTGTTGAATATATTTTTTTGATGAAGTTGATGTTTATTTACTAACAATCTTATTTGTAAGATGTAAATAAGTAGAAAGGAAATTAGAAAGAAGTATGGACTTAAAAATTATGCAGAATGTTAGCAGATTCAATAAATTTCTTTTATCCAATCTTTTATTTCAGATAATGATGTTGAAGTGATAGTGGAAGGAATGGAATACACGGACAAGTTAATCGATCAGGCAACTATGATGGTTTCAGTGATGCTTCAAGTCAAGGAAACTGGACAAGTGTTCCACAACGAAGTAAACTTCCGTGTTCGAATCCCAGGCATTACTATTGAGGTAAGATGCTTTTCAAATTCATAACATTAAGCAAAGTTCAAACTACGTAACACTTTGTAATTAGTTACAGATGTCTGAGCTGCCATTTGGTAGTTACAGTATCTGATAATAAATAGCTTATATTCCTCATTCCTGTCAATGGAAAGAAAACCGGTTTGTTTACATTCCTTGATTGCCGATATATTTCTGATTTTGTACATTAAATACCCTACCATTTCTGCGTAATACATCAAAGCAGAAGTACATGGTCTATGTGAAGAATTTACCCCTTTATAATCCCAGTCACATTGCATTAATATACATTTTATTAATATACTTTCTTTTATTTTAGGCGGACGAGAAGCTAAAAGTAGGAAAACCATCTAAAATCACTGCCTACTTCACCAATCCTCTTTCGGTGCATTTGAAGAATTGTCGATTCATTGTGGAAGGTCCAGGCTTAGGAAAACCTAAACTTATTCCTGTGAAGTAAGAGTAAATCCTTTATGCTAACGAATGATCACTTAATTTATAAGTTTTATGTAAGAATAAAAATTCCAAATCTTGTTATAATCTATTAATCGTTATTTTTTTCTTTCTAATTTTAGTGATGTTGGTCCAAAAGAGAAATCCGTTATCAAGACAGAAATTACTCCAAAACGTGCTGGAGACTTGGTTCTTCTGGTCAGCTTTTGTTCCAATAATCTGCGAGACGTTGATGGTTCATTACAATTGACTGTAACAAAATGATTTTCCAACACCATCTCTTGCATTTCAAATGCAAGAATTTCACTTCTTCTGTATTTATTTATTTATACGTCATCTTTTTAATATTTTATATAACTTTATATTTGATTTACCTTGTATTGTCTGTATTGATATCTTATATTGATTTTATCTATTTGTTATATATTATTTTATTACAGGCATCTATTGTAATTCCCTTTATAATAAAGTTTTCTTTATATAAGACGAATGTATCATATCAATCATTGACAATAAAATTATTATTTAAACTAATGTATTCTAAAAAAGGAGAAAAGGAACATAATCTTTCTGTAAAATCAAGCAATACGGAAAAAATGTTACTTCTGTAATAAAACAGATTTTAACTTCTTTAACATACAGAGTCATAAATAATCATAACTTACTGTAGTAATGATATTAAAAAGCTCAAATACGTCCGTTTCAAGCAAATATTCGGACAGTTGTTAATGGAATGTACATCTACTTTAAATAAATGTGTTTACATGTAACAATGGTGATGCTGATTACGCAGAAAACATTTAAGTCAATTGCATAAAATCGGCAAAAAAAAAATCACTTAAACTTGAGTATATTTAGAATAATGCCTTTAAAAATAATAAAAAATTATCAATTATGAATGTAGGCATAAGGCTTTGTTTATCAACAAAACAGATAAGATACTGTTCGTTTTCAAAAGCGATAACTACCACTGACGGACGATTCCACTCTGCAAAGGGGTGATACGCTGAGATGGGCACTTTCCTAAGACCTGCTTTTCTTTTAGTACCTGTTATTTTTGCAATAGTATTTATTCTTTCCATAATTCTTTCCCGAAAAGCGCAGATAGAACGCAGCTACTAGTAAACTAACACTACAAACTTCCCCTCTTTGTTTCTCTTCACTCCTATTTTCATGAAATCGGAGGAGACCTGACGTATGCGCAAAAGCGTTGAAGGCTCTCGTAAACAAAACCGAGCAGTATCTTTTAAATAAGAGCATTTATAGCATTATTAGCATTTATAGCGTTAATGTGACTAAGCCTAGACCGGTTTTTACGAAAGAGTGGCTTCAATTAAAGAAAATCTTACATTTATTTTTATAGACATTGCTATATGTTTTCTAACTTTTCTTCTCATGAATTCCTATTAATTAGTAATTCGTTTTTTTGTTGCTGTTATTGTTAAAGTACTATTTTTGAACTAGAAAATTGCTGGTACTTAATGAACAGTATCATCAAAACACACACACACATACACACACAAAAAAGAAAAGAAAAAACAAACTAATTTATTACGGATTGTTAAAATTTCGGAACAACCTAAGTAACCAAAACAATGACAGATTCAATAGCTTAAAGCAGAAAAATTAATAAGTCATTATTGTTTCGAGGAAGATCTCTTGTATGAATGTTACATAAGCCCTAATCCGCTGATAAGTTGAATATTTTTTACATACTACAGAAGAGAAACTAAAAAGCTAATTCATTTTGATGCATTTTAGAAAACAATCAAAATACTCTACATTTAAAATTAATATCTTAATTCATATAGAATATTAATATATTCTACATATTAGTAATGTTTTTAATATAACTATGCTGTGCATTACAGTTTTCTTAAAGATAGCTGCCCTTATCTTCATTAAAGCCTTCTGCAATCAGCAACCAAACAGCAAGAAGGCCAGTTCCAGCTCGCCTTCCATTAGCACAAAGTGAGAAACTTGATACTCATTGACATTGGGTGAACCCTGACTCGTCTGTAGGAAAATCCCCGACATTCCCCGATTATTTAAATTATCTTAAAACTTAAAATTAAGAAGCAGATTAGTTTTCTCAGCAATGATGAAATTGAAAATAATCTTACTGAAATTTTATTGAATAAAGTAAACAAGAAAAGGAAATTCAGCACATGCATAGAAAAAAGAAAAAGAAATTGCCTTTCTGATTCGATTATTCGAAATTTTATTTAAAACTTAAAATAATATTAATACTATTAAAAGATCCTATTGAGCATTATTTATTTACTTATTTGAAATTAAAAGCTATATTTGATTGCAGATTCTCAAACATAATTTTTTTTGTAACCAGTTATTTATTTTAAATATCAATGGTATTGCTGACTGATTTTTTAACACTATTTTCATGAAATAACTGAACAAAGATATTTACAATATTAAAAAGCATATTTAAACTTACCTTACCTTAATATTGCAATGAATTTGATTATTAATTATAACTTCGTTTAATTCATCTACTCAAAAAAAAAAGACGTGATCTTTAAATTCCAGAATGGAGCCGTTTAATTTTCGATAATTGGCTTTCCATAACTGGTTACTCAATAGCTGCACATGCGCAGTTCATTTAGCAAGCGTAACTTCATAAGAAACGAATAATAATAGCTTACTTAAATTGGTAAGAATGCAGTTGCTAATAAGTTGTTCTTAATTTAAAAACCATAAACTCTTTAATCATTTTTGTTAGGATAAATAATTCCAAAACTTAATTTTTCTTTTTCCATGTTTGTAGTTTCATTTACACAATAGGCCTATTTATTGAAATTTATGCTTACCGGTATGTATATTATTCCTCTCTATATCAATTCCAATACATTTTGGAGAAATACTTCAGAATTATAGATTAATGAGATCAAAACTTTGATTATTTAGGGCTATTTTTTGGTTTGTATTCTTCTAATTAATCGTTTTTATAACTAATGTAGATCAGTTGTTGATAGTTAATGTTGATCCTACATAATATATACATAAACAAAAAAACAGAGAAATTATAAAAAATAATTAAATTATATTTATAAACACTCCAATATATTTATATAAGTTTCATAAAGCTTAAGGAATTTTCAACTTACTTTAAAAAGTTGTCAAATTTTTAGTCGATATCTTGTCCATTCGTACTCCAAACATTCTTTAATGTCAATTAGCAAGTCCTAAACCAAACAACAAAATGAGGCAGTTTTGAATAAATCTCAGCCCTGCCCTCTCCTCGATCTTTTTTTGTTTTATTGTTTTACTTTTGTTTACATTAATTCTTACAATATTGAAGTATCTTAAAATTTCGTTATAAAGGAATTCCTTTTTTACAGTAAAATAAAACAAAGAACGCACATAACTAAACAAAACAAAAATTCACTGAGCCTTTTTAATTATATTATAATTAACCTCGAAACAGTATTGTCTCCGATTCCCAGCACAAATACCATAAAATAGAGAAATAAAGAAAAATGGAAATAAATAAAACGCACTTACTTATATTTTTCTTTAGTTCATTACAGGCACGTTAAGCCTCCTTAGTACCAAAAATAGCTCAGTGAATTTTTGTTTTGTTTAGTTATATGCGTTCTTTGTTTTATTTTACTGTAAAAATGTTCTAACGCACGTTAAATCTTATGTCGAATTTCTTTTTTTGTTTGTTTTTTCTTACTTTCCTTTTATTCCGATTGTTCGAAAAACCGAGACTGAATACATTAAATTTTGGAATGATCGATATTTTTCTAAATTTAAACGGAGTTCAGATAATTCTTGGATTTTATCAATAACACTAATTAATTATTCATTAACTACTTAAAATGGTGTATAGTTTATGTAAGTATCGGGCAATATGCAAAAAAAAAAAAAAAAAAAAATTATAAACAAAAATAAACAAATTTATAGAAATATAGAAATTTATTTTTTAAAAAAAAAATCACAAAGAATACAAATAAGAAAAATTACTTTACATTCTATAAAATCTGTTTGTTGATAACCATTACATGGTAAATAATTTTCCAAATATTATACAAATATTTTATCGTATTAAATATAAAATAAAATTTTATCACAATAAATATTTTATCATATCATTTCTTTTTGTAAAAACTTTATTTTATAGATTTGACTGATAAAAAAGTTTGATTTTATTTGTTTCTTTCAAGACTACTCAAAAAATTTTTAAGAACTTTCCTTTATTTCTTCGAAAATAAATACTTTTTTACTTGAATTTTTTTAATATAAAATTTTAGCTGCCTTTTTAACTTCTCAATACATTTCTAAACAATAAATTGAATTGGAAACGGTTTTAATGAGAAAAGTAGGAAGGTTTATTTATTTAAAAAGAAATCTTAAAATAATTACAGTCTACAACCATGACCATAAGACTTTATGGATAATATCAGGAGCAAAACGTTTTAAAAAATATGTAAAAATATATCTATGAAATATTTTAGTATCTGTCTTTACTATCATACCCCGAAATTAGGGATTTGGTTTAGTAAAACTATGAATAATAAATCTATTATCAAATAAAGATTTAAAATGAAATACACTATTAAAGATTGAAGAAAGACAATACTGAAGCATATACTGGTCTTTTCGTGAAGCCATTGTCTTATTGCCCTAATCTATTTTTGCTGTGCTCGTACTCAAAATTAAAATGCTTCCCTACAAACGAAACCGGTAAGTATCTCTAAACTTTCAGTTATTTCCTGTTCATCTGATCTCTTAGTGATCACGCACTTGAACAAGTAAATAGCCGTCAATATCTCGCAGTTCGCGGGAGGAAAAGCTGACTAGGATGGTGAGGTCGCCACTTTCGCGAGGAGTGATATCCCAATAGGCTTCAGCTTTCGCCAAAGGACCGACATCCCTAGAAAGAAAACAAAGGGTCATCAGTGCTTTTGAAAATAAAGTAAGAAAATTACAAAAAGAAAACAATCAATATAACACAATTTCCTGATATAAAATAAAGGCAGAGGTACTGTTCGGTTTAGTTTACGAGAGCCTTCAACGCTTTTGCGCATGCGTCAGGTCTCCTTAGATTTCAGCAAAATAGGGGTGAGGAGAAACAAAGAGGGGATGTTTACTTTTTATAGTGTTAGTTTTCTAGTAGCTGCGTTCTATTTGCGCTTTTCGGGAAAGAATTATGGAAAGAATTAATACTATTGCAAAAATGCCCCTCCATTATTTTTTTCTTAAAAGCGAAAATGTCCAAAATAATTTCTTAGGAAAGTGCCCATCTCAGCGTATCACCCCTCTGCGGAGTAAAATCGTCCGCCAGTGGTGGTTCTAGCTTTTGAAAACGAAAGGTATTTGGTTTTAATAAACAAGAAAATACAGAATAAAAATAAAAAGATCCTAAAGCAAAAAAAAGTCCCAAAGTTATGTAAACTTTTTTTTTTTTTTTTTTGCAAACATAAATAAAGCTTAAAAAAACATCCTTACAACCTCGAAACAGACATTCTAATGTTCCAGCAGTAGCTTAGAAATTCTTTTTATTATTTTGAGGGTTTAATGTGAAAAAATCTAGAAACTAAGAAAGCAAAAATTTTGAACTTAAGAAGTTTGTATGAATTTTGGGGATTATCAGAATAGGAGTTAACATGTAGAGAAACGTAACTTTCTTCAACGGACGTCTCTTTTTTTGGTTATTCACGTGACATAGTTATATCAATTCTACTAATTACTTACGGAATTCTTATTTCGGTCGGATTTTCGATACCAGGTCCCTCGAAGATGAATTTAGCGTTTGTCAGTTTGTGATTCAGAGGATTAAGAAAACTGCCGTACACTTTAGATGCCTTGTTCTTTATCAGACCACTTGTGGGAACCTACAGAAAAGAAAGTTAAACAAAATAAATACTTTCAATCAATATCTTACTTTAACTTTACAGCTTTTAATTGCTGTACCTCCGAAAATGCCTGAATTACCCAAAGTGTTGAAAAAAAATACACAAATATTACTGTGCTTAGTGTTTCAATATGTATAATTTTTTGTCGTCAACTTGTCAAGTCTCTAAAATTCAGAAACTATCTAAAATCAAGGTATCAAATACATGCAAATAAAAACACAAGGAAAATTCTTTATTACACTATGTACCATAAATGTCGAGATAAGTAATGTTTGAAATGTCTTCTCCTAGCCTCAATGCAAGCCTTGAACCGTCGAGACAGGAATTAGCAACACTACATATTATTAGGACAGAATTGTTCAATTGGAGATTGACATTAGGAATTCTTTGTACAAGTTTCTCTTAAAGTGAATCAGTTCCTGATGTAGCAGGACTTTTATACATGCTAACAGATACTTTTAATTTCTTGTATTTTTACTGTAAACTTCCACTGTATTTTTATTTGAGTCTGAATCCTTTTAATCCTCATATCTCTCATCTTTTAACGATGTGTATTGATAAAGATTTTCTAGTAGTAATTCTACAGAATTTCACAATTCTAAAGATTTCTCTTTCTGAATCACCATGTATAAATATCAGATGCTGAACTTCAGAGAGAGATCAATTACTTTAAAGCCATTTAAACTTATAATAATAATTAACTTCATATAAATAAAAAATAAAATATTATTCTAATTTCAGGTTATAACTTTTGCAACAACAGAATTAAATAAATACAAAAAACTTTCAAAAAAAAAAATTACAAACTTTAGGAAGTGCTTTTCCAATTTGCAATTTTTTTTTTTGGTTTGTATAAAATATATTTTAAGATTTGCAAGCGGGATTTATTTTTGTGACTCTTTTAAATTCAATCTAAATCAAGAACTGGTGTTATTTCTTACCCAAACAGCGATCTCTGGGAATTTGATTCTGAAATCGTCTTCAGCGTGGTACAGTTGTCCCGTCTCCTTCACTTGCAACAAAGCAGACATCATCAGACTGCCCTGATCCAACAGTTTATCTAAATACAGCTCAGGACGAACTGTTACAGACACAACACGATCTAAAAGAACAAAATTAGAATGGAATGAACAAAGTAAGCCACAAAATAATACGCTTCAGGTAAGTGAGGATTTTAAGATTTTAAATTTAAACCTTTAAAAATGGGTATTAGTGTCTTAAACACTTTATTTGCAACATGTACAGTGAGCAACGAGACAAAATTTGCAAAAACTAAAATAACAATGCCTAGAGCTGCAAATGGTTTTGAGTATTAAAGCAATTTCCAATTATTTACACATAACGCTCATAACTAATGAAAAACACTGCTGAAATAGCTCAGAATCGTTGCATTTCAGATATGTCTGTACTGAATCGTCTTAATGCCGTCTTTAAAAAGCGCCTTCTTATATAAAACTAAAAGTTCTCTATACAGAACCATATCGACTGAATAGGGAGAGTTCAGGTAGTTGCATTAGGTCTTCAGATAATTCATGTCCATGACCAAAACGCTCAAACCAGTAGAACTGATGGCAAATGATAGACAATGATCTCTATGTATTTTGTCGAATGCTTTCCTCATACTTTTCCATTGTCATCCGATGACTGCTCTTTGCTCATCCTCAACTTCTGTGCAGAGTCCCAACCTCCTCATTGCAATGCTTTTGTGTCTCGAGAACTGTAGAAGCGATAATAAAGGGCTTGTGCCCAAACCTACTAATATTTTGAAACAGCGGCGACTGGTATATTGTTGACTTGCGTTCACGATGCAAACAATAACAACAATAACAATAAAAGTCTGTCTATTTAATAACAGCACTGCGTAAACTTTGTCGAAACATTTAAATTATTCAGAAACTAAAATATTTCATTGGTATCCAAATTCTCAGCTTATTCATCACAAATAAAATATGAATGAGAAAAAAGTATTTAATATCAAAATGTTTTATTAAAGGGAACAAGAAGAAAAATTCAGTTTTATTGCGACTTCGTTGCGTGATGAAAGCTCAGAATTAAAGCACTATTGACTTCAAATTCCAATACAACTTTTAATTCCAAAAGTTTCAGAATATGTTAGTGAAAGGATTCATTTTTGTAGATTTCGTTTTGAGATAAATTTAACGTTTAAAAACACTCAGTTAACTTAAAAAAGCACTGAGGAACATTGTGTCAGTTTTAACTGTTGCATTTTAACTGAGAATAGTTAACTTAAAATCGAAAATTTCAATTGGTAATATTTGAAATATATCTAACATGAAACAAAGTATTATATTTCACAGCATTTTATTCCTAAGAAACATTATGGAGGGTAAGAAGTTATTCAAAAGTACTTAGTTACCATTTTGTTTTAGAGAGGAAAAGATAAGCTAAATTTTAATTCATAGCAACTACAGTAAACTTCGGGAACTCCTGGAATTTTCTCCGGAAACATTCTCCTTCATTTTATTGAGTCCTTTTCAAATCCCTAAATTTTCGAATCACATATTTTGTTATCTTAGATTTGGCCTATAGTTACTGAACAGAATTTCTGAATTATTCAAATAAGATATTTATCTTTTTCAATAAGACATAATGATTTGCTGACAAGAATGTGTTTCAGATATAGTCCGACGACGATAGCGTGACGATCCGAAGGAACCCCACGAGATTATGACGTATCTGTTTACAGCCAATCACAAACAGCGCGCCTCAAAGCACAGGTCTCTATTAATTTCCCTCAAAATGTCGCCCCAGAGTATTTTACAGATCAGTGCTCGAAAAATTATTTTACAGGTTGAAGATTATTTTCGAAAGGAATTGGAAAATGGAGGATTAAAATTAAAACTAATTTTTTTGTTTTTGTTTTGTTTTGCAGCTGTAATGTAATATTCTTCGGAACCTCTGAGAGAGGCTAGTGATGACGTCGAATCTTCACGTTATCAAGCTCGGGCTATAGCTCAAATAACGCGTAAAATAATACATCAATTATACCTCTATGAATTCTCTCTTGTGAATAACCATCAAAGTAAATTTTAATAGCTTACGACACGATATTTTTTGGTTTACGTTAAGCCATAATAAAGTAATTTAAAACAGTACGAATTTTGTATCTTACAATGGTTAATGTGTGCATTGATTAAAATGTTCATAATTAAAAGGACCTATTGATTTTATGTACAATTCCCAAATTTTCCGAAGAGTGCCAATGGTTCTTAGTTTATATTGTCAGCGAAATAAATATCATCAAATTAAAAAATATTTACAAAAGACATTAATAAACTATAATTTTCAGAATAATATTGTATTCATTTATTTAACAAATGCCTATCCTTCTATCACAATTTTGTGTCATTATTTATCAAATTTTTTTCTGTATTCAATGCTTCGAAATACGATGTTGCTAAGTTATTTTTCAATTATAACAAACAATTATAAAAAAATTATAAATCTAATTAGCCTAAATCAACTGATAATTAGAATATTTGAAAGTAAAAATGAAAAGTAGTATTTGTTGCTTTACCTTCTTCAGGTTGTAATATTATTTCACTGAGATCTTTAGCAACTCTCTTAACCAAATGTCCAGTGTAATGCATTGTATCAACTCTCAGGGCTGTCTTCACTGTTCGAATTTCCTTGCTTTGATTATGAACCTAAAAAAACAAGCAACTGTCATTAACTTTTTTTTTTTCTTAACAATAAATTGAATTTAATTTTAACACAGAACTTTGAAGACAATTTTGAACAATGCGTTGTATTTTTGTTTTATCTTCATTCGAAATTAGCATTTGAAAACCATTGGAATTAAACAGTAGTAAAGATAATGTTTTGATACTGTGGTTCCTCAACTAGAATTTTTGTAGAAACTCACAGCTCTTTCTGGTAAACTCCTGCTCAGATTTCAGAGAACGATTTGAAATTATTTAACACAATTGATTTGCTTACCTTTACACGAACTTGGAATTCTTTTCCTAGAAGAACTTCATCTTTGAGCTCTAATTCACAAACCACGTCATTCTCAGCCGTCTTCTGGTAGATGTGTTTGGCTCTACTCTGGCTACGGTTCATAGCATTCATTACAACCATTCGTTCTTCTGCTGACACTGTAAAGGAAAATGTATGAAATTATCAGCTGTTTTCGAAGAATTAATCCCCCCCCCCACTCGAAAATAAAAAGTTTTTCATTGGTTAGTTTTGGATTGTAATTTCTACTTACTTTCTGGTTGTTTATACTGGTCAGTAATATCCTCTCTGTCATTGTTTCCAGCAAGCATTGGACCGGGTTTACGGGTACTGATAAATTTTCCAATTCTAAAGATTTAAAACAAACTTCAGTTATATGTTAAAAAAAAAGACTTATTTATCAAAGAATTATGCCTATCTGTAAAATTGTACTTATAAAACAAAAATTGCATATTTTTTTTAAATCTTCCTTTTCTGTTAATTATCAATTTAAGTTTTGTTGATTTCTTTATTATTTTTTTTTTTGATAGTAATTTAGTGAAAGAAACAAATGTAGTGTAGTTTACAAATAAAAGTTACCAAATAACTATACAAAAAATTAAGACAGAACACTCATTTAAATGTACAATTTTATAATAAACAGCTAGTTTCAAGTTTTAGGTTTGACGATTGCATCATATATAATCTTGATAGTTTCATTTTTTTCAGATTTGTATGTTTTAGAAGTTTTACGGTCGGCTTCTGATGAATTGTACTTAGGTCGATCTGCTTTAGGGAATAGACAACTGAGTTGTCCAACTTTGAATTAAACAGAATTGCAATAATTATAAGCTTGTCATTTTATTCTTGCATCTAAATTTGATATTCTCTCAACTATGAATACCAAACACATGACCTTGTTTGGCTGTCTTTGCTTACGTTATAAAGTATTCCTGAAACATAATAAACATAACAAACATAGAATAAGTAATAAACGTACCCACAGCCTGAAGGAAGCATGAAAAAGAGAATTAGAAATAGATATGTATTTTAAGTTAGAGTAAACATAGTTTAGCGTTCTTATATGTGCAGCATTTTTTTGCCTATCGTTTTGATGTTTAATAATATATAGAAATAAATTTACTCAGTGTTTTGTTAAATGAATATTGTCTTTTTAAAAATTTACATTTGGTTTGAATTACTTAAAGTGCAATGTAAGATTTGCTAAAATTGATAAAAGTAATTTTTAATCTTGTAGTTTTTTTTTTTAAAAAAAAGGCCAGACACATAATAATTAAAAAACATAAAAACACATTAAAATCTCGACCAGGTTTCGATCGGACCTGTCGATCTTTTACAAATTTTTAATCTTCTTTATTTTTTTCTCCGAATTTTCAAAGAAAAAAGATTTAGTCATTTCTTTTTGGCTAAAAAATAATGAACCTACAACATAATCAAATTGTTCGTCCTTTTCAAATAATCAGTTATGAGATTTGTCGAGAATTATGATAAATTATTTGAGATTATGTCTTTAGCCATTTTACGATTATCGTAGAGAAGTTTCATAGATTTTTTGTTTTTTTGAAATAATTTACATCATTTATTGAATTTTTCTTTTGATTTGAATGATAGAGAAATACTCGTATCATGATTAAAAGAACTTCTAATTGAAGCCTAACTTAATTAAATTGTAGTACTTTCGTTCATCTGATAATATTTCGGCTGACGGGTGGTCAACCTTTCCTTATTTCAAATGGTAGTAACATCAAGCCAAGAAATGCGTCACCCTGTATCGTAGCTGTGTCTTATTTTTATTATTTTTTTCTTTAATTTGAAAGAAGCACATTAATCCTGTTTAAGTTTTTATTATTTGGCTTAAGATGCTGTTGTTAAGAAGCAGCACAGGAAGTGGAAGCTCCTTTGATCAAAGGGCAGGAAGGACGATGAAGGACCATTCCGACGTTCGCCCGTGCTTAAATGACACCAACATGTAGTTAAAGAAATACTTGTTTTTATTATTATGAAATTTTATAATAAGAGTAATTTTCAAGTTCAAGATCGCTTATCTAGAAAAACTGTATAAGGTCTGGGTCAATGTTCTTACATAAAACATTTATATTTTCTAGCTTAATTTCTATTTAAGAAATATATGAAGAAATTTCTATTTAATTTCTTCACAGATTAATTTTAGAATTGAAATCTATGGATCGTTTTATAATACTTTAGGATCAAGAAATGATTAATAGTGTAAATAACTTGTTTATGTGAACAAAAATGGTGTAAATGTCAAATCTATAGTTGGAATCATGAAAACGGAATTATTAAAGAAATTAGTCTGTAAAATTATTGCTGTTATTACAAGATCCTTACGCTGAATTGTCCAGATCAATATACTGTAGAGGCTTATCTGGTCCTTGATGCAACCAATAGACTTTATCAGCATTCACTTCAGCAAAAATGAAGGACGTATCATAACCAAACCCTACTTCTCCTTTACGGATAGCAACCAGAGAGGCTGGGCCTGCACGGAAAATACCTTAAAAAAAAAAAACAAAAAAAAAAAACAATTTATTTGGACTGTAAATTAATTTTTTACCTAACTCTAATTTTTTTAAAGAATATGTTAAACTCAATTTACATATCTTTTCATATATCATAAAACATTTTAACAGAATGTTCAATTATGCAATGCTCATCGTAAACACACACTTTTGAGACTTATTTGATATTTTTTATAATTACAGCTTATATTCATGAGGACTGG
>JAFIDM010000003.1:48911730-48925317 GCA_023159025.1 Thereuonema tuberculata
TATCAAATAAGAATGTTCAATTATTTTGTTTGGACCCATTTCAATCGAAGGTAGGTCCACTATTACATTTCTACAGTATTATAGTTAAAGTTTTCCATAGTTTTGTTATGGCCTTCAGAAATGTTGGTTTTTTTTTTCTTAACACGGGATCCTTTCGGTGTACGTGAATCCCTCGCTGATTCAAACTGTTTGCTGATATTTCGAAAATTCTCTTCTGTATCTAATGAATGTTTGAACGAATTTCTTTTTTCCCTTTACAGATATCAATGGAAGAGTTTCATTAAGTGTAATTCAATAACTAGTTTCAGTAAAAAAATGCTCCCGCGCACATTACAGTGATGCTGATGATAAATAATGCATTTTTATTTTTTCAAAAAAAAAATAATAATTAAAATAAAGAATTTAGAGAAATTTATCGTGCAAGAAATTATTCAAAACAGACACCAAGGCTGCATATGAATAAACAATAACTCCTTTCGAGTCTATCATCAAGGGAATCGGGAACGACCATTTCGTCCTTCTTGGGACTCATCAGTCCGATCCGCCCTCCCCGATGACAAACCCAGAAAGGCGTGAACATAAGTGGAATTCACATCCGCGCCCACAAAAACAAAAAAAATCAATAAAAAATGAGTGCTGTAGTGCACCCCAAAAAAAAAAAAACCTTTTTCCTAATAATTTGTAGGAGTTAGAGGCTTTTTAATTGAAAAGAAACAAACAACAAAAGGTAAATTAACCTAAATAAAGAAATTTAACGCGCAGAAAATTTTTCAAAACAGAATAATTTAAACATCATTTCAAATCTGCTTAACACTTCATCAGTAATTAAAGAGAAAAATTCCGCTTTTCAAGAAATATTACTCGTAGCAAAATAATTTGATCGCAGACAAATCACGCATATTTGTTTGTTCTAGCATTATTTTCCTTCAATATTTTTTGTTAATCTTATGTTATAAATACAAAATAGTCTAAAACTGATGAATCCCATGATGCTTACCTTCACTCTTTTCCTGTGGCGTAGCATCAATGGCTTGCCATCCACCATAACCACGGGGAAGATCCGGTCTCATCATCCAGCAGTCGTTCCATACGTGAAAATTCCTGGTTTTACAACAGAAACGTTAAAAAGTCAAAATTCACATTGACACTTTAATTTGCAAGACACAATGCTACAAATAATAAAATTGTAAATAACGAGTTTTGATTTGCACTGAAAGAATGTTACCAGACAGAATCTCTGTCGAGTTCTTTGACGTGTTTTCCTTTCTCGTTGAAATGGAGGTCAATAGTAATACTAGTGTCAGTGTCATGAGCTGAAGCGAAGTTGGTGACAGATCTCGCTGGAATACCCAGGGCTCTCAGTACTAACAAAAAAAACAAGAAAAAGAAATTTCAGCTCAAAATATTAAAAAAACTTAACGCATATTCATTTACTTCATTACTAGAATTGTCATTTTTTGTTGACGTTATTTTTTCCTATAAGAGAAACGAATCCAAAAACATAATAGCAATATGAATCAAAACATAATAGCAATACTTTCAGATTTCTTTATTACGAAGTCACGACGAAGACTACAATACAGCAATTAGAAGGAAAAACAGAATTGCTTTTGTGATTTTCTAGTTACCGGTACTTCATAATGAACATCATTATTTTTAAATCCTCCAAAATAAAATTTAAATCACACGAGAAATCAAAAAAACGCCAGTAATTGAATTCATCTAATTCCATCTAATATTTTTTTTTAGAATTTGTGACAGATCGAAGACCATTAAACATATGAACTGTCATAGAATTCCAAGACTGTAAATTCGCTATGAATTCCAATACATTCCTAATTTTAAAAAGTAAAAAAAGAATATATTTGAAGAAAATCAAAATAAATTTAAATAAATTTCATACGTGTACATTCTAAGCAACTGAATAATTTTACTATATTTACCAGTTGTAGTTACTCCTGAAAATACCCAGCACTGTCCGTAGCGAACCGGTGCTCCTGCGTTGTCGTGCCACTGCTGCAAGATCTGTACACTACCTTGCCAATCAGTTGGTGGGGTTCCATCTTCATAATCACCTGACCAGTTACCAATCAGAACACCCTGGTCATCGTTTGCATTAACCTACAATCAAGTTATAACAGTTTGATATTTTAATTTTTTCCCAACAATTAGAACAGAAATTAAGATATGAAGCTATACGAAAAACAATGTTGAATGTTACATTATCAGGGACACATTCATTGATTTTGAATGACGCAGCTAAATGCGTTATTTTGCATAAAGCATCTGAAACAGACTTAAACTTCAGTTAACCCTATTCATTCAAAGCCTATCCTCCAATGAAAGCAATGAATGGTAAGGGGAAGACTTCTTTCTCTCTGTCTCCAAATTCCCGACTAAACTCAACTTTTAAAAATTTAATAAAGCAGAAGTTAATAATTGAGACTAAGTTGTAATGAATATGTTTATTGGCTTGATCCTTACCATTGCTGATACAGTTCTTGATACATAAACTGGGCTTCCTCTGTGTGACATTGTCATCTTGGCATAGTCTAAGAGAATCATCGCTGCATCTAAAACGTTATGCTCGTACTAAAATAGAGATGAACAATAAATAGTATAGTTTAGGAGATATTACTTCATTTGGACAATTAACTTTTTACTAATTAACTGAACTTTTTACTGATTAATGTATTCTAAAGTTATTTACATAAACGCTTTGTAGGTGGGTATACTTTCTGCAAAAACAAAGTTAAGTGATTGTTAATGAAGACCTTGTCTGTGAAATATTACCTAAAACAAAGACAGATTTGTCAGCAGTCGTGGCTATTTAAGTTGGAACCGTGACTTAGATTTCTCCAAAGTCTTGTTCGTTAGGTGAATATGTAAGTTTGTTTGTTTCTCCTCAACAAGAATATTAATAAGCCTAAGTTCCTTTAAATATATATACTCTGATGATTTTAGAAAGCTGTACTTAAATGTTCCAGAACAATAAGATTTTGTGAATTTAGAAAGTTTCAGATTTGTTTTATTCTCAAAATAGTTGGAGAGCTTTGTTTAGGTCTCTTACCAATATTTCTTGGAGATTTGGTATTTTTTTTTTGTTATTGCATCAAAACAAAACAAAAAGACAAAAAGCGTATTTATAATCATTGTAATGTAGTTACGTAGAACTTCAAAAAAAAAAAAAAACTATTGTTAAAAAACCCTAAGGCCTAAATATTCTGAAAAGATATTTAAAGTAACTGTAAGCCTTGTGTAATTAGATAATTGTTTAAAGTAACTGTAAGCCTTGTGTAATTAGAAATACAATATAAATTTCTATCAGAACAGCCATTTCGTAGACTCTCGTCACCTCTTCAAGTCATTTATTTCACTGAATGAAACCTTATTTTAAATTAAAATGTATTAAACACAAATATATATTCTTATGTGAATATATATATTTTCTTATGTGAACTTCGTAATCAGTTTCTATGAGCTGTAGATTTATTTGGGTCTTATTCGATTATTTTAGATGTAAATTTTCCTTCTTTGTCCATTCTGCACTATTTTTGTATTCTATCTTACATTTCAGCAAGTGTGGACTTGTGATATTTGTATTTGTATTTGTAGTAGACCAAATAGTACCGGAATGTCCAATCTTTCATTCCTCTTCTTCTTCCATCCATTTTATCCATATTTTCCTCTAAAATATCTACAGTTTCTGATTCTTCTTTTTCAAAGACTATGGCATAATTCAGAAGGAACTTGTGCTTATAAATTTTTATCTTTTTACATTAGCAAGCCTATTATAATTCATTTAGAATAACAGTCTTTAGAATTCCTTAAGAATATTCAGTAAAAATTAACAAAAATTAGCCTTACAAATTTCTAACTTAATTTCTGAGTTGCTATTAATAATAGCTATGGAAGACATTCTTAACTGTATTATGAATTAATTACCTATTAAATCCTTGATTTTCTTACTATCATTTCCATAAAAATGACTTGGGGAAATAGTCTGGTAGGCTCTATTTCATTTTTTCAGAAGTTTCGTGCAGTGATTCAGTCCAATTTGTAAAATGGCAGAACTTGTTGTTACTCTGTCGTAGTTCAGCCTCTGTCCTTCCTAAGTTTGTTGTAGTATTTCGAGTTAATCAAAATTCGAAGATCATTATTTTCTTAAGCTTCCCATGTAACTACATATCATGTCCCCGTAACAATGTTCTCAATTCTACTTCATTTTTCTTTATTTCCTGTGATAAATGTTACCTTATTCTAACAAGGATATCATTAGAAGTATTTGGTAATGTTTCATATACTTTCAATGGAGGCTTCGGTTTTCTACTGAAAAATAATTAAGTAAAAACACAATTAATCTCTTGCCAAGCACACTGTGTTGACTTATTTTAAAGATGATTTTTTTACTCCTTATTGGACTATTCATTTCAGTTTATTTCTAAATTTCTAAATTAAAGTCATCTATTTAATATTTTCAAGTCTTCAAATTCCGGCACCATTTTATAGGTTGCTCAATATTCTTGTTCGAAAAAAAAAAATTAAATATTCAGTTAACGAACAAAGCATTGGAGAAATCTGAAGTCACGGATGTAGCTGACTAGCCACGACTTCTGACAAAACTGTCATTCCTTGAGGTAATATTTCATAGACAAGATCTTCATTAGCCAGCGTTTAACTTTATTTTCAAACCATAATTTCAGAAAACACACATACATATATACATACTAAATGTTTGCATCTTAAATGTTCGTCTTTAAATGTACTCATTTTTCAAGACTGTCACTATTCACAAGAACTGTCATAGTAACAACAGACAAAAGAAAGATATTGTTTGAAAATATATCGAAAAGAACTAGACTTTCATGTAACGTAAAGAAACTAAAACGATAATATAAAAATAAACGTTAGTAATACTGCTAACATCTTGGTTCTGAACAAGCAACTCTATTAGAACTGTTAAATAGAAAAATCTTCATTTTTAAGATCAGCAGTTTAAGGAAAAGTTTAATTATTAACAAACCTGACCAAAGCTCCAGACGCAGGGCCGGAAATTGCTGGCTACTCCTCTCCAGATTTTCCCGACATCATTTAGAACATATTCATTTCTCCAAGTCTCATTCTCCATATAAACCTGATCGTCTAAATATAAGTAACAATAACATTACAAAAATAAAAATTTTATTACATTATTTCACCTTCACTTAATTAAACATAAAAAAAAATCAAATAAATAAAGCTTTGATCTCCAAATTGTTAACTAATATTCAGAATAAATTTGTAAGTTTTGTATTTTCACGTGCATAAATTTCTAATTAAAAAGTAACAAATAAAAAACCTTTTTAAAGCACAATTTTTTAAAAAATTATGGATATATTTACAATAAAAACATACATACAATAGAAAGCTTTTCGGCCATTTTTGCAATGTCCATGGATATTTGAATGATTAAGTGCCATCTTTTCTGTAGTTTTCTGTAATAGTTAACGAATCAGGGGTGTATATATGGGGGGTCGAGGGCCCCCTCCCCGAAATAATGAAGGTATGTCCTCCAACGTTTTTTTTTTTTTTTTTTTGGTTTAACAGATAGGTTTTCATGGTTTTTTTTTTTGGTTGAATAGATTTTTTGGCCCAGGCCCCCCCCCCCCCAAATAATGAAGGTTTGTCCTCCCAACGTTTTTTTTTTTGGTTGAACAGATAGGTTTTCATGGGGTGTCTACTTAAAATTACTTAACTTAACCTTACATTAATCTTGGGCCCCCCCCCCGAAATATATTCTATATACGCCACTGTAACGAATAGTCGTCTTTGGAGCCAGTAGATGGATGTTAACAATCCCTGTAGACATTTCAAAGCGAGGTTTTCTGCTTTTCATATTTTTTTTTTCATTCAGAAAATCATTTTGACTTAATTTTACGCTTTATTTCATACTTAAGAGATCTCCTTTATACTAATTCCCCCATTTTGTTTTTTTAAACTTTTCTTGTCAATGAATTATCTTCGTCAAGTATAACGTTCCTAAATCTTGAAAGGCATGAATCTCGAAAACCAGAATAAAAACATTGAACATAAAGGCCAATTTCGACCTTACATTTTCTTACCTCTGCACCAAGGATTAAAAATAATGTAAATATTATGGCAGGAATATCTGTTCATTAAGGGTTGACTTGGAATATTAGGACGGAGATCTTCCTTGCGAATTGTACGGATTTCCATTGACCAAATGCCAACGATGCAATCTGAAAGAAACAGAACAATCCAAGTTAATGAGTTATTGTACATTTCAGTATTGTTTTGCTTTGTTAAATCATTTTTTTTTATTAGACTCCGGGAAGTACTTTTACTATGTATTTTTTGTTTTGTTTTTTACTATTTCTTTCTTTCCTTTTTTTGTTTTTGTTTTGACTTTTTTTTATTATATATAAACACATATAACTCGAAGAATAAAATATTTTCATTTTTAGGATACCAGGGAATTTTTGATACGAGAAATATTTTGTAATGTGATTTAATCACACACACACACACATTTATACACATATATGTACTCTTATATACATATTTAGAAGAATATGTAAATAAAAAAAAGCAAAGACAATACTAGTATTTATGTAATTTAAAATTAAGATAAAAAACTTTCGGTATTTATAAAAAAGTAAAGAAAAAGAAGAATCCAGATCCATTTTCTTAAAAAGGGTTTTTCTTTTTAAGTTTTGATGATGTTGTAATATGTACTATTCATTCTTGAATAATTAAATATCCAATAATAATTCACCTGGTGGAGTGATCACAGTCACTGGAATGTTACGCCCTCTCTTGGCTGCTGTAAGAGCTGCTGCCCAATAATCTCTCCGTTCCAATCTGTCAATTGCAACAGGAACAAGCACTTCAGTGCCTTTACTGATTTTCGGCTCTTTGCCTGGAAAAGAAAAAAACAGAGAGGGATTATATTTTATAAATGTTTTGGATTTGCAAATATTAATTAAAAAAAAAGTAATTTTTTTTAAAGTACTAGACGGCTGCCCGTCGCTTTGCTTTGGAAGCTTGGCATATAGAACGAAAAAAAAAAAAAAGCAATTTGTTTATTCACAAAAACGAATTACATTAAAGTAAAGTTTATTTATCAAAGTAAAGTAAAACCTAAACTACAGCTAAAACTACAAATAAAGTAAAGTTTAATTCTAAAAAAAACATGCAATAGACTATTGAAATCCATTTGTAACAGTCGGGAATTTGTTGCCTGGCAACGCTCGTGCAAAATTCCATTGTTGCGGACCGGGTGATCAAACAACAATACTCCTGTTGCCAGGCAACGTGCGTGCGAATTATTGCGAAATTCAATTGTTGGCGGACGTACGCACATCCACACTCACATTTTTTTTAATAATACAGGTTTATCGATATTTATTTCTTTACTTTGTTTTCTGGAATTTTCAATTTTTTTCTTTTTTATTATTATTTTGTAGCGATCGCTTATTTTTGGATATAATTACGTTTTATTTGCTATATATCCTTCACTATGTTCTTATATTTCTATATGTTATTTTCTCTTCTTACTGTATTTTACTAAAGACATATAATCTTAACAAAACAGTACAGAACAAATTTTAAATTCAAATTAAAAAATTAATAACAACATTTAACTTATATTTAACTTACTTAAAAAAAAAATAGCTTAAAGCTTAAATTCAAGCGAATATTTCTTCTCAGCTTTTTTTTTTTTTTTTTCTTGATTTATGGAAAGATACAGCAGTGTAATTACTTTTTTCCACTCCGAACATGAAAAGCAGGTCAAAACTTAAAGATTCATGTGTCTGTCGTAAATTATTGATATAAATTAATTTAGTCAAATAATTTATGTAAAGAAATATTTTAATTTTCTTTAATTTTTTTTTTAATCATAAGACTTCTTTTTCTTATCAAAACATTTTAATAATGTATAGTTTCATTAATAGTCTAGTAATTATATAAATCTTCCGTATTTTATATATTGCAGTTATAAATGCCCTTTTTTTAAATTTTATTTTATCTGTTTTTTTTATTTTCTAGTTATTTTAGATAATTGTGCTTTAATGTATTGTATTAGCTTAATAGAAGGTTTTTTTTTCGATGATCTGTTGATATATTATAGCCATTTTTCTAATTTGAGCCAGATGCCTTACGACGCTCTGGGTGGAGTTCAATATGGTTGGAATTGGGATAATGAGATGAACATATTGTCTGGCAGCCGCGCCCGAAGACAAGATATTAACTAAAAGAAGTATTCATATCCCCCATTCTTATTAAAAATGTAGCTTGTTAATCTTTTCAGTGAGCGTTGTCTATTTAAAAATGTAATTTTACTAAATGAATTTCTTAATAATTTATTTTTAGAATAGGCACATGAAATGCCCATAGGCTTATACAAGCAACACTTTTGAATTAGATCTGCTGTGATTCATCCACTGCTAAACTGATCACGTAACCTAGCGAAACCTATCTATTAAATACTCTTTAATTGCACGGTAGCTGCTAATAAACTTCTTATCAAATTATATCATCTTTCCAATCAATCATGTTTAGAGAACATGTAAGTAAATCGAGGTATCAATTTCACATTCGATTTGGTTGAGTAAGTCATACACATACACACACACAAAAAAAAAATAGCCAACAAAAAAAAAAGCAACAACAATTCCTTTTAAATGAAGCTTGGAACCGGGAAGATGAGAATACATTCGACACGAGAGCAATTGTAAACATTCTTAAAGCATCACGTGATTAACAGGATGTCAGATCAAAGATAATAACTTCAATGACAGTTCTTATATGGTTAGCCGAGGCTATTAGTTCGATTAGGTTTCTTTACAATAAAAATCCTCGAGTCTTCTATTATATGTAATTTTCATTCAGTTTTCATTTTTTTAACCTTACAAAGGCAGTTATTTTGTAAGCGTTTGATTGAGAATCTAAATATGAATCTGTTTTGAACAAATTCAATCAACAAATGGACGTTTTATCTACAATTATCATAAACTAATCTATTTATATATAGGACTTAAATAATGGAGCTTTTCTTTGGCCACAGAAGCGTTAAGTATCTCTGTTTTAATATAATATTTAGGAGCTTCAAAGGGAACCTATTTGAAAAATTATTACGATCACAGATTTAGTGAATAAAAATAAAAAAAATATTTTGTTTCGTGACGCAATGAACCAAGGAATATCTTGAATGTTTACGAATCTGTGTTTAACACGAAATCTATCCTATATTCTAAAAGTTCTCGCTTTCCGGAATTTTTAATATTCGTGGGTCTTCTAATCAGTTCATCGTTACATTTACATTAACTCTTTTCACTGAGATTTTTGCATTTTTTTACTTGTTATTAGATACTTATTGTCTATCATCTTCAAATTTTTTTTTCAGCTTGACTTCAGCTCACCTTTGCTGCTCCTTTTTTATCATCAACTAGGCCATCTCCCGTGTACATGCGCTTGTTTTTCTATATCACATAGAATTTGGTTGTAAGAATATTATATTTAAAATATTGCAACGTTTCGGCAATTATATTTAAAATTGTCATTTTCGAATTACAAATAAACAGACGGATCGGAAATAAATAAACAAATCTTGAAGATTAAAAAAAAAAAAGGTTGAATACATTCATTATTGATGGGGGGAAGGGGAAGGAAACATAAGTCAAAAAACAATATAAAGTGAATTGTACGCCGTGGCCTAATGGATAAGACGTCTGACTTCGGATCAGAAGGTTGCAGGTTCGATTCCGTCGCGGACGATTTCATTGTAAAAATTATTTCTATTTTCCATTCTCACAGGAAATTGCGCCGGACAGACAGACATAACAGAGAAATAAAAGATTTTAGTTATATAGATTGTGTACATCTGTACTACCCTAATATCATAATCCTTTTAAATAATTTCTTATGCAAAGCACGGGCTTCTCTATCTTCTTTCCATGTTCGTTTTGCTTCCTTGTTCTTTACCCTCTTTGCACATTTTTCCATCACACACACAAATATTATCTATTAAGTTTTTTGGGAAAAAATTGGAAGATATTATATTAGCTCTACCGTCAATTGTATTCAATCTATATTACTAAAATCTTTTATTTCTCTGTCTGTCTGTCCGGCGCAATTTTCTGTGCGAATGGAAAATAGAAATAATTTTTACAATGAAATTTCCGCGACGGGAATTGAACCTGCAACCTTCTGATCTGAAGTCGGATGTGTTACCCATTAGGCCATAGGGACTACAACTCTTTTCATACTGTTTTTTATATTTCATATCTCCGCAATTGTTGTGTTGTTGTTGTGCCCCAATGTTAGTGCAACAATGGAAAACGGTTTTTCATTTCAACGAGGAAGTCGACAAATTCAAAATGAGCATTATTGAACTTCAAAATAATGCGTTAACTGCTTTCTTTGGAATCGAGTTTTGTTAGATTATCTTAAATTTTATTTTCTTCTTATTATTACTTTTAATAATTGAACTGTACCTTATTAATATATTTTTGTAAAAACAACTAAACTTATTGATTCACGTGTTTTTGAAATTTGTTTAAGCTTCCAACTATTTTGTTTTGTTGTACTTATTCCAATTTTATTATGCTTGAAAAAGAGATGGCTTGAAAAGAGTCTTGAAAACTTCAAAATGTTGCTTTAACCCCTTTCATTGGAATCGATTATTCTTGGATTATCTCATATAAACCATCGTTTTATCATCGACAATCAATTAGTATCGAAATGGACAACGAGAGAAAGGATGAGATCTTTTCAAAGAACTGTTAATAATGTCGTAATCTCGGCCATTCTTGACTACAGGTAAAATTTGTCTGAAGTCTCCGCCAAAGAGGAAAATTTGTCTAGATTCACAAGTCATCAGAATTTGGTTATCTTCACTCGAAAGAATAGTCACAATCAATTCGTCGCCAGGAGTATCGTATATAAGCTATGATCTTCATTTAACATCTATATCAACCAACGTCCATCTAAATAAATCTCTTCTTCAAATATCTATACCGAACAATCTGTACACGGGAGATGGCCTAGTTATATAAAATAAAGAAAATTATTCAAAATTCATGTTTTTTTTTCTCTTTTTTTTTTTATATTTGTTCTTAAAAAAAATACACAATAGCTCTTATTCAATTTCAATGCTTCAAATATTTTTTTTAAAAATACATAATTAAGGTTCAACATCCAATCCATATAATAATGTCAAACTTATGTCAAAATTTTTGTCAGATGCCTGATAGGTAAGAGAAAAATGCAACGATGACTTCCTTTTGCCTTTCGAAGGGCGTATAAGTTTTAAACATAGAAAAGAATATGAAAGAAAGTTAACAATGTGTCTAGATGATTCTTCAGATGCTGAACCAGATAAGATGGTGAAAGAAATACATATATCTTACCCGGAATTTGAAAAAAAAAATCACGTAACAGGCTGTTTAGACAATCCGAAGTGCTTGGGACCGAGAACACTTCGGATTGTAGAATTTTGGCATTGTAGAAAGGTGACAAAAAAAAAAAAAGGTGACTACCTAGATTTCCTGTTGAAAGAAAAGCCAGAAAATTTCCTTGATTGTATGAAAGTCCCATACCATTATCATCAGTTTATTTTTCTAATTTTTCTTATCATTTTCCTTGGGCTAATCCCTCAGCGCATTCAAGGAGAATAAATGCGTACATGAGAATTCACCACATAGACAGGAACCATCTTGAAAAGTTCCGGATTTCGGAATTCCGGATGAGTGATGCTCAACTGTATTAAATACAGATTAACAGTCAATGTTAAATATAACAAGCAAACTATTTTATTAGATGTGATTAATTCGCATTTTTTAGTTTTTCGGCATTTTATTTCATCTAACAATTATTCCGTTTTATATTATTGAACTACTTTATGTTATTTAATAGAATATCAAATAGTTAGAAGTCAAAATTATAAGATTGAATACAAATAAACCTCGAGAGCATCATCTGACGGACTCCGATTCCCAACACATGCGCGACATTGTCATACTATAATTTTTTTCGAAGATTTCATTAACAAATTCCCAAAAATTTCTAATATGCAAAATTGTACAGTGACTGAAATCATTTGTGAAATCCTCTGGACAGTATTTTTTTCTTCTTCGTCTATTTAGGTTTCTTTCCTTTGGAGTTTCGCCCGTTATTCTGAAATCCACAATAACGGATGGATTGATTTTATCCGGGTTAGCGCTTCAGTAGCAACTAATCTCAATCCATTAATCCGTAGCTATTAATAGTAGTTTTATCAATAGCCCATTATTTACTCTTTAATCTTCAAGGTCTAAGAAAACATTAATCTGGGCCTAATTAGTCTCTTGAAATGATAAAATCTGAAATGTGTCAAAATATTCAATGGAATTCTTATTTATTGGACAGGAAACTATAAACAAACTAGAAAATACAGATTAAATTCATATATTTCTACCTCCTCTTGTTCCGTGACAGACAGACGGTATAAATAAAGCTTTTGCACCATTAACGCTAAAATGTAATATTTTTCTTATTCTCGAAAAATCACTTGTCGAAAATAAACAAATAAAACAAACCATTTCGTTTCATTTTCTTTTATAAATATATGTTTTAACAGAACTTTTTTGAAACAGGCATATTAAAAATTGCTTTTCAGACGTAATTATTTTTCTTAATTGAAATGCAGGATAGTCTATTAAAAATCATTGATTATTTATGATTAGGCTTTCCTGTATTACAATCATGAAAGGTGTTTTTATTCTATATGAAACCCATGTGGAAATCATTTCTAATATCATTTTCCCCCATAATAAAACAAAATAATAAAAAAAACAACATGCGTTATAAAATATTGAAAAAAAAAAAATGTTTCACAGATATGTCTTATTGTGAGTTTAGTAGTCGAGTGGTTTAGGCTACGGACTGTAGGAGCCTGGGTTCAATTCACGATGGTGGTCGGGGATTTTTTCCATCTTTATTTCTCCTCCAGATGGACCCTGGGGGTCACTCAGCCTTCTGTCAAATGGCTACCGAGTTTTCTTACTCGGGACTTAAAAGTGGTCAGGCCTTAACTAGTCCCGTTGATCAAGAATCGCTGGGAGTCTTAACGCACCCAAGAGCCTGCAAAGCCTGTAAGGTTACGGCTTAACACGCCTTATTAACACATGCTCAGAAGCCAATCAGTGTAAGTCATTTTGTTTTAAATTGAAATTTTTTCTGTAAGTCATACTCTAATGTTTATACTTTCGGTTGACAAAGTGCCCAAATCACTCCTCCAAGTTTATAGTTATGTTATCTTTCAATAAAAAATTCATTCTTCAAATTTACAAACATTGTTTTTTGGTACATAATTTTAAAAAACCTATTTCATTTTTTGGTTTATTGACTTACACTGATTGGCTTCTGAGCAGTCCATATAATAACTCAAATATTTTATTATAAATCATAATTTTAATTTATCCTTACATGTCGCTTATATTCACTGATGTATATTTTCAAAATATTTGTTTTGAAATAAAAACGATTATATGTATAACCAAATCCACGAAATTTAAGATATTTAAAAATTATGAATTAAAAAAAAAA
>JAFIDM010000003.1:48929375-48952909 GCA_023159025.1 Thereuonema tuberculata
TTTTTTTTTTTTTTGATACACCAATAACTTTGACAAAAATGTACGGAGCACAGAACTTTATATTTTGACAAAAACCTTATTATTTTATAAATTTGGCAAAAGAAAAAGTATATCCTTTTGGTATCTTGGTTTAAAAAAACGGTATTGTATAAAAGGATATTTTAAAAAAGATATTTGGAAAGTCATTTCAAATAGGAATTAAATATTGTAAGATAAAGTGAAATCTGTATTCACATTACAAATTCTTTTAGTCTTTTCGTTGATGATGTAGTTGTTAATTTTTATTATAGGACAAAAGTCTCTTTCTGAAAATGAAGTTGTAGATACCACTTCTTGAATAAGTAGATAACTGCGTCGGCGTATGTTCTACAATTATTAAGTGCGCACGTAAAATATTTCCTTAAAAAGTGAAGTTGATTCCAATATTTTGCATTTATATCTTCATTTCAGTTTAAATGTTATTAGCATTCGTGAAGTTACCCAAATATTTATTTTGTTTTTGTTTTTTTCTCTGAGTTTTATTTATTTGTTTCATTCATTTTTACCAAACATTTGCCAACCTCAACATTTATATGTGGACAGGTGATATTTTGTTGGACTGTGGTAATTAGGATAACCGCCAGATAAGGTAATGCGTAGGACATCGTTGATGTAAAAACTCGGTGAACTACTGGTCCAACTAATGGCTCTCCAAACAAAGATCTACGACTTCTCTAACTGTTCTAGATCTCACTTCTACCCACAACACCTCCGAACACGGATGTGATGATCATCGATTCCATGTAAACTTGGGCTCGTTGTTCCAGACAATTAGTGCCATTGCTTATCCCGATTAGCTTTAAGCCCACAGCTAAAGTTCGAATAAATCCGACAGCGATCGACCAATGGACGCTGGGGAGTCCTTTTAAGTTGTGATTTATCTGACAAAGGATCACTCTATAAGTTTTAAGTCTTCAGAAAAGCTCTTAGAAGTACAGATGCGACTTTGTTAAAATGGCGGAGAATAATTGATACGAAAGAAGGAACACATCTAAAGGAATCGAATTCAAACTGTGGAAGCTTCTGATGTCACTCGACCACACCAGATAGCCTAAGGTGTAATCCAATCTCCTGATAAGTCATTCCGCTTGTGATAGGAATTCTTTAAAGAGGACTTCCAGTTCAGCACTTTCAGATGCTAACTAAATTTGTGGTTGTTCGGGAACAGCAATGACGTCTGTCCAAAAAACCTGATAATATGCTTTTACTTTGCCCATCTAAAGTCACGCGAACACCATGCAATTTTTCAGCAATTTAGTCGTCCGATTTTGACGTCACGAGCTGATATAATCAATAAACGGGCTCAAAACTGCTCGTGACGTCATAATCGGACGACTAAATTGCTGAAAAATTGCATGGTGTTCGCGGGGCTTAACGATTTCTAACCCTTTAAGATACTTACATTGCTATTCCGAGTTCTGTCACTGTGATCGAACAGCTTTCTGTTCCAACTGTAAGTTGGACTATAGATTATCACCCACACTTCGCAATCAATTTCTGCGATCATTTTTTTTTTTTTTGTAGATTGCAAAGAAAAACAAAGCTAATATAGCGCAGAAGTAATTGTTCTTTTACTCTTGGATCTGATTTTAATAATGTAATCATTGCGTGCAGCCTAGATTAATCCATTATGAACGGGTCACCTGCTAAACATAAAATTTGTTGTTAGTATTTTATTGAGTGAAAGACCTGTACTTACCATTTGAAAAAGGTTAAAACATATTTCAACGGACTATGTAAAGAAACGAGACATTCTGTATTCGTTGTCTACTTCCCGATTTAATCACTCTAATGCTTAGCCACTATCTTTATATACAAATCTCAAATGTAACAGTCAGAAAAATCTAAAAAAAAAAATGCAATAAATAAAGTAAAGAGAACGTTGAAATAAAATTGATAATCACTCACCCACTTGGAAAGCCAGCATAATTGCATCGATTTCAGCATTGAAGTCATTTTCAAATTTGATGGTGAGGTGAAATTGTTGTCCTCTGCGAACCACCACCTGGTTGCCTCCCAGACGGTTGAGTTCAAACTTGTCAGTGCGATGGGCTCGCCCGTTCTCCCGGTGACGCAGATCGACACTGGCTACAGTGGGAATAGGCCTCCGTTCACCATACTTATCCACGAACGCATAGGCAAAGGATCCTTAAGAAAAAAGGAGAATACATAAATATCAAATCAGTTTTGTCTTAAGTAAATATTAGATTTTAAAAGAGTTTTAACGTATGTTAAAATTAATTTGATAAAAAGATAAAAACCCACAAATGATCACATGTTAAAATATTTTAAAAATACTTAAAATTTTTAAATTTTAAAGTTTATTTTAAGTATTTTTAAAATATTTCAACATGTGATCATTTGTATGGGTTTTTATCTTTTTATTAAATATTAGATTCTAATCTAGATATAATAAACCTGATCGTTTATTTATCTATTTATTTATTTATTTATTTTTTTTCTGATTTAACTGGATGTTTAAGATAGTTTATCTGAGAGAATTAGCTTTTAAAAATCCCAAACTAAAGAGATTGCTAGGATTAAGAAAAAAATCACATAAAAACTTTTTATTTATTATTTTCGGTACTTACGTACTAATGCCACCGCAGCCGGAAGTGAAGCCTACTTCTGAAGCCTATGCTTCGTTATTTATCGTTGAATTTGCAATGGCTGGAAATAGTTGGGTTATTTTTCAATACATACATCCTGCAGCTAAGCCAACCTAAATTAACCTAACCTAATCCAAAATTTATTGGGATTAAAATGTGCCTTATGGAAATAATGTGCCTTAGGGAAGTTAATTGTGGCTAACCTAATCATAATTGTTTTTGGTTGAAAATTTGAAACAATACTGCTCTTTATTGGCTGCGGTGGCGTTAGGTGTAGATTGGCGTCACTTCCGCCAAATCTGTAGCTGCGGTGGCGTTAGTACGTAAGTATCCTATTTTCTAATATACTGAACTTTATATCAAACTACGTTTATTATTATCTTTAAATTGTCCCGATTTCATTTATTTTCTTTATTTCTTTACACTTACTATCCCTAGCACTGAGGATTTGCGATTTAGAATTTCATCTTTCTTTTGTTTTTATAGACAATTTATTAATAAGATTAACCATTTTCATTTTGCAAATCTAAATTTCCATTAACTCAATTTTTACGACATCTAATTTTTTACAGTACTCTTTCTTTTTTCTGTTTTTTAACAGCTTCTCGAAATATATTTGAAATTTAAACAGGAATAGTAATAACAATGTGAGTGTAGAATTTCACAAATTGATAACTATCATTATTAACCATAAACTCATTAACAATTATTTCTATCGCAAAATCACTTATACTTAATTACTTTGTCACGATTTTTTTTTTAAACAGAATATAAAATAATATCAAACTGAAAAAGAAATTCTTATCTACAGAACTATTGCTGCTCCTACAATTATTTTAATTCCATTCTTGAAATCTAATTAAATATTATGTTTTATGAATGAAAATTTACATAAGGATATTAATTCCTTTGACACAATTAGATATTTCTTTGAAAGTTAATATAAATCTAACAAAATGGCAACCAAGGAAGACACAAGCGAAATAGTTTTGCCATTTTTTTGAATGAAACCCTTAAACCCTACCCGGGGGTCCTCCAAACCCCAACCCTGGGTAGTAATAGTGTTTCTCCTAGGATGGGTAGGGTTTGAAGGTTAAATTCCTTATTAATGTAAATCTAGTTAATCACTTCTTTGGTGTGTCCCTTTCAAAGCTTCCTCGGGTTTTAAAGAATATATTTAGTTATATAAAGTACTAGTATAAAGCCTAAACTAAACAGGAACTAAAAAAAAAAAACTTATTATTTAGGACCAACGTCCGACTCATGTTCTATCATTGCTTTAATTATTAGATAGACAGTCGTATATCTGATTTCAGTAGCACATCCACAAGTTGATTACTAGGGAAATATATTGAATAATGATAAGGATTTTATGCAAAAGTATTTAGGTGCTACGTTTTAACTATAAAAGATATTTTTAAACAATAATATTGAGTAACTTACACATTGTATAAATTAATTTTTAATATTTTTAACTGGCAGTTAAATTTTTTAATAGTTATACTGAATTGGAAAAAGATTATATTCTCAGATCCCCTGCACTTTCTTTTCTACGCCATCATCTAATCTAAAGACAAATACATCGTCTTTCGAAACACGGCCAATAACGAAAAAGGAAATCTGAATTGTAATTAAATAATTTTCCCATAAGATTGAATCGATTCTGTAATTACATATGTACATTATTTCTAACTTTCATCAAATGTACTCATCCTTTTATTTTTCTCATCTGAGACAGGAACATCCTGATTATAAATTCAGTTTCGGATGTGCCGTGCTTAGCGTATAAGGCCTGCAGCTGCTTCTTTCATACGGATTTCCTCATTCAAGCAGGACTTCTTTACGAGCAAAAGACTCTTACCTGTAGGCGAAGACGGATGAAAGTGTGTCTCCGGCGCGTCGTGCCATATCCATCCGTTATCCGAATTCTCTTCGATAGAATTCATTGAGGTTGAGCGAGAAGTGTTCGCTCCTCTTGTTTCTTCTCGACGTAAGACACTCTCTGCGTAGGGGATTTCTGTGACCCCGCACTCCACCCTATCGTACTTCCTTGTTGGGAGACAAGTAGTGGGACATGCGCCAGATTACCGAAGGTTGGCCACCAGACTTCGCGCGCTGCTTTAAGACTATCAATTTGTCCACTACTTTAAGAAAAAATGGAATATCGGAAAAGTAAAGATTATATTAAAAGATATATACAGATTAATTCTGTTCTTAGTCGTCCATTCAGTAAGATATAATCCTTTTTTTTTTAATTAAAATTGAAACTAATCTTCAATAACGGCAGTTCGGGGCTTAATGATAGGAGAAATCGCTTGACTAACGGAAACTGATAGTTCCTTCTATCACAATCTGGAGAAAACAGTTTCCATGTCCACTATATTTATACCACACGATTTGGTAGAATTGAAATCAGCAAGTGACAGCTGAAGAAACCAGTGAAGAAGACTTCTTTCCCGTGTGCCTACTTCTTTTTTTTTAATAGTCATTTGACTCGCCTTTATTTGTGAGTCAATGTGTCGTTATGAAATTTAGCCTTGAAAGTTTTTCGATGTGATTCTTCACCACGATCCTTCAATCATCAATACGTAAATCTCACTGGTGGATTCCTAATGTCTTTTCCAAGAGTCGCCATCTGCTGGGTTTGTTATTTCAGTCACCTTGTCAGTTGATTTCTAACCTGAACATTTCACTTCAAACTTTTTCCCCAGCCTTCTTGAAAACAATAATTTATCCGTCAATGGAGTTCTCATCAATTACGAAAATTTAGATTTTTAATCTCATTTCTTAAGCAACAATGCGTGACATACTTAAATTCTTTTTTTCATCAAAGTTATCTTTTGCGTTAGAAAGAGACCTACATTCACATCAATACAATGGAAGGTTTGATTTCCAATGAAATCAATTTCGCTGAAATATGTATAATAATGAGTCTTCAAGCTTATCTTCTTAACATCAGACCTAAATATTGAACTTACATTTGTTTTTAAAGATGTCTTCTTTTCTTTTATTTATTTATTGTTTGATAAATGGATAGTAGCTTTTTTACTATATTTCCATAACCATTTAATTTATCCCATTAACTTTTTTTTATTATTTATTTATTTTTATAAGATATTAGTGTGCTTTCATTTTAATTAGTTGGTTATTTAAAATATATATGTAAATTTTGTTGTAAAAATATTTATAAAAATTAACTGTCAAATAGCAATAGTTATAACTAAAGAAACAGTTTATATCGCTTCATTACATTTTGAAATGCGATGATTTTCGTTGAGCTAATCCTAAAACTTCAGTAGAGACAAAATAAAGGCTTGTTGATTTCCTAATACAGTACACGAATTATTTGTTAAATCCTGTCGCTCTCACTATGTGGCGCTCTGTGTCTGTGAGTTGTGAAATTCTATGCGTTACAGAATCGTCATTTAATATTCGAAATTATTGACTTCCCTTTGTAATAATTGAAATTTTTCACTATTTAATATTTTCTTTTAAATTCGCCCGTGCATAAACTGTTTGTGAATCAGGCTTTTTTTATTAATCGCCGAGCATTACCTTAGGGCAGAGTCTTAGGTAAAATGGTCACTTATGGTAATGTTGTATTATATTTGCGGTATATAATGATAGCTTTAGCTTTCCCTGAATAACTGCATTGCAATGACTTCAGAAGACAATCTGTCTTGCCCTTAAGCCTTGTTGGCCTACTTAGCCTCTGTTTCGAATAAATTTGGAAATTATAGAATTTTCAGTTAATTATTATTGTGTCAACTGTTTTCTTTCTTTTTGTGTGTGTGTGTAAAACATGATTTCCGTGGTAATTGATTTTAATTTTATTTATTTGTTGAAATGGAACGAGTCTTATGAGCCACCATTATGCGGAAACTTAAATGTCTGGAGTAAACGCCAAAACTACAAGAGCTAGCGGGATATAAGTAATTAGGACTTATTAATTTAGACGTTTAAAAAATGAAATCAAGAATGGATCCTTCCTTAAAAATTAATGTTCAAAAAAAAAGAAAAAAGAAAAAAAAATTCTGTCGTTCAAACATGCATCAAAACAAACTTATCTCCGGGATTAAGCGGAGAAAGTTTATTTTGGGTGAGCGTCAGATACCTTATTTCTGAACCACGTGAAACAATTCAGTATTTTTTTATTTAAAACTTAGTAAATTGAGTCAAATATTTTAAAAATTTCAAATTGAAATTAATTGATGAATACTTATCGAAAATCCTGTGTAAATCTCTTACTTTTATTTTCTAACATACTAATTATTTTTACATTTAGTTTAACTCTTCTAATATTACAATTTTGAAAAAAATTCCTGGTATTAGTTTTAATCGTTGGATAATTTAACATTTGTATTCTTTTTTTAAAGTTTCAGAACTGTATTAAAATTTTAAAATGATAGTTCAAAAACATTATATAAAACGAAATGAGTACGAAATGAATTACAAAGTTTCTAAAACTTAAATAAATAAATAAATAAATAAATAAATAAATAAATAAATAAATAAATAAATAAAAACTTTTGCATTTTCAAAAATGCTATTGATATAAAAAAGAAACTAAGGGAAGTTCCTTCGCCAAGATTTTATTTCAGGACAACCAAGACAAAAACTGAGTTAACAAAAATAAAAATAATAAATAAATAAATAAATAACGTACCCCTTCCAAAAACCAAAAACAAAAAATCAACAAAAAAATACGTTAATCCAGTAAATAAAAATTTGGGTCCCAAGCATATAAAGCTAGGTCCGAGCAGTTGAAAAGTTATGAAAAAAAAAATATTCGATAGATTATAAAAAAATACTAAATGTTAAATTGTCCCTTAAATTTAGAAAAATAAATTATTATTATTAATTGTAATGGTTTGACTTACCCCATTCACTGAAGAACGGCTTGTATTTGGGATTGGGTCTTCTCCTGTACTCGTCTTGGGACTCGGCAGTCGCAGCACTGGGTCCGGTACCGGCAGGCGAATACGATCCAAAGCAGTTAATCCCTCGGCTGAACCGCGACATTTTCTAATCTGAAATGGACAGAAAAGCTGTTCTGAGGAGCTGTTTGGGAAGGCAGTCGATTGTCGGTGGTGGTTGCAAGAGGCACAGCAACGGCCCGAAGAGGAACGAAGACAGACAGACACTGGTTGTTTGCAGTGACGGATGTATTTATATAAGCAGAGGCATCATTCGTCTCACGTATAACAATGATATGGTTTTTGGACATGCAATCACTGTCTATGGGCCGTGGAGTATTTGCTGCCATTTACGATTTAGCACAGATGATCAGTGGTAATTAGTCAAATAAAGTTGAGAAGATTGAAACCTCAGTCGGGAAAGTCTATAAAGACTCTAGCATATCGATAAAATTTAAGAAACCATTAACAAAACAAACATGTTTCCTGCTGCTTGACGCCATAAATATTTCAATGAAGAACTTAATGCAGTTTTAAAAAAATAAATAGGTGACAGAAATCTTAAATCTCCTGTATCCTCGAACTTTTGGTGATCCGAAGTTTTATTGAAAATATGCTTTGGAAGAGTTTCGCTATTATTATCTGTTATTTAATATCAATTTTCTAATATTTTGATCGCTAAATCTTTAGAAAAAGATCCTGTTAATTACTGCTATTAATTTGTAGTAATCTACCCATTTCAAACATGAGATGTTAGTTACGGCGTTCTTTCAGTATTATCTACGAATTTAAATGGAAAGCTAGAGCTACAATAGTTTTTTAGAGTAAATTCAATTTGATAAAACTTTTAAAAAGTCTGTTGGTGTGGTTTGTCTGATTTTTTTTTTTCCACCAGGACAACAACAACAAAAAATCTGTGAACACATCTAATTCTCTCTTGATGTAGTCAGCATATATGCTAACGTCCCTGTTTCTATATACTATTAATTTGTTAGAAAATTTAGTAACGAAATATCCGAAAGTTTTGATGAAATTAAATATAGACAAAAAGCTTTTTATGAAATTAATTAACCTAGTCTGTATAAATATTTATTTCCTACATAAAAGGGGTTATTTGTCAACAAAGTTTGTTCTCCAACACTCATATATCTGATAATAATGTCTCATCAACGAATAATTTGTATGAAATTTAATAATAACTCCCATCTCTAATAAACATATAAATCGATTTAATATTAAGATTAGAAATCAGAGAAAATTTAAGCGAAATTACTTTAGTAAATCAAATTTTATAAAACATTGCTATAGGGGCTATAACGATATCACAAAACATCAAATGAAAGTTTACTCTATTTCAACTATATTGTACAATGTAATGACAAATCAATAAATCTTCACGAATAGCTAAAAGCTAAGTAAATGACTTTAAAATCAATTCCCATCTTCTGTATGCCAATTTTTTTTTTTTTTTCCCTTATATTATGGCAATAGTAAACATTGAATTTAAAATTTAAAATCTACTCAGCTAATAAGATTTTTGAAAATTCTAAAAGTCAGTCTCCTACCTCTTGGTGAACGGTTCGAATTCGTTGCCCCAGTTTCCTCTGATTTGTCGTCTGCTGTACTTTTAATGTCCAATAATTACGATGGCAATGACTCAGATTAAAAAAAAAAAAAAGAGCTGGACTTTACGTAGGAGGCCGAGGAGTCAGAGGAAGACATTACATTGCAGGAACCTGTTTTACGCGTGGGGCCTCAACGAGGAAGGGACACTTCCGTCTCGTGTGGGATCACGCTTGTTAGCTTCGGCTCCCATATTGTGGGTTATATACCAGTTGGACAGGCGATATAATAAATGCAAGAATAGCGTGAAAGAAAGAGGTCTCCAGCGCTTTTCAGCTGTCTATTAAGATATATAATCAAGTTCTTCATCAACAAGGAAAGAGATCTTTTTTTCAATGCTGTTCTAAGAAAAAAATATTCTCATCGAAGATATTTTTATGATATATAGTCTACATTGATTTTTATCTTACGGATCGTAATAACCATTTTTTTTTTTTCAAGAAAAGGAAGTTTCTAAAAGTTTTTTAAAAAAATTACTTGATTTAAAAATATTGCTCTTGTTATTTTTCTTTGTTTTTTTAAAGTCGTAAAAACAATACGAAGGAAATCGGCTTTCTTACTGTGTATTATGTAGTATTTGCCAAGTACAAAACTTACCGTAAAATTTTCCGTTTGTTGAAAAACTGGCTAAATCTTCAAATTCTCAAACCATCTAAAATCGCTTAATTTTAATCAATTCAATCCACTCGAAAACAAAATGGATTCGCATGTAGCATTTCTGTGAGGCAATGGACATCAATGAGAATTATATAATTCCCTTGTAATGATTTTCTATAAGATTTATTTATTTAATTCATTTATTTTTTGTCACGCAAAAATATGCATGTAAGTACAAAAGATAGATTGTCTCTTGTCCGTAAATATGCATGCAAAATTTCAAGCAGACCTGTTCTCTGGTTTGAAAGATATGTGAAGGTAGAGCACAAGCAGATACACTGATTTTGTGAGGATCAAGCTAATGAATTAATAAAAAGAAAAGTATCTCTTATAGATAAAATTTAGTTAAATTATATAGGTAAATAAGTATATCATCATTTTTTTCCCTCTCATCATTTCTCTTGTCTGCTTCAATACAAAAAAATAGTATACGAATTTAACCTTCGTAGGTTTAACAACAATATTAATTTACCCTAGATCTTCGTACAACAATGAGCAGAGAGAACATAATAATAAGCATGGCTTAATGTACACTTTCATATATATTTTATCATATCAAAGACCTCTTGGCAATCGAAATTAAAATTATTATCTATTATGCCTTCTTTCACTGTATAATCAATTATGCGGTTTCAGTGTGGGAGAATACCGAGTTGTTGTTTTCGGGAAGCAGCCTGGCAATTTATAATTTCCTTATTAATAGAGTTATTTGTATGTATGTGTTTTTAAACGGATATATTTGTATATGTATGAACATAAACAACAAAATAATAGAAACTAAACTAACAAATATTATTGATCATTACCATATACAAAACATATATTAATAACATAAATAAAAAGTCATCAGAAGATTGTATATTGATATATTTCGTCACTCTATGTATTGTATATGTGAATGTATATATACTGTATATACGTGTCTGTATAAGTGCTGTACATTTTTGTATGTGTATGTGTGTATATATATCTACATATAAGAATAGGTGTTTTTGTTTGTATGTTTATCTCTGTAAATATATATGTTATCTTACAAAAAAGAAATAGGCATCATGAGGTAACATGTATTGTATGTTAGTTTTCTTTTTATGTAAATATAAATGTAAGTATGTAAAAACGATAGCATAAAATAAAAATTCTTATATAAATAGGAAATATTTATTTTATCTTGTATTTGTTGTTTTATTATAATCACTCCTTTACCTGACCAAAAATATGCAAGTTTTTTTCCCCACATCTTCTTTATTTGTTTATTTAGCAACCTAATTGGTAATGTTGAAAATATTGCATATCTTTTAATTAATGAATTAATTTTAAAAAAAACACCAGGTAATTGGGGATTGGACCTGGGGAAGAGGAATCCAGCGCGAGTCTTCTGGTTACATTAAAGATCTTGAGGTGATATTTAATATGTTTATATCTTTATTCGTCTGTCTTTTTTTTTCGGCATCTGATATGAAGAATTTGTTTATGTTGAAAACGATGCGGTTCTGACCTCTTTAAGATAACAATGCCGCCCCCTCGTAAAAAAAGTTTGTAAGAGAATAGAAGGTTAAAAAAAAAAAGAAAAATATTTTGTACTTCTCTGTATCATATGTAAACTTTTACGTTGCATTTATTTTATTTCTCAGAAAAGTGTACATTTACCAATGCAAGTAAAGTATTCGTATAAAACTTGAAACTATAATACACACGAATTACCATAACAAAATAAATTTTATGTGATCTCCTATTAATTTTGATAGAAAGAAAGCCTTTACAGTTCAACTTCTATATCTTATTTAACAATGATAGAGTTTTTAGAAATTAGAAACTTAAATTTAATGTCACTACTGGATTTCTACATGCACTGCTCATCTTTTAAATGAAGTGGCGAAGCTCATGCATCTGCTTAAAAAACAATTTTAATTCCTCATACATAGATTATACATAAAATAGGACCGGTTTCTGCCCCGAGAGGGATCTTCCTCACGCTCCCAACATTTAATGTTAATTTATTAAATTTAATGTTTCTAATAGATTATTTTTTTCTCAAGTACTACAAAACACTTACTTGACTACTGATAAAACTATAAATTATCTTAGAAGATGTTGTTAAACAAACAGAATAATAATAATAAATACCTGTTTAAGAGTACTGAATTGTATAAAATGCTATAAATATCACCATTTTTTTTTCTTATGGGCTAATTAGGTGCTCTTCAAATAGATTTCGCTCTAAAATATTTATATTTTCCAATGCGTAAGCGTGTCATTTTTTGTTTTTGTTTTTAGAAGAAAATAGGCCTGCAGCTACAAAATACATAAGACGGGTTGCACGAGTTCTGAATCAAAACAATGTAATTTCCATCCGTTTATTTATTTTTATGTTTTTTATACCATCTAAACAAGTTTATAAAAGCAAACAAAAAAAGCAAAAAACAAAAACATATCTTACATAATTTCCAGATTGTTTTCTTTCTTTCTATTCCTTTTTTATGTACAGTTCTTTTATCTGAAGGAATTTCTCATGGTATAGAAAAACTTGCCTGTTTTGCATATCAAGCTTGCAAATTATTATGTCTCATTTTAGTGATGAAGTAATGTCAGTTCCCTGAAAAAAAAACGTCAATTTCAGGGTCGTAACATATTTCTTTAACATTAATGAATGGTTTTACTTTTCTTCCTACTCAAATGGTAATTCCCAGGTGTAGTGGCTGCTACTGTCATACTTTTTTTGTTCTTTTTCTCCTTTTCTTTATGATTCCTTATTAAGGAAATAGCATATTAACATTTTTTTTTTTAAATGGACAACGTAGTTTAAGTATGTCCGTTTACAATGAAACATCAAAGATACAACTCAGATAACACATGATACTTATCTGGTTGAAATGTCAAACAACTAATAATACTAAGACACAAAGAATTTCAGACGTCATCAATGCAATTCTAAAACACCTCAGATGTCACGTGCAGTTCAAAAAATAATAACATTTTACTGTAAAATTTCAAAAAGGAAAATTTTACAGAAGATAAACATACTGTAATTAATTTTGTATATAATTATAACAGTTTCCGTTCATACCAATCACCTATTTATTTCCATTTTTCCATTTTTAACAAAAGTAGAGAAAAACTTAATGGAAGAGCATTACAAATTTCGTGAATGCAGCCATCGGTATCTTTTATAATAACTAACAAACATTAATTAGAAATTTATTAAAATCTGTCGAATACTAAAATTTATTTTGAATTTTTTTTATGAAATTCACTAATCCACAATACTTACTAATTCATTTTAATCACATAAATGCAGATGACAGTGGATTAATAAAGGGATTAATGTGTATTAATAAGGAATAGAAATACATTGTTTGCTTCTATTGTTTTTCTGTTATGAATCTTTCTCACTACACGCGCATATTTCGTGACAGGAAACCACACGGAAAAATTTAAAATACAAAAGTTAAAATCATCTCTTGTCCAAAAAACATTGGTACCAGGTTTCAAGAATATTCGTTCTCTAGTTCAAAAGTTAGTAATGGGAATAGACATAGATTCATTCATACACTGATTGTTCATTTTGCCAGGAAAGTAGGCAAATAAACAACCAGACTGGATCTTACATGAAAAGTAGAGCAACTATTATTAGAAGTTTCAATAGGTTTTCATAACATTTAATATATATACATTCTTAAAGTCCTGTTAGGATCTCCCACAAAGAGATCCTGTCAACAGGTGCTTGGATTATTTTATACAAAATTATATATATATTATGCTTTTTACTGCTACTATATCAGGAAAAGCTGTACATTTTTTTTTCTTTTTTTTTCCTTAAATGGGTAGAAATGGGTAGAAATGAGCGAAAGATATTGTTAACATACAATTTTCTGAAGGATACAGTTACTGAGCACTGAGTTTACAAGAAATATGCAAATTTTAATAAATGAAAATGGTAAAATGTAATGAAAATATTATTAACAAAAATAATTTAACAAAATATTTTTTGCTCTAATATTCAAACATATTATGCAATTAATTACTAATAATGATATAAGACACATCCTCTTCCTATCAACGCTATATTTCGCAGTACTGTACAGCGTTGATAGGTAGAGGATGTATCTTATATCATTAAAAATAATTTTTATCAAAAATAACAAAAAAGAAATATGAATCAAAAAATATTTAAATAAAATATTCTAGTATTCTGTCAAAGACACAGTTTGTGAAATAAAGCAACAATAAGAGAAGTCTTTGTTTCATGTGAGGCAATATCCTGGAATCTTTCCGTGATTATACGTAAAAAAATAACAGCTAAATAGAAACAAATAAATATTTTACAGTTTTTGTATAAATATACTCGAATTGAAGGTAGGGAACAATTTCGGTTAAAACTAAAAATGAAAGATGTACTAAACGTTTGCTATTTCATTTCCGTAAATTTGAGAGTAACAATGTAAAGAAATTCGTAAATTGAAATTACATAATAAAGTCAATGAAACTTTGCTTTATGTATTCGTTTAACTTTCTTTTTTTTTAATAATAGTCCTTTAGGCAAAACTCCGAACGGCGGTCCCAAATTATGATAACCTCCGAACGCGGTCCCAACGTTGTTATTAATGAAACATTTGTCTTGTTATTAATGAAACATTGTGTCAAGTGTAATGACATCGTTATTGTTGTTATTAATGAAACATTGTGTATTGTTGCTTAAAAATCACTTTAAACGTGTCATGGCTGGTAGACCGCAAGCAACAAGAGTACTAAAGCTTTAGTAATAAGTCGCACATATTCGGACAATACATATTTTTTTTTGTAAATACGTTGAGCGAAAACTATATGATTTGATGAGTAATAACTCTGGTTATGTGTTATCCTTCACAGTCATACTGTTATCTGTCATTAAAAAGGTTTATATAATTTGGGACCGCCGTTCGGAGGTTTTCATAATTTGGGACCGCCGTTCGGAGTTTTGCCGTCCTTTAAATAAACTAGTTTGAAGCTTAGAGTTATAAAAAATGTACATGTCATTCTATTAGCAGGCATCTTACATACCTACCAACCTATCTAACTACCTACCTACATTCGTACATACATACATTCGTACATACATACATACGTACATACATACATACATACATACATACATACATATATACATACATACATACATACATAAAAGTCGATATGTATGTATGTATGTATGTTTGAAGAAGCCTGTAAGGACTAATCTGTAATTTATTCTGTTTTTTTAGAACTGAAATAAATGAAAAACAACAAATCTATTGTTGGTAAAAAACTAAAATAAATATTTCAGTATTTCTCACATCAATTACCGAAATAACAATGTTTAAAAGAAAAAAAAGAAGATATGATTGTAAAATATTCACAGATATTGAATAAGGCTAGTTAACTTTTAAAATATCTAAAAAGGAACAACAATAACTTATAATAATAAAAATTAAATTTAGGAAGAAATATATATTGAAAATAGTATTCAAAGTAAACGGTTAAAGAAACAATTAGCCTTACTTGAAGCGTCTTAAAAACTTGAGAGTGAAATGGTGAAACGCTGTTCGTAAGCTGAGGATGTTTGAAGAGTGTTTTCAGTGAAGTGAGTGACATTCAATGGAACCTTCCGCCCTCAACACAGAGTTTAGTTTCGTCTCTTTGAGGTTTTTAGGAAACCATGCCGAAGCTATTGGAAGTTGTGCTTTGGCGTGACCATATAATTCTTCTTTTGACTTGGTTTCCGTTTTCTACGTGAATGTGCATGGAAATGATTTTTTATTTTGCTCTGAATATATTATCTGGGTGTTCTGGACCATCACTCATTATTTCAATCTCCCCTCATTTCTGTAAGTGTGTGGTCAGAAATTATTTACAGCAACGCGTGTCTGCATTAAATTTACGAGCAAAGTTTATTTTTTTAGTATGATTTGAATACAAAAAAATATATAAATAAATATGCAGTATATATAAATTGACAAAATTTGATGGCGTAAATTCTTTTGTTAAGCGAAAGTGAAGATTTTAAATTTGTCATTGGAATATATATTTTTGAATAAGTTATTGTAATCGGAAAAAGAAATAAAAATAGATTTTCAACATAAATTCCTACGTAAACATTTTGAGCTTAAATTAATTTTTTGTTATGAGTATTTCCATCTCTCTGTTCTCAGACATCAAAATCAAAAGAACAAAGTTTTCCCTTAACGGCACATTTTTGAAGAACAATTATGTGAAATAAAAAAAAATGATAGGTATATGTGAAAAGTGGAAATTTATTGCCATATAAGTATAATGGAAGACAAATAATAATACGTTAGACCATTTCCAACGCCTGCATCGTAGCCTAATAATAATAAAATAACAGATATTGTACAGTAGTGGATTCTATTCTATTTGTAATACCTCTGAAGATGCATCGTAGAGAAAAAAGAGATTAAACAAAAAAATTTATAATTTTAAGTTAAATGTCCGTGAGTCCATCTTAGATCAAGATAATCCAAGAACAAAGCTTAGTAGGTTTAGGTTCTTATAAGAAAGATAAACTTTATATCAAATCAATAGATAGGCAACCAAACTAAGTTTCTTCATTCCACTTCAGTATTATAATACGTAAAAAACAAACAAGCAAACTAGTGTTTGCTTCTCCCTGTAATACATTCTTCTTTTCTTTTCTGTTTACCTTTTCTTTCTTCTCTGTTTTCGTAGCCTACAATCGGTTTCTTGTTACATCTTATCTGTATTATTTTTGCGTAAATATGCTATCAACTGTTTTTTACAATCATAACCACACGTTTTTTCGAAAGTTGCTATGCCAACTACTGTATATCTTGTAATTAACTTAATAGCATTAAAAAAAAACACTATTAAAAAGATCAACATAATTAGGTATAAAGGAAATTGTGAAATACGTTATTATACATTTCATATTGAAATAGCAAGAAAATACCTTAAAAGAAAGAAAATGGTTACCAGTAAACTTGTCACAATTTAAACTAAAAACAAATACATTACAGTAATGAAATGCAAATGAAGAATATGATAGGGTCTACTTAATTGTATAACGTTTAAAATTTCTTGAAAGTTATTGTTAAACGATGAGAAGTCATTAGATTTAAGGTTTCATTCAATTAAAACATAATAATAATAAATAGAAGAACAAACAATTTATTATTAAGGCGCTCTAATGGAAGATAAATATACATCATACTGTTAGCCATCTATCAAATATTTAATTGGGATACATATACTTACAATGAATTTCTTATTAGGATCTCGCAAATCTGTTTCACTTGATTGTAAGTTCTATCGGCTGCAGCAGTATAACAGCTATTATCCTAATCAAAAATCTTATGATTTATGTAGGACGGCTCACGAAATTCAAACCATTTAAACTATTGAAGTAACGATGTTGAAACATTGTGAGTAAATGCTAAACAGCACATAAATGCGTTTGATAGCTGCCGATATCAGTAGTAAAATGTACAAGTTGTGCTTTTTTTGCGGAAACAAAGAACATGATTCAGAGGTGTTTGCGTGTTCATTTTAATACCCATGGGAGTTCCCAGCAAAACAGTTTCTGATACTATCTCTACAATTTGAAATTGGAGATACTGTTATGGCGACAATACAATTTTAGTCCAACAACTGAAACAGTGTAAGAAAGCTGATGCTCCTATAATTGAAAAAAAGGGAATTACTTCAGTGAATTTTGTAGTTGGATCTCATCAGGATTCCATATAAAATGGCGATATAAACTTAAGGAATGCTGAATGTAGTTTGCTTCTTGGCCAACTGAGGAAGGGGATGGTGCTTCACCTCACGTACATCAATGCAAGGATCTTCTCCAAACAGGTCGTGACACTTAATGGAGGCCAAAATGAACATTTCCTTCACTAAACATTAAATTACAGATTTTTCTGCTTAATTATGTACCACTTTCGTCAATAACGAAGATTGTATCAAGTACAATTCATGTAGTATTTCGTACTCCATCCTGTAGATAAATCTATTTTTAAGATATTTAACATTGGATTTGTAATGTTTAATCATTATAAAATGAAGTTTATTTAAATCCGAAATCTTTTTTCTTTTTTCTCAATTTAAATATTTATCATTGATGACGAATCCTCAAAGGAAGTACCATTTAACTTTCCCAAACATGAATGGTTACTCCCTTAGAGGAAGAAATAAATTTGGTGATTTTTGATTGGTTAAAAATAACTAATATTTTATATAAAAAGACATGTTTTTAAAAAGAATATTAGGTCGAGAATGGGTTAGCTGTGAAAGAACCCGAAATACCCCGGAGATATGTAATGTATTTTTAGAATTTTAAACTTGATTGTGTGTTTGTTTTTAAATTTTTAAAAGAATAAATATTTAAAGCCAACGTGATTTACTTAAAAGTTTTTTTTTTTTTTTTTTTTTTTTTATGGTTGGATATTTATTATTATTATTTTCAGGTTTCATAATGTCCTTGACATCTTCCTGTACCCATTTTATGCCTGTATCACCCTCCTCCATTCCTCTCTCTCTTCCCAGGCCCCATCCTCTAGTCTTCTTTCCTTCATTACTTCATTTATTCCTTGCATCCATGTCAGTTTTGGTCTTCCTCTCTTTCTTTTTCCTGTTGGTTGGATATTTATAAAAGAGAAAATCTTCGGATCTTGTCTTTCTCTCTCGAAAAATGTCATATTTCTTTTAACCCGGAAGATCTTTATTTAGGGATCATTGTATTCTAATACAATATTTGTCACTTTTTTTTTTTTTTTCCAGAATCAATAATTTGATAAAAATAGGGTTTCCTGAAATATTTATTTCTTTAATTTGTATTAAGGATAATTTTCGTATTAGTTTCTATTATTTTTATAGAGAAACTCAAAATTTTGCTTCAGTGATTATAAGAAAGTATAGTACAAGTCTCATTGCAGAACAATGGTTCCTGTAATTCAGAAATTAGGTTAGTTTAGGTGTATCCCATCACAGCATTAAGAATCCTTTAATTGGTTTTCATTACTTAACAATCGTCTCATCGGTTTGTTGTGTGTGTGTGTGTTTCTTCAGAATTATTTCAACATTACTGTACAGATTGTAACTATAGAAATTGAACTTAATCAAATTCATTAAAATTCAATAGAATTATAAAATTTTTCTGGGTTTTCTTAAGCTGAATCTTTTTTGTTTTTAAATAGTATGCAAGTTACTTTATTTCTATTGATATTCTTGTTTTTTGGGTTGATTTCTTTGCCCACATGAATCCCTTTGAGCCTGATGGTGTCAGGACAAGGGTCTTTCAGTAATTTATTTATTGTTTATTTTTATTGTTGTATTTTTTTTTGGTTGAGGTACCAGTTGCGGTTACGGAGGTGGGATCCTAACCGTTGTACGCACTCTGGGCTTACCACGGAGGGCAAAACTGGCTTAGGACGCCTAATAAGGCAGAAACGGCCGTTCCAGTTTCCCATTCCGTGCTAGCTCTAAAATCCTTTAGAATTATGCATTTTTGATTTTTTTTTTTAAAACATCACTTCCTGTGTTTGTAACAAATGTAAATACTTGTACGTAATCTTTGCTTTAAAGTCTTATTTCATTTGACCAAGAACTTTAATCTTAAAATTGGCAGTCTGGCTTTGGCAGGATTGAGTTTGACAGTTTGCTTACTCCAACAAGCTTAGAATATTGTTATCACTCTGCCAGTTAAATATGATACTGATTATAGTACATAAACTACACACAGATTCTTTGGAAATTACATTAAAAAGTGAAAGTTAAAGCAAGGCATCGAGATGAAGTTAAATCGGTTGGTCAATCCGACACAATCCGATATATAAGCTCGCGAAAGAAGCCAGGTCCTTACTTTACAGACGACTGGGTTTAAAGGAGAAATATCCTACGAAAGATCCGACCTCTGCTGGGAATTGAATCCAGCTTCTCTAACCAGTAGACCAGAGTCTGTACCACTGGATCCATGTTCATAATTTACATATATTGCGTAAACATTTTCATTATTTAAATGTTAATGTATAATGTAATCCTATGTTTAGTCGTGATTCGCACTGATTCGCATAAAAATAAAGCAAGAATCTGTTTAAATGTTAAACTTATTGTCCAACAATATTAACACCACAAGACACAGATATTGGTTTCGAACCTTTGAACTCTTCGACTTAAACAATACAGGAAAATTGCCAACTGAGAGACTAGACATGTTTTCTGTTAATGCTAATGTATTCTATCACATTAAATTTACCGTAGTTAAACGCGTATCAATGGAATTTCCTTTACGATCCTCGTAGCCTAAATGAAACCATATTTGTAAAGATAAAATGATTTATTGCGTGAGAGTTTTTTGCTCATTTGTAAATTTGAGGACTCATTAAATATTTCTTCTTTTTTCTTTCTTTCCTGAATGAATCAGCGACAGACAGCGCTGTTATCGATTCATTCCGGTCAAGACGGGAGCCTAATTTAAACCATAAAGTAGCGCCAGAATCCAGAGACGCTACTGTTTGGCGTCCTAAATATATCATTATCTATCAGAATCAAAAAGATGGTGAGTCATTCCTGCAATTCGATTCATCACCACGGCTAAGACAAACAAAAAAAAACTAAGGGACGCAACACTTTCATTTCAATTTGATTTGATTTCATTAATGTCTACTTCTTGACTGACTTCTTTTATTAATACAGATGTTGTATTATATCTAGGCTAAAATATTTCTATTAATTTGAAATAATAGCACTTTTTGTGGTTTAATTTTGTGATTATTAATAAACAATCTAGAGCACGTGCAGTTGTCATCTTTAAGCTACCATATACGCTTATGGGATTCTAGGAGTGAATATTTCATATTTCCTGACACTCTTGACACGCTGTAGTTATCTATAGGTAGCGCCGTAGCTTAATGAAGTTTAAACAACGTAAACATCATTACAAAGACTGATAAAGTTATATGAATGAATTCCTTAGCAATCATCAGTCTTGGAATATTCACTTTTATCATTTTTTTCCTCATACTTTTTCTCCTATTATAGCTGTTTGCACATTATAGTTTATATTTCATTTTGTACTTAAGGTTTTTTTATCAGTTGTGCGTCGTTGCGTTGTTGTCACTTGAGTTGTTGCTAACCTTGGACGTCTAAGGAATACCAGTGAGTATGAAACAGCTGTCCTCAAATGTCACCAGTGTTGGCTCAAAGTGATAAATAAAAAAAATGAATTGGTTTTCGTAGTTCTTTTTTTTTCGTCAAATTACATTCAAACCAGGCAGTTACTTGCTGGATGCTTGAAGAAGAGTTACAGAAGTTCATTAATCTTTCGATTTTAAAAATCACTGCAAGAATTTGAATTTTAAAACCTTTTGCAACAATCTTCTTTTAGGATTGATGGAAAAAAAAAAAAACAACTTCCGTTTGATTGTAATAAACATTCAAATTAGGATTCTAAAATTTTACAAAAAAGTTAAATAAAAAGCTTATTGCGTTAGATATATAATGCTTTTTACTATTATCCAAAGATATTAAAGAAATAGTAATACCGTCTTTATTGTTTATAAAAAGCTAACAATAATATTTTAAGTTATTTGAAATGAGTTGACGCTAAATAATCAACACAAACTAACGGGCATTTATAATATCAATTGAAGAATGATCAAAATATATATATTTTATTGTTGAAAATTACTCCTTCAAATTCATTACATAGTTTTAATATTTAAGTATTGAAACTCTATGAAATGCAATGGAATTGGAAGAAATGAGTTTTTTTTTATTATTTATTTATTTATTTATTATAGAAAGGCAGTCGTATCTTATTTTGTAATTCTCTTGGTAATTCTATGACTTCTCCACAACGAATCATTTTAATTCTTATAAAGAAAAAGAAATGAAAGAACTTTATCCTCATATCAAATTTCCACCGCTCTTCTGATCCGAAAGGGCCTTTGAAGATAATCATTTTGATCTTTAACCCTCCTTAGTTTGTTTTTATCCTTTGCTCCATTTACAATTAGTCTGTCTCAAGTTTGTTGTCTGCTCACAGAAACGAGCATCGTTTTACAAAGCAAATTTCCCTGCAAAGTAAAATAAATACACAAATAAAATACATTTTTTAAAGGACACAAGATAGTACGAATTTCCACTGCCTTCTACGTAATAAGTAGGACGGGGCTAATAAACATGGGTGTAGAAAAAGAGTAAAAAAAGTTAACGGCTTTAAAATGCCGATAAAAGAAACAAGAAGTCATTTATCTTCGGCTCTTCTTCGCATTACCGTATAATCTGACATTTTAATAACTATTTCCACGTAGAGATTCAACAAGAATGTCACTGAACAAAATAGAAGCACATTGCATAGATATGCATGACTTCACAGTGGTTGGCTATAAAGTTGTAAACGCATATATTGCTAGCAAATGCTTTCTAGATATGGATGTAAATCTCAGGCTGAGGTTGGTGGATATAATGAAATAAGTTTTTAAATAAAAGCCGTCTTGCAATTCAGAATTTCTTCATTGTATTTTTTTTTTTTTACCGTATGCAGTCTGCTGGGATTAGAAATTCTGTAGATGATTGTTGAATCGTAACTATGAGATTATCTCTGATATTTTCTAAGGCGATTATTTTCTAGTGTTCAATTTTATCCCAGTAGCGGTTTAAACATACAAGCATTTCCAGTGGTTCTTCGGGACGTAGATCTGAAACATGATTACTGGTTTTGTATGGTATTTTTTTTTTTTTTTTTGTTATTTTTGTTTCATAGTTAAGGCTTGATATACGATTTTTATTCTTAGATACATCTCAGTTGATGTTCTAATATTTTTCGTCGACCTGTATTATGATCTACAGCCTCCTCTTGTCTGTAAGAGTTCGAACAACTGTCATCTTGATTTTGCTTATTTCCAAGTAGGCCTTTCTACAGTACTTCTTAACAGCAGAGTTAACAGTTGGCTTGACTTGATCTTGAGCTAAACTTGCAAAACGTTGAAATTTCATCAAATTATTCAGCTCTCTTTAACTATATATATATCGATGCTTATCTATATGCTGCTGGTTATCTCTTATGAAATTTTCCTCTCTTATTCCTTTAAATGATCTTCTATTTTCTAATGAAAATGAAAGTTACTATTTTCTAGTTTAACTATTTAGTATAATAGTTAAATTGGTTAATGTCTTGAAATATCGCTTGACGTTCTTAGATTTATGTGTTTCGCATTTTAATGATATCTCCTTCTATTCTGAATAATATTTTCCTTTCAAATAATTTTTGAGTTTTGTTTTAGTTTTTCTTGCTACAATTTAGCGATCCATTAATATTCGATTGACAATATCGTAGGAGTAAATGAGAAGATTCATTGGATAAGTGCTAATTGTCTTGATCTAGTTTTTAAAAGTCAGTTATTTATGTTGTAAATATTTTCTTGTTATGTATTTCATGATTGGTTTTCATGGTTTATTTCTAATTAAATATAGAAATAATATGTGTTTCGATGAGGGATTTTTTCCTACCCGGGTTCAATATTTCGTCTCGATGCCTTGACATATGTCTGAGAATTAAATTACAAAAAGTTCTGTGCCGTAATTTGGTAAAGGCCAATGTTTGGGATGGGGGGACAGTTTCTTGGCCTTATCCAAGATATTATAAAGATACATTGAATGAAAAAATAAGGATAAAAACACACACACAGTTAAAGGATTC
>JAFIDM010000003.1:48962909-48974286 GCA_023159025.1 Thereuonema tuberculata
AAATGCTGTTCGAAGAATCTGTCACGTTATTTGGTCATCATCATTTTTCCCACTAAAAACGGACAAATAATTTAATCACAGTTGTTCAACTGTTTTTATTAAAATATGCATTAATTTGTTTTGTAATCTTTGGTTTTTTTTTTTTTTTAAATCATAAAGATACTTAACAATAACTTTTTTCCCAATCAAATAAATTTACGATTTTTATTCGAGTTAGTGTTTGTTATTATTTTCACGAGCTTCCTTGATTTCCGGAAGAAAAAAAAAAACACAGAACTAGCCATTCATTCTCTCGAAGTACTTCTGTCGTCGTGAGGTTATAAATAGATGAGACGCGTTTGCTTTATGTCCACAAGACTAATAAAAACATTCTAGTAAACACTTCGTAAATTTTCTCTTTAATTTTTTTCTTTAATTTTTCTAGTAAACACTTCTGAAAAATCCTGAATATAAGAATCATTGGGGGAGGGGGGGGGAATCGTTTCAAGCAAAGAAATAAAACAACAGTTAAAAATATATATATAAAATTCAAGACATGATTTATAAACCAGACAGTTTGGGAAAAAGTTCAAGTCATCCTATTGTTTGTAAATTTTATTCAACCTGTAGATTTGTTTAAGACAAGCAGTCACGATTATCTATTTAATAATATGTTCAACTTTAAAATCGGAATCCTCTTTCGACGAACCCGGAACCTTAGCTATTTGAAACGCTGATGATGATTTAAATTCTTGTATTGTTATTTATTTAGAAAGCAGCAATGCAATCAATGCAAGATTTTTATTATATACATTTAAAATATCAACTGATTACAGACCGTCATAGTTGACATATTTGAGCTACTCTATCCACAAATTATTGATCCCTAAGTAAAAAAAAGCCCTTAAAATAGCTGTTGAAATTGTCGTAACTAAACTGAAATCTAATCAGACAAAAATAAGGCAAAAACTATTAAATAAGAAATTTAATGTTTAACATTGTATTATCTTTTGTCTAGACTTTATTTAAACAGGTACCAAGCGTTTTTTATCAAGAAATTGAATTATTTAGGTGAATTATTACTTAAGTTAGGAAAGCTATAAAGTTTTTAAGTCTTTAGAAAAGTACTGTTATGTAATTTCAAGTTTATAGGATGGTTATTGTTTGAGTTGTCGTATTACCTATAAAATGATCTTGATTAAACTTTCATTGTATAATTTACTGTATTTTGGTGAATCAAAGGTCGAATCATAGACATCATAGTTCAAACGTTAAACATGAAATTTCAAGCTTTTTGAAATATAACGTTGTCTGATTTACCGAACTATTGAAGAATTTAATGTACACTAATTCCTAAAATAGGAACATCAAATTGTAAACAGATCTAGGCTAGTGCTATGAAACTAAATGTGACAACAGTTATCAAAATCAGCTGCTCTTTATCTAATACCAGTTTTGAAATCTGGTATTCGATTATTACAGTTTCTCAAACATCAGTGTTTAAGAAAGGAAATGAATGAAAAAAATAATAACAATAATATTAATGATATTAAACCGTTTACCTCTTCACAAGCACACCCCACAAAGCACCTGCGTATCTCCGAATCCTTTTCCAGAGACATTTGTTTGGAATTTGGAGTTGATAAATGCAAAACACAAGTCATCACTTAAGGGAAGCAAAAAGCAGAAAACTTTCCTCTTAAATCTGGAGAAACTATCACTGCTATGCAAGAAGAGGTACTGGTAATCGACACGAATCAACTATACGGAGACCAAATCTCATCTAAAGTATTCAATCAGATGCTCCATCTGATCTTAAAGACACATCTTGCAAGAAAAAATAAACCCAAAGCTTTTAATTTATGCCATCCCTTTTTTACCTATTCCTTTGGATTCCATCTATATTGAAGACCTCCAAAGAATAACCAGAAACCAACTCACCTCACTTAGAAAGCGTCACCATTACCGTGTACTGAGAGACTCACACTTCCAAGAGCAGATGGTGGTCATGGACTAACAGACATCACACAGTTACACCGCAATCAAATATTAAATCTTTGTCAGTATATTTTACAGCAAACAAGAACACTCAGCATTGCACAGAGCAGTCATACTTGCAGATAATAAACTATCACCGCTCAACCTGAAACAACGATTTATAAATGACAGTGTAAAGACACTGATAAATATAAAGAGTGGGTACAAAAGCTATTACATGGAAAACACAATATCGACAAAATAATTGACTAACAAATGGCGACATGATCAAATTTGCAAAATCCTCCATCGACAATTCAGTATAATACTTAATCTTACCAACATGCAATCTCCCCCATACTACAAATGTAAGCCTGAAACTATAGTAAAAATAACAACTACAAATTATATTGGGACAGATCTATTCTTACGGACAAGGCAATGACACAGAATAGAACAGACATCACGAAGAATCTTCATCACAGCCTTAACCTATTGACTCTAATATAATCAAGTAAAGCAAACATAATCACGCATCCGTAATGGGACCTAAGGGTTTTATGCTCTGCTTCCCGCTGATGATCGGCATATTACCGAGAAACAGCTGTTCGGGAATGGAGCTTTGCACAAATAAACACTAGGTCCTCTTTTAATGTGTTTACAATTTTTTAGGCGATTAATTTGATGCCTACAGAAAATCCATTTGCGGCCAGCGGAGTCTGGTACATGGTTTTCCATTCTTTTCTTTGTAATGTGTTTTCTTATTTCTTGTTTTTAAGCTTGGAGGTTCCACTCTTGTTCTCTCTTTAAATAATCAAGCATTCCTAAGCACATGTCATACAGTTCGCAAATTTCTACATCGGAACCCAGTTCATTACAAGCCATAGAAGACCATATGACCTTCTTCTTGAGAAATAAAACTTTGATGAGAACTCATAAGAAAACCACCAGTAAAAAAACTGAGCATAAACAACAACAACAATAATAATAATAACATGATACAATCACTTGTAATTTCTTACAGCGTCATAATTAGATTCTAATATTTCAATATCGAGAAAAGAAAAATAACAGTTTTCACTCACCGTCTTAATTGTAAGAGACTGATTTTACATCTCTATCAACGTCCACTAAAAGGCTTTTAAAAAGGAACTGTAATTTGATAATGAGGCAACAGTCATTCCGTGTTTATTAGTGGTTTTTTTTTTCCTTTGCTTTCAGAGTTTCAGTTTCGTTTTTTAAAGTTACCCAATCTTTGGGAATTTCTAGTGAGTAAATTGGATTCAACAGTTCCATCATCTTGTCTGCACTCTGAAAATCTGAAAATCTGAAACCATTACTAGGAATCCAGTATTATCATAAAATAAATTTGTTAAATTTTAGGGAAGTGTTCTATTAAATCATTTATGGAAATTATGTTTTTCCTTTTCCTTTTTTTTTCTTTCTTGTTATTTTAGTTTAAAATAGTTCTTAGAATAGTTACGGTCCTGTCATGAAAATCTGAGATCAGTAGAGATAATTAATTAAACCATAATTTAATTCTTGAAGTAAGTTGATTTTTAAATCGTAATCCATTTTGATTTATTCATGCATCAGTTGAAGAATATTGATAATAATTAACTATCTAATGTTAGTGATATAACATTAGATTAAAAATGTAAAGAAAATTCCTGGTCAACTTTTCAGTACCGAGAAATTGACCATAACTAAATTTAAGTGTTTGGATCGACGACAAAGCAATTTTTTACTGTTTTATTTTTTTTATTTTTTTTTTAGTGGATCTTGGTTCGCAGAGATTAATAAGATTCCATATTGGTTCAATTTACTTGGTCCGATTTTCTTTTCCTTGTCTTTTTATTGTTTCCTTCTTTTTTTTTTTCTTTATTGTAATAGGACCGTGGGTAGACCCTACTAGTACCGCGGGCTTAGACCTATTGTACAAACGTTAGAATTTGTAGAATATGTCATAGACGGCGGAAGAAGAGAAAGAGAAGACGGCAGACAAACATAGGAAAGAAAGGAAATATCCATGCCACTCCGGCATTCGAACCCAGGTTTAAGACTGTATTTAACGGCTTTTATTTTCTTTATTCCCATCATTTTCTTAGGACCCGCTAATTATTAACAAACAACATTTCATATATAAACATATTTAATTTGAATTTCTTAAATAAACTCTTATGATATCCATCCATAGTATTTCTGTCCGGAGACAGGTCAACATTCAAGAATTCCCATAGAAGCACCTGGGGAAACAAAGTGAGATGGATTCAGGAAGTCATTATGGAATGGCTTCAGACCGAAAAGAAAGTGAAGAAGAGGCTAACAAACACAGGAAAGGAAATTGAAACAACCAAGCCACGCCCGGGATTCGAACCCATATTCCGATGCAACCTCCGCACGGCAGATCGCCGCCCAGACCGCTCGGCCATGCCGGAACGTCTCTTATGATATCTCTAGAATAAAATCAGAATAGGTAGAATAAATTTTGAAATTAAAAAGAAAAAAAAACTTTCTGGATCTTCTATTAATTAAGAAAGAATACTTTCATATGATTTCTACTAAAATTTTAAAGGAAACAAAAAACCTTGAATAACATTTTCGTTTTTAGTTTACTATGAATTGAAAGTTTATAAAAAAGTATTATGCTTAAACAAAATTTTAGTTCTTAAAAATTGAACAAAAAACTGTTCAAATGTTAAACGTGCTTCGGCACTGAACAAGGAATTCCGTATGACACTAGCGGAAATCTATTTTGGCAAGAAGAACTACCAGTCAATTTCCTCTTTGTGTTTCTTCAGAAAAAGAAGAAGAAAAATGTCTTTGAATTGCTAACCTCTGCATCGCTGTAATTCCTACATTTCTTATCTGATTACGAAAAAACTTCATCTGTTAAGAAGAGAAGAAAAAACAAAATATGCACAAGTTATGAAAGACTGTTGGCTCCATTTGTTTTTAATCATTTCAAATAAAAGTAAAATAAAATACAATATAATTAAGCTATATGACATCGCTTTAGGCTATTTAGTTGCAATAACAGCATCCTAACATTAGAGCCATTAAACGTAATAGCTGTCATTCTAAAACGTAATACTTGTTATTCTTTTGGTGTGTTGTGACCCAGTTATTCTAAAGCCTTAATTTATTTTTAGTATTATTTTTTATCTATTTTACTTAGTTTACTTACTTATACATTGATATATATTTAACAAACAATTTTTCATTCTAAATTGACGAAAGAAAATAAAGCTATGGATAATATTCTCTCTCCCTTTATTTCAAATCGTAAGCAATAATCTTTTCAGCTATTTAGATATAATTTGGTTTGACCGGATCTAGGGTTAATTTTATTGATACATCCTTCCGTTAGACCGAAGGCCTGTTCATTCAGGGGTTCTTTAATTCACATGAATGTCAAATGGTTCAGTAGCTTCCTCGAACTTGATTGATTGACTGCATTAGCAAAATATGCCAGTAACTTAATACTCTTGTCCTTGGCTTTGATTGTAGACTTATCACGGCCACAGTTATAACATCAACGCGTCAGATCCAACACATGGCTACTAACTAAAATTACATGCACAATGTATTTGGCATCGTCGCTATCTACAGATAAAGGCTTAAAACTGAATAATTGGAAACGGAAAACATTGAAGCTTAGTTAACAATGGTTCTGTCTATGAAAATTAAAAGCCAATCTTAATTTCAATTTATTTTGGTGATGCTTTTAAGTTAGATATTGCAATTTAACCGTTCAATTATATCGTTCTGAAGTTGTATAAACGATTAGTAAACAAAATAGTAAGAAATAAAATTATGGAAATACGGAATAGCAGAATCATCTAAATGACCTATGCCATTAAATCGATTATAGAAGGTACTAAGTCATATATTTGAGGATAAAATAAGCTTACTCTTGTTAGAGTTTATATAGATATCTGAATAGTTTACTGTTGTCACGATCTATCAATCAGTTATGGCGCTAAAACGTAGTAATAGCAACAAAAACTAAATTATTTGAGATTTTGGAGCCAGAAGCTCTTAAAACCTACGCAACGAACAATTGAGAATTCTTAATTAAGTGACAATCGTTTCGCTTTCGAGGGCTTTTAAAATTATTAAATGTATGTAAATAGGTATTTACTGTATGATTAATTATTAATCAAAAAACAGGATTAGTGTATTTCATCTATCTAATAAGCGCGAAAGTTTGTTTGTTTGTTTGTCTGGTTGTGTATTTATCTTGAAACAATGTTTGTCATTTCTCAATGGATCTTTACCAAATTTGGCACGGAGTTCATATGCATCTCAGAATAAGACATGAACAACGAAAACTAGGATCCTGACTAAGGGGTGTAAACGGGGGGGGGGGGGGGATTTTTCTTGAAGGAGACGCGTATCTCCGAAACCGCTTGAGTTGGAAACACGAAATTTGATATGAATGTTCTTTGTCAAAATCTAAAAGGTACGTTTTCGATTAATTTTCGATTAATTTTACTTCTACGGGGTTTTTCGGGTTACAAAATAAGAATTCAACATTAATTTGTAATGACCATGTGTTTTTTTTTTTTTTTTTTAACAACTGGGAAAGTTTTGAAGTGATTTCACAATTACAATGTCTTCCTCATCTACATCAAGACAACTGTTTTTAGTAACCCGCACGAAAATCGGATATTTTTGCTAATCATTAATAATCTGCATCAGTTTTTCCAAAAACCTCAAACATTTGAAAATTAATATTAATTTAGTTAGCGTTTTATATTAGATTCCTTCTAATATTGATATTTCATATTTTTTATTTCATTATAATATTGATGTTACAGAGTGAAAAAAACCTCATGAATTTCATTAATCGATTTTAATAAATTTTATCTTTAGATTTGCAGCAGACTTGTCAAATGTATCGATGGTTTGTCCTTTTGTAAACAACAATAATAGCCTAACTTTTAGGCTTCTGATACAAGTATCAGAAACCTTATAACCCCGCTTTGTCCGTCCGTCTGTGGACAAGTATCATTAAAATATCATTAAATTATCATTAGCAACAATCACAACAATCGCAAGAATTGTGTCTTTCGCATGCGCAACAATCAATTTATAATACAGCTCTACAACAATCACAATAATCGCAACAATTGCACCTTTTGCATTCGCAACAATCACATTTATAACAATAAGGAAATTAAAGCGATATCAATTATATTGTCTTATACGTATCAGAAACCGTTGCGAAGCATTGTGATTGGTTTACTAATCGCTGTCACTACCTTGTTTATTTCGTATTTGTGTTCAGTTCATTGTTTCTTGAATTCTTCGAGTTCAGAATGAAATTCACAAGCGAATTTTAAAGTTTCGGTTTTCTCAGTGGGAAACATTCAGACTGAGAGTTATATTCAGATAACAACTCTTCTTGACGTAAATGTTTTTGAAAAAATACTTCTAAATGATCGTCATTTATTTTTTCAAACCTGCAAAGGAACTCTGAACAAAGCAAAAGAGATACGTGTTGTATGTTTTAGGATGTCAATGAATGAAATAAAAAGAAATGGGAGGAAAGGGTTGGGCCATTAGTTTTCGAGTAGTTTCATTAAAGGGTGACTAAAAGAGTGTCAATGAGGAAAGAGTGAGTCAAAAAAATTGCAACCCTAAGATACGTATAAGGCCTATTATGGATCGAGTCTTTCATTCAAATGAAATCACTTCCACAATCTGGGTGGGATAAATATTTCAATAATAATAATAATGAAATTCAGGCAAAGCGACTTTACATAATGAAAGATTAATATTTTCTTTTTAATGTTTCGAAAACACAAAATCATTAATCAAATGCAAAGATTAAAAAAAATATATCCAATTTTAAAAGGCTAAATTGCTTAGTTGCGTAGTGGACGAGTCCAATAAAATTCCAGGTGTGAAGATTTTTTTTTTTCATTCGTTTTTGACAAATTATCTTCGAACATCAGCTAATCAACTATTAAAATGCTTAGAATCAGTCTTAGTTAATTTAGATTAATAACATGAAATGCTTGATAGAATTTAATTGTTAACCTATCCAAAATATGTACAGTGAGAGTCCTACACAGTTATTAGTGATTAACCTTGTAAACTAGTTTAAATTTGGAGGCTTTGCATGTCTTCAGTAGCTACATGATTCAAGGAAAACCACACCCACTGTGGGAAGAGAAAAGAAAAAAAGGGGACACGCGATTTAAATTTATTGTTTACTGAACAAAATTTCTCCTGGAATCGGAATGTCAAGGAAACAAATAAAGTAACATTCGTATCTAATATTATCCATTCTTCATTACTCTGACATCCGAAAAGGAAAATACTAATTTAAAAGACATTAAAGCGTAGAAATTACATCTTTATTACGAATTCTTGTAGCGAAAACCACGTATGCTGAGCAAAACGAACATTTAACAATAACCTTCACAATATTTGAGACTCACATCTTATTTCTGTGATTTTTGTCCGAATAAGATTCTGTATTTAATCAAACAAGATTGTTGATTTCTAGCCAACCGTTTGGGAGCTATTGTGATAGCGACGAAAATCGGTAGCTATTGCGTTTGTCCTGTCCGTCTGTCCATCCGCTAACAACTCCTGAATGGAAGGTCAGATCGACAAACGGATTTCATCATCGTGTTCAGGTGCCCAAATACTGAAGGAATATGGTATTTTTAGGGGCCAACGCCCCCCTTAAACGAGATATCTGGCATTGTTTTGTTATTGTACCCTCCCCACCCCTAATAACTCCCGAACGGAAGGTCGAATCATAAAACGGACTTCACCATCGTGTTTAGAGGCCCAACAACATAGAAACAACATAGGGTATTTTCAGGGGCCAAAGCCTCCCCTCCCCCTCCATGTTCGAGTTATTTGGCATTGTTTTCATTGGATTTCCGCTATTAGCTTAAATATCAGAAATAATCTCATTTCAGTTGTCAGCTATATCTTGATTGGTAAGTTGTCGGTTCGAATCCGTGTATGCACTGTTGTTGTTTGTTTTTGTTTGTGTTTTTTTTTTAATCTTTTTTTTTTCTCAATTTCCTCGTGGATCTTTTTCTTTTTCTTTTCTTATTTTCCTAACTCTTTCTTATTTTTCCTTACGTTATTATACTGTCTTTTTTTACTATTATTTTTACTTTTTTTTATTATTATGGGTCGCCCTTACATTTATCCTTTAGCACAAAATTACATTCATTTGTTTGAAACAATGGTCTCCCATTAAGTAATTTCAAGTATTTGCTCAAACTTTCTTTAGTGAATAAAATGTAGTCCTTTGGATATTTTGATAGTTTTCAGTTTCTGATATGCAGTGTTTCGTGAGGATATCTCTTTAAACCTCTCCATTGGTTGTTTACTTTTGCAGAAAGGCTATTCTCTGAGTTGCTTGAATACTCAGCAGGAGTTTAAAATAGTCCGATTAGTGCTTTGAGAATGACGAATCATCATCTGGCCAATTGTAGTTCTTTAACAATCCAAGAATTGTAAAAAAAAATGACTTAAGTAAAAACCATCGTTCAAATAATATCTCTTTTTAATTCATTTGAAAGTTATTTAATTGTAGGAGAAGTTTTTTATTGTCTCTTGTTTTATATATATTGTAGTTTTTTAAAAGGAAAGGATAAGTGGCTTTTCAGAATGAGGAAAACTGAAAAGAAAACAATACAGCAAAGGAAAATTGTAGAAGAATTTAATTCCTTACGAGTTATTTGTTCTTTTTTTTTAAAAAAAAAAGAAAAAATTAGAAATAATTCTTTTTTGTTCAATGCGTTCCTCGTTTAAGCCATGATTCGTTGAGGAAAGTGAATCTGACTGATAAGCCTTGAAAAAAAGCCGAAATAGATTTTTCATTTTACAAATTAATCAACAATACATATTTATTTTACAAAACAACAATAAATACAATAAATTACTCTTCCCCTTTCGAAGAAAACTCGAACAATGAAGTATTTACTGCTGATTTTTTCCACTTAAGTTTATTCTGAATATTGAATTACAGGTCAACAGTTTCTTTCAGTTGTAAATAGAAGTAATAATAATGAGCTATTAAAAGTTAACTAACAATAAATAAGGTTGTTTAACAAACTTAGAGACAGAAAAGACGACGCCAATAATACACCTTAATAAGATTCTTTAAAATTACAATTGCGGTCAGGGAGCTCAGTGGTAATGCACTCGATTGCAGGCTGGAGAAGATCGGTTCGATACTTGATGATGATCGGGGATTTTTCACTTGTTTCTTTCTCCTCCTGGATTGGTCTTAGGGTTCACCAACCCAGTGCTTTTAAAGAGATACCGGGTTTTTTTTTAATAATTTAAAATTTTCTTAAATTTATCCGAATGATACCTTTATCTTATACAGAAATTTGTGAGTAAAGTGATAACATAGTTAAATATCTCTCAAAAAGAAATCACTCAATTTGGTAAAACAAATGATCTGATCTATTAATTATCGAAAACACTGGCCTTATTTTTGCAGTGACAGTGGCCTTATTTTTGCCAAGCAACACTTTCCCTTCAGAGAAATACAAAAGCACAAAAGAAAAATATTTAAAATAGAAGGAATGACTTTTGCTAAATGTTAACAAGTGATGCTTTGATTTCAAAGAATGAACCTACATGTAAAATTCGCAATGACTCGACAGATTAAACGATTTCCTCACAGTGATTAACCCATATCCGTTATGTAATTTCTGAAAGCAAAAGCTAAGAAATTGAATTTTCTTTTTTCTATCAAAATTCTAAAATAAGACCTTACATTCTCCTTCCTCTTAACTATGACCATCTCAAATATCAATGACTTGACGCTAACTTCAGAAAATTCAAACTTCTGTATCTAATTATAAAATCAAGCTGAAAAAAAAATCATGTATTACTTTATAATTCCGTTTTAAAACTACAAGATACTAAAATTTGCATGTAGTCTTCATTTATTAAGTTTATTTCTAGTTAATAAATTATGATACTCACTTTAAGTATCGCACTGACATGAAAAAGGAAATCAGTTGGGTTCCTTCACAACAAATGTAATTTATTTCAGTAAATGAATTATCGAGATTCGATGATTAGTGTGGTTTAGGCGCTAGAGGAATTGAATCCGTGCTCTCCAGTCCGAGTACAATTCCAAGCTGTGATCGGGGATTTTTCTACGGTTGTTTCTTCTCCAGACGGACCCTCAGGTTCACCCAGACCTCTGTCAAATGAGTATCGGGTTTCATAATATAATAATAATAAATTCTTCAATGCTTGTTTATAAAATAAATGTGAAACCTGCTGATAAACGTCATTTTCTTCTTTATTTCATGATAGATTATCGTTCGATAAATTATCAAGCTTCTTCAGGTAGTGGCAGAAAAAAGACTTTTCTCTCTCTCCTCTTTACAGAGAATTCGTTAGTTGGAAATATTCAAAT
>JAFIDM010000003.1:48974686-48988479 GCA_023159025.1 Thereuonema tuberculata
ATTTGAATATTTCCAACTAACGAATTCGAGAAATCCCGCTGGTCGAGAATCGTTGGGAGCCTAAACCTTCCCTGCAGTTTCAATCTTTTAAACGAATCACAATTCTTAGTTTTCTTAAGAAAAATAATGAAAAAAAAATGAGAACATCTTTCAACTGAAGAAAGAAAAATAAGAATAAAATGCAGAAGACTAAGAGTTCACTGATCTGTTTTGAGATGGTCCATCTTGGGTTCCCGGTATCGCAATTTCCAAAAACAGATCAGTAAACTCTTACTTAGTCTTGTGCGTTTTATTCTTATTTTTCTTTCTTTTGTTGTTGTATGCACGTTAAAAAATTTTTTTACATCTTTCAACTGAGTGGTCGTTTTTTCTCACTAGATTATCTTAATTCCACTATTTCTTAATCTCAATAGATTATCTTGATTATTCTTAATTAGTTAGAGAAATAGAAGACTTCCTCCTCAATCAGTGATTTCATTTCCAACCAAATTATTGAAACTTCACAATAAAATAATGTTTTACAAATTTCTTTTCTGAAGCTGCATCAAATTTATCGACATCTTAATTCGCGAAGGATGTCTAACGTAGCTGAGAGTCACCTTTACCATAAACCATATAACAGTAATAAAATTGAAAAGTGGGTTAATAAATGCTGTGTCAAGAAAATCACGTTTAGGAAGTTAATGTCCGCCTTTGTAAACAAGTTTTTAAACCTACGTGTAAAATAATTAGGACTTTCTTCTTTTGTTTTTTGAAAATTTTTGGTTTATTTGCTTAAAAAATTAAATTGTAAAATTAATGAAAAAAGATAATTTTTATAAATTTTGCTTTTTTTTAAAAAAAAAAAAAAAAAAAAAAAAACTTTTAATTTTTACTTCTCAGAACCTTTGTAATGGAATTGGGTTTTTATGTGAAAAATGAAAAAATAATGAATGCAAACGGGACAATGAAAATGAGGTTAAATTCACTTAATTGAAAATCGTATTTTTTTTTCAGACACTATATCTTTTTAAGGCATTTTGTCTATTTTAAAGCTGATTAATAGGCCTGTTTACTCTTTATATTAAAAAAAATGAAAAAAAAAAAAAAAAAAAATATCAAGCTAGATTTATGTAAATAAATTGCCGTTCTAGCATAGCTAGGATTAGACGGCGACCTCCCACGAGGCAGATGTCCTGAGTTCGAACCCCGGCGTGACATGGATGATTCCTTTCTTTCCTGTATTTGACTGCTTCTTCCTCCGCTGTCTAAGGCACTGACGAATATTCCAAAATTCTAGGGTTTGTACGATAGATACATAGGGTTTGTACGATGAAAGTAAATGTGGGGTGTTCCCGACTCAGAGTGAAGAATAAGAGCTTGGGAGTTGATAAACATACTGAGACTAACTATATAAATAAATCAAGTAGTTATTTAATCTTTACTTATTTTATCTCGATTTTATTCATTTCACTTCCTTTTAATTAAGTAAGCGATTGGTGAAAAATGAAATAGCTTTAAGTTTTTGTCTATCAGTTATTATTATTTATGACTTCACAATTTTATTGTTAAATTTGAGAATTTCAATCGAAATTTTCTCTTAGAGGTTTTAAAAATGCCCATACAAGGCCGCTATTTAATTATAGAGAATGGTTGTGCACAAACTCTTCCAAAATCTCTGCGATCTTCAGAATAGCTCATTACTGACTTGAAAATGGGTAATTAATTAATCATAAGTGCCCTCGAACGTGAGAGCTAATGAGAGATTCAGCGTTCGATTATCTGAGTCAAAACGTGAGAACAAATCGAGTGACAAAAAATCTGCGTGCCACTTCAGCTGTGAGAGACCGCCTACTCAGACGGCGCTCGAGTGGGTCGTCGTTTGCTTTGCCCTTGATTCCTGGTGAGAGAAGGAAATCCCAGCAGTTCCTGTAAAAAAGGGGATCGCATTGCGTTGGGAGAAAATAGAAGCGGGAACAGGAAGGAATAACAAGTCACGGGAATTGTGGTGTTCCCGTTTACAATAGGAATGTGCTTGAGTGAAGAAATTATCATTTCCATATGGCCAACAACGTCCTGTTGTTCACGGTCTCCTTATTGGCCGCCCACATTTATACGCTCTAATGCGATAAATGATGGTTGAATCTTTGGTGTACTTATTATTCTTAAGGAGACAGAGATGGATTAGAGAAGAAAGAAGATAAAGGCAAGATAGAGTTCAAAGGGAAAAAACCTCTATAAAGTGGATGCTTTCTAGTCATTTTATCTTAACATTTACCTGTTGAACTCAAGAAAAGAGATATTTATATTAATCGTCGAAATATTTTGCCTCTCAATGAATCTTACTTGAAATAATTTGAATTATAAAGATCGCTTCGAATTATCAATAAAATTGAATTGAATTTAAAGACATGTCAGATTATTGTTGTTCTCACGGATTTGCACGTAGATGACACTGAACTATTCCCACCTATCTTTAAGATTTACATTTTTGTGAGTTTATGAAATTTTGAAAGTAATCAGTTTTTGAAATACTGCCACTATGTCGTTTTTAATCTTCTGTTTGCTAGGTTTTCATCTCTTGTTTTAGTCTAATATTTATACTATTTTAAATCATGATTCCATCAAAATGACGTGATTAAATAGGGTAATTTCTTTAATGAAAAAGAAGGAAATGCAGAAGATTGATTTGGATCCCCTTAAAAGACGAATATTTCGTATGGCGCTTTGTCTCTGCATCTATGATCGACATGACTTAGAAACTAGTTACTAGATGTTGAACGTTTTCTGATACTTTTAACGTTTAAACTTTAAAATTATCTTTAATAATTAGGATCTATTATTATCTATTATTAGGATTTATCTAACGATATTAGGATAAATACGACCTTTAGGTAAAGGCGAGGGTTCAAGAACCATCAACCACTTTAAAAAGATGATTAAAATTGCGATTCTTAAGGTTAAAAAATTCACCAACACTTGAATTTCATCAAAACACAGTGTTACCACGATAAATAAAATTATATAATGATACATTATCTTAGGGACTTATACAGGATTTTTTTTCGGGGGAAAGACCAAGTTAGGGAATTGACCAATTACAACCAAAAAATCCATGCACAAAACGTCGTTTTCAAAATTTCGAGTGGGGCCAAGTTCCCTTCACCTTGCTATCAAATCAAAAGAAAATTGAGCTAATCTATACATTTTGAGATTTCGGTGAGGAACCAGGGTTGTTCCCTCAGTCCTCATGTTTACGCCCGTGGATTTTTCTATAAATGATATTATATAAAATACTTTAAAGTTTAGTAGACTATAAAGTTTATATTATTCGAATCGCGTCTTCTTGAATCTTACCCTGCTCGTATTTGAAAATTGGCACACCCACTACACTTTGTTTTCTTCCCAACCATTAATACCCTTCACATGTGAATCTAAGACTTGACAAGGGCTTATGCTTAGTGATTTGACAGCTAGCAATCATCAATCAAAGCTAACAAACACATTTATACTAGAAATAGTAACTGCTTGTTAAATTTACTCGAGGCACTTTTTAGACACCTTACCTTCTATTTATTTATTTATTTATTTATTTAAAATTATTTATTTTTTGAAATTTAAAAACGCTTTTTCAACCTAAACTAAAATAATTAATGTCATTTCTTTAAATTAATATTTGAACAAATACTTCTTAGATAACGTTCGATGCATTCTAGGACGTTCCAGAACTCAATTAAGCTACCTAAACAATTGATTAAATAAAGCTTTTTTTTTTTTAATATAAAGATCGTTAGTGAGAAAAAGAAATTAAGCTATCGGAAGATTGGTTAAACAAGATACATGTATATAATAACTGTCTTCAACACTCGCTAAATGACATACATCCACTTAATGATCTCTGATCTAGATACAGAACAGGTCTCTTTGAGTATTGGCTATTCCTGGTCTCATTACATCATGTCTACATTTCTAAAACATGTCGCACTATTTACTCAAAGATAAAGGAATTTAGGGAATTTTAAACGGTAAAAATTGATGAGGTTTGAGGTTTTCAGTGTTCAGAATGTTTTATTATAGGTAACTCAGATTAAAAAGTGTTTGTTTACCATCTCAATCTGACAACTGTCGTATCAGCATCAAATTAGCATCCTTTAACAAAGGAAATATAAAAAACAAGTTTATTGAATAATATAAATAATATTGAGTAATACTTTTAAATAATAACTGTTGACGAGAGCAAATAGATATATTTCTTACAAATCTTCAGATTTCTATAACTACCCGGTAGTAATCAAGGAATAAGTTCAAATTAAGAAAGATAATGAAGATTAATCTTAATCTTTACATTTTCTCTTTGGATAAAACTATAACAACAATTGAAATTTTAAAATAATAGTAATTATTATTGCAACGTAAAAACTCCTTGGTTACTTATATTTTTAAAAATAAATTTTAATAATTTAACTATAGGTTAATTTCAACTACTAGAAAACTAATAATATATTTGTTATGGAAAAACTTATTGCATTGTTCATATAAATGAAACACTTTTTAATTATTACCATACTTTGATGAAAAAAGAAATATGATAATAATTAAAAAGTGTTTCATTTATATGAACAATGCAATAAGTTTTTCCATAACAATTAAAATATACTTCTTTTTTCATCAAAATTTTGAAAACTTAGATCCCACTCACATTTATGTGAAAAAAATAGCTTCAGAATAAACATTGCTCTTTGTATTTTTAAGAAATGAAAAATATATTTTTTATAAAAATTCGAGATAGAAAAACAAATATTTTTATAAATATTTACAACTCATTCTTCAGGTTTCGTAATATTTATTTTTCATGTAATGTTCGAACGTGACATCCATACAGATCTGCGGAATTCTGATGTAATTTCGTCTGTTTCTCTCCTACACTCATCTGTTCAGTGTTCGGATGAACGAACAACGTTCTGATGAAGAATGACTGGTGGATTAAGAAACCTGTTGCTGCTGGAGCGGATACTGAATCACTAGTCGAAATTATGAACGGAAATCAACATACCTTAATTCGATGCGGAAGGATTTGGTAGCATGGGTGGATACAAACAGCCACCACGCGGCCGCTTCGAGAAGACCTCACAGTTCCGCCCAAAACAGCTCCGAACGAAAAGACGCTGCAACGCCGGCTGGTGAAAGTGTCGCTAATGACCCCGATTCTTCGCAAGAGGCCAGCGGGAGGAAAAAACCGTTGCTCTTTGGCTGCTCCTCAGAATTAACTCCAGTGAATTGTACCTACGGCATATGAAGCGACCCACTTTATCTCGGGAGGGGAGTTAGGAAGAGAAAGTGAAGGTCCTTAGGGCAGGGAAGGAGCCCACTTGCAAGATCTCCGTCATTCATGATTCATGGGCGAAGGAGGTGCTTCGAATCTTCCCAAATTGGGAAGACGTTTATAAAATTCAATAGCGAAAAGAACTTCTAAAACTTAACAGAATTCCCCAAAGAATGTTTGAAACAAATTGAACAGAACAAAAAGATTAAATAATTGCAGTAGTTATTTTGAAAGCCAAAATAAAAGAAAAAGATAAGCAAAATATTTACAGTAAAAGTAACTTGTATAAAATTTTTAGAGGAAAAAAAAAAATACCTTAATATCAAATAAGTTGAATTGTTCTGTCATATTGGTTTTTATTAAGTTATATTTGTTTTTATTTTAGTTCGATTTAATGGAAAATATCTTATATTTTATTCTTCTTAGTTTGGTTATTGTTTTCTTAAAATATTTTGTTAAGTATTTGACAACACCGAGGTTAAACAAACAAAACATTTCAAAGGAATTCCTCTAGTTCATTATTTCATCACAAGCTTTGATGGCGCTGATTACTGGCCAACAGCTGCGTCAGAAAGAACAGGCAGCAATAAGAAAGATCAACCAACGAGTCCCAGAAGATTCTTTAGTATTTCTCTTATAAGCATGTTTTTCATAAGTGATATTGATATTGAACGAGATTTTCATAAAAGAAGAACTAAATGAAGTGTTATACATAAAAAAATTGGTACATACTACTTTTAATTATTTAAAGCTGATAAATGCTTCCAAATATGGAAAAGTTACTCCTACGGAAATGAATGGTGTAGAAAGCAAAGTAGTTTACATAATCACCATTACTTCCTGCTTCTAGTTGACTAAAAAAAAAAACGTATATACTTCAACACAGTTTTCAACAGCTTGTATATTAATAAAGAAAAAGAAACAGTTTTCTTCAGTTGCGAAAAATTAATAAGGCTCTGATTTTTAACATAGCTCAGCTCCGAAGGTTCAATGTCGAAAATGATGTAATAAATGTTGATGAGTCTTAGGAAATGCTCCAATGAAAAATGGTTTTGTCGATGATCTAAGTTCTTCTGTCGCAACTTGAATGTACATTTTTTCGGCCTAGATGTAATGAATTGTTTCTTAAACTAGATGTGCAGTGCATTTACGTCGGAAGTTGACACATTCAGTCAGTCACACGAATGATCATGAATCAAGGACGTGAGACAAAATGAAAGGTCAAAGATCGTGGGTGTCCACTTTCCAATTTCGTTTTTGATTTCCCTTTGCATAACATACAGTGATTCATAACATAGAGTCTAGATTAAAGATAAAGAATTTTTTTCTATGTGATTTTTGTTTCCATTTTACTTATAGCCTCTTCACTTGATTCAAGTGAACAAGATTTAGATGTTCTGCCGCCCTGAGTCATTCTGATTTGCCGCCTGTGGACACTTAGCAAGGAACGGAGTTTGACGAAATGTTTAGAGACATTTGATACATATAAATTTTAATCATCAATCATACAAAACTGTATTTGTGTCTGTTTTTCTGTATATTTCACATATCTAGAAAATAAACAAATAGAAGAGTTAATTAAAGCATTATATTTAATTACATATTTTTTTTTTTAAATCTAGTGTGATTAACATCAAAAAGCGTAAATATCGTATTCTATTTTTCCTTAAAATTTTCCGCCCACCTTCTCAGCAAAAAAAACCGCCTTGTACTATTTCCAATTTGGTTCCATGGTATTAAGATAGGACGTATATACGAAGGAGCGAAGGGCCCTGCTCCAACCCCGAAATCTCGAAATACAGAGTTACTATTAACTTCTTTTTCTCTTGGTAGATTGGATGGTCGATTGAAAAAAAACTTTGTCCCCTTCCTACCGTAAACGTCATCCTTCAAACGCCCTTGCGCCCAAGTTTTGGACACTAGTGACATGGCAATTAGAAAAATACATAAATAAATAAAGGCTTGTTTCAAAACTTAAATTTTTTCGTTAATTTTTAGAAAACCAAGAGAAGTTGCTTACTAATAAAATGGGTTAAAGGACATTATAAAAAATTATAAAGTAAACTCTGTTTCTTAATAAATTCCATATTCATAGAATTTCTTTCCAATTAATTCTTGATCATCTGACTTCAGCATTTGTTGACGACATAAAAATAACTGTTTGAAAGATAAAGACATCGACAGTTTAAAATAAAAAGTAATATACTTGTTATTGTAAATAGATTTTAAACAATTTTGTTTGTTTGTTTGTTTTTTGTTTTCTTTCGAGTATATTCGTTTTGGTATAAAACTTCACGGGGAAAAAAAAAGGAATTTTTAAGAATTCCCTGTAGCTAAAAGGGTCCAGCAACATTTGCGACCACGAATTGTGTTTTACGAAGTTAGTTTATATTATTATTTTAAAGTTTATAATAGCATTTTATGGTAAATTAAAAGATTATCTTTATTTAATATTACATAGAACTTTAAAAAATGTTCACACTTTTTTTTTCGTTAATATTTCAATCAGTTTAAGTCACATTTATTTATTTATTTATTAAGTCATTCGGTTCTCTTTATAAAGCACTATTTTTTCGTGAAATTATTTAGTATATTATAAAAAAGAAAAAAGTTTTATTCAATTTGGAAGAGCTTTTTTTAACTTATTATAGAAGATATTTTATATTTTATGTAGTTTTCGGGATTTTATTATGAAAACCCTCAAAATATGAAACTACAAAAAATCCTGTAAGAATTTTTTTTCCATATTATCCATGTTGTGTGTTTGTCCATCAATAATTGTTTATCTAACGCGCTGTATACAATTATAATGTGATTATTTGTTGTCATATTTGCTATTTATTGTTATCCTAAATTATTGTTATATTTAAATTCAATTCCGAGCCTGTTTCTCTTTTCCATATTTATTTATGATCATCTGACGACGAAGGATATAACCTTTGCAACATGTAATGTTATTTATTATGAAATTATTTATTTATATCTATTTTGTCTTTGTGTGTTTGGTCCTTTATATTAATTTTTTTTCCAATTTGATGCTTTTAATTAAAATACCAAAACTTTTTAAAGACAATGTAGATTCAGATTTCAAAAGTTAACATTAAAAAAAAAAACTACAGTATGTCCAAAACAGATTAAAAGTTTATTTATATGAAAAATAAAATATTTTATTCATCATAATTCTAACTAAAAATGTTTAACTACAGTCTTTGACTTTCTGTTTTCTTTCTTTCATATTCGTTTGTTTATGAGGTTTGTTGTTTAAATGTATTGTTATTCTTTCTTTCCATAATTTTACCGAATTCCTTCGTCCATAATTTACAAGTTAACTTAATTGACAAGATTCGTTTTTTTTAAAACGAGGCAACGCCTAAGAATAATGGTAAAGTAACCATTCCATCTAAATTAGGTAATAAATAATAATTATAAGAATTGAAGGCTACGATAATAAACTATACAAATGAAACACATTTTTATTTTTATAACACTCATTTAGAAATTCTGTTTTTGGCCAAAACATTAGTGAAAAATTAACTAAAGTAAAATCTGTGAAGAATTTCCTCACGAAAATTAAAGATTTACTTATAAAAATATCTTAATATCATGTATGATCTACCTTTTTTAAAACAAGGCAGTAATACAGTCGGACCTCTATTTAACGAAGTCGCTAAATCCCGAAAAAAAGTTCGTTATATGGAAAATTCGTTAAATAGAGATTCACCTTTTAAAATTACTTTAAACTACATAAAACAGATTTGAAATACATAAACAATAAATATTATTAAAAAAAAATAATTTTAATAACAAAGCATACATTACCACATGCGTACTTAAATTTTACTAATAAAGTCTGTTAATTTTGAGTTTTTTTTTTTTTTTTTTGAAAAAGTGTTTTCGCTCATAGTACGTCTCGCATCTTTGCAATGCACCAAAAAACCCTTCATTATTTTCTTCAAACTGTAATCCGCGTCGGATTATTTCAAATTATTTTCGCATTTCATCATACGAAGGGTTTTTGATTTCTGCATCATGATCATTACCATTTTGATCATCTTCATCTTCATCGCAATTCATAGCTGTATTGTTTTTATTTTTCACACTGTCCAAAATATCCGATTCAGTTAGTGTTTCCGAGGTCTCAACTTCAAAATCAAGTGAAAGATAAACATCAATCAACACATCGTCGTTAATTTCTTCTTTTTCCCTCAGCTGTATCCACGTTTCTTTCATTTCCTCTAAGGGAATATTAATAATAAAAACATTTCAAGGAGAAAAAAAAAAATAGATTTCACGAAAAAGTTCGTTAAATAGAAAATGCACTTCGCTATTTGGAGGTTATTTTACGAAGAAATTAGCAAAATGTTCTTGGTTCCAAAGAAAAGTTCGCTAAATAGAGAAATTCGCAAAATAGAGGTTCGTTAAATGGAGGTCCGACTGTAATTAACTAATTGAAGGACATTTTTAATGAAGTTTTGAATTTCAATATTTTTTGTTGGTTTTTTTTTTGTTTTTTTTTTTACTATTCCCCTAAAGGAAGACATATTTAGGCAATGAGCATATTATTTATGTGTCTATATGTTCCCATTTTTCCAATTAATAATAATCTAAATTTATGAGACAAAATCCTGCTTTCATTATATTTTACGGAAGGTAGGTTTTTTTTTTTTTTTTTACAATTCTTTGAGGAACTTTTTAATTAGGAATTATTTATAATTGTAACAAATTGTGGAATGCAAAACCTTAGGCAGTACTACGGATACCTCAAAAGGAATTTTACCATAAAAAAGAAATCATGAAGAAAAAATAAATAAATTAATAAACTCTTTAAAGGGTGAAAAGAAAAGCAAACAATTCATAATTGAAATTAGCACGCCTTTTGAGTCACCCTGGGACGGCCGTTTCGAGCTTGTTGAGGGGAGGTCATCAAGCTCGAAACGGCCATCCCAGGGTCTCAGCTTGACACAAAAGGCATCCTAATTTTAACAATAAAAATATTGATTTTTTTTTTTGTACAACCTTACTTTTTAGCCCATCCTCCGTGTCCGAACCCTATTTTGTGTGTGTGTGTTTTCTTTTATTTATTTTTTATTTTTTCTTCATCGGAATTGGAGAATTGTCTTTCCAACTTCATAAATATTAGTCTATCCCCCCCCCCCAAAAAAAAAACCAAAACAAACAAACAAACTTAAATCATGTAATTGACATAAATGAAGAAATTTATAAGAAATAAGCCTTATCCTTTCACAGAAGGCTTCATAATTGCCTAACATTTCGCCGAATACACAGGAGCACAGTTTTCTCTTCGTCTGTACGATAGAATTTAGGTCGGAAATGAGCTCCCAATCCAATCAGCTACGGCAATTACTTTGAATTCCTGATGTTTAACATAAGATGACCCAAAGATCAGTAAAAGAAATCCTTCTGTATTTAACTGCAATCAATGTCAGCCATTCACAATATAAAGAGTGTATTCCAAAAAGTATTCCTGACTCATAGTCCAATAAAAATTAAATGATTTAGATATAAGAAAGAAACAAAATTTAAATAATTTTTCTTAATTATTTTTACTTACTTTTTCAGCGATCCGAATATTCCAGGGCCATTAGTACATCTGCGTAGTCCTAATGACGGTAATTGATAATAACGAAAGATGTAATCACTAATTGCTCGTGATTTCAGAGGAAAGGTCGTTTCTTTAAGGTTTCTCCAGAGCAAAAAAAAAATTGAATTTTTAGTGTTGCTGATTGAGTTTTGATATGAATCGACCAAAATTCTTATGAACTTAATTAATGCACACATTAAATAAAAATTTCCTTAAAGAAACTGAAGCCTACATGCCTTATATCGGAGGTTTTGTTTTTGTTTTTCTTTGTATTTTAAAGAAAACAATAAAAGACAAAAATTACAGATGGCGGGAATATCTAGATTAATATTAATATCCTTAACTATTTATTTTTCTACTTCAATTATACTTAAATTAAAAGTAATTTAAGAAATTTAAATAGTTCTATACTAATCTATAAGTAGTATTGAAAATTTGATTGCCATGAGGTAGATGTGTCGGAACCTGGGTTCGAATCCCGGCGTCGGCATGGATGTTTGAAAAATTCTCTTTCCTGTGTTGTCTGCTTCTTTATCTTTCTCTTCAGGTCTGGAGTTATTCCCTAATAAATTCCTGAGGAAGGCAACGGGAAACCACCTCAGTATCTGTTCCAAGGAATTCAAACGATTCTTCTAGGGGTTCGCCTTGAGATCAATCCTAGAGCACCATTGAAACACGAATCTTCGGTTTCGAAATTTGCACTGAATGATGATGATGATTGAAAATTTTAATTTAGTTACTTCTACGTCTAATCTGATCTGAATATCAATCTATATTACTAAAATCTGTTATTTCTCTGTCTGTCTGTCCGACGCAATTGTTAATTCGTTAGTTTCCCTTGCTGAGAAAGTCAGATTGTAATTTTTTTTTCGCCTTGCATTCGAACAGAGGACCTTCGTCCACGCAGTCAGGCACGCTAACCATTGGACTACTTCTGGTCCCCCAATTTCCAATCCTACTTTTATTCTATTTGTTCGCGCGCTATCAAATAATGAGTTCATTCAAAAAGGAATAAAATATAACTTTTTGCCATAACCGCTTGGAATCGATTCTTCTTGGATTGTCTCATCCTTATCCAAAAATAAAACCCTACATTTGCTGATGAACAATATTAATTCCTAATTAGGTTTATTACCATCGTAGAAAACGCTGCTGATTCAACAATATGGGCTCGAATTAATTAGGTAAACTAATTGATTGGTGATGGGATGGACGAACCTACTGAATTACTATTATATTTATTTATTTCCTAAAATAAAATTCTTACATAACATTCTTCAGTTAGAAGATTTAATCAGTTTTTATAGTTTTTTTTCTATTGTTTTGTTTTGCTTGTATATATTAAAGAGGCAAATACATTATTATTTTTAAATTTCTATTTTATTAAATTCTAGCACTCCACTTACCTGAGATGAATATAATATCTTCAAAGAAACATCTAACACTCCATAGACTACGAATTTTAGAAAAACTTTATTCGTGCTCTTCTTTATTAAGCAGAGAATGGAAATAAATAAATAATATGAAATACAAACGTGAACAGCTTCCTGATTATTGAAGACAATGTATACAGGGGTGTATAATTATTGATAAAGAAAATCCAATGTTGAAAAAACAATAAGAAACAATTAATCAAATTAATAATCAATAAGAATCCTATTTTTTGGTAACAACGATATCCGCGAAGTGTTGTGTAAAAAAGTTGTATTTATATTTATCTTGTTGTAACTTACATAAATTTGTAATTATAAAGGGTTTTTTAAGAGCGAAATGTCGAGAAATGGGCTTAATAGCGCGAAAGAAGCACGAAATCGTGAATAATCTAAAGAAGTTCCTTAGGCATTTGTTTGCGGCTTTAGTTGATTTAAATGCTGATGTCAGATATTCTGTCTAGTCTAAACAAGTATTTCAATGACAAAGAAAACATTCAAAAACACAAGAAAATGCAAATATCTATACCACCGTTTTCTTGGGCAGCAGTATAATAGTGCAAAAGAAAATAAATTGTTTCCTGCTCCTGTGCTGAGCCGTTGAGGTTCATGGCTCCATACAGCAGAGTATATTTGTGAATATTTTATTGACCCTGTAAGTACTTCAGTCAACTCGATGATTCCATTAGTGCAGTGAGATATTTTCAAGCAATGAGAAGAAAGCAATTTTATTTGAGGCATTCCATGACGAGAGGAGAGAGATGGAAGAAAACAAAATTAAAAATCACGAAGAAAAGAGTATGAGCAGGATTAAAAAAATATTACGAGAAGAACCGGCAGGAGAAGACGCCTCCAAACTTTTCTATGTCTCAAATTTAATGTCTTGCTCAATAAATGAGGACATAATGTGCTACTACAAAAAATTCCTATGTTGAAAAACACTTCTCAACATGTTTTCCTTCGTGGGTATTCCACTCTTCAAACACAAGTGAACGAAGCTGCAGTTAGTGCAGAAGAAGATGACGATGTTGTTAATGTTTTGAGGGACTGATAAACTTGGTACTTGGACTGAAAAGTCCCTGCAGGCAGTGTGGCTTCCCAACAACAAATGTTGACTGAGAGGGAATCTCGACATATTCTAACATAGTGACAGCGCAAAGCACCAACAAATCTTCTTCCTGATACTGCTGCGACACTCATGTGTATGTACTCTGAACCTAACGTGTGAAATCTGTTTGAGTGTGGTATGCTAGATGTAAATTTTCTTGCATTTAAACCTTAAAAATTATATTTACAGTTTGATAATTAACAGTAAACAAATCAAGTTTATACTGGATTTTATATAGTATTTCTGTATTTACTTAATTGGAAATTAGATATTTGTGGGAAAAGTGTTTTACGTTGAAAATTAATAAACGCGAAATAATCACCGGTCTGGAGCCTTTTACGATATCGCTGT
>JAFIDM010000003.1:48988879-49028931 GCA_023159025.1 Thereuonema tuberculata
AATAAATTATTTAATACGGAATTTGTGTTTTTTCCCAATGAAAAATCAATGTTAATAAAAGTGGTTAAATTACTATTGATCTAGATACGTAACTCCGCCTGTTAGACCCCGTTTTCTCACGCACAAGGGAATGAACCCTGATGTAGTAGAAAAACAGAGAGCTTCGAAGACTATTTCACAGCAACCTAGGAACGTAGTAATTGAGCTACATTTGTAATAGAGACCCAAATACAAATGGACGGAAATTAAAAAAAAAAAAAAAAAAAATCCTGAGACGAGTTTAACGGTTTCTGTAATAATAATGTATATTATATTTTTGATATATTACTCTATTCCTATATAAATTGAGCGAGAGTGTTTATGGTAAATCTTCAGCTGGATGAAGCGCGTTCCATGTCTGGTGGATTTTTCCCAATTCTTCTTCTTCAGTTAGACCAAAGGTTTTACCTAACTCTCTGCGAAAACAGAACCTTTTAACTTTTTTTTTAATCGTTTAACGAAATTTGTCTAAATTGAACAAGGTTAAAAATGTAAGAAGTTTTTTTTTGTTGAAATAATTTGTTTGGCTTTAAGGATACATTGATTTTGACGATGAAATAAAAATACGGAAGCTTAAAATTTCATCGAATCAATCAATTGGAGATGAATTGTTTCAGGCTGACAGATGGACAATCAAGTAGTATAGGGTGCAAACTATACGCGAAGGTTTCTGAAAAAGCATTCCGATTTCCAGAACTTCATTTACTTTTAATTAGAACAGCCTGTAGTCAATCCAAAAAATTGGAGATTTGAGATTGACTGTAAGTAATTTTTTTTTCACTGAGTTATTGCGAACTGAGTCGTAAAAAATTCTTTTTTAATGAAATAAAAAACCGATCTCGTTTTATTTTCCTTAGATATAAAATTTACTAAAAAAAAATTCCTAAGGATGTGAGTTATTTATGTGGGGAATGTGGGTGGCAGAGAAGTCAAGCACTGAGAACGGAGGTCTATTGTACTAACCCACAGAAGTAGCGACAGATGGAGAGAAAGACTGAGAAAGTATGGTGGGAGAAGTGCAGGGGAAACGGGAGAACCCCGAGAAAACCTGTCCAGCGCGGATCGTATACCATCACAAAACCCACATGAGAACCGAACCCAGATACTGAGAGGTGAGAGGCCAATGTCATACCGACAACGCAGCCAAAGATGGGGATTTAGTAAATCTGAAAATTGAGAATTAAAATTTAATTTTTTTTTATATTTCCTTTAATTTTATTTAATGCCGCTTGGATTGAATGGATCGGTTTTTCATCACTTTAGCATAAGAGTGGTTTCGATGGATGTAAGATCCTTTGCAAACGCTGTCTGTTTGAGATTCCTCGCGAAGTTTGGGTGAACTTTTTTGAATCATCCTGTAAATAAAGATATCGGATACAGAAACAACAAAAATATGATAATATCTGAGCTGAAAGGTATTCTTGTCATGGAAATGTTCTGATGGTCAGCCTCAAACAGAGATTGTCATTGGACGATCATTTCTTTGCGAGTTGAGAGTGACAAATGTCATGGAAAAAAGATTTCCATACTATCAACATTTATAGTTGTATTAATTTACACATTTAGCACCTAATGTGTTAACACAACTGAATACAGAAAAATCGACTTATATATGCAAAATTAATTGAATTGAAGTTATAAAAGTACTTTTATTTAGACAGAATTTTCTTCTTTTTTTTTTTTTTTTTTTTTTTGAAGTATTAAGTTCAGAGCCGGAGCTTGTAATTTATCAAGATTCTTTGCTTAATAAAACACCCCTCCCATCCCCGTGATTACATTTATAGAGATCCTATTCTTAAAAAGCATTTCAGTGTTTTTATTATTTATAGTTAATGTTAATAATAGTTTCTATTGAAGGACTGACCAATTGGTCATCGGATGAAGGTCAATGCACTGGTGGTGGTTGTAATTGTTTTCGGAAAACATTGTGTTTGGACGCTGAGACACCGTCGCAAGGATAGCAAAAGTTAGCTGATGTTACCGTTTCCCTAGTTTTAAGATTAAACTTATTATTCCTCCTTCCCCCTCTCGGTTGCTATCGATTAAAGGGAAAAAGTTGTAGCTAACATCAATGAGCGACATTGACTGATCCAATGTGGTTGTTTTTCATTCAGGAAACAGAAGCACGCGAACATTGATCCACGATTAAAAAATACTACAGCCACAGGTCGATTATTAATTCACATAGAACATAAACCACAACATCTGTCGTTAATTCATTGACCTTCAATAAAATAAATAAATAATAGAATAGAATTGATTATGTGCACCACTCAGATGAGTACAACACAGAAATGCACATTGAAAAGATTAAAAATTACATAAATACAAAAATATTACAAAAGTGCTTTAAATTTTTATGAATTAGTTTTACAATTAGATTTAAATTTCATTACACTGTTTACAAAGTTCCAGAAATACTGGAAGACAGGATTTTTAATTAGGATAATAACTTACATGGCCATAAAATATCATAATAAAGTAGATTTAATTGTAAAATGTATCTTGCGTATTCATAATAAGGACAAGAGTAGAGTATATGTTCTACCGATTCCATTTCTTTTAGATAACAGGAACAATAAACGCTGTGTGTTAAATTATATTTTATTAGGTAAGCATTGCCGCGCTGGTGTGGTCGAGCGGTCTCAGGCGTCGGTCTGTCGTGAGATCAATGTGCCAGCGCCCGGGTTCAAATCCCGGTAGCGAGCATGGATGTTTCAAAAAATTTCCTTTCCTGTGTTGTAGCCTCTTCTTCACTTTCTCTTCGGTCTGACGTCATTCCTTAATGGCGTCCTGGGGAAGGCCACGGGAAACCACCCCAGTATCTTTCCCTTGTAATTCTAGGGAGTCTGCTAGGGGTTCGCCGTCTTGGGAACACTAGCGCTCCCTGGAGCACGGATGCTTCGGCAACGAAGCTCGCACTTCGGTGCGAACCGACCACACACACACAGGTAAGCATTTATATTCCCATGGCCTGTAAGGATTTGACCCAAAGTGATATATTAGTAATTTAATATCAGAAGTCAGAGAGTCTTGTAAAAAACTTCCTTGTAACAATTCCCTTTGATGTCTTTAACCACAGTTCATTCTACAAATCTATTAAAGTAGTTTTAATGTTGGATTTAATTACACTAATTGAGAAGGGGAGCGAAGTGATTTTAAGCTGATCATCATTGGCTGCTGCTTTTGCTTCTTCATCTGCCCATTCATTGCCAGGTATACCTTGATGACCTTTCACATGAAAAAAAGAGTGATTTTTGTTGGAATTGTGCTTATTAGATTTTGAATAAATTTTACAGAAGAGTCTTTATTTTTTATATTGGCTACTGCTTGCAGAGATGATTTGGAATCGTGAATATGTTAACAGTTAAATCTTTGTTTTGTAATTTCGAGAGCCATTTTACCGATTCATCAATAGCTTTTATAATAATTCTGCTAAATAAATAAATAAATAAACAATTAAATAAATAAATAAATAAATAAATAAATAAATAAATAAACTCATTTATTTATTTATGTAGGGCATTTCATTTAATCAGCGAGGAAAAAAAACGTATTTGAGTTAATGAAAGTCACGGTAAGTTGTTGCAAGGAAGCGATTTAGCTAACCGGTGATTTAGCTAACCGGTGATTTAGCGATTTAGCTAATTTAGTTATTTAATATTTTTAAATTTGAATAAACGAGTAACTATTTATTATGCTTCATGGAAATGCTTTTGAACTCCGACGTATTCAGGCTGTGATTTTTAATGTTTACTTAATCTGTATGGAAAACCAGTGTCTTGAATATTGAATAACTTAAATTAAATCATTTCAGTTATCGATTGGTAGTAAATTCTTTTCTTTCTGCTAATGAAATTAGGGAAGAGGGTAAATGTAAAGAAAAATAAAATGTTTGAAGTTTGACATAATATTTGTAATTTCTAGGAGTAAATATTAATGAACTTAAGAGAACGACACATTACTAAGCGTTTCTAGTGCTTAGCCGGGAAGCCTACCTTAGAGCGGGCAATTTATTGGTTTCCTTTGTTGAGGTTAAGTTACGGCTTAAAAACCATAAAGATATGTTGAACATGAAAGGTAAAAAAAAATGTGATAACGAACAAGGAAAATTAATATCTTTAAGAAGTATAGAGAATCAAAACCTAAGTAAAAAAAAAATTATTCACACAAATACATTTCAACCCAAGAAAACCCATTCAGGTTTTCAGTCGAATTAAATTTTCTATAATAAATTTTAAAGAAGCATATATTTGTGTTATCTCATTGAAAGGAACTATTTTAAATTAGAATTGCAGGAATAAATACGTCAAATTCAAAGCAAATGATCAATTTACTAGACATAATTAAATAAACATAATAATAGTACTGGATTAGATAATTATTTATAATATGAAAATAAATTGTAAATTATAAAATATTCTAATTTTAAAATTAAAATAAAATAAAATATAAGAGAAGTGGTACTCCAGAGAATAAACATTGTAAAAAGCATTAATGTCTAAAGCGATAGACAGAATTTTCGTTAAGGGAACCGAACGTTTCAGTTGAGATTTAATTCGTTGTAGTATCCACGGATCCTGACTCAAGCAACTGCAGGCGACTGCAAACCTTTTATTTCTTTTTCCAATGCACCTAAAATTCTGAAAATTTTAAATACGAACTTGTGAAGCATCTGGGATTTCTATTTTCTTGTTTTTAATTTTCAAAATATTCTGCAATTAATTAAATTAAAACTCAAAAACAATCATTTTTTTGGGAGTTTTTGAGGTATTACTCGGTATTTTCAACTCAAAAAAATTTGACGGAAACCTAAAATGATAAAAAAAATTGTAAAAATAATGTTTTGCATTTAAAAATATTTATTATTAGTGCAGTAGTTAATTTTTAAAAAAATAATTTAATCTCACACAATTTAAAAAAAAAAAAATAATTTTTATTTTTTTTTCGTCAAATTTTTTTGAGTTGAAAATACAGAGTAATATCTCAACAACATCAAAAAATTGACTGTTTTTTAGTTTTAGTTTAATTCAATGCAGAAAATTAAAAACAAGAAAATAGAAATCCCAGATGCTTCACAAGTTCATATTTAAATTTTCAGAATTTTAGGTGCATTGGAAAAAGAAATACACTCATGGACAAAAAAATTAGCGCACCAAGAAGGAGTCGTCAAAATGAAACGAAAATTTATATACGTAACGACTACTTTGATATAAGTAAATGATTAGAAAATCAAAGAAAAAGGATAATTTATTTCAGAGAAAAAGGCAAAAGAACGGAGGAGTTAATACTCCGTTGGACCCCCTCTAGCGCGAATGCACGATGCGATACGATCGGGCATTGAGTCATACAAGTTCTGTATGATGTCTTGAGACATTTCGTTCCATATTTGCTGTAACCTTGCCTCTAGTTCGTTCAAACTCGTGGGATGCCCAACTCGTCGTCCCAAATGATCCCAGATATGCTCGATTGGAGACAAATCTGGGGATCGGGCAGGCCAAGGAAGGGTAGTAATAGTGCGGAGACAGTCTTGTGACACCCTTGCCGTATGAGGCCGAGCATTGTCTTGTTGAAAAATTGCTCCTGGGAGCCGTTGCATGAGTGGCAACACATGTGGTTGCAGGATTTCATGAACATACCGCTGGGCTGTCATGGTGCCACGGAACAATACTAGGGGTGACCGTGTATTGTAGGCAATGGCACCCCATACCATCACACCAGCTGTGGGAGCGGTGTGTCGCTGTACAGCAAAGGCATGATTGAAGCGTTCACCACGGGCTCTCCACACACGAACACGATTGTCATCACTGCCGAGATTGAATCTGGATTCGTCGCTAAAGACGACCTGGTTCCATTCCGCTGCAGTCCAGTTTCCTCGTGTGCGGCAAAACTCCAAACGGAGGCGTCGATGGGTGGGCGTCAAGGGCAGCACACGTAATGGGCGCCGCGATACCAACTGTCCTTCAGCCAGGCGCCTTCGTATGTTTCGAGAACACACAGCGGCCCCTAGTGAAGGTGCTACCTGTGCCTGGATGGCGGCCAATGAAGCATTTGGCTGTACGCGTGCATTTCTGACTATGTGGCGATTTTCTCGACGACTGGTCTGTCGAGGGCGTCCTGAGCCTGGTCTTCGTGTACATGACATCTCTCGGGTCCACTGGTCCCAAAACCTCCTCACAACACAATCAGAGCGGCCTAATTGACGAGCTACTCGCCTAGCTGACCACCCAGCTTCCATCATCCCGACGATTCTCCCTCTCTCAAACTGCGACAACTGCGTATACTGTCTTCGAACACGGCATAATGGCATATCTACCTCAGCTCTTCCTTTGTAAATGATTCAGCACACTCAAACAAGCTTTGGTTACCTGTTTTATACTCCACAGAGTACGATGTTCAACACCCTCTACCGGTTATACGTAATGCGCAATGACGCTGCATTTCTAATCATTTGCATATCTCCCCGACATGTACCTTCATTGCAAGTTTCGTTACGATCCCGTAATTATTTCTTGGTGCGCTAATTTTTTTGTCCATGAGTATATATAAAAGAAATAAAAGGTTTGCAGTCATTTACATTTGCTTGAGTCAGGACTAGTAAATAACGCATCTTTATTCAATCAACTGTGATTTATTTATCGATATCTGTCGTAGTGTTCCTGCCACTAACATTTACATCGTCACGTTTCTTCAGAGGGATTATTCTCGGCCAAACGAAAGGACGACTCTGACCTTGAACTACACCCATGATCTCTTAATCATTCCAGGACTGAATTTGTGTCGAGAGAGAAGATTAAAAATGGCGACTCTCGGACACAGAAAACCGTTGAAAGCCACACAAAAAGGAAGTTATTGGTAACGTTACTTCTTATTTCGAAAAGGCCTTATGACATGCACATCAGAGAAATTGTTTTCGATCGCAGTGCCGTTTTTTTAGACGAGACGTGAGTCAACGAATCCCATAGTGTTTCTTCGTGTTGGCAATCTCAGGGATGCAATGTCTTCAAAAAACCAAATGGAAAAGGTAAGAGACTGATTTTGAACGATTGAAACGAACGAATGAATAAAAATAAATTTTTGAAATTATATTGGATGAGAAATCAGAATAGTTGAAGAAAATAAATATCGTCTTTTTTCCGTAAACTTCAAACTCTCCAAATGTTCACTTTCCCGCCATAAACACTGACATATACAATCGATTCAAATTCTACTATTGCGCCATCTGGTGTCCACGGTCGTTCTTTGGTTTGGCCGAATATAATTAATTACATAATACATCCTTCAGCCTAGGACAACACATTCGCCCGTAATCAGATTGAAATTGATATTAGCTTAATTCATGACAAGAGACGATAGAAATTAAGTTGAAATGAACGTAATTTTAAAATTAAATGAATGTTTATTTTAATAAAATAAAGTTAAATGGATTGTTTGCCTGTGAATTAAAGCTTCAAATACTCAAGTGGGGATTTCATTGACTGTATTTACCCATCTTTCACTCAAAGTAATTCTGAAGAAAAATTAAAGAAATTTTTTTTGATTCTGATGGGATTTTGTTATTAATTATATTTAAATATATATATATTTTTTTTATAATTTAGGAAAAAATGAAAAAAAATTTCTTTGATCATAAATTGGTTAGACCTCACCACCGTTAAGTTTAATTTTAAATCCGTGTTAATGAGAATACACGACTTCTTTTGTTTTATCCTGATGGACAAGAGAAAGCAGTTCTACTACAGCTGGCCCTTGGGGTCGCGGGAGATCAGGGCTCCCAGCGTTACGTGACCAACCCGGGAAAGAAATCCGGTACCCATGTTACAGAGGGATGGGTAGACCTTAGGACCCGTTTGGAGGAGAAAGGAGCATGGAAAAATTTCCGCCCTCCGCCGAGGCCGGGAATCGAACCCGCTACCTCCAACCCGCAGCCGAGCGCCCTGACCACTCGGAACCGGGCACACTGCACTGATGGACAAGAGAAAGAGTTACTAAATGTGCTTTAATGGATATTTATGTAAGTCCAATTGTAATAAAGCACTTTCTTCCTGGAATTAGAATTTTGGGGGAAATTAAGGAGAATTAATTGTAATTGATATCACATAATAAAAAGTAGACTGTTATCCTTGTTAGCAACAATTGGCTGTGTTAAAATGTTTCTGTGTTAAATTGGCTGTGTTAAAATTATAATACATTGTTACATTGTTAGTAAATATAGGTTGTGTTAAATCATTAACAATTGATTTTATAAAAATGTCTTTAATTATTGTAACATAATATGTCTGTATCGTGCAAACCAGTGAATGTAATGGAAGTTAATCTTTGTTATTTAAAACGGTTTGAAAAAGCGGGAAGATGGTATTCTCCGCGAAATATCACCAGTAATAAAATGAAATTCATCCGTAGATGGAGTTTCTAATTTAATTTAATAGTACAAGATAGAATATGAAGTACAAGACTGTTATTTATTTATTTATTTATTTATTTATTTGAAAAATAGGAAAGTGAAAAAGAAAAAAAAAAACAATAAAAAAAAGCCTGCTTTGTTTAATAGCAAAGTTATTTTGACAGATATGAATAATCATTATTTGGATTCATTAGCCATAGTGAATTCAATAAAGAATTAGACTTATGATTTGAAATCATACATCAGCGCATTCCAAATAATCTGCTTCTGACGATAATAATAAGTACATAGATACAACACGTCGTTGCTTAAATCACTATTTTCTAAGAATGAAAGTTAGAAATAGGACCTACTTTTTAAGCATTAAATGGCCTAAATCCCAATAATTAAGTGCAATATTTTAGATTTACGTGTTTAAAAGCAATTTATCAATAAGAAAGAGAGGGGCTGTGAGAAAAGGCAAACTTGATTTTTGAAGTCAAAATTTATTAGAGCAAGGAAAAGCATTAACAATAAATCGAGATGGCGAACTTGTCAATAATTCACTCGCTTTCCTCACGAGAATTTTTTTTTTTGCTTTAAACAGAAACGTAATAAGAAAATGTCAACTAATATTACAGTATTAGTAGTTAAGGTTCAGATTACTTTAATATAGTTTGTAACAATCCTGTTTTTAGCACAGATCTTGCAACAGTCTTCATCAACTTAATCAAATAAAGTGGGATTTCTAAATAATTCTTTGAATTTATCTTATTCATATTTTTTATCAATCAAATACAACTAGTGGAGCAACATAATAACAGTAATTTTAATTATTTTTTGTAATGAAGACTTTGGAAGGGATTTTTTTTGGAGGAAATTAAACCAAAAGAATTTGGATAATGTAGAAAAAAAAATTCCGTTAGGTAACGTGTTTGCGTGTGCAACACTTATCTACGTTCCAAGTTCAATTCCCAGCACAGATTTTGGTGATTTTGCTTTGTCATTTCATCTCCAGATAGATTCACCCAGCCCTCTGTCAAATGGATGTCTAGTTTGTTTTTACCCTGTGGATTAAGACAGGTGAGCGTTGGACAGGTCTTCTTACATTATTCTAGTCTTGTTGCTTGGTGATTACAGGAGTTCTAATTCCATTGCTATTTCATTGTGGATAGAGAATAGGGTCATGATGTTTTATTTTGTAAGTTTCAACTTATGTACAACATAGTAAGTACATTAAATAATAATATACTCCAATCTTGCCGATATTTCGTCTTTATTTTCCTCTGGGTTCGTATACTAAATACAAATGAAAATTTCAAATACAGTCGGACCTCTATCTAACGAAGTCGCTAAATCCCGAATAAAAGTTCGTTATATGGAAAATTCGTTAAATAGAGATTCACCTTTTAAAATTACTTTAAACTACATAAAACAGATTTAAAATACATAAACAGTAAATATTACAATATTTAAAAAGGAATAATTTTAATGACATGAAGCATACATAACACAGGCGTACTTAAATTTTATTAATAAAGTCTGTTAATTTTGTCTGAGCTTTTTTTTTTCTTTGAAAAAATGTTTTCGCTTATAGTACGTCTCGCATCTTTGCAATGCACCAGAAACCCCTTCACGCGTATTTTCTTCAAATTGTAATCCGCGTCGGATTGTTTCAAATGATTTTAGCATTTTATCATACGAAGGTTTTTTTGATTTCTACATCATGATCATTTCCATTTGCATCATCTTCATCTTCATCGCAATTCATAGGTGTATTGTTTTTATTTTTCACATTGTCTAAAATATCCGATTCAGTTAGTGTTTCCGAGGTCTCAACTTCAAAATCAAGTGAAAGATAATCATCAATCAGCACATCATCGTTAATTTCTTCTTTTTCTATCAGCTGTATCCACATTTCTTTCATTTCCTGTAAGGGAATGCTGATAATAAAAACATTTCAAGGAGAAAAAAAAAAATAGATACCACGAAAAAGTTCGTTAAATAGGAAATGCACTTCGCTATTTAGAGGTTATTTTACGCAGAAATTAGCAAAATGTTCTTGGTTCCAAAGAAAAGTTCGCAAAATAGAGGTTCGTTAAATAGAGGCCCGACTGTATTTTTTAATTCACTTACAGTTCGTCTAACTTAGGAAGGCAGTTCCCTCAGGCGTTGGAACTGAGAACTTGAAGAAATAGGGGTGAAAGGGTATCAGGGTATTGTTGTGCAATTAAAAAAGGTCTTATGTGATCCTTTTTTTAGTATTTTGGAGAATTCAGCTGATAAAAGCCGATAATAACGAGGTCAAGCTCTGCAAACACTGTTGTAATATTTCCTCCCCCACCCCTTTTACCTTATGCCCTTTCATCCCTATTTTTTCAAATTCTCAGTACAAATTCTGCGTTGGATTTTGATTTTTCGATTACTTTCAATTTCAAATTGCATTCGAGTCAACTGAGTTAAATTTAAATATTACAATGTCATCGATATTGACTGAAAAATTAAATATAGAATTAAAATGCCACCAAGAAGAAATCGAAATAATCAGCAAAATGAAGTGCGTCATTCTATGAGATTAACAAACACAGCTGAACGTAATGAACGACATTTTAGCCAATCGTTTGAGAATTATTATTATTATTATTATATATTATAAAAACGTTATTCTGTCTGTCATAAGACTAAGTTTTTCCAATTTTGTGACCAAACTATAAGAGATAGACTGGTCATGTAAATGGATAAAATGTAGATCTTTTTAAGACAAACAAAATGCTACAAAAATCTTTCGAAAAAATTTTTTGGTTTCCAAGATATTGCCTTTAAAAGGGTCAAATTTTGACTTTTTCTCAATTAAAACGAAAAGTATAAAAGTTGGAAGAGAACATTATATTGAGAAAATATTGGTATTTGAAAGTTCTATCGAACGATAAAACAGTCATTCACAAACGTTTCTGCGTTTGCAAAATACATGCAAAAATGTGAAAAATTTCATGTTACCTATGACGAGAAGTTTGTGATGGCACGTAAAAATGAAATAAATTTTTTATAAATATAAAAAGAAAAGTCCTGACTTACTGACTCATCAATGCCCACCCCAAACGCTTGGACCTGAAAGCTGAAATTTTGTGTAGAGGTTTCAGGTTTTCAGGTTCCCTTTATGATGTAGATAAGGAATAAGCCTGGAGTTTTCGAAATTCCCACGGGATAGGGAATAATCTGGCAAACTGATCATGAAGTGTGTGGCGACAACCCCAGGTGTAAGGTGCCAACCCGCAATACACCTGAGTTAAGCGGAGAAGGCCACAATGGGCTGGGAAGTCGAATATTCTCTGATCTCAATATTAATTTGCTAAATAAATAAAGTTTTTTTTTTTTTTTTTAATGCTCTATTTGCAAGGGTTCCGGAGCGAAGCGACGGTACTCTTCTAGTTTAGTAATAAATTTTATTTTAAAGTAAGGATGCCGTTCTATCAATTCCAAATAAAAAACTAAAAAATTATAATATAAATAAATGTATTCAATGCAGATCAAAAAGCAATAATAGTTTTTCTGTGGAGACTATTGCTAAGACAAACGGAAGCAACATCCATCTTCTTCCTCTCCACGAAAAAAAAAAAAAAAATTAAAAGTTTTCATGTTTTACGTTTGTTTAATAAATATATGTTTCATCGTAAATCTCAGCAAAAAAAAAAAAAAAACAAAAAAAACACTAAGGACAATGTATTTTCCTCAAATTACACTTCCAAAAGTAGTTATGAAATATTTTCCGTTAAAATATATTTTTTATTTCATACAGGACAATGGAAGAAGCAGTAATAAATAAAGTTTTATCTGTGTTATTATTCATTTTTACAATAGCTTTTTATACATACAGTATATAATATTTTATATATAATAGAATAAATAGCGTTGGTCAAGGGATTTATGATATTGACATCCTTAAAAGTTAAATAGATATGGTTAAGTTTAATTCTCTAATACTTATTTTTTAAAAAAATATTTTCTAGTTACTGCAGTTTAACATAGTACAACTCACAGAATTCAAATTTATAATTTTTTCAATATTTCAGCACTCTAAATTACTGAATTACTCTAAATTATTATAGTTGGCAATTTCTCAAATTTACACCTTTTATGTGACACGAATAAACTACGCCCTAATGAATATTATCAATAATCTTTTGATAATTTTGTTATTTTTTTTCATTGACTTCAGAAGTTTAATGTAAGTGATTCTTCAATATTTAAAGTGGTTAAATGGGTTGGTTCAGTTGAGTGCTGAACTTCTAAAAAGCAGTAGAACCATCTTTACCTTTCTTTCTGGGAAGCTTATGTCCATTCATGTATCATTGAAGATCCTTAATCCTTGTTTAGCATCTCTTCTCCATCACAGTCCTTTCCTCCTTTTATTTTAGAAATACGAATCATCTCTATTCTGTCTTACTTCTTTATCTCGTTTTTTTTTTATTATGCAATTCCAGAGTTGAAAAAAAAAAATAAAAATCAAGTAGTAAGTCAGAGATACATAATTAAAAAAAATAAAAAAATAAAAGCAAACATTGCAAGACTAATAACTGGATGGTAATATTACAGACCATCTCAAAACAATACTACAATGAGTAATTTCAAATGGAAACAATTTACTTAAGATAACAGTAGATTCACCTCATATCATCAAAATCCTTAGACCCGTTTTCAAGATAAAATTTACAAGAATTGCTCTCTATATAGTATTTCATTTTATTGTAGTACAAGGATTAAAAATGTTTTCATGTATGTTGAGATGATAAACTACTGAAATAAGTTACTTTAAAACAATTAAGTTCAATTAAACAATAATTTATTTTAAATTAAAATCTTGATTTATACTCTATTGCAGTGTTTCCCAACCAGTGGGTCGCAGCTTGATCCTAAAACTATCAGAAACCAACGAATAAACCATCAGAACAGATCAGAAAAATCGAATATTGATCATATATAAGGAAGGGATACGATACAAATATGGTTTTATTCTATATTCTATTCCTAAATATGAGGAGGTATTCCGATAAGGAAAGATGGGTCGCCAGCTGAAAAAGGTTGGGAACTGTGCTCTATTGCAATCTACAGAATTCACGAGGTTAAGTGTTCAGTTTTATTGTGGAGAAAAGCCAATGAGAAAATTTAACTGTTTGTTGCATATGATTTTAATTTCATATCCTATTTATTTATTATTTTTAGTATTTCATTTTTAATGATTGACATTTACATGAATACTGAGTTAAACAAACAATGGTATGTGGGATTTTTGACTTCTTTACTTTAATTAAAACGAATGATTGGCTTTAAAGCTACTTTTTTTTGTTTATTAATAATTTAATCTGTTTCAGATGATTTCAAATTTAGAACTATCAAAATGAATATTTCATGTAAAAGGAAAAGACACATCTTATAGTCATTCTACAAACATTATGATAAGGTACAACCATGCACACTTCTTCCAATGGTCCTTTGGTCCATTTTCAGGTCTTGGCTTCCCCTATTATGCCACACACTCAACTAGTTAATACTGCATTGGTTTCTGTTAATTAAAGAAAAGTCATGATAACTAAAAAATACACAATAAAAATTTGTAGGAAAGTTTGTGAAAACCTGTATTGTATTTTATGTTTAAGCTAACGATCCAAAAATATTTTGTATAAAACAATGATTTCATCCAACAATGAGCATGTGTAGAACCAGGTCATAATATGGTATCTAAATAGCTAAAATACTTCAATATAAGATGTGGATACCCTTAACACAGTATTATATGCTGCCGATGATTGTGTCTAGAAGCTCAGCAGTTAACAAAGATCATTGTTCTTTTAAAACTCTTCTAAGCCCCTCTAGGGTCTTGGAGAGGGAGGTTGATACCATCCCAATAGGATTAATTCATACTCACAAGGGCCTCATCTTAAATATATTGACATATCAACCTACCTCAGTGTAGATATACACTAATGATATACACTAACATTTTGTAGAGACATGTATTTGGTATTGCACTCGAGTAAAGGGAAACAGAATCTCATGCCCAGTGGCGTAGCAACGCCTTGGGGGGCCCGGGGCAGGAGTTCCATTATTAAGCAACAACCAAAAAAAAAAAAAAAAAAAAAAAGGAAATTTTCCTTAGGTGGGGCCCCTAAGCTGGCTGGTGGGGCTCCTAGGCTGTCTGCAAAAAACAACCAAAAAAAAAAAAAGGGAATTTCCTATTAACAACCAAAAAAAATAAAAAAGGGAAATAAGATGGCTGGTGGGACCCCTCCCAGGCAGGGGCCCCGAGGCGGACCCCCCCCCCCACTTGCTATGCCACTGCTCATGCCTACATTGACTAGCATTCATGTTTCCTCTTGGAAGCCCATACAGGTCTTTGTATCCACCGAATTAAATCTACCTCCATCATAAATATCAATTTCAAGGATTTTAGAGATTTGATAGCATGAACTTTTTTTTCAAGATTAGAGCATGCCTGGAATTCCTGTAAAGTAAATCTTAATTTAATCTATGAATAGTATTGAACCTGCATGCCCATTTTAAAATGTTGCCTCTTCTGGTAGGGAGGTAAGGGGCATACATTGGTGATTGCCTAGCATAAAGACCTTCTCTGTTGGAAGCTTTCTTCACACAGTGGAAGCAAATACCAATATTCGTGTAGCCAGAGAAAGGGTAGATCGAAGTTACATTGGAATAAAAGTGTTGTTTCTCCAGGCACATCATTGAAATAAGTTATCGATGGAAACTGTTGCTTCGCTGTATCTTCTGAAAGCTGAGTGAATTTTGAAATTAGTCCCAGTCTGTAGACCAGAGAAGGATTTACATTCAACCATCTTTCTAATTCCTACCGAATATGAATTTTGGCCTACCTCCTTCTGACAATTCTCCACTTAAGTTAAATGATGTCTGGAAGCCGTACACCATATATGCTATCTCCAAGGTCTTTCTAACAATCTGAATATTGATTGATGAACGCCTCCCAAATAGCCAGATTCAGGGGCGGTCTGGCCAGGTCGGCGATCGCCGACGGCCCCGAGCCCAGGGTGGGCCCCGGACGGGGTACTGGGCAGATGAGTGAAAGTAAAATTAGTATTTTCACACTCGAAAGTTAGAAACAATCGAGAACAGCCGAGGGATACACTATTTTTTTAGCCAGATTTACCTTTACTTTTAATTTCTAATTATTCATGTTCCTGTATCGGATACCGAGTTTACAATTACTCCTTAATATTAACAAGACATTATTTACTCATTAATATTAGAAGAGAAGTTAAGCTGGCTTCTGCATTTGGATTGCTACGCTCCTCATAAAAATTCCACTGTTAGGGCCCCAACATAGCCTTCATTACTAAGCACTATGATGGGGTCCTAAAAGAGGATTTACATATTATTGCCAAACAGAGAAACTTTTTAAATTTTGCATTGAGGGACCCTAAATCAACATAACTGTCTTAAGCTCTATAAGATTACAATTTGTAAGAGAATTAATGTAGGTAGATAGTAATTAATACGTGCCATAATGCAAGTAATGACAATATTATTGTGTAGTACCCCGCCCCCCAGTAAGTCATTTACATGTTACATTCACCAGAAAAATGGTAAAGCTTAAAAGGCCCCAAATTCGTTTCCAGCCAAACGGCCCCTGGCAGGTTTTATACTGTTATTCACTTGCATACAACACCCTAACTCTGTATTACTTTTCACATAATATATCCAAGTATCATGCATTTCCAACTCATTTTTATCATGTAATTGCCATTGTTATTCTTTCCTTAAATAATGGAAACCAGTTTACATAGCTATTAGAATCTCCTTGGTTTGATTTTTTTTTTTGTATGTAAAATTATTTTTAAATTCAAAGTTGTTGTTGTTTTTTTTTTATTATTTCAAATCTTTAAGAATCCCATTAAAACATTTGTAATCTAATTCCTTCAAATTTCAAAAAGACATCAATCTACAATAAAAAGAGCAATATGAAATATCATCATCAATTTAACATTGAATACAGTATTTAGTAATTGTCATATAAGAAAGTATGAAGAATTAAACTATGAATATTGCAAGACAACGAACAAAATGTAGCATAAATGTTTAGTTTATCCACCTTATTTAAAGCTACTCCATCTGATATTTGTACTTTTTAGGTTACAATAAAACTACTAAGTCTTTTCTATGTGGTTATTAAAAACTTTCTAAGTTTTATTCAAGAGATAGATACAAAGTGTAGAAGCAGTTTGGCACTTGGTGCAGTTGAGCTTAAATATTTAAAAAGGCTATGATTATAGATGCAATGTAATTCAAGAGCACTGGCAAATTTAAGACATTTACAGTTAAGTTAAAGAGTTAATTCAACTGAGCAGAATTGAATTGCTAGAGTGAATTCAATCGAATAAGTTGCATTAGTAAGGCAGAAGAAGGCATAAGCTATAATTTTTTAGGTTTAATACTGATACTTTGTTCAGATCCAACTGCATCTTGAGATCCAACTGCATCTTGAACAGAGACAAAGCCATCTCTTCTGCAAAGATAAGAAAATAAATAAATAAATAAATAAATAAATAAAGCCCACTTAAAATATGTGCAGTCTTTTTTTTTTTGAACTGTTAATCAAATTAATATATTTAAATTCATTGATAGTAACTTCAAGATGTAAAATGAATTTAACAATAAAAACATTTTATCAGCATAGTATTTCATTCATTATTATATACTAAAAAAATTATATTCTTAAATATCGTAGATCTTTAATATAAATAGCTGCATAGTATTTAGAAAAACAGCTTCCCATAAAACGTTTTGATACTGGATATTAATTATCAAAACCTTTTCAGTGAGTTTTCGTATTTATTTTACCATTTGAAATATTTATATAACAAAAGTAATATGGAGACACATTATTAAAAAGAAAAGCCATTAATAGAAAGTGACATTTTATTAAAAGTCATTAGAAATGTATATTTACCAAAGATATAAATTTATTTTCTATCACTGATAAAATAATATGTTCCTTTCTGTATTGTGTATGGTAAGCTTATATTATGTTTATCTATCATTCATCTGTTTCGCAGATTATCACTCTTTTAGTCTTAAATTCTACTGAAAATTAAAGTTCTATCGACATTCTTTGAAGGCTATGTTCCAAGATACAACAAAATAGCAATCATCTAAAATACTTAACTAGAAATATTCTAGACTAATAACAAAAATCTTACTCTAATAGTGCTTGCAATTCTCTTTTGATTTTGATGATAATGGGAGGACCATCATAAACGAACGCAGAGTACAATTGGACAAGAGAAGCTCCAGCTCTGATCTTTTCATAGGCATCTGCTCCAGAGCCAATACCTCCGACACCGATGATTGGAATCTGACCTGCAGAAATATAAAGGAGTTAAAATTATACTTTTTTTAATATATTTATAAAAAAAAAATTGGCAATTTTTTAAAGTAAATTAACGAACCTCTATTTTGCGAACTTTTCTTTGGAACCAAGAACATTTTGCTAATTTCTTTGTAAAATAACCTCCAAATAGCGAAGTGCATTTTCTATTTAACGAACTTTTTCGTGGACTCTAATTTTTATTTTCTCCTTGAAATATTTTTATTATTAATATTCCCTTAGAGGAAATGAAAGAAATGTGGATAAGGCTGAGGGAAAAAGAAGAAATAAACGATGATGTGCTGATTGATGATTATCTTTCACTTGATTTTGAAGTTGAGACCCTGGAAACACTAACTGAAGCGGATATTTTGGACAGTGTGAAAAATAAAAACAATACAGCAATGAATTGCGATGAAGATGAAGAAACTGGAAATGATCATAATGAAGAAATTAAAAAAGCTTCGTATGATTATTTGAAACAATCCGACGCGGATTACAATTTCAAGAAAATACTGAAGGGATTTTTGGTGCATTGCAAAGATGCGAATATTACTATGAACGAAAACGCTTTTTCAAAAAAAAATTTTCAGACGAAATTAACAGACTTTATTAGTAAAATTTAAGTTCGCATGTGATAATGTATGCTTTATGTCATTAAAATCATTACTTTTTTAATAATATTTATTGTTTATGTGTTTTACATCTGTTTTATGTAGTTTAAAGTAATTTTAAAAGGTGAATCTCTATTTAACGAATTTTCCATATAACGAAATTTTTTTCGGGATTTAGCGACTTCGTTAAATAGAGGTCCGACTAATTAATTATACACTGCAGCTTCTTAGTACAAAATCTAAAATATCAGAATGCCAAAATTTCGTTTTTATTCTGCTTACCACAATAACTTCAAGCATAATTAAAACATAATATACTAAATAAAAAAAAAAAAGCATTTTTTAACTAATTAATTAGGCTACTAAACAGTATATAACACCAGGAAAGCAAAGCAAAGAAAATGACTTGGAAAAAAAAACAATATAACTATTACATTCAAACTCTGTAACAATAAGATACCTGTGATCTTGAATTAAAGAGTAAAACTGTAAATCAAGGAAAAAAAAAAAAAAAAAAAAAAGGGCTCTTTATTAATTCAAATAGTTAAAATGATTTATAATCACAAAGCTTACTTATGCTTAATGAAGGAATATGCAACTACAATAAAATATATTTTAAATTTAAAGTTTAAATAATAATAAAAGAAAGAAGAAGAGCAATAGTACATATCAATTCAGATCTCAAATTTTATATATATATATAAAGCCATGGAAAACTTCATTATTTCCTGCTGCAGTAAAATTAACATTTTAAAACTCACTTGAAATGCTCATATTAAAAATTCAATACTTTACTATACCGTACGTCAAAATGTTTAAATTATATATATATATATATATATAGTTGTACAGGAGATTTAATTATATAAACTTTTTTTTAATATTTTAAAACGATCTGATCTTTTTTCTTCTCAACATTATCATCAAGTTTAGACAATAAATTTTTACGTGCGTTAGAAACATTTTAACAAAACACAAATTCACTGAGCTATTTTTTGATATTTGTGCTGGAAATCGGAGACAGTAGTGTTTCAAGGCTTATTGGCCTCTCATCAGTCCAATCCGTCCAGCATACCAAGCTCAGTGAAATGGGACAATATACAAAACGGATCAACATACAAATCAATGACCCCTGAATTACAAAAACATCAAAACAAAATAAAGAATAAAAAGGGGTGAATAATTAATCCCCGCTAGCTTTTAGCTTAGCATCAAGGGATTAATTTATAACAAGGTTAGTATTTAGACAGTAAATTTATTGTCTAAATACTAGCCTTGTTATAAATTAATCCCTTGATGCTAAGCTAAACGCTAGCGGGGATTAATTATTCACCCCTTTTTATTCTTTATTTTGTTTTGATGTTTTTGTAATTCAGGGGTCATTGATTTGTATGTTGGTCCGTTTTGTGTATTATCCCATTTCACTGAGCTTGGTATGCTGGACGGATTGAACTGATGAGAAGCCAATAAGCCTTGAAACAGTACTGTCTCCAATTTCCAGCACAAATATCCAAAAATAGCTCGGTGAATTTGTGTTTGGTTTAGTTATGTGCGTTCTTTGTTTTATTTTACTGTAAAATTATCAAGTTTATTTTCAGTTTGTTTTAAAACATGCCATTTTACCTTTTGTAAGATGAAACATATCTCTAATGGTTGCTGTAGCCAGGTCTCGAAGAGGTCTGCCACTTAACCCTCCATCTTCTGATTTAAACTCGCTTTGTAAACTAGGTGGTCTTGAAACAGTTGTATTGCTTACTATTAAACCATCTATTTTCTAAAAGAAATACATGCTAAACATATGTAGACAGTAATTAAAAAGGCTGCATAATTATAACATCAATTAGGATTTTTTTTTTTTTTTTTTAAATCTATAATTATCATCAAATGCAACCAGAAAGAATATTAAATGTTGGATGAATTAACAAATTCACCAATGGTTTTTTCCAAAGGAGGATGGTTACATCAATTTAAAAAAATAAAGATTCACATACCAAAAGTAACGAAATATAGTTGGCAAGCTAAAATATACAATTACAGGTTTGTGATTGGTTGCTGCAGTTGTAATTTCATTTATAAAAGGACCAGTTTCTCTTTAGAAATTTAACTACCGGTATGGGGAGTGTTGAGGGTTAGTATACCGTATATGCTCCAATAAACGCCGAGGCTCCTATTGTCGCCGGTCTCTAATAAGCGCCGGGCTGCAGAGGAGACACGGCCAAATAGTAGCCGGTCTCTAACAGTAGCCGGGTCTTTGATATTTGCCTACCGGTACTAGTGTAAGCGTCCGTTTCTTTATAGTCTTGCATAATACCTTACGGTACATTGCCTTACAAAATGCCGCCGAAACGGTCATTTGACATTGCCTTTAAGATTCGCGTGATGGAATACGCGAAAGAAACTTCTGGTGAGGCGGATTCGGATGAGGAATAGCAGCGAAAGGTACCGAAAGACATTGCCAATTATCTTTAACTGTCTTATGTAGCATGTGAAATTCAAATAAAGTAGCTGTTTGTAATATTAGCCGGTACTTGTGTGTAAAAATATTGCGTTCTGAAGGTTTTTTTGCTAATAATGGCCTGGCCGGCCTCTAATAGCAGCCGGTCTCTATTAAGCGCCGGGAGTCGAGGCTAGTTTTGCAAATAAACGACGGGGGCTTCTATTGGAACATATACGGTATATTAGTTTGGGGAAAGCCCCTCTCCAAGTAAGTTGTTTTATTCATCTTTTTTTAAAAAAAAATACTCCATAATAACTTGTGGTTAAGTAGAGTTTGTATCATTTACAAAAGATGGCAAGTATATTATTAAGTATGATGTAAATTTCTTCCAATCTAAAGAAAAATACAGAATGCAAATCTACTAAACATAACAGTTTGAATGTTCTTAATGAAATCCGTAGACCCTGAAAAGAAAATCTGATGACTAGCTATGAAAACTTCTGAATTTCTGACTAAACCTCAAAATGATTGGTAGAAAAAACGAAAAGGAAACTTAATTTTTCTAATTGTTTTTGTTTTTACTAAGAATTCAGACGAAGATTGGATAAACTGACATAAAAAGTAAAATCCAATTAGTTTATTATAAAAAGTATTCTGAAAAATAAGTAATTTTCAATTTAAGAAGTGACCATTTATTATAGCAGTAATTTCTGAACTCTTAGCTTTTTACATTAATTCATATTTTTATCTTTTGGGTCTTGTTGTTCATTTTAGCCAGTTATTTATCTAAAACTAATTGTGTAGTTGGTGTAAATTAATAAAAACTCCCAAAAGTTTTATCCAAGTGTAATCTATCAAGTAACCTGCTAATTATTTTTTAGGTTTTAAAAGTCCTGTGTCTGCATTTTTGAAGAAATGAAAATATTTCATTAAAAGTTTTATATACAAATTATGAATTTGATGTGAATTTAACAACCAATTAAAGCTATTGTTAACAAGATTATGCAAATGAATATATTCAAAATTTAATCTCATAAATAAATATTCTCTTGTTGAAATTTAAGTGGAAATTTAATAGCACAACAAATCACTGTTGTACTGGAATAGATTTTTGTTAGTCGTAAAAAAGTTGCATTAAAAAGACCCTAAAATTGTAATTAAAAAGGTAAACATATCTGGTTTAAATTTAGAATGTCTCTTGTTCCCTTCTGGAATGAGTAAAAAAAAAAGCAAAGTTGGTATATCAACTACCAATCATTCATACGCAAAGTGTTCATGTAAATTAGTTTTTTTTGACAATAGACTGGTTATTTATCTATTTAGAAAATTAAAGTTATATCAAAGTGTACACACTTAAGACTAACCTAGCAATTTAGTTTTCGTGTTCACAGCTGAATAGTTGTTGGATTATTATGATCAAGAACATATTCATTTCAAATTTACATTATAGTCTAATAATGCTACACGATTTCTTTCTCTTTCTATGAAAACCATCTTCAAAATGTGAGGTAAACTGTAATTCCCTTTAAGATGTTTGCTTTCTTGCAGATATTAAGTAATAGAGGCATTTTTTTTTTTTTTTGAAGCAATATTTCTTTTGTTAGCAACTGAAACGAGAAATGGCAACAGAATGTCCTACATACGTGGACCTTTATGGAAGTCATGGCAACAATTTTTTATTTGCCAAACATGCGGCACCACCGCAATTCCAGACTATACATTTGTAAGCTTGTTGGATGTGTTTCTGATTGTCACCTGTCTGGCTTCTAAGCGGAATATTCTGGAATTGCAGTGATGCCGCATGTTTGGCAGATAAAAAAATAGTTGCCATGATTTCTGTAACGGCACATGTATATATAATTATCAGCAGTAAGTTGCCATTGCTCATGATCAGTATTGGTTATGTGGTGTAACTTAAAGACAGGATTTAACCAGTTTAAGAAATGTAGTTTTATCCACAATAACTGTCCCTTAGTATTTTTATGTAGCTTTATTTAAATTTACACTCCTTCATATTTACTTCCAAACTTAGTATTTCTGTAAAATAGAGAAATAAAACAGATTTGTTGACGTGGCAGATAAGTCAATCATGAGGCAGTGCTCAGCTGAATGCCCAGCTAATGATAAAAGTAGTTATATCCTAAATTCTATGGATCATTCAAGCATGAAAAACTATTAATTTGAAATGTAATTACATAACTAACAGCAATATGAGATTACATCTATTCCTTAGATTATATTTGATTTTAATAAATAAAAAAAAAAAGAATTGGTCAAGAATACATTTCCTTATCCCACATTTTTCTTATACTTTATATTCTTTAAAAAAAAAAAAAAATACAAAACATTCGTGTTTTCCCTTAGTTACAGGGTGTTCAATGCATTTCAACATCTGTAATTCAAATTAAATTTATAAAAACCAAATTACAATGAATGTAGATATTTTTCTACCTTTTCTGCCATCAGCACAGCAGCTATATCAATTTTCTCTTCAGTTGTAAGGTCAGGAGCAATTTTTATTAAAATCGGAGGCTTTCTATATACAGGCAAGGCATCCCGTGCTTCAACCACCTAAATATTAATAGAAATATATTATTTCGGATTTTTTTTGATAAAATAAAATTAATACTATTAAATATATCATTAGTATTTTTTTAAATACCTTGCTAATGAGTAATTCCAGTTTCTGGCGACCTTGTAAATTCCTCAACCCTGGTGTATTTGGACTAGAAACATTTATAACTAAGTAATGAGCTATTTCTCCAAATTTTTCTATACCTTTCACATAATCATTGATACAGTCACTAGATGTTTTATTTTTTCCTAAATTAACACCAACAACACCTTTAAAGTCTGATTTTGATTTAGTGGAACATAATCTTTTAAATACTTGCTCATGACCAACACTGTTGAATCCATACCTAAAAATAGGAAAGAAAAAAAACAAAAAAAAAACTAAGTTATAAATTCTGTAATGTTAAGCAAATTTTAATTGATTATATTAAAAGACTGCTTCAATGAAGAAAAAATGTATTTAGTTAAGAAAATCCTAATTTTATTAAAATTAAAAATTTGAATCAAATTTAATAAAGAACTATGTAATTATAGTAACACCATATTTATCATCTTAATTGCATTTTTAACTTCATTCAATCTTAAAAAATTAAACTACTGAATTAAACAATTGAAAGCAAAACAATTACTAACAATTGCTGAACAGTTCTGTTGTAAATCAATTGACTATTCTTATAATTAAAACTAAATCAATTTTTTTCTCCCCTTAGAATCATGGACTCAAGTTCTTCAGCAAAAATAATCAGAATTAAATGATTTTATACATACATTTTATACAAATACATTCTTAATACCTATGACTCAGTCTTGTCTAACAAAATCAGAATTTGATATTATGAAATTCATTGTTGGTACCAATACAGCGTCAGATGAGAAATATAGAAGTTTTAATCCCAGATTAAAGAGTCTCATAACATTTATTTTTTTTAAATGAAGATATTTATATTTTTTGTAGCTAAAATACAAAACAAAAAACAAATGCTTTAATTGCTAGAAAACAAAAAAATGTTGTTACTGGATATTTGTAATAATATCTTTCAAATATACTCCTAGTCGGTTTGCTTAATAGTATTGTTACAAATTTCAAAAAATCCTCAGTGTCAATGTACAAACCTCAATCAAATGTTAATTTTTTGGTTTTAAATCTTTTATTCTTTGTATACATCTTAAATGTTTTAAATGCAAATAAAAATTACATTTTAGTAGTGACTCTTTCAGATTCAAAGCTGGCAAGTGCCAAGATATCAAAAAAGAATGCCAATGAAGTTACTAGAAAAGCTGAGAGAATTTGAGATTGATGCATTCACTATTCAGGATGGACTTAATTAAAACATTTCAAGATACTGAAGAAGCCACCAGGAGCTCAAGGATGGAGAATTAGAGGCAAGTCACAGCATCATGTTTTCTAAATTTTTTATTTAAAACAGAAATATTAATCTATCGTCCTTATTACAATTCTAGCCCTCGCTAAAACAGCATTTAAAGGCGATTGCAGCTTTCTTTAGGAATTGGTCAATTTAGATTTTTTTTTTTTTTCTTTTCTGATCAGGCTTTCTCTTTGGAGAATAGTAATAATCATTAAATGCAAATTTTAAAAAAAATACATATCCTTTCTTTTCAAAATATTTAGTTTAATTTTAAATACTAAATCAAAAACAAAAAATGAAAGAGAATTCTTTTAGTTAATTTTTCATTGCTTTTCTTAATATAATTACCTATTGATAACAGCCCTATCTTCTGCTAATCTAAAAATCCTAGGTTTGGGATTTCCTTCTTGAGGTTCTGGGGTAACTGAACCGACCTCAATAAAACCAAATCCCATTTTATGTAAGCCTTCAACAGCTTCTGCATGTTTGTCAAAACCAGCAGCAATGCCAAGTGGATTTTTAAATTCGAGGCCCCAGAGACTTGTTTTCTGGAATGAGGAAGAATGATACATTGATCAATGAAAAGTTAGTCCATCCCTCCCCAACTTTTAACATAAAACAAATGTTACAGATATGTAATAGAATAAAAAAATAGCAAAATAAAGTAGCATTAAAAAAGTATAACGAAAACATCATCCACCAGAAAATAAATGTCAAACTACATTTATTAACTGAAAAAAAAACCGAATTTTCAAGGAGATAAAATTCACCATCTCCCCTTCTTCAAGCCTTTTTACATTATAACAATAAATAGACGAGATTCTTTTACTACAATGACTTTAAAATATTGATATTAACAATAGAACAATAGAAAGCCTATGTATCAGAAATTCAAAAGAAAAAAATCTCAATAGATGTGATGGAATTAAAGTTAGTGAAAATTTGGTAAAATTGGCTAGAGAAATGATTAACAAAAAATTTGTAACCTCTAACAAAAAGGTAATAATTGAAAAATTAAAGTGTTAAATTTATGATTATTATATTGTAGAGTATGATCTTTTATTATTATTGTATTAACGTTTTTTAATTGTTAATATCAATATTTTAAAGTCATTGTAGTAAAAGATTCTCGTCTATTTATTGTTATAATGTAAAAAGGCTTGAAGAAGGAGATAAAATTCACCGTCTCCCCTTGAAAATTCGTTTTTTTTTTTCAGTTAATAAATGTAGTTTATGACATTTATTTTCTGGTGAATGATGTTTAATAATATATATAGAGAAGATTTAAGGAAGAAGTATAGTTTCTTTGTATAAAGTATAACGAAACTTTACCAAAAATATAACTTGGTTCTGAAAGAGAAGTGGGCCATCATAATAGGATATACTCTTCTGATAGGAATTTTCCCACTCTGAGTATGTTTTACTCAATATTTCAGCTCCGTTTCTTGAATCTTCTTCCCCCTTTCTTTGGTTTTAAAGAAACACACTGAATGGCTTCTCCCTCTCACTTTTAACCAAAGCATCTTACCACACAATTAAGAACATGTCCTCTCCCCCATCGTTATATCAGGGTGTGCTTGCAATCTATCTAGGAAGAAGGCCACAGAAACAATTTGTCCAACACACAAACAAAGTAGAAACAGCAGACTTCATGTAAATCTCATCATTTCCTGAAGAAGGCTCAAGGAACAGAGCCGAAATATTGAGTAAAACTCACCCAGAGTGAGAAAATTCCTCACAGAAGAGTATATCCCTTTACTAAAACTTTTTATATTATGCTGTTTTTAACAATCATAATTTAATAATAATCTACAAGACTTCATTTGCTGTGTAAATTAGCATAAGTGTCAAATTGAACAAATATTTTTGCTGCTAACAGTAAAATCTGAAGATCTCAACAAAAAGATGTAACTAAAGATCTGATTGAATATTCATAAAGAAAACTGCTTTAAGTCAAGGGTTAGGGTTAAAGTACTTTAGTTAAAATATTTACCAAAATAGGTGGATCGGTGTATCTTGGTTTGGGAAATATACCGTGCCTTGTCATTTTTATAGCCAAGGAATGAGCTGTTTCTGGATCCAAATAGTGCACAGCAGGCATTACAAAGTCTCTATAAAATTTTTCATTACCAAGATAAAGATTAATGCCACAAAATGCTACTGAACCACTGCACAGCACAATTGCTAGGGACTTCATTTTCTCCTTAAAAAAAAAAAAAAACAACTACAATTAATATTAAAAAAAAAAGTAAATTCTTAATTCAATAGTATTTTTGTTAATAAGTATAGGTAAGAACAATAGCAAGTAAAAACGATCTTCCCGAATCAAGAACAAACAATGAGTAAGTTTTCTTTCAAAGCCATATCTTTGTGTTCTTTTATTCTGTAACAATGTCAAGAATTTTTTTTTTTTTTTTTTTTTTTTGGTTTTTAATTTTTAAATCTATAAAAAAAAAAAAAAAAATAATACGTATTTGCTACTTTATTGTCATGCATCTAAATAATGCCCATCTGTTTATGATTGTTAATCCCAGTCAGATAAGCTTATTGATCCCAACAATTGTTGAGAAAATTACTATCATTATTTCAAGATATTCGCGGTTTTTATGTTTGAATTGTGCGATTTATTTGCAAAACAATTTTTTTCGTAAAAATATATTTTACTTAAGATTTCAGAATAAGATATGTATTTTTTTTTTTTTTTTAATTGACATTAGTGTACTTGAAATATTTGTATTAAATTTTTCCTTTAAACAAAGACTAAATTTAAATAAAAAGGAAAACTAATATTAAACTTTTTTTTATTTTTATAAAATAACATTATTCAGCGTTTTGTTTCATTTATATTTTAATAGCTAAATATGCGTGTTTTTTTTTGTTTTTTTTTATTTTAGTATCGAAAAAAAAAAATAAAATAGGAAAGATATTCTCATAATAAGAACAGTAACTGGTCCTCTGATTAAAGCAGAAATAAATTTAAGAGACTGGGTTAATAATGTTTTATAAATTATGAGGAAAATACAAAACTGCACATAAGTAAACAAAATTTACTTATGAGCTTACTTACTTACCCTGCGCTATCATAACAGCTCAGGGTGCGAGAACCTTTTGTTTACTTATTATGTACAGTTTTGTATTTTCTTCACTATATTCTATGCCTGCACGTTAAAGTCATTTATTTATTTTATAAATTGTATTTACTAAAATTGAAAATCTTCCCAGAAGCACTACCAGTCAGTTTACAAACTAAAGAATAAAATCGTGCATCTTTCTTTCTTTTACTTAGAAAATGAAGAGAATATAAAACTAAAAGCTTTGATGAAAATGAAACTAAAAAAAAAGTAAAATAAAATGACTCTCCTTACCCGAAAAATCAATTGAGCAGGTTGACACATTGTGGACAGTGAACAAACAATGAAACAAATGATACAGTTGTTACTCTGTTAAATTACGTAATCCTCGCTAATAAAAGCTCACTTTTGTATTGATCAAACATCCTAAAACATGTGCATTTAATATGAAGATCGGAAAAATTCGCAGCCAACAAACTGTGCATCACCGTCTTTCCAAGCCGCAGCTCTGCCGCAACTTTAATACCATTTTCGGGGTCATCAGCAAATGTTTACCGTTGGAAATTTAGAAGTAACCTTGGTAATCCCATTAAAACCACTTAACTCCTGGTACAATCTTAGTCGCGGGTCGTTAATTTTTTCGGATTAAAATACTCTCGTCTTCTCAGTAGCCTTGGTTTATTTCACACTTCTTAGATTAAATATTTAAAGATACGTTGAAGACCGGCAAATGGGCTTCTCTCACCTGTGGACCCAAAATAATAAGTATCTCATGCCAGGAACGAAGGTTTCACCCATTGGTAAAAACTTATAGGAGGCGTGGCCTTATAACAGAATATGGATACCTATAGCTAAATCTATAAAAATATGATATTATTAATATATTTTGAATAGATTTAAAATAGTAAGTTCGGTTTTAACTAAATTAATGATTTAAGATGAAAAATAGAGTATAAGCCAAGCTAGACTATGTATAAATTTCCTGGCCGGAAGTTCACAAGTTTATTCTACTGGCGTCCTCTAGTATTTATATATTAAGTTCTTTCCTTTTTCCTATGTACTAGATATACTATTAATTTAATATCTTTATAAAATATTAAGATTTATAAATAACAAATATTGATTTCAAAATGTTGTGGGATTATTAAATGTAATGCTGTATTTGAATTATTTAGTTACTGAAATTGAGCGCCACCTAGCGGAGGTTCTTGATACTATTTTGATGTGGCCATGTGTGTTCGTATTGCGAAGTAAACCGGCTGAATTGGAAATCGTGAATTTCGGTCGTTTTTTCCAGCTGTTTGGCAACTGAGAATCTCAAAATGAGTGCATTTGAAGGTGAATATCGGTTTATTCAAATTCATATTGATTCATGTGAAACAAAATCCTTTGAAAAAAAGAAGAACCCAGTAGGTTTTACTATTATAAAAAGAATTTGACACAAGGATTATAACTAAAGAAAATATAACTTAAAGAGAAATTATTTTGGATAAATAAAACAGAATTTTTAATATTTTTTATGTCTTTTTTGGATGCCTGAAATTAAAAAAGAAATATATAAATTATAACATGATCAAAGATGATGAAAAGTTATGTCGAATATTCGAGATAATTTTAAAAGATGAACACTCATAGGAGTTCTTTTAAGAATAGATATAATTTTCTTCGGAAAATATCATTAAATTATTATTGGTTCACAAATTTATTAAATCCTATTGAAAATTAAAAAAAATGGCCGATTTTCTGTTTAATTCTATTTGAAAGTAGTCGGATAGATATTGTTATTGGAAGAATAGTGTTCACCAAAAAATATGTTCGTCGTCTCTTTAAGTATAGTATAGTATAGAATACGAAGTTTTTATGAAATGCAATTATTAGAGACAATCAAAATTATCTTAGGATCTTACCAAAATTAAGAAATAAATTTGCTGATGACATTACCTTTTTTTCTTCTAGTCTTGAAAAATTGATTGTGTTCAAAAACGCTAGTGATTCTTCTAACTTGCAATCTGTATCTGCGAATAAAATACTAATCGCCTAACGATAGACTTTGAACTTTTTTTTTTTGTTGTCAAAATAGTTTCAAGTTCTAATATAAAACCTAAAAACATTCGTCATTTTGAAAACCAGTTTATTTTTCAGGATTGAACCAACTACTTTAAAGAAAAAGACCAGAAAAACACTAACAAAATTAAAACTTTTATCTTAATTTTGTTAGTGTTTTTGAGTAAACTTTTGAGTAAAATAAAATTGGTCCTTCATTACCTATATGTTAACGACTTCTACGTTTAATTTATAATGATTTTTTGTTTCTTTATTAAGTCTTTGTACAATGAACTTCAATGTATGCTAAAAGCATTGATTAGCAAATGTATTTCTGCGTTTCAAAATAAAGCAAATTCTGATTGTATAATGTAACCATGTGGGTTAGATTGAAATGATTTGAAATAATATAAACTAATATAAGTATCTGGTTAAGCAAGGTAGATTTCTAAAGCTTGTTCACTGGTTAGCAGCATCTGAACAGGAAATTTGAAATTTAATAAGTGGAAAATTGTAATTTTACGTTTATTTTCAATTTTTAGGAAATTATTATTATTTTAATTTAAAGTTGTAATTAACTCACTGACATTTGTTTGAAAAGGGTTGTTATATTTATTCTGTTCTCAATAGGAATTAAATTTTTAATGAATTCGCTACTGTTCATGCTTTTTTTTTTCCCTCTCATTATTATTTACTTCAGTCTTTATGGTATGTAAGTTGAAGTTAAAAACAGTTATAACATTTAACCTGGCAATGTATAAACCTTTAAAGAATGTACATTTTCACAAGCCAATATTCCATGCATATGAAGGCCTCCGTATTGATCCAAAAATGAAATAGGATTTGTTTCCCCATTGACTCTACTTTTACACACTCAGTACATTTATATTGGATGATTGAGAACGGGAGTCTTATCACTTTTCTCATTGTAATGTTGAAATTTCAGTTTTAAACACTTCGTTTGGTATAATTTTGACTTCAATATATCACATATTGAATACCGTATAAGCTCCAATAGAGGCCCCCGGTGTTTATTTGCAAAACTATTCTCGGCTCCCGGTGCTTAACAGAGGCCGGCCATTATTAACAAAAACCTTCAGAACGCAATATTTTTACACATAAATACCGGCTAACATTACAAACAGCTACTTTATTTGAATTTCACATGCTACATAAGACTGTTAAAGATAAATGGCAATGTCTTTCTGTACCTTTCGCTGCTGTTCGTCATCCCAATCCACAATGACGAGCGCCGCCTCACCAAAAGTTTCTATCACATATTCCACCGTGCGAATCTTAAAGGCAATGTCAAATGACCATTTCAACGGCATTTTGTAAGGCAATGTACCGTAAGGTATTACGCACGACTATAAAGATACGGACGCTTACACTAGTTTCGGTAGGTAAATATCAAAGACCCGGCTACTATTTGGCCGAGTCCCCTCTACAGTCCGGTGCTTATTAGAGACCAGCGACAATAAGAGCCTTGGCGTTTATTAGAGCATATACGATATATAACATTTTCGGCTAAAGTCTAGTATCCGGCACCCCTCGTACGGCCTTCGAAACAACTTTCATGCTAATGAGATCCGAAGGACCGAATCATTTATTCCAATTAGCTGTAAGTTAGGTTAGATTAGGTCTGCTGAGCTGCAGGATGTATGTATTGGTAAATTTGGAAACAATTTTGGCCCTTTAAAAATTTTTTCCCATTCATTAGCCTTCCAAACAGATTTCATCCAATCGACTTTCAGTCAACCGGGGTGCGGTTAACTTAACTTTTACCACATTTTCCTTCAATGATCAAATTACATTATCTGGACTAGAGTAAAGGAAGATGGTTGAATATGCTATGCTGTTGTTAAAGGAATGGCCATTTAAAGGAAATTATTGACAGAAATGTCTTTTAATGCCCATTTAAATATTTTTAGTTGCACTCATTAGTCATAAGAATGATAAAAGTAATTACGTAACATACCTACATAAACTTTCACCAATGTGAACTAACAAGTTCCTCTGTTTTATGACCATGGAAATCAGTAGGCTGTTGTGATGCATCGTTTATAATGGTTTTTATATTATCAAAATAGCTTACCTCAAATGTAGTAGTTTAAGGTTATGAATTTCATGTTTTTCTTACGTTTACAATTGTTTTCTTTTTCTAATTGTAAGTTCAGCTGTTTTAAGAATCTTTGAAATAACAGTTATAGTGTATTGTGGTACAGGAAACATTTAAAATTTTAAAAAGGTGATGAACGTTACTTATCAAGGCACCTCAAAATGTATAATGTGAAGTTTCTGTAATACATGGAACTTCTATTTTTCAATTAATTTTATTTTAATTTTTAATACCTGTTGCATCTACAACAATTGAATCTTAGTATAGTGCTACTTAATTTGCATCAAATAAACCAAATAACAATATATTAAGATACAGTCGTCTTACAAATAACAGAAGTCATTATAAAAAAATTATTTCAGATTTGTATTATTTTTAGAAACCTTGAAATCTAATATTTACCTTTATTTTATTTAATACAGAAATGGGAGCGTTGCCAGAGATTGGCAAAGCAGTTGATGAAATGGATTGGATGTAAGTACTATCTTTTTTTTTGTGTGTGTGTAAATGACTTCTTAATATGAATCAAAAAATTGTTTTTCTTACATTCAATCCTTAAAAATTCAGTAAATCGCCAAACGATTGCAAAAGATATAAAGAATAAAGTTGAGAGAATTTTATTTATTCCTAAAAACAAAGAATAATAAATAATAAAAGAAAACGATAGAATAAATATTGAATTGAGAATGCAGCTAAGTTTCCATAATGGACCAAATGGAAAGTACAAAGGAGACCTCAAAGTTTTCTTAAGATATCTGGGATATCCAGACAGTTGAGGGTGGCTAGAAATCTCTTCTAGATTAGCATTAATTCAGGTGGGTCTTGTAAATTTAGAATTCATGTCGACCAATCAATTGCTGTGTAAAACTGCTTACATTAACTGATTATACCAGAACACTTTTAATTTTTTTTAGCAAAGAACTTAAGTAAAGCATATGCATGTGTTATTATGCTATGAATCAAAGATGATAAATTTGGAGTTATAAAATGACCCTGAAATATAGTCCTGTTGATTGAAAGCTACCTGGTATTGGATGATATATTATCATTTCTATTAATTGTGATGGCATATAAAATCATCCTCTTTATTTTTTTCCCCTGTAATTCATTTATTTTGGATGTATATGTTAATATTTTATTTGATATTCAAGTTTATATGTAAAATTATTGATTTTTATAATTTTATTCAGATCATTTCAATTTTATTATTTCTATTGACAGTTAGATTCGTTTATTAAAAAAAAAAAGGATTCTGCAGATGTGATTCATGCTTCTTTTTAAAATCTGAAATGTGAAACACCTACTGTACCTATATTCAGTGAAGTGCTTATAATGATGTGAGTCTATCAATTATCCACTTGCAAACTAATTTGTTAACTTTAATTGTATTTTTGTGAATATCACTTATCACCGAGGCTTTCCACTGAAAGCATCAGCTTTTCCACTGAAATCCGCGGAAAAAATGAGCAGAGACTGAAGAGAGAGCATTTAATGACCATTGAACGTTATGTACACGGGAAGACAGACCCAATGCAGGACATCATTCAATGAATCTGCCATCTGCCGCAATAACAGCCTCAAACGCTGTCGAAACTGCCGCAGGCATGAATGAGGTCGGTCCTGGAATGTTTGTCATGGCATCCACAATAGCTGCCCTGAGAGCTTCACCAGTGTTATGTGGATGTTTATTGGAGGCCCTCTCAACCACGCGCCAGACATAATAGTCCAAAGGGTTAACATCAGGGGAGCTGGGGGGCCGCATGTTTGGAGTGATGTGGTCGTGAAAATTGGTGGCCAACCATTCTTGGGTTGAATGGGCCATATGGGCTGGAGCGGAGTCCTGCTGAAAAACATACAGCTTGCCATGTGCTACAGCAGTAATCCAGGGTTGCACAACCGTCTTCAACACATCGGTGTAAGCAACGACGTTGACTCTGGCACCTTGACGAAAGAAATGTGGAGGCATCATGTTGCCCTCACTGCTCACGATACCAAGAACCATCACAGGCGGGGAACTTGGTGTGCATGACGGTCGGAACCTCCCCGGGTGTTTTACACAGCCAACGATCATTTCTGTGATTCACCTTCTGGTCCTGGACGAAGTTTTTGTCTGGCTGCTCCTGATGTTTCAGCTTGTTCAAGAGGCGCTTGGCTCGGGTCATTCTGTTCTCGTGGATATGAACCTGCCACTCCGCATCACGTATGATTTGTAACGGAGGTCTTCACGAACCACACGTCGGATGGTGGCCTCGTCAACCTGCATCTTCCTGCCGAGTGCCCTCATGGACTTCCTTGGGTCAGCTTCGACAGCAGCTTGGACGGAAGCGATGAATTCGGGCGTCCTGGTCCTGTCCGAGCGCTGACAATGTCTTTTCCTGTGGTAAATGCTTTCCACATCACCACTGGCGGTCTCCAGCTCTCTCCGAACGTTGAAGATGAATGATCGGGCGAATTTCAGGAAGGCAGCAATTTCGGAATCGAAGTGTCCTGCAGCCAAGGAGAAGATGACTGCATGCCTCTTCATTTCTTGGGTTAGCCTAGGTTCTGCCATGTTTACCTACAAAACAAGGGATGTGTTACGATGACGTTTAGGATACTGTATCACTTAGAATGTGTATTCTCAAATACCTGCTGCACCCTGTTCTTTTCAGATCAGCATCAACCTTTTATCAAAAGATAACTTATTACAAAATTCCTTTCAGCAGCTTTATGTTGTCATTCAAGTTCAACTCTTCCTTTAGTATCTGATATAGCAGGGTATGGGAGAGCTACTCTTCATTCAAGAACATACTTTTGGTCGGCATTTTGGGCAGTAGTAATGATAAATACCACAAGAAGAGACATGACTAATTTATTTCAAAATATTTTTTTCCATATGTATTTTTCCTTTTCTTTCTCTCTTTTTGTTGTTCTAATATAAGAAATTGTTTGCTTGCTAGTGCAATTGATACATATCACCTGCAGGCTATCATCCTTAGGTTGGCGATTGATGTCTTGGCCACCATTGAGATATAGCATGTTCCATGCTGACTTCTACTGTTTCACTGCCAGTAGTGTAACATAAAGATCTCTGCAAATACCTATTTTGAGACTGGCTGGAGGAAATTACATCTTCATAATTTTCTCAGATGCTTTTTAAGTATATGCCCATCTTTTAATGAGTACATTTGTTGCATCTCCCTATGATGTGCACCTCCCATTATAAGAAGTATCACAGCTGAATAAAAAATTTTTTTCTGAAGTTACTCATTACAATTTAAAGTTTGCATATTATTAGCTATGATTTTTTTTTTATATTCCCAGTTACAATAAGCAGATATGAGATAATATGGTAACTAGAGAATTTGGTGGAGCAATAGGTTATAACTGGACTAATTATTTTATTCTGTTCGTCTGTCACACAGAAGCTTTCTTTGCAGCTAATGAATCTGAATATTTCTTATATATAGTTTTCCAGATCTGGCTGTGTCTAATGCACTTCCTCTATGTTTAGAAAATAATCTTAATTTCCTGTGAAAATAGAAATAATTTCTACAATGAAATGTCTATGACAGGAATCGAACCTGCAGCCTTCTGATCCGAAGTAACTTAGATGTCTTATCCATTAAGCCACGGGGACTACATTCAAATTATTGTTGTTAAATATCTCTTATCACTCCCATCTTTTGTTGGAATGAGAGAAGAGCCAGAAAAAAATACCTCTTTGAAATTAGTTTCATTTTTTAGCCTACTATAAGTGCAGGCCAGAAAAGCATTAGATGCAGAAATTCATCCTCGGCAATGAACTGAGAGTTGTTAGACATTTCTTGATATGAATGAAAAAAATAAAAATAATATTTAGATACAGAATAAACATCTGCTTTTAAAATACTCTATCTCAACTGAAAGCTGTCACATTGTTCTCCCGTCATTATTGACGGATCGTATACGCTAGTTATATTATATACTTCAATGTAAGAAGTTAAAAGTCTGATTAAAGTGCCATGAAAATTATGTAATATAAAATGATTTGCAAAACAGATTATAGCAAACATTAAATATCACAACAAACCTTGACAAATCAAGAAGTGACACTACTTGCTTGTTAATTACATTATAAGACTGTAATTATTATTATTTTTTTGTAATAATTCCATATATTTATTAAAGGCTTCCAACTGATGTACAAGCAGAAGCAATTCCACTTATTTTAGGAGGCGGAGATGTTCTTATGGTAAGAATTTTTAACAGTTCATTTCTGATTTTTGAAAATTTGAAAAAAAATTTCAGTTCATTGTTTTATTTTTTATTATTTTAACCTAAGGCAGTCAATAAAACAGTTTTTTGGTTGTAAAACTGATACTATAACTGTTGTCTATTGCTTTTGATCTAGAAGCCAAAGCCATCTTTTTTTTTTTTTTTAAATAACGAACACTATATATTAATATTAAGGGCTGTGCCATCACTATAGCTGTTTATCCTCTGCTTATGATGGTGCAGTCATATTTCATTATAATTGACTAAGTTCAATCTTTTTTTTAATAATTATTTTCTTAGAAAAGTTCAATGTACATTTCTGTTGTAATATCAGCGGCTGTGATTCTCATTAATATTCTGTAATTTGTAAGCAAATTTAACTATTTATCAAATAAGAATCTGTTAAATTCGAACAAGAAGGCTTAATGTGCATGTATTAAAATAAAGAGAAATAGAAAATAAAACGCACTTACTTGTAAAAAAGAATAATCAGGATAAAAAAGATGGTAATTAACCGACAGTTTCGGAATACTGAGGGTATTTCATCATCAGGGACGGTTCAAAACATATAGAACATCACAAAACACTTAGGGCGACACGAGATGGAAATACATTTGGGAGTCGCTTCTTCACTCCCACTCCTAAGTGTTTTGTGCCGTCCCTGATGGTGGAATATGCTTACTATTCTGAAACTGTCGTTTAATTACCATCTTTTTTTTAATCCTGTTTATTCTTTTTTACAAGTGTGTTTTATTTTCTATTTCTGTTTATCTAAATTCGAATTTTTTATTTATTTTATTTTTTTAAATTATTATTTAATTTACAATCTTTCAGGCTGCAGAAACAGGTAGTGGAAAAACCGGTGCCTTTTGTATTCCTATCATTCAGATTGTTTGGGAAACACTGAAGGATATTCAGCAAGGAAAAGGGAAAAAGGCTTCTAGTAGCGGCAGTGGTGGTGGTGGAGGAGGAGCAGGTAAGTTTATATTCAAAAAGAAATTTAAAATGAGCTTAAGAGCCGATGCGTTTAAAAAATGCATTTAATTCCTTTTTAAAACTTTGGAAAGTTATGAAATTTTATTTACATGCATTACTGTAAATTTGTTTATTAAATTATTAATGTTATCATCATTAGAATAAGCTTGATTTGATTCTATGCTTCTCAAGTGAAATTTCAATCAATTTTGACTCATTTGTTAGTTTTTCTTCTTGGCAGTTAATAACTGAAACAGAATTGGAATTTCATATTGTACACTAATTATTATATCTACTAATTTTTTGTTATATTTTTATTATAAAGTTTAACATTCTCTAGATTAGTCATTCTCAATATTGAATTGCAATTAGTAGGATTAGAAAGCTTTTATTTGTTAATCTTAGTAATTGCAATTAAAAAATAAATCTCATAAAATCTTCAACTTACATCCCATGTGTGGTTTATAGGAAATAAACATGATTTAAAAAGCAAAGACATACAAGCATATCATTCTTTATTGTTTCCTATTAGTCATGAGCCTGTATTTTCTTGTTTATTTCAGTGTTGAATAAAGCTACAATCAATTCTCGCAGGGGTTATGTTCCTAGAAAACCCCGTGGTTATTGAAGCATTGATCCTATGGGAAAGTTAGGTTCCTGCAGACTCTCTTCACTGTACACTTTTCGCTACGTATCGCCATAAACACATCATTTCGTGTATAGTTCTTGTAAAGAACAGTTCCATTACGTTTTTAAGGTATTTTACACTTGTTTAACAAAAACACATGCATAAAAGAAGTCTTAACATAAAACACCAAATGCAATAATAAATAAATAAAACTGTACAATAAGCCATATTTTTTTTTTTTTTTTTTTGCTACTGTGCATGACTGCAATTGGGCATGAAGAGACTGCATGTGTAGCAAAATGAGTTACACTTTTATAGAAATAAGTCTACGGGATCAGAAGCAGTGGATAGCAAAGATTTACTGTATATGAATATTGCTCTTAATTCAAATGTTTTTCATATATATACTCCTAGATGGGCTGATAAGCTACATCTACACATAGTCCTGTCTTTTCATGAAATTAACACCAGGCTGCATGAAGTTGGCAATGTCGCTGAGACACTGGCCTCTCACCTCTGAGTCCCGGGTTCGTTTCTCATGTGGGTTTCGTTGATGGTGGCGATCCGTGCTGGGCAGGTTTTCCCAGGGTTCTCCCATTTCCACTGCATTTCTCACACCATCCTTTCTCAGTCTTTCTCTCCGTCTGTCCTTCTTTCCGTTGGATAGTACAAAAGATCTTTCAGGTCGACGTGCTCGGCAGTCATGCCACCCACTTTCAATTAATCTATTAAGGCTGCGTGAAAAAGCCTAGCTTTTCTAAATTTACATTACATGTTTTTTGATTCTGCTGTTATTCATGACTGTTTACAGATTTGATTGTAGTCCTCAGGATGCTCAATCTTTCTACTTTCTACTTCTATAAAAGAAATTCCAAAGAATTCCTTTTGCAGAAGGAATTTGCCATTTGTATTTATTATTGAAAATTATTTTTATTTTTTTCTAATATGTATTTCCATATTTTTCATTTGCTTATGGAATCTTGTCTGCAGCAAAACCCTAGAAATTCCTTGAAATATGATGATGTATTTTTAATAGTTTTATTATGGAAATTTCTTTAGTGTAACTCTGATTCTACTGGTGTTGAGAATTCATTGTAGCTCATGGTCACCCATTCTTATGTTGTTGATTCACTTATATAGGAAAGGATATGTAAACAAATTTGACATTTTGTTTAGATTTAAATTTAAAACTCATTTAAAGCTTTATTTCTTGAAATTTCATTAAATAAAAGAAATGCCTGAGCTTGTCCTCATTGGGAACTTATTTCGCCAATGTATCAAAAGTTTAGAAATTTAACACAATTGACTTATTAATTAGAGGAGCAAGCTCTTGCTTTAAAATACCTTTTACTGTCCTTTTACCAACCCAACCCAAAAATGATATATTTGAACATAACCCTATCCATATTACTCACTCATTGAACACTGCTAAACCTTTCTTAGCTCTATTTAATTGCATCCTACACTGTAACAAGATCCTAAAGCATTGTTAATTGAATCCACTACTCCCATTGCCAAACAAGAAATGTCCCAATGACTGGGCATTGTTTGCCTATACAAAATATTAGCCACCACTTATGATTTAGCCTATTTACATTGTTCTATTTATCCTTTTGTTAGTGGCTTTCATTTCCCCAGAGGTGGAGGCTGTTTAGATCCCATATATGGGTTCCCAGACTTGTATTTTTTTAATCTAATTAAGAAATTGATTTTTTTTAAATTATTATATTCGGTAACTGTGTAATCTTGTTCCAAGAATTGTTAGACTGTTGGTTGAAGTTTCTGTTTAATTCAAATAGTTTTTAACAACAACTTTGTGCACAATGGTTGCTTGCAGTATATAATGGGTATTTTCAGTTTTCTATCGTATTTATAAAGTTTGTCTATATTTTGTTTGTTTACACTTTTGCTTTCAGCTGAATTTAATTCTGCAAGCAGTCTTTCAAATACAAAGTATTGGTCGGTTGGATTTTGTGATCCTTGACATTTGAAATTCAAATTGACACTTTTTCAATTGAAGCAACTTGGCATAGCACTATACAAGGTTGATTTTTTTAAATTCCAGGACAATTGTAAAACAAAAATTACAACAGGAAATATAAAATATTGTGTTAGCTTTCAAAGTAATTTCCCTCTGCAGTTAAATACGTCATCTATCTGTCATAGAACATT
>JAFIDM010000003.1:49037273-49103880 GCA_023159025.1 Thereuonema tuberculata
AAATGAAATTTATCCGTAGATGGAGTTTTCTAATTTAATTTAATAGGAGTACAAGATAGAATATGAAATACTCTTGTTTTGTTAAGGAATTCATATTTGTTAAAAAGAAGTATAGCCCAAGAATCTTTGCAAGATGGATATATTATAAATTCTGATGTTCATTTCTTGGATTTTTCTTTTAGTCATCTGTGCTGTTAAATTGAAACTACAGAATTTAAAAGTAAGATTAGGTTGGGATTGCACTAGGATATATACAATAGAAACAAGAAAATTTACGTTATGGTTTGAATACTTCATGGAGTATCTTCCTCTGAGCTAAATTGTTAAATGACAGCTGGGAGGGAAAGTCAGATGTGAGAGATTGTGGGGAGAGGGACTGGGAGAGTTCAGATGGACACAGGGTAGGGAAATGGGTAGATTTAAAGACAGGCCAGATGATAATCTATGATCCCTTCCTAACTGAGAAATGGAGGTAAGAAGGAAGTAATTACAGTGGATGAAATAAGGAATATGAAAGAAGGGATGTTAACACACAAAATATATATATATTTTTAATGTACAACATGTGTAACGTAAATTTTCTTGTTTCTGTTTTATATATCCTAGTGCAATCCCTACCTAATCTTTTTTTACTTTTTTCTTGTACGTTAATCTGTAAACGTGCAGAATTTAGTTGATAAAGAATTAGTGAAACTTTAGTCCAGATTGAATCAACTATCTGTATAAGAAATTAGTTTTGCTAATAAACTAAAACTAGTTGACTCGTGCGAATAATTCGCAACAAAAAACCACCTTTGAGAAATAATAAACAAATCCAACAGCTTTCGTGCATATTAGTTAAACACATTGTCAATAGATGGTGACATCTCTATTTTTATAAAAAGGTTGACCCGTGCGAATAATTCGCATGGTTTCTTGATCAATCACCGAATAGTAATGTGGAAATAAATAAATGAACAGATTGTCAATAGATGTTGCCTTCTACATTTTATAAAAAGATTTTAAAAATAAAAGTTTTTTAACGAAAAATTAATTTATTTTTCATCATTAGCGGGAAACATAATCTTCAAAATGATATCTCAATCATTGATTTTGATGAAGTACTAAAGGAAATAAAAAAAACACCTTTGAGAAATAATATACGAGAAGATGAAAATTTTTTAGGTTTTTTTTTATTGTAATAAATCGTTTATTTTTATTAAGATATAAATCTTTGTTTGTTTCTTATCTCTTCTTATTAAATAAACAATGAAATATTGTTTTTATTCAAAAAAGGATATATTTGGAGTTTACGACACTATTGCATTATTTGAAATGTTGTTTTGCTTTCGAAAGATAAGTTGCTTCTCTTAAAGCATGTCTATTACTTTATAAAAAGGTTTTTAAAATAAAGTTTTTAAATGAAAACACTAATTTTAAACAATTTGTTTATTTTTCGTCATTAACGGTGAGCATAATCTTCAAAATGATGTCTCAATCATTGATTTTGGTAAAGTATTAAGGGAGTTATGGTGTACCCACACAAAAACACCTTTGAGAAATAGTATATAAGGATTATTGTAATTCATACTCAAATTTCGACCATTGTTTTAAACAAAATCTCTCAATTAAAAATTATAATACATTGCATTTTACACAAAAAAATAACATGTCTTTCACTAGTATGTCAAAGAATGTTCTCTTTACAATTAGAGCAAAAAAGAAAGAAAAAGTTTTATAATTTGCAAGCTTGATATAATCAGTTTTTGGGTAAATCATAATATTACAATTTATCAATTGTTTTTCAATTTTATTTGTTTAGGCTGGCTACACTCCTCTCGCAAGTGCCCCTAAAGAATGTACTGCTATTAACGATGCTGGTAGTGAAAGTTCTTCTGCACCTCAGAAACTTCAAAAAAATGCACCCCAGGCAATAATTATTGAGGTAAGGTAATAAATAAAATTGATAATTATTAACAGCGGCCGATGGCCAAAACGCTATTTGTTTTTGTTTAATTGACTGAGCAGACCAAAAATCTTCTTATTCCAGTTGAACATCTTTCTCCTTGGTTTTTTTTAACATGTACATCATATGCACATGTTACCATGGATGGGTGGACAGGGTTACTGTGAAATTTGGTACATTACTTATTTATGGCTCAATTTAAAACATACACATTTATTTTAGTCTCCACCTCAACCCTCATAAATGACCCCTGAAATTCCTCTAAAAACGGCTGGGAACAGATTTCGTAAAAAAATTGTGATACATTGCTTATTTGGGATCAAACTTAAAACATGAACATGGTTTAAATCTTTACCCCTCCCACTCCAGTCTCTGCAAGCTCAGTCCCTACTTGATGGATACCTACTTTTCTAATTTCTATTTTATATGTAGTTTAGTTTTTTTATTTAACCCTTATTATATTATAAAATAAGGCAGCACACTTTCGTAACATTCAAATTAATATTGAAATTAATATGTTTAAGTGACAGTTTCAAATATTGCCTGTTCTTCATCAGACTGATGTTTACATCTATTTGGAAATACAGAGCGATTCAAAATTCCCTGTATACAAACATCAAAGGTAGATCAGGAATATAAAAATAAACTGTATTCATAGTGGAACTTATGCCATCCAAATGTGCTAGAAGGTACACTTCTTCTTCTTCATCTAGTACAGTTTCCAACCTCAGGCTGTGTCTGTTTGGAACACAAGCCTCTCCATCTAGTCCTTACCTCCCACCATCTTTCCGTTGTCACCCTTATCCAGTCCTCCTCTCTCATCCGGATACATTCCTCCACTCCCTTATCCCTTGGTCTTTTCTTCTACATCCTCATTTCATGCATCCTCCAGGGAATCCTCTTCCCTTCCATTCTCTTTAAGTGTCCATACCATCTCAGTCTAGAAGTCTCCATCCTTCCTGCAAGGGCTTCTCTTTCACTATTTCCCTGATCTTTCATTCCTCACCCTATCTCTTCTAGTTACTCCCAACCTACACCGCAGGAATTTCATTTCACTAGCCTTCAACCTGCTTATATCTCTTTAACTTCACTTTCCGATGCATATGTCAGTATAGGGACATAGTAGCATCAGTACAACACTTCTTTGCTTTTTTGGGGGACATCCTTATTCCACACTAAACTTCCTAATGCATCTCAGGAAAGCTTCTTTCTGTCTGCCACATTCCGTTATCTCTTTGTCATTTCTCCCATTTTCCTTCACCACGCTTCCCAAGTACTTGAAACTTTTCACCCTCTTCAGCAGTCCTCCTCCAAGTGTAATTCCACTCACCTGTCTATTCTTTTTCCTGATCGTCAACAGAATCTCGCATTTACCTATGGTGAATTTCAGCCCATTTCACCCACCATTTCTTCCCAAGCCTCCAGTTGCTCCTGAATCTCCTCCTCCTTGTTTCCCCAGACCATCAGATCATCTGCAACACCATTGCCTTCATCTTATCTTCTCCAACTCTTTCCGCGTCAAAATTTCATCCACAACCACAATGAAGAGCAGGGGTGACAGTGCACTGCCCTGTTTCAGACCACTCCTTTGTTTGAACCAGTCAGTTCTTTCCCCTCCCACTTTCACACACTCACACTTCCACAATACATCTCCTTCACTCTATTAACAATCCCTTTATCCACCCCATGTTCTCCAATACTTCCCACACCTTTTTCCTACACACACTATCATATGCCTTTTCTATGTCTATGTCCAAATATCCTCCCCAAATTCATAGTGATGTTCTTGAAGTTGTCTCTCTGCAAAAATTAGGTCAACTGTAGATCTCCCAGGTCTGAATCCATACTGCTCTTCTCTCATATCCCTCTCAACTTTTGCTCGGATTCTACTTTCCAAAATCTTTTCATATATCTTGTCACAGTGTGATATTAGTGACTCCCCTATAGTTCCTACACTCCTTTCTGCTCCCTTTCTTGAAAATTGGGACAATTAGTCCTGTTTTCCAATCTTCAGGGGTCTTTTTCTCATTCCACACCACCCTCGTCATCCGGTAAAACCACTGTATCCCAACCTCCCCAGCTGCCTTTACCATATCGAAAATCACTTCGTCCACTCCTGGTGCCTCTCCTCCTTTCATCCTGTTTATAGCCATTTCTTTTTCTCTCCACATCAGGTCCTTTTCTGTTCCTGTGTAGTCTTCTCCATCTTCCGATACATTGTCTTCCTCCCATTGACCCTTGGGATCAAATCCTCAAATCCAGCAAATCCTCAAAATACTCTTTCCACACTGTCTTAAGTGTGTCTCTGTTGTGTACCTCCTTTCTGTTTTTGTCCACCATTACCACATCCTTCCTCAGACCTTTTCATTTATTTTTGACCATCCCGTAAAGTATTTTCCTATTTCCTCTGCTGTCCTCCGTCATCTCAGTCCACTTAACCATCCACTTCTTAAGGGTCAAGAAATAACAAAACAAATAAGATAGACAACATGGTTATTAGCCCTAAGTTTACAATATGACAGTAAGGTGTACACTTACAGGTTCACAGTAGGTGATCAAAGTTCCTTCCACCAACACTAACACAGGCCTCACAACGTTGATGCTTGGATTGCTGAACATGTGCAAAAATGCGAGGCCTTTCGTGGACACATCAAGCTGCCACATTGACTCTTGCGATGAAGTCAGCGACAGAGTCAATGGGGGTCTCATATATGATCTCAAGTAAACCCAGAGGAAGAAATCAATGCAGGACACACTGCCCAACTAATGTGCTGCCAAACAGTGCCCTGTAGCACATTCGGGTGGTGTTTGCGAGATAAGTTCCACTATGGTTTGTTTTTGTTTTCCCTGATCTACCTATAAAGTTTGTACAGGGAATTTTGAATCGTCCTGTATAAGTAAAACTGAAAGAATAAGAGTAAGAAAGGGAACCAATAGAAAACAAGGAGGGAGATGTAAGTTACTTAATTTGATGAGAAGATTTCCAGCAATATTGAGGAAGGAGAAATGTTAGTGAGAAAGTGAAAGTGGGCTGTACTTAGGATGATGGTGAGGGATGAGGGGAAATGAGTAAACCTAAGGAGTTAGGTTTTGTAATGACTTGTAATGAAAGGGGAAGAGTTGAAGGATGATAATGGGATAAGATGGAAGTTAGTAAACAATTGGTTGTAAAAAATGAATTTGTATAAAGAATGATAGAATATACATATCTATACACCTGTGCACACACATACGCAGGGTGCATGGGAAAGTCTTAATTCACCCAGATAACTTTTGAATGAAGATAGCTAGAGTTAGGGAAGTTATGTATTGGTACAGGAAAGCGACCTTATGCTATCAGATACGACTGACAGCAGCACCCCTAGCCCCCAAAATCTTCTCATCAAATTGAAGTAGTTTAAATCTCTGTCCTTGTTTTGTATTGGTCTCCTTTCCTACTCTCTTTCAGTTTTATCTATATTAACAAATAGATGTAAACTTCTATCAATCTGATGAAGAACAGGCAAGATTTGAAACTGTCACTTAAATGTATTAATTTCAATATTAATTTTTAAGTTGCTAAAGTAATGCTGCCTTATTTTATACTATAGCTAATAATCACCCATTACAAGAAAACCTTTTAATCCTTATTATAGTAATTTATCTTTTGAAATATTGTACTGTTTTTAACTCTCCAAGCACTTAGTTATTTATATTCAATTTCTGTATTTATCATGTCTGTCCTAATGGTACTTGAAGTAAATACTGTGTTTAAAATAACTCTGCTTTAGTTAGTCATTAAATAGTAAAAACATTTTTTTTTTATCATCTTAAATTTTAGTAAACATAATAAAGATAAAACATTGTCAAGCAACACCACGTGTTTCTGTTTATTTTATTTAACTATTTCAGTTATGTATTACAACCTTCTTGTTGCCTTAAAGAATGATTTCACTCTTGAAAAAGTAATGTAATGAAATGTTTTTGCTAGTGGATGAATTGATTGATTGTGGGGGTAATTTGAAATACGAAATCATTGAGAATTAATTCAGGCTATTTTTAAATGTTTCAGCCGTCAAGAGAATTAGCAGAACAGGTAAATAAATTTTTAAAAGCCAAATCTTAATATTCCACAACAATTCAACAATTGATCATTTAAAAGAAGTTACTTTATTTACCTTTTAATTTTATTTGTTTTTTTTGTTTTTTCTTTTTACTTTTGTAGACGTTACAACAAATAAAGAATTTTAAGAAACATATTGAAAATCCTTCTGTCAGGTAAATGAACAGTTTTAATCTGAATAATTTGGAAATTTTATTCTTATCTAAGAAACATCTTTGAGAATTAATTTCATTGTTTCTTACAGAGAATTACTTGTTATTGGTGGTGTGGCAGCAAAACAACAAATTGCAGATTTACAGAGTGGTGTAAGTATATACAGAGATTTATTAAGAATTAATGAGGTATTTTGAGTAAGTTACTAAAAGGTTCACTTGTGTTGCTAATGAATTTGATTGGTCAGAACTAAGAAGATAAACCAATATTTTTTTTGCAAGGAATTACAAAAGATTTCAGAATGACAGAGAAACCTGGAACAAAATAAAATCCACTTTGAATTAACATTTCGGATACATCTGGTGAGAACTGAATGAGCCAGAGACTAAGTAATAAACCTAATAACAAAAACAAAAACAAAGTCATTTTGGGATATTAGTTGTTTCTTGTTTCTACTCATTGATGCGCCACAATATTTTTCATTCTCCTTTACTTAACATTCTCTCTTTTTTTTATAATTATTTTGAAACCATTTTAATATCATTCTACATAATAAAACAAGAAGTGATGGAGATTTTTTGGAATATTTTATCCTTTTTTAACTTTTTTTTTTTTTTCCCTTAGATTGATATTGTAGTCGCAACTCCTGGTAGATTGGAAGATTTAATTTCAACTGGACAGCTTTCTTTGACCCAGGTAATATTTCTTGAATAACTTTATGATATAATTTTAAAATTCTCTGTGAATTACAAATATTTCAAAATAAAAATTATAATTCTTAAAATGTAAGTTTCTTTTGCTTATAGGTTCGCTTCTTTGTTCTGGATGAAGCAGTAAGTATGTTTGCATTCTATTTTAATTCTTTTGTTTATAGATTTTAAGTATTTTTGCAATGCACCAAAACCAGGTCTATAAAAAGCCAACTTGATCCCTAAGTAACTTTATCTAATTCAGTCCAAATGGATGAATACTTTCTTACATTTATTTACTTTAATATGTTCCTGGTCTCACCCATTGATGCTAGTGAATATTTTTATGAGCTTTATTTGTTGTTTTTGTGGGCTACAAAAATTCATTGAGGCCAACAGAATGCTGGCACATGAATTTTTTAAACTGATTTTTTTGTTTATTTTGTTTTTGGACACTTCCCTTCGATTCCCATGTTCCTGAGCTTTTTGTTTAGTCCCCCCCCCCCCCCTTTTTTTTCTTGCTTTTCTTTTTTGCTTAGTTCCAAGTTGTTTCTGTTGAGATTTACAAATATTTGGTTAAATTCTTTTTGACAGATTCCTTAAATTCTAGTTTAAGTTGTTACTCTGAATATTTAAGTTTAGTAAAAAAAAATTAACGATTCACAATTACTATCCCTCATTATAAATAATAGTAGATAGATAATTAGTAACTATTTAGGAGTTTTTGTCTTATCTATTATTGCACTGACTTCATTTAGAATCATTGTATTTTACATTTAAAAAAAAAAATCCTCTTTATAAGTAAATAAATAGGAAATCAATGTCATGTATTTTGCAGGATGGATTACTTCAGCAGGGCTATGGCGATTTAATTTATAGAATTCATGGTCAAATTCCTAAAATAACATCTGATGGAAAAAGATTGCAGGTTAGTAGAGTAGATAGCCAAATCCTTGATTTATCTTAATTCATAGATTTTAAGATATTTGTGACATCTATCATAATATCGATCTTAATTTACATAAGATAATGGACATTTTAAAAAACAGTTAAAGGAGCTTTATTTAAAAAAAAAAAATATGATCATTTAGCACATTTATTGCATTTCAGTTTATTTATAGTAATCTTATTTCTTTACCTTTTTTTAATTTAGATGGTAGTTTGTTCAGCTACCCTTCACTCATTTGATGTAAAGAAGCTGGCAGTAAGTACATAATTCTTTGAAAACATTTTTCCTCTTTAACTATGGCCCATAGTAGTATCAATTACAAGATTGAAAAGTCCTTCACCAACATTTTCACATTGGCATTGTTAAAATATCTCACTACAAGGCCTATTGGCCGTTGCAGTCTGGGGAGGCGAGATTCCTGGCACTTCCTTACAAACAGGATTGAGTTGAGATCGGATGATCAGCCAAATGCCTGCTCATCTTTAACCCCATGAAAGTTATCCAGTATCCATTTTAGAGAGAACTGGATTAAGCCTAGGATCTTGTCTGGAAGAGAATTCAGTGTAGAAAAATCCCCAACCTCACTGGGGATTGATGCCAGTTCCTCCAGTCTGAAGTCTAGTGCTTTACCACTTGGGCTACTAGATCAACACATTGATAGTGAAAACTAAAAACTAACACATTTTTTTTTTTCTTTCCGTATTCTATATGCTATGATACAGATTTGTTTTTTGCCTTTCTTTAGTTTTTTTAATTTCTGCTCATTCTGAATTGTGATAATGACGATTCCATACACCTTCAAAAGTCAAAGGTTTTTAGAATTTAGTAGTATTACAAAAATTATTAATTCATAGAAATCATGAAACAGTAGTTCAACGCATTTTGCATATTTTTAATTTAATTGATGGCTATGTTAACTCATACAATATGCTATCGCCATTATATGATATTAAAAGCTACCAATAATGTATTGAAGATGATCAAAAGGTCATAAGTATTCACATTGAATTTCAGAAGAATGTATTGTCTGGCAGTTTACATTCTGACAGTCAGTGATTCATCTTTTGCTATGTTCACACCAGAGTGCAGAAGAAAATACAATTTCCAATTTATCAACAGTAGCAAACAGCTGAAAAATTTTGAGAAAATTCTAGAAACAATCTTTGTGTCAGTATCCAAAAAATGAAGAAATCTACACTAGAGTTCAAATCTTGTCTTTTGAAATAAATTAGAAAAATTGGTATTTTATAAAAAAACAAACAAAAAAAAATCAACTAAGTATGATTTCACAGTAAGCTTTAAATAATACATTCCAGCAGAAAATCAAAGTTTTTTTTTTTTATCCTACAACTTCCAGTTTGATAACTACAACAAACACTGCCCATATGCCTGTCTATTTCTTTAGAATTAGATCTTCTTGATCTTGTTCAAAATCAAAAACTATTAATATTGTTCAGGTCATCTTATCACTTGGATCTATGTGGCTATCTTCAACAGTGTAGGTGAATTTTCCCCTTTTGTAGTTGCAATTCATATCCACCACTTCCAAACTTGTCATGAGGATTGAGAAAGTGAAGCATGTTTGAAATTGTTGGCATCTGAATTTTCATACAAACCATTGTTCCAAATCTTTACCAGAATATTCTGTATTGTCCTGATTCCGATATTTTTGGAGATTTGTGGTGGTCTTTATGCCTAAAAAATGATTTACAAAATGAGTACAGTGCAACCAGCATATGATGGCTATTAAAAACGCCCAATGGTCATGACGTACCTATTTTTCAGTCAGTCAGAAACAGTTGCACATCAAAGCACAGGCGCTGATTTAATTGACAGTTTCCCTGAAAATGTCAGCATGCAAAATTTTGCAGAGCAGCGTTCGAGAAATTATTTTGAAAGTTGAGGAATATTTCTGACAAAAATTACATTCAAGCTTCCTCATTGAAAAGAAATTCTATTCCAATGTAGCATTTCTTTGAACCCTTTGTAAGAGAGGCTACTGCAGCTGTCACGTCCCACAAGACATGATCCGATTGTCTACATATGTTGATTGCAGTTTAAAAGAAAAATTGCCAGTGGCCCACATGAATTAATGAATGTTCCATTCATGTTGCTTGTATGAAGGATACTCAATTTACATCATATTAGCATGAGGGCTTTACACTTTTGCTGCCGATCTAGCACCAGAGCGTGATGGGGCTTTGCAAGCGCGAGATCGGCAGCGAAAGTGTTAAGATGTAAAATGCTTAATAACTAAGAAATACTTAGAAAGTGCAAAAAGCTTATAAAGATGTGTGTGCTTCAATATTAAACCTATAATAGTTGTAGCAAGAAATACAGGTGGGAAAAGATAAAGAAAAATATATCAATATTTATACAACTGTATGGTTCCAAGATTCACATAAGTTGCAGTATAATCTATAAATAAATTAATGAAAACTTAAAATTATATGCAATATAAGAGGGATTGTGCAGCCCTGCCGCTCCCTTCATCAACAGGGCTCACTAAATTAGATGTAAATTCAAAATTAAGAAAGCTGCTGAAATAAAATAAACTAAATGAACTAAATAAAATACATATAATGAAATGATTTGAATGAAAGAGGTATGATCTCAAATGAAAAAAAAAAAAAAGTAAGATAAAAAGACAATTTTAATACGTTATTTATGAATTAGCAACATTAATTGAATTAAAATTCGGAAAAAATTCCACGCCCCATCCCCTTATCATGATAATATTTGTAATTACCATAAATAAACATATTTAAAGCAGATTTGTAATTTGAACATTAATGAGAAGATTTGTTTATTTATAAAATGAAATTTAGATGTTAGCATAATAAAAAAGATAATGAAAAATGAAATCACTGTTTTTGTCTGGAGTGAAAAATGTAACGAACTATTTTATGTTTTGTTTGCAAGCTTTGCTATGAATGAATTGTCCCTATTTCTTGGACTAACCCAATACTTGAAGCCACCAGATGAATAACAGATTCAAAAGAGAAAGCAAAAATTATTTTAATGTTCTCCATGCCTAAAAAGGATTAAAAATTAAAATAATATTTTCTAATCTTGCAAACGAAGTTAAAATAGAAGCAGCAGCTTATGAAGAATGTATCAGTCGTTCCATTGAAAGGGAATTCAGTCTTTGAACAAGTTTAAAATTTGATATTCTTGCAATACATTTGTAAGTTGCTTTTTTTTTACTGGATTTGGATTAGGATAACTATATGTGTAATTATTGTTATTTTTGTGGAAAAGATTTTCTAAGAATACTCTTCAGTTTTAAATGTTTTCATTGCATTTATAACAGATTTAATCTGTGCTTTCAAAAGAATGTTTGATTCTCTGATTGTCTCGAATGAGTTCATAGGATAATCGTGTATGAAGGCTCTCATATAAATGACTAAAACAGTTCAAATTGATAAATGGTATTACGTTATTTAAGTGACCTTTGTTTTGCTCCTTTAAATTCCATTATATTTTATTTTATTAATACTAAAACATTTTTTTGAAATATTTAGATATTTGTGATTCTGTAAACCGCCCCCCCCCCCCCATTTTCTATTTTTATATTATCCTATTTACTAGCATAATTTCCCCTTTTTTTTCATCAATATTTTGACAAAAAAAAGGGGGGTGGGGAAATTATGCGATGTTTTTCAATTTGAGGAAAAAAAATATGGTGAAAGTGTAAGGAAAAACCATGTTAAATATTGATTTTTAAAGCAACAAATGTATTTAACAACAATTTTATTAACACGCAACATTTAAAATATAAGAAATCACATCTCAACATTTGTTTTTTCTTCAAAGTACAGTTAAGCAATAGGCATGCACGGAAGTTTGTGTGCGACTGTGAAGTAATTTCGTAACTCACGCAGCGCAGCCAGAGGCGGATTTACACTTTTGCCGCCTATGAGCTATGCCAGATTTGCCGCCCTTTCTCCTGACCCTCCTGTCTGAATGTATCACTAGTAAACTATACTGATATTTATGTTTAATTTTGAGCTAAGTTACTGATAATTTACAACTCGTCTATTCGTTAGAATTTACTTACTCAAGAGTATGAAAAAAAATATATATATTTTCTGAAATTTGTATTGGGATTTTAAGTTTCAGATAGCTGTCCGGCTTGGCTATATATACATATAGAGGCCAATAATGATGCATTCTTTTCCTTAAGAACACATTCTAAAAATATGTTGTAAAAAGTTGTTTAACAGAAAATTAAACATCAAAATTAATTTAAATAATTGGGATATATTTCGTACGTAACAGTCGCAGAAGATATGTATTAGAAAGTAAATACAGGTATAACCAAATCATAAATCATTCTGATTCAAATAAAAAATTTGTCATATGTAGGTGTTACAATAATGAATAGTTATGTTAGTCAGGTGTTTACAATAATAATGGTTTTCTTCTTGCTTGTCCTTGAGCGAAGGCAGTTATTAAGTCGTCAAAGTCTAGGCTCAATTGTCAAAATTGCCAACCAGTTCAGTCGATCGTTGCTTTCTGTGGACCGATAGTTTTTCAATCTTTTCATGACTGAAAACGACCTCTCAGCTGAGCAATTCGAGATCACCGTCAAGAAGATCCTCAAGATGATTTCGACATATGGATACAATTCTTTCAGCCCACTCTCATAAATCAGCTGACTAATGCCAAAGAATGTTTTTGGAGGTTCTTTGTCCACACTTTTCAAAAAACAAACAAAGTGAACACATTCATTTCCCAAAGTTTTTCTCCGGTAAATTATCGTTGTGAAGAAACTATGTGGAAAATACATTTTTACAAATAGTTTTTCGGTCCCAATCAATCCCACAAATGAAAATATCGAACAATGAGCTGAGAACATCGTCTACCATTTTGCGATGAGATAATTAAGTTAGCAATTTATCAATAATCACAAAAGAAGTGTTTATTTTGAAGTTGTTTTGGCCGCTCAGATCTGTTTCATGTTGTTCCCGTGTTTCATCACATTGAAGCTTTCTTATTTTTTTTCTCTTAGTAGAATCTTTATATTCACTAATTTTTTATTTTACTTTGGCTTCCTTTTCATAAATTTCAAATTCTGTTCGTATGCCTGATGCATATTCATAGAGGGAGCCGTAAATCTTAGCAATAGTTGAAAGATTCATTTCGGTTGATTGAAGTGACTTGCTTAAAAGAGTCAGCCTCTCCAGTAATTTACCCCACACAATTGAAAGAATGGCCGTTTCCAACCTCTGAAGTTGTTTAAGGTATCCAGATGCTTCGTTCCTTATGATAGTTTTCAGTGTTACATCATTTTGGATCAAAGTAAGAGCTTCCGCTATTTGACACCAATCTTTGTTTACGCTTCGGCAAGCATCATCTCGAGCCCACCAGCGAGTTTTAGATAACCTCTTTAAACTCAAATTGTCTTTTCCAACAAAACAACTTTGAAGTACCTTCCATCTTACCTGAAAGAAGAGTAGACAAGATAGACTACATTAAATTCCACTCTGCGATTAAATGGACACAGGACATTGACACTGAATAATAAAATTTTAAAATACACGGTACGGGACTTTTAAAACCAAAACATGGACGATTACATTTCATAAGCCGAGCGATGCAGACGCTGTAGCCAAAACGTCCAAAACAATCAATTTTCTAAAAGACAATGACGCACTCACGTCACTGTCAGACAGTCCCCCGCCGCACATACGGCAATTTCCTTGAAATAGGCGGACAAAAATGTTTTTTCGAATCACACTAAAGCAACAAAATACCACTGTTACAGTAAAGTTAAAACCCCGACGTACCTAACCATTCCAAAGAAATTTTTAATTAAGCCGTTATAATCACCCGAAACCGGTTTTGAAATCACATCTCACATATCTCAGCTTGCACAGCGCCTCAGTCGCTCCAAGTAGTCGACAGTTAATAACGTATGCTCGCAGCGTCTGTACATCTACATCGAATCTTAACTATGGATGATCAACCTTCAGGTGTGTTCATTTAAAAAGTATTTATTTAAATAGTTTATAGATGTTCATTGTTAAAATAAAAATTGATAAGTAAATTAGCGTTTACTTAGAGATTTTTTTCGTAATCTTACTAGTATGTTAAGGATAAAGTTGTCAGGATCAGTCGAGGTCATCAAATATTAAGTCTTATTCTATAGCATTGTCCTTAATCTTTCAACTAACATTGCATGTACGCGCTACTTTGAAACACTTTTCACAAAAAATCATTTTTTTTTCAGGTAGTAGTATAGCGCAATCAAACCGCACAGCTATAGTTATAAGAGAAGAACTGTTTTGTGTGTTACAGACAGACAATATTTCCTTTATATCTCCTTCCCAGTGCGTTGAACACTTAGTTATTTATATTACAAGCAAATTTAGATTAGGTGAAATCAGTAGCTTGAGTGAAGAATTCCAGAACAATCTCCGAAGCACTTTGGATATTTTTGTTAAGAACTTAGAGAGGAGATGGATTGGAAGTAAAAGAATTAAAATGAAGTTTATTGCAAAATATGCTCAGTGGCTTCAGCACCAATATGAGATCCCCATTGAAAGTAGCTCAAGACGTGGAAGGCCGAAAAAGCTTTTCTCCGAGAGCTCCGACAAAACAAAAAGTAGAGATAAATCCGTTTCTCTTTTAATTACATCAGCTAATGATGAAAAACTTTCATATGCGACTCAGAAGTCTTTGCATTCAGCGGGAAAGAGGAAAACTGCCGAAGTAGTCAAACTAGCGACAACAGCTAGCCTAAGAGTCTAAAAAGCATGAAAAGAGCGTTTTCGTCAACCCCCAGCAATCAATTCATGCCATACACACCGGAGGAGTCTTTAGCTCTCATGATCGACCTTAATTTGAGCAAAGAACAATACGTAACAATGCAGAAGGGTGCTAAACAGAGAGGAGCTAATATTTATGCAGCTTACTCTTCAATCGTTGAAGTAAAAAAGCAATGTTACCCAGATAACGATTGTATTACAGTGACCGAGACTGAAGCTAATATAAAGCTACAAAGTCTTGTAGATCTCACTACAAGAAGGTTAGTTCAAGTACAGAAAGAAGTGTTGGAGCGAATTCCACCCGAAACTATTGAAATTGATTTAATATATAAATGGGGACTAGATGAAAGTGGGGGTCACAGCGTCTACAAACAAACTTTTATAAATGCAAACATTCGACATGCAGACGCTTAACATCGTTTTTTCTAACCTTGTTCTCCTTGAATGTCCGGACCTATCTTGGATTCAGGGAGTAAGCAGATTTACTGGAAAAATGCGCATACCTCAGCCACCAGATATTACAGACGAATTAAATTTGTATTGCAGAAAGAAACGAAAGAAAATGTGGTACAACACTACAATGAAATAAAAGCCCAAATTAATGATCTTTTGCCAACTAAAGTTTTCATCAATGGAACAATCACATTTTGTTAAGCACAATGTTTGACGGGAAAATAATAAATATTTTGTCGAACAATTCAGCAAGCCGGAGATGTTACATATGCAAAGCCTTGCCAAAAGATATGAATAATCTTGAAAATAGTCTTGGCAATGAAATGCAATGAAAATTATTATGAATTCGGTCTTTCGTGTCTGCATTCCTACATTAGAACTTTTGAATTTTTCCTTCATACAGGCTACAAAATAGAATTGAGAGAATGGCAAGCTAGAGGATCAGAAGCGCAGAGAATTATGAAACAAAGAAAAGACAATATTTCCCAGAAATTTTATGAAGAGATGGGGCTTGTGATTGATTTGCCAAAGCAAGGAGGAGGAAACTCAAATTATGGCAATACAGCCCGAAGATTTTTTTCAGATCCTAAAAGGGTTGTCGTCATCACAGGATTAGATTATAATCTTCTCCGAAGATTTTAACTATACTTAGTACCCTTGCAATCGGATATGAGATCGATGTACCCAAGTTCCGAAAATATTGTTTAGACACTGCTGAATCGTATCTTCATCTTTACAGCTGGTACTCTATGAGTGTCACTGTACACAAAGACCTGATTCATAGCGCTAACATCATTGAAAAAATGATTTTGTCGATTGTCAGCTTTCGGAAGACGTGCAGGAATCCCGGCAAAAAGACTGGAAGAACATTAGACTCCAACATACCAGAAAGACATCTAAGGTCAACACAAGCAAAGACATCATTAATATTATTGTCTCCTCATCTCGTCAGATCCTGTAGTAACTAATGTTAGAAAATCCCGCGCAGGAAGACAACCCCTTTCGAAAAAGAAGTCCTGGAATTACTGAAGGGCCCAGGTCATCAGCAATTGAAAATGTTCGAAGAGAATGATGATAGCAGCGGAGACGATTAAATGTAATAATAACTATAAGTAACCGACTAAAAATAATAATTGTAATTAAACTCTATAATGTTATGACAAAAAGTGCCTTTTCTTTTGTAAATTTGTTCATTTTTTGGTATATATAGATATAATAGAAAAATTAGAAATTACAGATATAATACACATACTGTATATTCAGACTACGTATTATGACTATATCTATATAATCTGTCAATGTGCACACATAAAATAAGAGAAAAAAGGATGAAAATATTTTTGTCCGCCTAAATCATAGCAAATGCCGTATGTGCGCCGCCTCCCACGCCTGAGAACTTCAATGCAACGTCTACCCCCTTCCACTGCAAACATACCGCCACAGTCATCACTCACCAGATTTCTCGGGATATACACTCAAAGCCAAAAACACGCTCTGTTCGCATTATATTCTGTACAGACACATCAAAAAGCCAGGAAATGTCTGTTTCTTTTTATGTTTCCCTCATTTTTTGCATGTAATACGACACTTAATATTTTTGAATATTAATATTATTGAATAGCACAGGATTTTTGTTTTTTTCCTATTTTTTTGCCGCTCCCTAAAGTTGCCGCCCTGGGCTATAGCCCTTTTAGCCCTCGTGTAAATACGCCTCTGAGCGCAGCCCGCCATCTTTATAGCTGCTCACTGCATGACGTCAGCATCAGCTGCCTGCTAATAGAGAACTTTATTCGTGAACTTCACGTTTTCACAAAACACTCGAAATTGTTGTACTGATTCAGAAGGAGTCTGCTCTTGTACTGACCGGGGTGGGGTGGAATCTTCCCCTAAAGTAGCGTGGGATAGAGAAATGCGATAGTAACGGTACATTGTCGCGTCGTCGTGAGTTGACCGCCAGTCAAGGTCATGTTGGAAACGCGTTGAAGTAGAGGTGGGGAAATTATGCGATAACAATAAAAATTGAATTTTGTAATCCACAAAAACTGGGGTGGGGAAAATACGCGATGGGGGAAATTATGCACATAAATACGGTATATTTGTAGATCTACTTTTTGGAATTTTTAAATCGCACCCATCCCAAAACTACACTAGACTGAAAAATCTGAGAGTCTTAGAAGGAACTAGCATTTTCTACTGTTTTAGGATTTTTTATTGGCTGCAAATATCTGTTTTAGTTATGTAGTAACTGGAGTTTCTTACAACAGTTTAATATGGGAATTAAGCCCGTTTAGGGAAAAGTAGAAGCTTAATAATGTTTTATTTCATTGCAGGAGAAAATAATGCATTTTCCTACTTGGGTGGATTTGAAAGGTGAAGATGCTGTTCCAGAAACTGTTCATCATGTTGTAAGTTTATTTAATAATTGACATCAACTTCAAACACAACATTTGAACTGAAATTGAAGTGTAAGGAAACAGTCCTAAAAAACAAAATCTAATAACTTTTTTCTTTGTTTAAAGGTTGTTATTGTAGATCCTCGTAAAGATGAAGCCTGGCATAATCTTAGGAAACACATTATGGTACTGATTTATTTTTATAAATTTTAAATGTAAAATAATATTTTATAAATACTATTTTACAAAATTTTTATAAATTTTAAATAAAAGAAAAAAACGATTCCTTTACCACAAAGAAGCATTCAGCAGTTATTATAAAAATTCCCAACAGAATTATTAAGAGAATGTTTTGATTATTATGTATTGTTTCTTTATAGACTGATGGTGTTCACAATAAAGATAATCCACGTCCTGGTAATACTAACCCTGGTAAGACACAGTAATTTAGTATTTAAATTACTGGAATTTAGTAATTAACCTTGAAATTTTGTTAATGAAATTGAGAATTTTCCCATAACAAATGGGATGTTAAGAGCAAAAACTGTTCTTTTATACTTTCAATTAATCTTGAGGATATCTTAATTAAATTTACAAATTTAAAGTTAAAATTAATTTATATTTATTATGTTTCTGCAATCACTGTTACAATTATATTGTTGTAAATAGCCTATTTTAAGGATTGTTGTTAAGGATTGATATATCCAGTTTAATTTTCATTTTGATTAATGAATTTAGCATAAAATAATTAGAAATTCTTACACTTTCTCAAATCATTCATTAAATAAACCACATTGTCAATCCAGATCATCAGCTAAAAAAGGTTAAGCTACTTTTGAAATCAATTTTGGCATTCTTCATCATCACCAGCCTCATAGCTAAAGTGTAAATTATAAAAGCAGATTTGAACAGGTTATCTGTGTCTGAATAGTTTTTCACTAGTATTCCTTAATATGTAGCACTTGATACTGGAAAGTTTCATTGTAATAAGCAGTGCAGAGACTACTTTTAAATGAAGAAATCAACTGATGATAATAATAGTGCCAAGTATAAGGATACTTCTTTTCATTATAAATGTACAGTTTATGAACATTCATTGTCATCGACGAGAGATAATCTCATTACTTTAATTAGTTACAGTGAAGCCCTGATTATCCGCGAGTGCCGTGAAATTTTTTTTTAATTACGAACCTCAAAAAAAAAAAAAAAAAAAAATTTAATCCAAGCCAACAACAGCGAAAGTACAATAGGCCCTACAGTGCGAAGGTCGAAAATTACTGACAGGCTTATTGTTCATCGTAATCCTATAGGCCTTCTTGGAATTTGTAGGTGAGTGGCAGGCTCTTGCTCTGCAGAAAGGTTTCTGCTGTACTGTACATATTTTAAAAGTTTTGCATATAGTTTTTATGTTGAAATATTTTCTTTTGTGTTTACACCTCATTTTTAGTCTTTTTTCGGGTTATCTGCGATTTTTATTATCCGCGGTACCCTTGCCATCCAATTCCGCGGATAATCGGGGCTCTACTGTATTATTTAAATTTGTATCAGTCTTTTACATTTTTAATTCAAAAATGAAAAGATATGTTGTTTCCAAAGATATTGAAAGAGTTGATATTTATTACGCTATTGTCATAATTTTTATATTTGAATTTAATTAAATTTATAGAAACTTGGTCAGAAGCAGTGAAATTACTGAAAGGTGAATATGTATTACAAGCTATACAAGAACATAAAATGGACCAGTGCTTAATTTTCTGCCGGACAAAATTAGATTGTGATAACTTAGAAAGATACTTTACTGAAATAGGAAGAGGTAAGTTAAATTATACTTCTCAAAATTATAATGGGTAGCTTTTTTTCCACATTTGTATATTGTGCACCTGCATGATTCAGTTATGTACTTGATATTATATGAAATTTGTAAAACGTTTTCTTAATTTAGCTTCAAAGAATCAACCTAATCAGTTTTCCTGTGTCTGCCTTCATGGTGATAGGAAACCAGCAGAAAGAAAAGAAAACTTACAAAAATTTAAGGTAAGTTACTATCAATGATGACAAGTGCTTTGTAGAAATACAAATTACTAAGGAGGTAAATATACGAGTTGCCAATGCTGAATTGTTAAGTACAAAACTACATATTCAATAGTTAGTTAAGACAGTCTGATACACCTAAAATTATCATTTTCTCAAAGAGAAAGTTGCTAGAGGGCACCATTTTGAGAGATCATATGCTGATCAATGAGTTAGTGGTAGACAAGAAGAAACTTCTACAATGCACAAACTACTGCCAACCATGTGATGTATTTGAATTTTGACCAATGAAAGATTATGGTAGGAAGTTGATAAATCGCATCAGGACGAACCACACGGATATATGCATATTCTAATGTAATAACACTATTATGCACAATCAATTCTTATCTCCACAATATATGGAACTTTGGCATTATCTGTTCTTTAAAGCTGGTGCAGCCAGTCAATTACATTCTGTTCACCTCTTCAATCGTGCTCACATTTGGAATTGGCATTATAATCTGTGACATCGAAAGTTATCATAATCTAGCCTAAGTATGTTGCTCTTGATGCACCCAACACTTCTGCTTCAGTTATTTCTGTGTTCATTCCAAACTGTAAAACAGAGATATCATTATTGTACAAATTATGTCCATAATTACACTTTCTTCTCATTTTTGACGAGTTTTTAGTGCTTTGTTGACTTTATTTTTGAGAAGATGAAAATAATTTTTAGTACTTTAGACTCAACTTGATTAGCTCTATCAAAACTCATATTCAATTGAGATCGATCATTTAAGAGCTAGATAACTAAAAGAATTCAGGATGGTGCTTCTATTCATAGAAGAATGAAGAATGGATATAAAGCTGGCAACTCGTACATTTCCCTCTTAAGCTCATATAATGTAGGGAAATTTATTTTCATGAATCATTAAAAGTTATACATCTTAATGCTGTTCTGCATACAAATAAAGGTAATGGGGTTTTTATAGATTAATAAATGAACTGGAATCCTCTATCATTTTAAAAAAGTATTAGTTCTAGTAGTAGTTAGTCACTGGTTGCGTCCATGATTACGAACAAGGAAACTGGGCTGAACATCCATGGTGAAGCAGTTAACCTACAGGAACAGATGAACATTCAGTGATGTAATGTCTGCAGAAAGAAGGTGAATGGTGGGAACATTACTTGAACCATTTGATAGAAAATGCATTCTGTGATCAGAGAAATAATCTGTGGAAATAAATAGTGGAAGTAGAAATCACCTCAATGCCAAAAAAAAAAAAAAAAAATACTGTAGGGAAAATGCAATGGCTTATCATCCAATTGACTTCGAATATTGGGTAAAAGGAAGGCATTGATGGACAAATCATTGATCATAAGCAGTTAAGTGTGCATGTAATTTCATATTCCCCAAGCTGATAGATTTAAGAAATTGAATATTTATTATAAGGAAAAAATTCAGTCTACACTCAGTTTTTTAACAGATAAGTTTTGACAGAGTAGTTCCAAATAATTGATAAACATAAGTTCTGTTGCAAAAGAGAAGTAACTACACATATACACTAGCACTACACATCTTTAGAACACTATAAAAAATGTAATATTGGAGGCAAGAAACAAAGAGGAATTTTGTTGCATTGACAGTTGATGTAGCCAGAAATTAATAAAAGAATCTAAGAAATGGAAGTTTAGCTATAGTAGCTTCTGTTGTAATAAGAACCCTCATTGAGACAAAAAAAAATACCACTGCAATGGATAAAATTAAAGATGATGAAAATAAAAAAAAACAACAACAACTAATGGGTCTAAGCTTTACAGGATGATGGTCAGCTTAAACTAAGAAGTGAGTGAACCATGGAATATACAATGAAAGCTCATTATTGTTTTCGAAGTTTATAGCAGATGCTTCTGAAATGAAGAGAAAAACTACATTAAGCAGAATTATGATACTTTTGATTGAATTTGAAATTAACATTGAATAAACAACTCTTGAAATGAACAGGAAAACAAACTGCAATGTTGAATATTCAAGAGCAAATCATCTAGGATGAACAAGTAGGCAATTGTGCAATTACGTGTGAATGTGGTTGCCCAAATATTGCAGATAATACAATGATCCTTGTGCAGAAATATAATGGGACACCAAATAGAGGCATCCAAAACTCATATTCAATCGAGATCGATCATTTAAAAGCTAGATAACCAAAAAAATTCAGGATGGTGCTTGTATTCAGAAATGGAGAAGAATGAAATGCCTGGCTGTCCAGAACAGGATAAAGAATATTTGTTTTATTGTGAAAGAGACAAAAGAACTGAAACTTATGTTTGCCCAGTAGCTCCTGGATGTACTATAGAAGCTGCCAATTGAAACTGGAAATATGGTGAGCTGTCACCTCATTTGTGGTAAAGGAAAGTTAAGAATCCAGTAAATGAGGTGAATAAGCATTGTCATCTTGGTGGTTCAGTAAACTGCGATGGTTTATTATTCCTTCCATCGAGATCAGATTTGGCATAGTTTATCACTTTGGCCATAAAAGTAGAAGGGGCCTAAGCAGCATGGGATAAAAGTATGGGAGAACGATGCTGGTTGAGGCAGTAGATTTAATTGAAGACTGGAAGCAAACAGTGTGTCAAAGAACTATGTTTAGATGGCGAAATGTGGATGATGCACAAAATTATAATTAGAAATTGTAATAGATCTTAGCAAATGTTGATTAAACTACAGAATTGTAAGAAAGTTCAGAGCACAAAATTGAAATGCCTTAGGAAATTTGTCAAAATAAGTAAGATCTTGAAGACTTGTTGGATGAGCAAACAATCAGTTGAACTGTGAAAATAAGCACAAAAATAAATAACTTTTTAGATTCTAAAGTGCAGCAAATTAGTTTGCAGTCTTTGAAGTCATTCGGAAAACTGAAGTGAGAATGTGAGAACACTACAACAGTTAGGCTACAGACAAAGGAATGTAATAGTGCCATAAAATTAGTATTGCACATACAAGATATCATTTTGTTTTTCAGAAAAACTAGTTGACCCGTGCGAATAATTCACAACAAAAAAATCACCTTTGAGAAATAATAAATCCAACAGCTGTCGTGCATGTTAGTTAACACACTGCCAATAGATGGCGCCGTCTCCATTTTTCTAAAAAGGTTGACCCGTGCGAATAATTCGCATGGTATCTTGATCAGTCACCAAATGATAACATGGAAATAAATAAATGAACAGATTGTCAATAGATGGCGCCTTCTACATGTTTAGAAAAAGATTTTTATAATACAGTTTTTTAACGAAAACATTAATTTTAAACAATATGTTTATTTTTCGTCATTAGCGGTGAACGTAATCTTCAAAATGATATCTCAATCATTGATTTTGATGAAGTATTAAGGGAAAAGGGAAATAAAAAAAGAACACCTTTGAGAAATTGAGAAATTTTTGTTTTTTAGTGTAATAAATCGTTTTTTTTTTTACCTGTTATTATTAAATAAACAATGAAATATCATATTAAAGTGCATTTTTATTCAAAAAAGGATATATTTGAAGTTTATGATGCCATAGCATTATTTGAAATGTTGTTTTGCTTTCGAAAAATAAGCTGCTTCTGTTAAAGCGTGTCTACATTTTTATAATAAAGCTTTTTAACGAAAACATTAATTTTAAACGATTTGTTTATTTTTCGTCATTAGCGGGGAACGTAATCTTCAAAAGGATGTCTCAATCATTGTTTTTGATGAAGTATTAAGGGAGATATGGCGTACCGACACGAAAACACTTTTGAGAAATAATATAGAAAGATTAGGATATCACATCCAACATTTTTTTTTCAAAATATGCAAAACAGTAATATTAGAATTTTTAATTGTTATTGATATTATTGTTTTAAATGAAGACATTAACTAATTTTGTAATTTTCAATGTATCACAGAAAGGTCAAGTGAGATTCTTGATTTGTACAGATGTTGCAGCTAGAGGTATTGATATAAATGGAATGCCATATGGTAAGTTATTATTTTCTTTTTGAAATTCACTTACAGAAAGATATGTTTTGCTGTTGTTGATTGTATTCAAATAGAAGAATATCATAAGCTTTCAAAGTGAAATTTGAAATATGGATGATTTTACCTTTTGAAATTAAGTGATGTTCAAAGTCATAACTTTTTAAATTTCACAGACTGGTACAAATAAAAATATATAATTCACATACACAAACAAGAAACTTTAAAAAAAGGTAGATTAGAAAATTTTGTGTGACCTGTCCTATAGTGGATGTTTAATAGCATAGTTTCTAGTAGTGAGAAAATATTTGCCAACGATATGTAAGTTATTTAAACCTTCTCTGATGAACAAAATATTGTTAATAAGAATTTTATTACTAAATAATTACATTTTTTTTTTTTTTTTTTTTTTTGCTGCCTGGATTCATACTTAAATTTGTTTTATTCATTAGATTTCATAAGTTAAATATGCTGAAGCCTTGAAAATTTTACAAAGTATTATAGCTTTCATCTTATTGTTTAAAATAAGAAATACACCAGAATTGTTTGCTTTTAAAGCATTGAGTCATTATCAAAAGCAATCTGGGACAGCTGTTTCATCCTTATTAAGATTCATCAGCCAGATTTAGCTTTGACAATGGAGCTCGGAATGCGTCGATACCTATGATCTCGTCTCCCCCTCAGGGAAGTGGGACCCGGTTGAAAGCAAACAACTAAAGAAAAAACGCCGTAACCATTACTGCAAAATTACCTCGGCCAGCATTGAGCTCGGCTTGAAAGGCATTTAATAAAGGCATAAGGTCCAACGAAAAGTCGAAAACTTAATAATAAAGAAGGTTTAACGTGCATAAATGTAATCCCTGAGGTGGAGACGGGATCATAGGTATCGACGCATTCCGAGCTCCATTGTCAAAACTAAATCTGGCTGATGAGTCCAAATAAGGACGAAACAGCTGTCCCAGATTGCTTTTGATAATGACTCAATGCGTTAAAAGCAAACAATTCTTAAGAATTTGTGCATTTTCAGATTTTTCTTACCCTTTTCATATTACATTTATGCACGTTAAACCTTCTTTATTATTAAAAAATACACCTTTTTAGAAAAAGACACTAAGATTTTTGTTTCTCGTCCTTTTTTTTTTTGATATTATAAAATGTAATAAAAGATAATATATATATAGGATACTTTTTAATTCAGAAAATGTGGGCAAATTAAAATGACTGTTAAGAGATTACTTGTACTGAGTGACTTTTGGTTCCAGTAGTAAGAGGAGAAAAGACATGCCAGAAGTGCCACTTTTTGCTAACACTGGAATGAGACACGTCCAAATCTTTACCTGATCTCGGAACCCAACTGCAAGTGGCAGGCAATTAAGATGCCAGATCACTTAAGATTGAATTTGGTTATCATTTGCAGAATAATTCAAGGCCACTGAGCTTTAGGAATTTACATAGTGAAAAGCATATAATCTATCTATCTTTAAATTACATAAGTTTATTGTACCTATTCATAATTACTACTGTGATAAGGTTTGCTGAATTATCTTCTTTTTGGTTTATTGCTTTAGGATTAATATATATATATATATATATTTTTTTATCCCTAGTCATAAATGTTACTCTACCTGATGAAAAATCAAATTATGTTCATCGAATTGGCAGAGTTGGAAGAGCTGAAAGGTAAAATTGACTTCTTAATTTACAGTCGGAACCCGATTTAACGAACCCCTATTTACCGAATTTCGCGATTTAACGAATTTTTCTTTTTCCCCGATTAAAATGAAGGCAAAACCCCCGAATTAACGAATTATTTCAACAGCCGAAAAATTTTGTTGTTGTTGTTAGTTTGGGTAAACATACCTAAACATACCTAATGCAGCAGGATATAAATGACGCTGTATTTTCTTCTCTCCATAAAGTCGAAAAAGAACTTTTTCGAGTCAGGAATCAAGGAAATTGTCAAAAATTACTCAGTACATAGACTACTTTAAAATTTCAAATTAACTAATGCGTTATTATTCGCTGTAGTATTAGCTGCTGAATAAAAAATATACAATTTCTAATTATGGATATTTTTGTATAGTTGCTTATTAGGGCTGTTCCATAAGGTTAAGTGCAGAAATTTTTTATTTTGGACCCCGATATTACGAATACCCCCCGATTTAACGAATAAAATTTTCGGTCCCAATGAATTCGTTAAATCGGGGTCCGACTGTATATGCATATATAGCAGAGTTTACTTCTAATACTTTTGGTTTACATTTCGTATTTATTTAATTACAGAATGGGTCTTGCAATATCATTTGTATCAGCTGTACCAGAAAAGGTAAGGACTGGATATTCATAATTATTTTTATTCTCAATTAAAAACATTCCTTAGATATTTGACTGATGTATCCTCAACACTGTTTAACGGTGTCCAGAAATTTGTTCGAACGGAAAAATATTCGATAGGCAATTTGTTCGAATCGAACATTTCCTAGTGGGTGTTCGAAAAATATTCTCTAACAATTTTGAATATTTATCTAAAGAAAATACATTTATCATCGCGTAAACAATTCTGAAATTAATTCATTAAATTAAGTTAATTAATGAAAATTGTTTGTAAGCGAAATCTATTATAAAAATATTTTCAATAATATGGAAGTTTTATAAGCAAATCAATTGTAAAAAAAAGTTTTGCAATTATTATAAACAATGTTGTTAACAGTATATAAGTTGTATATATTCCCAAGAGTTTTCCTATATTGTTACCAGATTCTTTATCATGTATATAAGAAAGCCTGATGAAGCAGTAAAAAGAAATAAAACGGCGAAATATAGCGTTGATAAGAAGAGGATGTATCTTGTATCATTTTTAGTAATTACTTGCATATTATGTTTGAATATTAGAGCATCAATTCGTTAGTTACGCGCAAGGAAAGTATTTCATTAGCTATCCCTGGTTTAAATGATTACTTAACAACATTTCCAAAATAATCTTTTAAGACGCTGCTTGGAATGTAACTAACCATAATTAAGGTGAGGATCATTATTATAATAATCCGATCCCCATTATCTCAGGGTTACCAAATGTGATTCCATGATAAATAAAAGTTCTGTTCCATTATATACATGGAAAAAACTCTTCGTAAAATATAATAAAGAATCTGGTAACAATATAGGAAAACTCTTGGGAATATGTACAACTTATATATTGTTAACAACATTGTTTATAATAATTGCAAATCTTTTTATTACAATTGATTTGCTTATAAAACTTCCATATTATTGAAAATATTTTTACAATTGATTTCGCTTACAAACGATTTTCATTAATTTACTTAATTTAATGAATTAATTTCAGAATTGTCTACGCGATGATAAATGCATTTTCTTTAGATTAATATTCAAAATTGTTAAAGAGAATATTTTTCGAACACCCACTAGGAAATATTCGATTCGAACAAATGACCTCGAACAAATTACCGGGAGCCCTGTTTAACAGAATTGTATACAAAGGAATTCTGAAAATCAATTCTCGCTGATACTCTTTATTCAAAAGCACTTAAGAGCCAATTACTTGAAACAAAATTGAAGTGAACAAGTCTAAAAGTTATTTCGGAGAGTCGATTCACTTTTATTTGGTCGATTTTAATCACGTCATAGACTTAGCAGAACCCTTTTCTCCACCAGTGATTGTGTTCAATGGGGTGCTCCTACATTCTGGCAGTGGCTTTGCATTGCAGTTTCCATTGAAGGAGGTAGACAAGGGGGATCTAGTTCCACTCCTCTTTGCAAGCTTTCCAAAGCCCTTCTACTGTTTTTGGTCGTCGTGTTCCCAGAGCCTGTTTAAGTAATCCAAACCCGCAGAAGTCCATTGGTGATGCATTGGAGGATTTTACAGGAATCATACTGTATGGTATTACTCATATTCCGGTTTCAGTTGCCATATTGGCCATGCACAGCTGGGTTGCTCTAGCTGTACGGCTCGACGCCTTGTCCTGATGAATTCCCACTTTCCTTTTGTCGCTGCCATACAATGCGGGAATATCATCACGATACAAGGGTTCAGGACATGCTCTCGGTAAAAGGCAGCTTTAAATAATCTTGACGTTTGCAGGTATCTTCCTCAGTAGCTGTAACCCGCAACAATCATGAATCCTCTCGAAAAGTTTTCTTTGCATTCGTGGCACCACTCGGATTGGCCTTTGGCATGAAAAGGGCAATAAAATATTGCCTTTGGCTTTTTTATATCACTAAGGTAGATCCATGCCTCAGAAAGTAGTGATGTACTTCCATTTTTTCCCGATAAGTGGTGCTCATAAAGCTTTCAGCTGTTGGTCTTCCTTTCAGCAATGTGTCGACGTAGTAGGCAATATGATGCTTTTCTAATTGCAGATCATGTCTAATTATCCATGCAACTGTTGGCTGAGAAACTCCTACAGCCTGGGTAATTGCCCTTTGGATGCTAGGGTTCTCCCCTACAATCATAGCCTTCGCTTTCTTAATAACGTTAGGAGTTTTTGCCGGTTGTGGGTGTTGTTTTCGGGCCTGTGGCTTACCCACTCTTGGTTGATGGGCTTCATACGACGTTCTGCTAGTACCCTGTTGACTTGCAAACATGAAAATTTCGGCTTTTGCACATGTTCACAATTTTTGAAGCAGCATATTTAGCATTGGAAAGGGCAACTTTGTACCCCGCCCACCAATTTGGGATTTTTGATGGCATATTTAAAATGCAATACAATTCCAGCTACCAGATAATCAACTACAGGCTTATGACCTCTGATTCGAACGCAACAATGCTGCATCACATGCGAGATAGTATACGCCCTTGAAATCAACTGAATAAACATGAATCAACCCTCCGTATAATTTCTAGCAAAACATAACAGAAAAGTAGATTTGAATAGGCAAATATTTTAATGTTTCATAAAACAGAATAAATGAATTTTAATTATACATCTTTTATTTATAATTTAAACATATGATAATTCATATCATTGCTAAAATTATGGTAAAAAAAAAAAAAAAATCTTTCAGTGATTTCACTTATTTTTCTCTTTAGGTATGGTATCATGGCTGCCCTAGCAAAGGGAAAAATTGCTGGAACACAAGGCTTACTGATGAAGGAGGCTGTTGTATTTGGTATAATGAAATGCAGGTTTGTAACTTAAATATATTTAATTTAAGTCCATTAGGTGATTTTCCAAACTAAAAATTTGATGTAGAATTTCACTTTCTTGATGTGTGTAAGTTATTTATGAATAAGCATTTGGAGCACAAAGTTCTTTGTTTTAAGGTAGCCTGAAGTCCTAACCAATTTAAAAATAGAACTGATGATTCTTCTGCAGCCTTAGAAGCAATGTGGGAACTGAGGAGGTTCTGTGAATTTGTTTTGTTGAACTAATGGTTCACGCAAAGTACTAATACATTGGTAGTGATTTTTCAAGCTTAGTCATAAAAACATTTCTTTAAACTGATTATGGAATAGTAACACCTACAGATTTAAAAAAAAAAAAATAGATTCCTTCAATCTGAAATATTAACAGTAAGGAATTGATTGTTATTTTTATCAATCACGCTCTTTAAACATTATGGATCAGATAGCTGAAACGGTATAGGCACTTGTGTAAGAGGTTTTTCTTCCATAGTGTTATGCACACAATACTAAATATCAGTGACAGTTCATAACATTCTAGATCCTCAGTGGTTAGTACTCACACGATGAAATAGTGCGTATGATTGGTAGAATGTTAACCAATCAGTGGCAACTAGAAGCATATGTAGATCTTACTTTATCAATAACACATAGAGGAAATGGGTCAACCATCACAAACTTTTTAATATACTCTTCCTCAACATGTTTAATAGCTTATTATTCTGCTGAAAAACCAAAGTTACCAAAATATTTCTTCATATTTTGGGGATTTTTTTTGGAGAAATTTGTAATTTATTGTTCATGAAAATCTGCAACTTGCAACCCCTTATTTACCTAATTAATTTCTCCCAAACATTAAATATCATTTTCAATGGATAGATAGATAGTGTATTATAAATAACAGACCGTTTGTATATGTGGATAATTGACATAAAAATCAAGCAACCTCCCTGTGAAGTTGGTTTGAAGTTGGTTTTTTATAATTAAAATTCTAATTGACTTTCACCAACAAAACGATTTAACATTCTTTTTCCTGACTTTTTAAATCAAGAATAAGCATAATATTATTCTCCCAAATCAAATGGTCATCGTGATCTGAAACGACTTTTAACAAACTGTCAATCTGTATCTACTAACAATGCAGAAGTGGAGTGCGCTTCAATTGGAAATGAAAATCTCTCTAAAATTGACATTTGCACATTCTGATGCATAGAATTAATTTATTTTTGAAAGATAATCTCCTGACTCTGATACTTATTTCATAATAGCCATGGGAGTCTCCTTTGTATAATGCTACGTCACAGCTTCACTGGTGATAGGAATTATCTAAGGTTTACAGCACATTCTAAAGCTATTTCAATAATAGGATCGTGTGATTTGACTATGGTAATAATAACACATTCATTTTGTCTGTCTTAATTTTGCAGTATTTAGCAGATATTGAAGATCATCTAAATATCACCATTCAGCAAGTGGATAAAGAAATGAAGATTCCAATGGATGAATTTGATGGAAAAGTAACTTATGGAAAAAAGCGAGCTAATTTAGGTGCGTTTCATATGATGATGAATTTTTAACCTATTTATTTACCAAGTGCACCTCTTCTAAAGCTTTTTTTCTTCTTTGTATAGGTTCTGATTATGAAAATCACGTAGCCCAAATGGCACCCACTGTTCAAGAATTAACTGCTCTGGAAAAACAGGCGCAAACATTCTTCCTAACTAGACAACTGAAAGGAATTCAAGGTTAAAAGATCTTTTTTCTTCTTTTTTTTGCAAATTTATGTAGTTTTTTATTACAAAAATATTAATACAATATATCTCAAAACATAAATTAAACAATGTTACGTACTGTTGTTTCTCTCCCAATAAATCTAAGTGGAATGAAATATAAATTATTGAAGGTGGTAACATTATATCACAATTATTTCATCAGTATCTTCTGTATCAGTTTTCATTTTCTTCTGACTGGGCTCTGTGAAAGGAGAACCTCCTTCGTGCTCCCTTTTTCCAGTAAAACTTTCTTCGTGGGGTTCTAAGATTAAAAGGTCATCTGGAGAATGGAACAATATACATGTTAGTTGGTATATGTAACAAATGTATTAGTTAATATTCAAACAATTTGTTCACAACCTTTTCTAAATACACACACCGTCAAAAGTAACGCAACCCCTAGAAAGGAAATATACGTCGCAAAAAGGAATGATTTTATTTGCTTGCCCTTGCAATACACAGTGCTAACTTCAATACCCTGTGCATCCTCCACGCACATGCAGCATACTGTCATAAAATGAGCGGATGAAGTCCTGTGGTACAACCCACCATACTACATCAACCCGTTGGCGTAGGGTATTGGAGACAGATCTGGTTGATCTAGCATTCAGCCACATTGTCCTGCTGGAACACTCGCTTGCGATGGTAGCCATGGGGAGAACCATGGGTCTAACCACCTTATCTGCATATCGTTGACCAGTTGGACTGTTCACTAGAGCAGTCAGTCATAGGATATGGTGCCCTACACCATAACACCAGGTGAAGGTACTGTGTTGCAATGAAGCTGTTCATCCACAAGTCGCCGCACGAGTACTCGACTACCATCTGTACCAAGATAGAAACAGGATTCGTCACTGAAAACTACACATCGTCTTAGACCTCAAGCGCAAAGCCCAGCTGTGTGAATACAATGACAAATTGTGCTGTTGGACATGGGTCAATGCAAAGAACCCTGCTCTGATGCTGTCACGATGTACTGGCAGACTACAGAAATTTACATCCAATATGGAAAAAAAAAAAAGACAATACTGGACTGCCGCAGCTTGTTTTATACATTACTTTTGATGGTATGTGTAGATCTGTTAAATCAACAAAGGCGTATAAAAAAAAAAATTCATGGTCAGTTCCTGAAGCATCATGTGGATGGGCTTTGTTGTCCCCAAAGATAAATTAACCTCCTTAAACTTCACAATAGGAGCTTTATATAGCAAAGTTACAGTGGTATATTGGCTAGGAACTTATTTACTAATTCTTACAAGACAGATTTTGATGCCAACACTCCATGGTTATTAAGTTTTATTGAAATAATAATAAAAAAAAACCTGGAAAGCTAATCCTCAATTGCAGCAAGTGTCAAGTTGTAAGATCTCCTATTTTTTTTTCCACAAAGACTGTATGGCTTCTTTGGAGGATCTCTTGCGTCTGCAGGACTAGAAAATGAGCCTTTCATTGTAAGGAAGAGCTAGAAATCAGGTGAGTGAGTATGGAGCATTGTTGTGATGACACCTTCACTGTCCCCACTGCAGTTTTGTTTTGGGACTGAAAAAAGAAAAATTGTTTGCATTCGTGGCACCCATCTTGAGGAAATTTTCAGGTCATGCAGGATGGTATGCACTAACTCTTTAGACTCTCACAATCATGTTGTCAGATCAGATCTCACCCCACGGAAAAATGGACTGGACAATGCTGTCCACATTCATAAAAACAACTCCCAAGTTTCTATCTCTTAATTGTTCCCATTTCCAATTAAAACAAAATAGGAGACCTTACAAATTGAATACAGAACCTAAGTCGTAGCTTCTTTTAGGAAAAGAAGTCTCATTACCATTACCATTATTTACGTAGGATTAGCCTTCTAGGGTTAATATAGAATCACTACACATTTCCATCAGCATCTTAAAATGGCCTGAACTGACCATTCACATTCATATAGCAATAGATCAAATGTTGAAATCAAATTTGACATGGTATAGTCTACAACTGATTTTGTACAAAGACCCTTACCAGATGATTCATTTCTTGTATCGGAAGCAATAGATCCATTCATTCCATTACTGGATGAATGTTCTCCCAATTCTTCTTTGGGCTCTGGAAGACTTCCAAGTACTTCAAACTCATTATCATCCTCAAAATTAGTCCTGAAATTAAAGAATCACTTTACTGCATTTGGATTAATAAAAATGCCAACTTTTAGTACTAAACTACATTTCATTTACAAATTGTGCAATCAATCAAATTATTATGACCTCCAATGAAATATTCCAAGGCTGCTGCTGCTAAGGTGTTTAACACCCGATAGAACCCTTCAACTGAACTGTACATTCACACCTATCAGCAAAAATGCCTTGAATTGGAAGTTGACTTCTCAAACCTCTACAACATCTTTCAAGGAGGCAATGATATGTTCCAACAGGATAATGGGATGAATTCAGTCCAGCTCTATGAGGCATTGGGCAGACAATATCCACTATTAGTTTGGTGGCCATAAGAATTTGATCTGAAAGTGTATTGTAGTAGAAGAAAGTTAAAACAGCAAACCTACCATTCAATTACATTCAAAATTAAATTATAATTTTGGAGGAAATCATCACATCTCAACCTGGAACCATCACATATGTTAAACTCGGATAACTGCTTTTCATTATTCTCTGAAACAACAGTATATAAATGAAAATAAGTAAGACTGGTAAAATTAAGCATTTCACTATTTCAGATAAAGGTTCAGATTTATGCTGTAAATAAATCTAAAATTTATAGCTTCCCCTTCCATATATTTAGTAATAAATAGACATTAGTGTGAAAAGTAAAGAATTTTAGCTTTAATGGTAACAAACTATCAGACAAGAATATTTAAAAATAAGAAATACAAAGGTCAAACCATTAAATAAATTACCTGAAGTTTCTCCCTCTTCGCTTGAAATTAAAATAGTTCCTGAAATGGTAAATATAAAAACATTAAGAAGAAGAAGTGTTGCAAAATCAAAGTTTATTTTTTAACTTTTGTCAGCTGGCTGTAACTACACTGCTCAGAAAATTAGGGGTTACTGCAAAACGAATACAATAAAACCAAAAAACATTTGAGTTTATTTATTAAAGAACATCATCAGACAAGCAAATGACACGAAAATGGAAGTTGTCTGAATATGCAAATGTGATACAAAACGTTAATTTGCATGTTTCCCCATAACCCTGTATAAAGAGGCTGAATCGTTGAGCGTCACCTGAAAATGTCCCTGCAACGTGATTTATCCGAATCTGAAGCATGGAGAGTCATAGGGCGTCTTGAAGCTGGCCAAACACAGATGACAGTGGCAGCAGTGGTTGGAACCTCCCAAAGCGTGATGAGCAGACTCTATAATTGCTTAGAGATACTGGCACAGTAAGAAGAAGACCAAGGCAGGGCCACCTATGAGCCATCACTGAGCTGCGGGGTCAGTTTCTCGCTGCTACTGGACGACGAGTCTGTACTCAGATGGTGCGAAATCTACTATGTCACGATGGACTGAATGCCCAGCGACTAAATACCATTTTGTTAACCGCAGAAGTTGGGCTAAAATGCATCTTCCGTGAATCGTCGAGCCCTGATCTGGCGTGAAAACGGAACACGGGAGAATCCACTATTCATGCAAGAAAGACATTCCTTGGGTGGAGTGGAATCGTGGTTTGGCCAGGCATCAGCATTGATGGTCATACCGACCTCCATTTTGTTAGAGACCATTCTTGTCCATTTTGAACCAGAATGAAGTTCTACAGCTTATAGTGGTACCCTATGCTGGAGCAGTTGGACCCAACTTTCTTTTTATGGACGATAATGCATGCCCCACTGTGCACATCTCATCAACTACATGCTGCAAGAGGCTGGAATCGAGAGCATGGATTGGCCTTCACATTCTCCAGACCTAAATCCTATTGAATGTACTAGGAAGACGTGTTTCTAGTCACTAATCACCTCCCATAACACTTCCTCAGCTGGAAGTTGCCCTGGTGTGCAAGTGGCCATGAATCCCACAGGAACTGCTGGACAATTTGATCCTCTCCATTCCTCATCACTATCAGTGTGTTGTAGCAGTCTCAGGTGACCTTACACTCTACAACATATTTTTCACGTTTGACAAGAGAATATTAACCCCCCCCCCCCCCCCCGTCCATACATCACATCGTGCACCTCATTTGCTTCTCTGATGATCTTTAATAAATAAACTCAAATGCAACTGTTGTTTGGGTGTATTATATTCATTTTGCAATATCCCCTAAATTTTGTCAGCAGTGTATTTAAAATTCTATATCAGTACAAGGGAAAATAAAAATACAATAACATTATTTCTTTTCTTAAGAGGATATCTTTCATTTTGTTATTACATTGGATTTAGAAACAATTCAATATTATAATATTCTTACACAGTCTCTTAAATAACATAAATTGCTTTAGCTTTTTAGGACAAAATAGATTTTCTGTTATAGATCCAAAAATAAACTGGATATTGGGAAAGCATACAGTCCAACATGATTCTGACTCTTCCCAGAGACCTAATCTAGCAGAAGATTGTACCTACGTACTGAAATAGATCACTGATAGTCGTCCATAAATCTTATTTGGAAGAACTATACCTTAGTGTAAATTGTATTTCAATACCAAAGACAATCAGGTATCAATTAAAACATCCTGATAAACAGAACAATCAGCATAACTTATAGCTGAGATGTAGATTTATGAATTTTAAGACAAGAAACCTATTACCAACTTTTCTTGCTTTGTGTGTGTATATATCTTATGTGAAGATCTCTGTAAAAAGCCATAGTAACATCTTACATAATTCCTATAACATTACCCTTTTGCTTATTAAATTCTTATTTCAGGAATTAAAAGATCTTTTTATTATTATTATTAACATACTCAATCTACCATTTACTTCCAAGAAAAACAAAAACAATTTCATGCTTTTTTTTTTTTTCACCCAATGACAATCTGGTAAAGGCATACTTGATCAATTATCTGACCCTACTATCAAGTCTACTGAAGGAAGGGCAATTGAAGGGTTCTGGTAAGATCATGCCAAGCCACATTCAGTGATTACTAAAAGTAATCAGAACATTTGGATTCACTATTGAAAAAGTTGAAACTATCTTTAGAGAAACCTTTTGCCGCATTCAAGCAGGAAATACAGTTTATGGTCAAAGAAAGGCACTACACTGATTGCAGATGGCGTACTTCCATTTTTAGATTCTGTGACAGAACAAGTCTACTTTTGCACCTTGAGTAACAAAAACTAAACAGTGGAATGTCTGGAGTTTGCAATGATAAACAAATTTAATATATTGTATAAACATTAGCAAATAAAGAAATAACTACCTTTTCCATCTTCAATCTCCACATCAGGGGCTACCATATTTAAGTGACCTTTCAAAATCTGAAAGGAAATCATTTGAGAAATCAGACACTGAATACTAAAAAATACTAAATATTATTAAAAAAACTTTCATTGCATATTTATATTTGTTCTTATAATGAAAATAGCAATTTCGGGCAGCCCTTGTTTTACGACTCATTTAGAATTTAGGCCAAAATGACGAAAAAAGAAATTTCTTGAGCAAAAATGCAGCCAACTTTATCCTAACTTTATTTCCATCAGTCATCTCGATGTGTTGGTTGCCTGTGAATGCTGTGATAAAAGTTTTAAAAAGAAATACAACACAATTAGTGCATGCATACAGTGTAAAGTTAGTTATTATATTAACATGGTTTACTTAAATAAAAATAATATATTTTTGGATGTGTGAAATGCACCCCCCCCCCCTGTTTACAATATAATAGGTTTGTTTTACATTGATTCTGTAGGAAAGCAACATCGGCGTAAAATGAGGGCTGTCTGTAGTGTGGAATAAATAGCATTAACGGAAAAAATATAATCTCAATAAGTTTAAGTAAATAAAATGAATATAGAAATTGACTCACTTTATCTTCAAGCATTTTAACTGTGAATGTTCCAGTACAAAGTTTTACAGAAACCTAGAATAAACCAAAAGAAGTAATTCTCAAAAAAAAAAAAAAAAAAAAAAAACAGTTGAAAAAGAACAGCTCTTTTACTAGACTTTATGGCCAAAACTATCCGGACACCAACTGTTAAACAATCAGAAAATCATTTGGCACATATTAATGGGATACCAGGCCACCTTTAACATCAATCACAGCCTACACTTGTCTGGGAAGACTTTCCACCAGATTTTGAAATATGTGAGCAGGAATTTTCTTTCAATGGTCCATGAGAGCTGCAGTGAGTCCAGCCACTCAAGAAGGGCAGTTGGGCCTAGTGCATAATCTGCATTCCAATTCTTCCCAGAGGCATTGAATGGGATTCAGATCGGGACTCTGAAGGCCAGTCCATCTGTTCAAACCATGCAGCACAGTTTCCTGTTGTAAATATACCTCCTCTCTCTTCATATTTATTAAATGCAGCGAATTTCAGAAAAGAATGTTTACGCTTTTCTTTCTTCAAGCCTAACATTTTGGATACTTTCTAAGCTAGAAAAGCGTAAACTTCTTTTCCGAAAATTTGCTGCATTAAATAAATATTTGCAATTCGAGAGATGATCCTGTTAATATAGAAACGATCTATTGCCAGTAGGTGGGAAGTGCAGAGCTGTCAAGAATGTGGACTTACTTCTCAGCCTCATGTTTCCGGTCAAAGGGACCCAGGCTAACCACGAGAAACTGCCCCAAGAGAAACTGCCCCAAGCCATGATGCCGCCACCACCAAACTTTACAGTTGGCATATACACTCAGGTAGGAAGCATTCTCCTGGTATCCGCCAAACCCAAGCACTTTCATCTGCAGTGTGCTTTGCACCATTGCGGCCGCACAACAGTGGTAACCTATGTTTCTCCTGGTAATTGTTGCCAATAGGAACTTGTGATCTGTGAGTTTTTTTGGCCTGCCGTTGTCACCAATGGCACCCAACGATCATGCCACGTTCAAAATCACTCAGCTCTGCTGACTTATTCATTGTTTGTCTAATGCTGCGGTGACCACTTTTATCTTATTCTGTGATGTCCTAGCACGCGATAACAGCCACATCCACTTCTCCAGAGGGGTGTCCGGATACTTTTGGCCATATAGTGTATTAGAAGTATGCAATTAAATCAATTGGGTGGAAACAAAAGGGAATTATTTTTTTTTTTTTTTTCAAAATACCACAACAGAAGGAAAAAAAACAACAACTATCAAATGGTTGTATCTGATATGACCTTCTAAATAGTGAATTAAAAGCTGAGGTAGAACCAGTAACAGAGAGTAATGTAAAATAAATTTCTTTTTCTAACATCAAATCTTAGTCTTTCATTTTCACAATTGCATCTCTTTTGAAGAATAGTTTGTCTCACTTTGTTTCCATTTGATTCTAAATACCAAAAATCTGAACACTGTATCAAAAGGGAAAGTCAAATGCACAAGTTTTCTGTTTGATAATCAAATTCCATACAGTTTCTTTCTTTCTTTTCTTTTAGGTATGGGGGTGGAGGAAATGGCATTACAATGAATCATGTTCATAAAAAAAAAGTTTTTTGTCACTTTAAAAGAACTAATCTTTTGTTATTTCATTGTTTAGCTATGAGGATAGTTCTTTCTTTCCTTTTTTTGCAAAGGATGTAATAAAAAAAAAATAATTCAAAATAAATATATGTGAATATTTCTTCATAATTTCCTATACTAGTTTAAAAAAATTGGTACAACCCACTCTCGAGACCCATTTTTTAAAATCAATTTCTGGTGTATATTTTAAATCATTAACCCTTCCAAAAGTGTAATAAAAATAGGTACTTATGTATTACCTGATATCATTTGGAAACATGATTGAAAAAAATATACTTTCCATTTCGAAATGACCATCGGTATCATAAATAACTAAACACCAGAAATCGATTATAAAAAAAATGGGCCGCGATTGTATGTAAGTACCAAAAATTTTTTACCTCTGGTTTTGACGAGCATACGTAGCAGTTCTTATTAGGCCGATCTAATTTACAGCAAGCAAGTAACCGTTTACTCTTTGGATGAGGTTGTCTACTCAGATATATCTGAAAAAGTTTTGAAAATTATAAATTACACATACTGACAACTGAAAACTATTTTTTGTGGAGGAAGAAACATCTTTTTATGTACAATATTTCAGTATTCCTTTATTAACACAAGTTAACAACTCTTGGTTCACACATGGTGATTCCATCTTTAAGACATCTTAGAGTTGGAATTGATTGTTTGGATAGGACTAGGATTGATATCTGTAAGTGATGACACATGTTGGATGAAGTTGCTTCCCAAAAAAATATTCCAACAAATTATAATTTAAAGCAGAAGATATGGAGGTCTTAGGATTTTGTATAAGCACCAAAAACAGATTCAATACCACCAGTGAACGTTGTGAACATTGTGTTCGTTACCAACTGTTTGCTCTCATCTATGCTCAATACTGTGCATCTCTTCCCCTTTAAAAAAGCTAAGTTAAAACTGCATAGCAGTCATCACTAGGTGAGCTATCAAAGAAAAAAAAATAGTTTTCTTTTGTTTAAAGTACAGTAGAGCCCAATTATCCGTGGAATTGGATGGCAAGGATACCGCGGATAATCCGAAAAAAAGACTAAAAATGAGGTGTAAACACGAAAAAAAAATTTCAGCATAAAAAACTACGTTTTATTGTACAAAAAACATAATATGCAAAACTTTTAAAATATGTACAGTACAGCAGAAACCTTTCTGCAGAGCAAGAGCCTGCCACTCATCCACAAATTCTGAGAAACCTGTAGGATTACGATGCACAATAAACCTGTCAGTAATTTTCGACCTTCGCACTGTAGGGCCTATTGTACTTTCCCTGTTGTTGGCTTGGATTAAAATTGTTTTTTTTTGAGGTTGGTAATTAAAAAAATTTTTCGCGGCACTTGCAGATAATCGGGGCTCTACTGTAGTTCTGGTAACTGTTATTCACTCTGCAAATAGAAGACTTACTCTTTGTGTCTCTTGAGTATCACATTAGTAAGCATTTCTTCAATTCTCTTATGCCTAGGAGGAATATATAAATTTTAAAATTTAATTCATTAACTATTCTCAAAAGAATATTTGGAACAAGTGGGAGAAGTATGGCAAAGAATACTGCAGCACTCAGATAAGTATATCTAAAAATTTGATTAGGATACAATGGTATTACTGGCAGCATTTAAACTTAAAATAGGGGGGGGGGGGAAATCCACATGTAATTCAATAGAAGAGTAAGATTTGTTAAGATAAAACATGAAAATATGATATGTACTGATACATTCAACATATTCATTATTTGGTGTACTTTTTCCACTTTTCCAAATTAGTAATTTTTGTGTAAAATTTAATTTTTATGTTTTACATGTCATCACATTAAATGGACTTTTTTCCACAACTGTACAGGCACAGATTATGAACGTGTTGTTACTGTACTGTCTAACATTCTGCTGAAAGTGAACTTCAAAAATGAATATCTTGCATAATAGTAAGAATGATTAAAATCCTAAGCTGCTTTATGAGCATTTATCACAGATACATCAAAATACATTGTTTATGAGACGATGCAAAACTGATGTTATATTTTATATGACAACTTGCCTACAAAATCCAACACAATTTATAATGCAAACATTGAATTAGAAAAAAATTAAGTGAAATTTTTGAAAAACTGATAATGATTAATAGCAACAGCTGAGATTTAGAGTTCCTAAAGGTTATTTTCACCAACTTCGTCAATGTGAGAAAAATGTTGGTTCTAAAACAGATAGATCTTAAAATTTCAATTTCATATTACAAATCCTTAACATGCATCTGAGATATTTACCAAATCACAATTGATATTAATTCCATTTAACTTTGGTTTCGAGAATTAATATTTAAATAAAACTGAAAAACATTAAATTATCTGACTTACTGTTCGACAATCTTCCAATTTGTTTTCTAAAACCTTAAACGATTCCATAACAATCAAACCAGCAATGATAGCGTTCGTTGTGGCTATAGCTGGAATAATGTTTCCTGCCATTGCTAAACACAATAAAAAATATTAATTTAAATCATGGATTCATACATTTTTAATTTATATTAGAAGATCGAAAGAATCAAATATAGCCATGGATTTTACATATATTATATCATACTTACATTTTATATCAAATCTTGTTTTTTGTGGAATTCCAAAAATATAAGCTCTGATATTTGCACAGGCTGTGACAAAATTCATATCAGTATCATTGTCCTAAATACAGAAGGAGAAAAAAATAAGAAATATGAGGATTATGTAAAATTGAAATGTAATCTGGAATAGAATCTTATTTGCATAATTTTTGGCAATGGAAGGAGTAGACATTTTGGAATATGATCATCAAAATAAAGGAGGTAATCACCAACATAATCATAAAATGAACACACACAATCTACAAGCTATTACTGAAAAAAGAACAACAATTGTACCAAATTCTAAAAAAGTAAAAATCAGTTTATGTTTTATATCTTAAATGGAAATGTAATTTAATGAATCAACAAATTAAATATTGTTTGCAAATTAAATAGTGCTCTACTTTGGATGAAATTCATCTACATTCTCATAAGAAACTCTTATCTTAGATGTTCAATGAAAAACAAGACTCTACGTGGCAAGTAAGGGTTTCACTCTTTGTACTTCTAATCTTATTTGAGGAAACTTTCCTAAAAGACACGTTGGAGGAGAAATAAGTTGCAAAAGAAAAGAAGAGACAAACAAAGAAGGATCAATGATGGAAACAATGAGCCGAAGATATACTGGATTGTATTTTGAGTTGCTACATTAGAAATACCAACAGTAAGGACAGAAAACATTTAGTAGAAACTGCTGAAGATCCTCCTACGACCTCTGGAGTTTAACAACGAAACAGAATAGACAAAAGAATATATGGCGAGATAAAAGATGGAAGGCAAAATTCTAAAAGGAGAATGGATTTTCAGTGTGTAAGATAATATTTATATTGAGGAACCATCGACTGCATTATAATAGAAGTGTTATGATGAGCAGCTATCCTATCTTGGAAGAAAAAAATAGATTAGGCAGCTGAAAACTTAAGACAAAGCATTGCATGGAAATGAATGGCTATGGTTAATGGAATGATCCATAGATAATCTACAGGGAAGACAGACATAGATGGATTGGTCCAGAAACTTTAATACTTTAGAATTGAAACACTACTCCTTATGACTTGACAATATGGAGAATAAGTGAGGGATAGCCATTCAGCTGAAAGAAAAAGAAGCCATTATCATACAAATAGCCAAGAAAGATTTATGCCATCTTGATGAAGATACAAGCTTGTCACATAACAACAACAACAGGTGCGATATTAAATGTTTTAAATGGTAACTGATAGCTTAATTTGAATGCTCTGTTTATTCTCCTTAATTTATCATGTGGCAAGGTGGTTGGCAAACTTTGTAATCTGGCTGAATGAACTTTTAGTGACATTGTAGTATCATGAATTATTAAAAAAGTTAACTTTATCAAATGGGTTTCAGAATCTGTGATTGAACTTAAGAATTATTGACAAAAACACTTCTTCAAATAAGTTATACAAAATAATCTTAATTAAAAATTTCAAAATCTTCAAGCCACTTATTTATATTCTATATTGATTGACCTTTATCTTTGGTGAAAAGTTAATTAACCTGTCATCACTCACGCCTCTTAAGTGGGATGTCGGCACTCGTGGAGTGCGACAATCACCCCAAAGTAAATGCTTGGATTTGAACCAGGTCCATTAAAATTTAAGTAAATGTAAATTACAATTATATTTCAACGTTATTTAAAGTAAATAAATATTTAATAATCAACCATTTACTATAAAAATTATTACAAAAAGTATTCATCTGTATATTACTTTGCTAGTGCCTTTTGTGGACTCAGGAGGTAGTGTAAAATAGCTACTAAGATGCACAGGTTCGGAGCACAAAATAAATAGTTTTAGTTCATTTAAAAATCTCTGGGTGACAATATCATCCCGTGCGAGTGACAATGAGTTAAAAATAAACAAAGGTGGGGAAGAAAAAAATATATATAATAATTCTTAGAAACATTGGTGGAATCATTCAGATGATTACGATGTCAAATCTAAGACTTACTGTTTCAATGACGGATTGCTTTAGTCATTAGTAGAAATTTAAAAATTTAATTCCTAACGTCTTTTCACTATGTAACTGCTTGATTTTATTTCCCTCTCTTTTAAAATAATCTATTAGTAAAATTAACTTTTTTGAAAACTGAGTTAACAAGATTTTATTTCGTATGCTAAGTTTTTAACAAAATTTACAATATATCTAAAAGATTTAAGATACAAAATCTTCATACCTTATCCCACGTAAGATGATCACCATCTTTAAGATCTTCAAGAGACCTTTTAAATTTTCTCAAGCTGTCAGAAAATATTTGTGCACATTCTTGAATACTCCAAAGTCGCTGGTCAGGAATATCATAATCTTCACTTTTACTGGAACAAGCAACTATAAAATAAATAATGATATTTACAATTTGTAGGTAAGCAGTTGAGTAGTTTATACGCAAGCATATCTTACAATAAATATTATTCTAATTAAATTTATTTTTATGTAGGCTGTATTTATATAAATGTAATTTTTTTTTTAATCCATTTCTAATAAGACTTCTACATTTCTTATACCTTAGAATACACTATCCATTTAGATTTGATTTATTGATGGCCATTTTCATTTTATTGACATCACACTTTAATCTGATGACAGTTAAAGGATGCCTTTGGAAAATTCCAATCAATTGAACTATAGATAGGTAACTGAAATGCTTCTTTGTGGTAAAGTTCAACTGCTAATATGAAAGGTAATATAAGAAAAGGTAATTAATGTAGGCAGTTCTCCTATTTATTCCTATGCTATTTGTTTAATAAGTTATTTAATAAAAATAATAGACTAAAACTGAAAGATATATCAAACTAGGAATACCTCGCATACAATTTGCATAGTGGGGAATGATGATGCACTGTTGGATGGCCAATTCCGAGGGAATGGGAGAAGTGTGGAGACTAAAACACTTGAGCTCATATTTTTTTAAGTTGGACAATCAATAGCTGTCGTGGGCCCGGTAGCCGAGTGGGTAAGGCGCTTGGCTGCGGGTTGGAGGTCGCGGGTTCGATTCCCGGTCTCGGCGGGGACGGGAATTTTTCCACGCTCCATTCTCCTCCAAACGGGTCCTAGGGCCTACCCAGCCCTCTGTAGAAAGGGTACCGGGTTTCTTTCCCGGGAGTTAAAGGCGGGCGGGCGTCGGGCTGACCTTCCGACCTCAACCTAGTCCCGTTGGTCAAGTAACGCCGGGACCTTACCTCCCGCGAGCCCTTGGGCCTGCATAGGCCTGTCGTGGCATCCTTTAACTTTGTTTAATCAATAGCTGTCATACCAAATTTTAAGGAGATGTGTTCCATCATTTTAACACAAGGAGTATAGACAGACAGACAAATAAAGGGGGAAAAAATCCAGTGGATTTTTAGATTTCAGACAACAAGCCAATATAAAAATTTCTATCTAATAACTGTTCAGTTTTGATAATGACATAGGCAGACTGACAGATAAACAAATTTTGACTTGATGTTATATTTTTATCCTTGTTTTTCGCTAAAATCTATATTTGGGATGCAACAAACATTAGACAAAATCTACAATACTGTTGATAATTACGTTTTATCTGAAAAGAACCAATTCCGTCTCTACTAGAAGATGGTGACTGACATACACATTGCTACAAACTGGAGACCAAGCATCATTCAAGCGGTGCAGAGTAAGATGAAATTGATGGAAGATTACTCAAATATGGTTTAGAGAATATACAGGGTGCTGAAAAACTCTGTACAAAATTTTATGGGAGATCAGGAACACCAAGACAAACTTTTTTGGTTAATGAATCTATGTCCGCTGACGTCACATGTCAGTGCTAGGAGACATGTATTGACTACGTGCCCCATCAAACAGGCGGAACGGACTGAAGTCACAGTGTTTTATGCTGCTATCACAACAATACATGTACATAAGAAGTAAATAATATTATTCCTACTAGGAATAATTTAAATCCATTTTCCCAACTTTTGATTACGTAAATAATATGTTCCAATATGTCATGCGGTAATGCTTCGTGTGGTCAGCAGTACCACACGAAGTTTGTTTAGTCTGCTGCAATAGAAAGGAATACGAATGTCGGTATCTTTAAATCCGGTAAGTTATTATTTAACATGGAATGTTTCATGACTGCTGAAATGGCTGAGTTGCATCTGTGAGGGATTATCTGAGAGACATTTTTGGAAACAGATGGATAGGCCCAGGGTGGACCCATCGCCTGGTCATCGAGATCATCCGATTTAACATGCCTCGGTTTCTTCTTCTGAGGACATATGAAGAACATTGTGGATGAGACTCCAATTGATTCTGAAGAAGTCTTGTCACAAGAATCGATGTCGCCACTGCAACAGTTCATGAAATGTCAGGAATCTTTGAACATGAATGGCAATCAATGGTTCAAAATTGTCATGCATGTATTGCTGTTGCTGGTCACCATTTTGACCACCTTTTGTGAATGATCATGTTCACAATCATGTCCATTCATTTTTGTAGCAGCTCCACCATGTCTTTCAATGCCCCCTGGTGTAGTCAGGTGACATCAGCGGACATACATCATTAAAAAAAAACATTTGTTCTGAATCCCCATAAAATTTTGTCAAAGAGTGTTTTTAGTATCCTGTATAGTGGAAATTAAAAACAGCAATTGAAGATGATTTAAGGTACATATAAATGAGATAACATTCTTGTCAGAAATGCAGCACATTACAATAATTGTACCAGCAAATTATCAAGGAATGTTTTTGCAAAGTAGATTAAAATAAAGACGAGAGATTTTGAAAAAAATTGTGTGGTATTAATCCTTTACAGTTTTGTCCAGCCCATAATATTTTTGAATTGCCTAAACTGAAACCATACAAATAATTGTTGTTACAGCATTTAGGGAGATGGGAAATTGAGAATTCTTATAAGAATTAGGTGAACTAAACCTAAGCTTGTCATCAAATAATGCACTATTTATTATATATTTACTAAGTGCACCTTTCATAAGGCTATCCTAAATTTGGCCATTCTAAGCTTAATCCTATTATTATTATTACTTTCAATTTAGTATAAAATGCTATGCTCTTGGGCAGCATTGAATTCAGATGACAGCCTCTGTATGTTGAGGTTGTTCATAATAAAAGCTAAAAAGAATATAAAAGCTTTACTTCAATCAAAACAACTTACAGTAATAAAATTATTAATGAAATCAAAATTAACATGCATACAATGTTAAAACTTCACAGAAAACTATAGAAAACATACGATAACTAAATAACAACAATTTTTTTTTTTTTTTTAATTTTACCTGCATCTGGAAGACAATGCCAATCTAAAGGTGTTGGGGGTCTGCGTTTCTGCCATAATTTATCCATAGATAGTAAATATTTAATATCGTCATGAAACAACTGTAGAAATGGAAACATATACATTAGATCACAAAACATATACTTCCTTTCTTTTTTATTCTTGCAATAGTAAGTTCAAAATGCAGACAGTAAACATCAGTTCTATGAAGTACTACTTTCATAAAATCGGATATTCTATGAAAAATAACTAAGAAATGGTAGTTGTAATTTTAGAAAGGGATTGGAGGAGTAAAAATTGCACATTATTTTTAAAATAACGCTCTTCTAAGATAAATTTTCTACCTTATAAGCAACTAATGCATGACAAGTCCTTGCCTGCTGAATATATTTTGTTAAAGACTTATGCTACATAAAATGTCAATTTGTATTGATAGCAAAGTTATTTGAACATAAAAAGTTTCCATTTACAACTACACTAAAACCTCGTTTATCCAGACTAACTAGGACCAAAGGCAATCCGGAAAATCGAAAATTCTGGTAATATGGGTAATAAGCAAAACAAATCCTTAAATAAACAGCCTTGCCGTTTATTACAATAAAAAACTATGTTTTGTAGCTTCAACGCCCTGTGACACTCTAGTAAAGCTTTCTTAAACTCGACAAAAAGCATTTTATTACCATAATTTATTGTACAATCTATGCAGGAACTGTACATTTAATCAAAATAAAAAGCGATGTTTGGCATACTTACAGTTATGTCCTTGTTATCATAGTTAAAATTATTATCTATGTGAACAATAAATAAAAAAATAAAAAATGTCTACAAATCTGATCCGGATTATCTGGAGATCCAGATCAACGAGAGCCGGATAAACGAGGTTGTAGTGTATTTCAACTTCAAAATAGCTTAAATTCTTAAATTTCGAAATAGCAGAACATTGTCTTAAATGGGAGCATTGTATGGATAGTAATGTGAAAACAGTGTGCGTGGAAAAAAGATTCAAGAATTAGGAAAATTATGGAAAGTATAATAATAAATACTGAGGGTCAAAATCTGAATAGAAATGAAGGAGTGGATGTTAATAGCAGTTTTGTGAAACTAGCAAGAGATTTGATGAACTTGTGTTTTGATTGCCCAAAAAATGTAAGAATTGGACTACTAAGTTTTTATTATTATTGGGTTGTTTGTGTCAATAATGATTTGACAATTTAAGATTGTTAAACTTTAACAATATTACATGTTGTAAGTATGTTCATGTTAATGATTTGTTTCTGCCTGAAATTGTTTAGTTTTGAATGGGCTTGAAAAGGAAGGAAGATATTCTTTCCGAAAATTTGCTGTGATTCAATAAATTGAATATATTGAATATATTTTATTGGTGTGAAGATGTGGTTATTTTCAATAACTGCAAAATTTTGAACTTCTTTAAAAGCTAGCAACATCATCTTGGAATTACCAAAAACTATCACTACTAAACTACTGAATGCCTCAATAATACAGTGCAGGTTTTACCACCCACCTCCATACGAGTATGTTAACCTCTGATAACTTTTTTCCTAATTTGTTGAATGGTATTTTTTTTTTTTTAAGTATAGAAGATATTAGTTGGAATTGGACAACAGGGTAACTTCTTCCTGAAAGCCATTTACGAGAGCAGTTTATGTATTTTCACAAGAATAATCCTTACACAAGGCATGCACCTGATGTCAGTACGAGCATCTCATGACTGAACATGTGTTGGTGACTGCACAATAATTCACAATGGCAGCCAGGGGAAAGTGGTGTGTTCCAGTTGATGTTAAAGCAACATGCGTCTGTCATTAAGTTTATTTATGAGTCAAAGGGCAACATCTCTACAGCAAGACATTTATTTGATGAGGAATACGGTTTTTCTCCTTAATGTGAAACAATGACTGCAATCAAGAAGAAATTTGACAAAAATGCTGACGGACTTCAGTTTGAGGATCTTCATGATTAGAGGGTGCATTGATAGGTCATTAGATTATTACTGCTGTTTGCAAAATTGACCAGGTCATTTGTTTGTTGCTACATTATGTAAAATTGACCGGGTCCAATTGATACACCCTGTATATTTGAATTTAATTATGAAATCCAAATGCTTTCCAAGACCTTTCATTTTTAAATCTGTTAAAATTTAATTGTTGAATTATAAAAGAGTTAACTGCATTTACCAAAAATGGTTAAAATTTGATATAAACACATTAACTTTGCTTTTAAAAGAAAGGTTTTTTTTTTATTGAACAAAGTCATCCTTGAAAATGGTTAAAAATACTTTGATGTGCAAAGGAAGTTACTCGATGATATCTAATAATAAATATAAGTGACAAGAACTTTTAGCTACAGTCAAATAAAACAAGACTTTTGTGAAGACTGGTTAAAATTATGATCATCGTAGTGTTTTTTTCTGAAAAAACTGAACGTAATACAAAGTAACTCCTAAATAAGTACCATCTTCATTAAAGTAACTAGCTGTAGTCTTTCCAGAAATATATTTGAAGGGAATGTGCAAATTGCAAGAATATTGTTAGAAGAAACTAGCTAAGTTTTTTTCTAAAACAAGCTAAAGGAATGCTGAAGATAAGTTGAATTTAATACAGAATTTTCAAAAGTAAATATACATTTTCTCAAAACATTCCTGTTGAGAAAAACATTTATCCAGTTATTAGCAGATTGAAATTCGCATTTTAATCAGCCGGATGGACCTAGTTATCCTGCCTTTCTGAAAGAACTGCTTTTTATTTCTGCTTCAGGTTCACAATCATAAGATTCACCTTAGATCAGATAATTCCTTAAGAACTCATTAATTTACCGCTGCTAGCAAATATTAAGGATACTTCTTGGTTATCTGAAATCCACCCATATTGGGAAGGCATAGGGTCGATATCATGTTATCGCTGAAATTGAGTATCGTGTGTGCAGTTGTATAGGAAGAAAATATGGATGGGCTTCAGATAACCAAAAAGTGTCACATTAAGATGTCTTCATGTTTGTGTGGCGTAATTTATTTCATGGTAGATTTAATGTGATCCGTTTATAAAAACCCTACATCGCTATTCCTGCTACATCAACCAAAGTGGTCATGAGTGGACGAAACCACTTTTTAAGAAATATTTTTAATTCAGCCCCCTAGTATAATATCTTCAATAGTAATACAATTGACTACAAGATAAAGACAACATTAGTATATATTATAGGTGATGCTTAATATTATCAAGGAAACAAGATAGGCATTTGGTTTAATGAAATAAAAATGGCCAAGGAAAGAAATTATAACAAATGATAATGCACAAATATAGTCATCAGCATAGTAAGCATTGAAAGGTAACAATTTTTACAACTGTCCATTTCTTTTAAACCATTATCCCAGATTACGATATTTTTTTGTGTGCAAAGAGTTTATGAATAATAATTGCTATAAACTTACCTTGTGAAAAAGTTTCTGGGGATCATAGCCGTGATTAACGGCCCAAGTCCTTGTTGATAATCTGTCAACATTTCCTGTAGAATTAGAATTTTGAACAACTGCTTGAGAACCAGCATCACCTACAACAAAAGAAACAGCATTCAAATATATATATTTTTTAATTGAATGAAATTTTATTTAATAATACAGACTCATTTACAAAATAGCACATTTTTTTCAACAAAAATTATCAGTCATTAATATAGATAAAAAATCAATCTACAGAAAATTGACTTTTTAGCAACTTTTTTAAAAAAAATAAAGAAATTAGCAACCACTTTTTACATTAACTTAGATGAAATACACCATATTTACTTCGCAAAATATGATTCTTACTATCTTTGTAAGTCGGAACCTAATGATTAAGAAGAGAAATTGAAAATGAAATGCACTTACTTGAGAATATTAAACTAAAAAGGATAAAAAGATGTGATTAATTTGACAGTTTCGGAAATACTATGCATATTTTCCATCTTCAGGGACACCACTAACATTTAGGATGACAAATATTTAGGAGAACAGTGTTAATGTTGTCCTATATGCTAATGCTGTCCCTGAAGATGGAATACACATAGTATTTTGAAACTGTTTGATTAATCCCATATTTTTATCCTGTTTATTTTATTATCATCAAGTGAGTGAGTTTAATTTTTAATTTCTCTTCTCAATTTCATAGATGCACATCAACGGCGGTTGTAAGCATAAGCCAGATAGCAGTCATGATACTCTCTCACTAGCACAACAAAGTACTCTGATTGCACAGTCAGCGGTACGAAGAATGGTATAGAATACCAAATTTGCAATACTTTACAGCTACCATTAACTTTAAAATTGCTTGGACATAAGTGACTTAGTGCTGTGTACTGTACATACGATTTCAATACACATTACTACATGTTATGCATGACTACCATGTTTGTTGGATCAGAACCCTGTTACAAGTCGAGGACTACCTGTAGATACGAGGGTGATTCAGAAAGCAATGCCTCCAAGGTGATACTTTCATTTGTGTGTGACAGATAGCACCGATACAGATATCAGTGGAAAGCTTGCAATGTCAGCTACAAATGGTTGCATCATTTTTCAACATAGTCCCCATTACGGGCAACATACTTGCGCCAATGCGAAACATGGTTTTGCATGTTGTCGGCGAATAAAAATTATGATGGCTGCTGGTGACACCACTGCCGAACTGCTGCTTCCACCTCCACGTCACAACTGTAGCGTTGACCCTTAAGGTGATCCTTAAGTTTGGGGAAGAGCCAAAAGGCGCAGGGCGCAAGATCCGGAATAAACTGCAGTCGTATGGCGATGAATATTGCTGGGCGCACAACCTTCCGCAGTCAGCAATTCAATGACAGCCTGTTTCATTGAATCCGCATTGTTTCAACTGAATTGTTGTCAACCGAATTGTTTCAACCGGACGTCACCACTGGATGTCATGGATTGCTCCATTACTCTGGAACGAGAAGAGATAGAAGGTGCAACAAGTGACGTTCTATAGCTTAAACATCAGTGCATTATTGATAAAAAATTCAAATTGTTTGCAGTACTATTGGCCAAGTAGTGGGCTTGGAGGCATTACTTTCTGAATGCCCCTTGTATATTTAGGTATTGTCTTAGACCAAGGTTATCTTTTTAACATAAATGTTTGATTTACTGAGGATTTTAGATTCATAATGGTTGCAAAAACTGCAAGTATTTGAAATTTCTTCCAAAAACTGCATGCATGTGTTGGATGGATCAAAATGTAACTTACAGAAGAAAAGTGACAATGGTAGTACTGTAAGAATATTTTCAAATCAAAAACTACAATGAAATATGAATTTCAGGTGGCTTTTCTTCTAAGCAAAAACGATGAGCATTATAGTGTATTTATAATATTACAGGATATTAACAAATTGTGATAAACTGTTTTCTTAAATGCTTTCAAAGCAGTTACTGGGTGTTTTTTTTTTAACTTAACGTTATTGTTTTTAAAGTCAGCAGAATTTAGGCTGCCCTACTTGTTAAAAATAGGTAGGAAAAAAGGGATTGTATAAACAAGAGTTTATGGTAATCTTCTTATAAAATAAATTAGATTTAATTAACAAGAAGTTTGAAAGAACTTACAGCCTACTTTCCTTATAACATTATTTCTTAAAATTTCTCATTTTTTTTTTAAAGTCATAAAAACAAAAAACAAAACGAAAACCCTTCATTTATTTTCATACAGGCTGAATACAAATTTTTCATTCATGAATTTTTTTTTATTATAAACTTGCTTTACTTCAGTTGTCAAAATCAAATTAATTTTATTCACATCAAACCATGTGCTAATTAATGGATCAGCTAAAAGGATTCAAATTCATTATTTAAGACAATGAAATATTAATAGAAACCCAATGCTTTTCGATGAAAATTTTTGTTGCCTTCTTGCACTTATTTTTTTTAACAATAACCTACTTAGAAAAGATTCCAAATTTAAAAGTTGGATCATCTCCAGTCCTTAAATGTGCATACCAAATCCATCCAGCTGTTCAAAAGAGACCAAACATACACAAAACACACACACATGCAGACTGAGTGATCTGATGAGCTTCACTTTCCTGGGAATGTAGTCTTAACAAAACGTAATTTAAACAAGATTTTTTTTTTTATTTATGCACTGCTTCAATTCATAAAAAAAAAAAAAAAAAAAAAAAAAAATATATATCACATAACCAGTTTGATAAGAATGGAATTTTGCCTTAATGCTTTGCCGCCAACCTAATACTGGATAACAAACTATTTATAGTCCTTGTTAAAAATTATTAATAAACATACCTGCAGCATTTGGATCTGCAGTATCTGGAGAAACATCTTCATCTGGATCAGCTTCACCAAACAGTTGACTGAAAGTATTAAGACAGATAAAATATTCATATATATTAAATTTTAAAAAGGTGATGACAATAATTTATAACAATTATTTCTTATAGAAGCAGGCCTATTATTTGACATTACATAGTAAGTAAGTCAAATAGTAAGAATAAAAAAAAAAGTACTTCAACCAAATCCTGTGTTTAAACTTGTTTTTTAAGTAATTTTTATGACAGAATCTTATCAGAAACACCTTTTATTTTACATAAAATCATCTGAAATATGGTATAGCCCAAAATGTAACTAAAGTGCATATATTGCTACATCATTTATTATGAAGGTGAGTCAAATAAGAATGAGAATGAATTGTTTAATCATGAAATACATTAGACAGGGTCTTTTTCGAAGTAGTTCCCATTGAGTTGTATGCAATTGACCCAGCATGACTGCCAGTCCTTGAATACGTGTTTGAGCCAGTCATTTGACATCATTATCAGAACCTCCTCTGCTTTCTTCAGAACTGCCGTTGATGTTTTGCCAGATCAAATATTGGGCAACAATGTTGGAAATGTGAGATAGTGCATTATCATGGTGTAGGAGCCAACCAGATGGATTTAACTCTGGGCGTTTTCATTGGATATGTTTGGCCAGGGACTTCAAAACGGTCATGTAATATTGCCCAGTTACTGTGGTATGTGGGGGCACTTCATGTTGGTAGACCATTCCACAGTAGTTGAAAAAGGAAATCACCTTTACTTTTCCACACAGAAGGAACAAGCTTGGCCTTCTTTGGTGTTGGAAAACTGAGTAATTTCTAGACAGTGCTTGCCTGTTTGCTTTCGGGATCATAGTGTGAAGCCAACTCTACCAGTAATGATGGAATTCAGGTAGGCCTCACCATGCTCCGTTACCAGACGCCGAAGCTCCCAATACACCTATATTCGCACCAGCTTCTGTTCAAGCGTTAGCAACTTGACACCCATCTTGCACAAACACATTTCATGTGTAAGCAATCGTGCACAATAGTGTAAATGCACTACCATGGAAAAGGTTTAACGTCTTCCAGTCTATCTAGTGTTATTTGGCGATCTTCCCAAACAATGATGGCAGCTATATTAATCATGATCTTGTTCACTGCTGTGGCCAGAGCATCCTGCTTTGGGGTCGAAACACGGCCCTCCTTAAATTGTTTGAACCACAGAAATGCGGTTGATTGTAACAGAACATCTTCGGCGTATGCTTGCTGTAACATTTCATATGCTTCCGTGGCAGATTTCTGCAGACGGACGCAAAATTTCAAAGCTGCATACTGCTTATCACCATTTTTTTTTCTATTTCATCACAACTCCATTTTTACATATGCGACTGATGACCATTCGTGCTTTATTGGCAAAATGCTGTCAGACGTATGCGAGTATGCAGTTACAATTTTTTTCGCCGATCCCACGAGACCTGTTCTTCTCACAAAACATTGTTTCACTGCTGTATGTCCACTGTGTGATAATAGGAGAAGTAAAAAGTTTTGAGTTTGTCGCTGGATGGCGTTAGTGAGCCATAAGTTACGATGTAAACGTCGCATCTGGGTCATTCTATACTGCGCTGTAAAGGTGACATAACGCTTTACAAAAAGTTCTTTGACAGTTTTGTGTTTGGTGAAGCCAGTTGTGTGTTAGAGCGTTCCAAAATGGAGGTAAAAAAAGAGAAAATTCGATACATTCAATACCACTATGACCAAGGTGAAAAAGCGGAGCAGGTGTCCAAAAAAAATTTGTGCTGTTTATGGACCCAATACAGTATAAGAATTAAGAAAAATAAGCTCAGAACTTTTTACTTATCCTAATATAAAAAAAAATTCATTCTCACTCTTATTTGACTCGCCCTCGTACTATTGATATCTTTTATAAAGCACTGTATGCGTATTTCATTGTGCAATTTTTAATGGTACAAAAGAATAACAAGAGGCTATTCTACACAAGAAATAAGTCAATTTACAGAGAACAAAGGAAGAGAAAATGCACACAAAAGGAAGACATTCAAGCCAGTCCAGGATTCGAACCCAGATTATCAATCCTTTGGGAAGCCATTGCCCTAACTACAGTCAATCCTAAATACAAAAAAAGTAAAGCCAAAAATAACAAAACAAAAACCTATGCAATGAAGTAAAGAAAGTACAAAGAATGAACTAGGAAAGCAGCTGAACGGAGAAGACAAGAAGAATCTCACCAAATAGGAGTTTCCTTATGTTTCAGTAGATACAAACATGCTTGTCTATAAACAGCTATCTACCAATGGACCACTTCAGGTTTACGCCCCCACTGACGTCACATATGACATGTTAAGCACATGCTGAGAGATCTTGAGAGATAAACAAACAGAAAGCAAATAGGGCGAGTATGTAACTGGCAGTGTTAATTACTCAAACTGTCAATTTTTGATATTTCAAAATGGAATGGTTCAGTACCTTATAATAATGGTGCAGTTCCTTATTGAAATAATTCTGTAAAAACGCTTGGAATATCCTTCCACAAGGTTTCAGCAAATCAAAATCTATGAAAAATGTGCGAAATAAAGATTCGGTGGGATATACGAAAATCGCCTTTTCATATTGCATGCAAGTTTGTTCAAAATATTTTTTACCGTTTAATTATCGTGTGATAATTCCGAAACAGGAAATTTTTAAAGAATAGAGCTGTGCCAAGTGTTTATTTATTTTGTTTTTCTGAAGAAGATGAGGTCACCAAGATGTAAACTTAACTACTTAAAAGTTAGATAAGAAAGCAGTTTCATAATTTTGTCTACATATTTTTTAAAGATAATTTAAAACTCTGTAGAACACTATAATGTTCAGGTCTTGAGGATTGTTTTTTTTTTTTTTTTAATTCCATAGTATGTTATTTTTTTCTGATGAAAGATTATTTTATTGAATTACTGCTATACTATTATAATAAATTCAGCAATTGATTGTTTTTTAAGAATACAATGGTTACGGCCATTTCTACAAACAATGACAGTTTTATTCAAACCTAAATTTGCAATAAAGTTTAGATTTTTTTTATATATTTCTATTGAAACATACAATTAAAATTAAAAGTATACAATTAAAAAATTATTTGCAATTAAATTTTTCAATTTATTTAGAATATTTTCATTATCCAATACATTCTGAATTTGATAGGTTGGCAAATTAAGTAACTGCTTGATAATTAAAGTTATAAATATATAAAAAAAATATAATTTTCTAGATGACTTTTTTTTTTTTTTTAGGTTTATGCTTAATGAAATTTTGTTACAAAATCGACAGTTACAAATTATCGAGAATTAAGGAATACTATTAACAGAGAAATGTAAAAAAAAAAAATCACATACAAAGTGATGATGATTTATGCAAAAAATAAAAAAAAATAAATAACAGTAAGACATAAAAATTTAAACTTTACAAATCATTTCCTTGGAATGAAAGACAGAATTCAACAGAGTAAATAAGGAAAGACGTCGAATTACTGCAGTGTCATACTGAATTGCAGCGGGAATTAAACAATGTGGCGATCCATATTTTAAATAGCGCAGTTTAACTTATGAGTATGAATTAATACGTAACATAATGAAATTGCTGAATGTGTTTTACAGCTATAGAATGCTGCCATCACTTGGAATCTGCTATTGGTATTTCTTCCTTTAAAATATACAAGTCTTACTGCTTCAGTTTTTTGTTGTTGTCTTGATAGCAATAAACCTTTACAAAAGCAAATGCATTGTCGATTGCTGTCCAGACATATTTGTAATATTTAAAAATAAATAAAGTATATCCTTCTTTGATAATATATTGCTGCTATGTTCTTCAATATATTCAACTCTACATCCGATATGAAAATTTTGGAAGGCTTACAATCGTTTCATCCAAATCAAATCTTTTAGTTCACTCTCAATATCTACTAGGGTTAAAATGATGCACGTGGCTTTGTTTATTCCACAAGTCCAGCAGTAGCCTAGTGTGGTATTCTTTAACTACGAAGCCCCACCTATCCTCAAGTGGATTCATTCATCATTGGTAAATCTAGTCACTGAATTACCTTCAACAGCAACAAAAAAGTTAATCTTAGTAAGATTAGTATTTCTAATACTATCTTAAATCTCTGTGTGTACAGACTATAAATCTTTTGAAGAATATAAAATTGAAACCTCGCTCTTCTGAATTCCTACAAAATAAAGGCAACTATTTGCTCACCCATACTACAGTTGACTTATGTACAGTAGTCTTGCTACACTGTGCTTTATATATGGAATGACTTAGAAAGAAGAAGTTACAGATGTGAGAGAGACATGCTTTTGACATAGACAAGAACATTTCATTTACATACATGCTTGAAAACAATGACAAATGAGAGAAATAAGGAACAATTTTAAAATTAATGGAAACAATCCTACAAAAGGGTCTGCCTGATCTGTGTGAGTCATATCTAGAGCAATGCCATTCAAATATTTGCTGAAGTTTTGAAAATGACCAGAGACCTGTTGTAAAGTGGCAGATCTAAGAGCAACATAAAACGAGACCAAATTTTGGATAGTAAAGTTCATATACTATATTATAATGACTTCAGAATATGTAACAAGGCAACATATTTATTAAATGTGAGCTACCTTAACATATCATTAGGATAAGCATTTAAAGATTCCTGAATGGAAGGAGCTTTTCCTGATAAAATGAATGGATAGATGATAACTGAAAATTGATGTTCAACAGAAAAAATGATATAGTTGAAGGAACACTTAGAAAATAAGAAATAACAGTAGGCAGAGAGAAAACAGATGCGACAGTGGAAAAAACTGAGAGCTGCTTAGGATGTTACTTAACTTGCATTAGATATTTCTCTGAAAGGGAAACCAATTTGTGAACTATATGCTGCAGAAACAAAAAAACAAAAAAATCCAGCAATGGGGAACTAAGGTTAAACCATGGGAGCCAGTAAGAGGTGCAAGTTGCTAGACCTAGTGGACAAGGGAAGTTTTACTGATTCCCAGATAATAGATCTCGAGAGAAGATCAGGAATCTGCTGTATTGGGCTTTTTTTAATATCACTGACTGTTCTGTTGAGAAAATAGTAGCCTGACAAGAAGTAAACGCAGAAGAATGATTGTGGAAAGACAGGGAATGAGAAGATATTCATAGCAACAGCCAAAAGCTACAGATTAAATCAGCCAACAAGATGAGCTAAAAGGATACATAGCCAAAGGGGAAAAAATAGTTGGAAAAGAGCAGAGGAAGCAAAGAATCTAGAGTAGCAACAAAAAGTTCAATTAAGCGTCAAAAAAAAAAAAAGGGAGGAAGTACACAGAAAACAAGAGAGAACAGGATTTGTAATGATTTCTTTAAAGTTACAGAGCAAAAATGATAGAATGCAATTAAATATTTTATTTTGAATGATAGATGGTATTGAGTATTGAAACCATTATGCAACACTTGAAATTGTTCAGAGTGGTTCTATCTTAATTCAACAGACTATAGTCCTTATTTGAGTCTTACTTGGATAAATTAGGTCAATCTAAAAAGATATGAGATTGTCAGTCAATTAAATGATAGCTTTCTAAAATGGACACTAAGCAATTACAGGAAGGTGCCCCCCCCCCCCCTACTCTTGCCACCCCCTCCCCAAAAAAAATTCAGAACTTATTTATGAAAGGAAAACAATCACAACAGATAACAGTTTTTAGAATAAACATAATGGAGATCAATCAAGAGAAGGTACTCTTGTTTGAAGAAAACTGGTAGTCAAATGGTTAACAAACATTTTATTATAAAACATGCATGAGAAACAAAAAAAAATAAAACTAACTTGAAAAGGTGTTTTGCCCAAACTATGCAATGAATCGGCTCTGATGGGGTATTTCGAATTGTACATCCTGGGAAGGTTTTTTCAGCTGCTTTAGGCTGGCATTCATAGCATTCAGTTAATCCCTGAAACAAAAGTATATTTTTTTCATTTATCAATATATGCATATTAGGGTGGTCCAAAAATAAAAATTTTGGAAATCGTATTCTCCACAAGCCTGCCCTTATTCCATATGTTATTATAGAATTGAGAAAAAAACATTCAGGTGAATTGGTCAATATTTAGGTCAATATTTAACACTTTATAGGTCAAAGTGGAGTTTTTAATAAAACACTGATATTTTGGTAAAAAATCTTTACTAATGATATAAATATATACAGAAATATTGTGGAAAAGTTATTTTACATTTACAGTAAAAATTAAGTCAAAATAATTAAGGTTTCTGAAATGTTAATGTTACATATAATATTTTGTTGTTGTTTACTGAGATTTAATAACATCATTGGCCATCAGCATCACCTTCTTAGACGTTGGCAACATTTTTCTGTGTAGTTGAACTAATCGTGTCACTGACACGGGAATCAAAGAGAGCCAGTCCAACCAAATGTTCAAAAAAGAATCACAGGTGGCGTTGAAATGTTACAAAAGCAGCCTTCTTAATATTGCAATTGGGATATCCTTCGATTTGATTTAACAGAATGACATCATTCATAACAGCTTTCTCAGCCTTGGTTGCCTCATTCCAATGTCGACCATAGATAAGGGCGATTCCCTTTTCTTCTGCAGATTAAGTGTAAACTGATCTTTGAATAAATAGATTTTAAGAGAATAAATAGCCTTTGCCATCCAACATGCATTGTGCAAATAACCTGAGGCTCGGAACTTTACTTTTGATCCTGGGTTTGTACCTCCAAGAAAGACATTACATAACTGCAACAGCTCTAAGTAGTCATCTCGAGGCTGCTTTGACAGATGTGAATCCTCTAAAATGGCAGTATAAAGCTCATGATTTCTTCCCTAAGCTTTTTTATTTGGTCATTGAAGTTAAACAGATCATTTCTGCCTTGAGAATATATTTCCTTGTCAATATGCCATTGTTTCTTAAAATGCTTAAATATAAGAACATCTGGATCCCCACTAATTCCAAAAGCTGTGCTGAAAACAGATGAGAGCACAATTTCAAGTACATGGTGCCTACATGGAATCCACACAAGACTAGTCTTTAAACTCTCTTCAAGAATAGTACATGCTGTTTCAAAATAACCTGTAAACGGTGAACTTTCACAAACGAAACATAAAAGTTTACAACTTTCATTTCATAGGGACCCCTAAACATTCTCCAATTTATCCAAATTTTGGCTTGGTAATTTACTTTGCATAGTGGCACAAGGGCAGCAATGTGGAGATTAATATTTTTAACTTTTATTTTTGTCATATCATTTTGGACCACCCTAATTTGTATATAAAAAAAAAAAAAGAGGGGAAGCAGGAATAGAGATTTCACTGCGTATTATTCTGAGCCTTTCTTTACTGACCTGCAGTTATTTTTTGCAAATATGAACAGTTTTATATAAATTATTATTCTACCTAGCTAGAGATCCAAAAGAAAATTAAATTAATACCTTAAATTCCAAATCCTACATCTTTAAGTTGAATTATGGAAGATGTAGGCAAGGAGATATACAGGGGGTGGACAAAATAATATAAACACCTGTGAAACAACACAAAATTTTTATTAGTAGGGTGTTGGCCCACCCTTTGCCTGAATTACAGCTTGTATCCAATGTGGGATGGGCAAATACAGGTCCTACACAATGACTTCTTATGCAAAGCGGTCTCTAGTTCAGAAAGTGTGGAAGGAGGTAGAAGCCTCCAAAATACAAGATACTCTCACAAAGGCTTGATTATGTTAAGATAAGGAGACTGAGGAGGCCAGACGAGATGTTCTATTTCATATTCGTGCTCACTGAACCATGCTTGGACACACTGAGCAGCATGAATGGGGGCATTGTCATCTTGAACATAGGTCATTACCAGGGAACACAGTCTGCAAGAAAGGATGGAGATGATTGCCCAGAATGCTGAGATAATGCTGTGCTGTTACTTTCCCGTGCAGGATAACCAGTGGTCCCAGACCACGCCAAGATATCGCACTCCACACTATCACAGCACCCCCCTCCATGCTTAGTCAACAGAAAAGGCTTCTGCGGGCATTCTCCACATATAAATACATATTTTCAGTGGTCTGAAATAATGTAAAGGAAGATTCATCAGACCAAATGATGTGTCCTACGTTGTTGTATCCACTGTCTGTGCTCGCAGCACCATTGCCGTCGATTCAACGCATTATGAGGTGTCACCAGTGGTTTTGGAATAGCCGCTCTGCTATGAATATTTAAGGCATTGGATATTTTTGGTTGATACGGGGCCCTGGAGATGGGATGTTCATCTCGGAGATTATCTGGGACACCACTGTCTTGTGCTGTCGGGTCACTATCTGCTTCAAACACCCTTCTATACCTGTCGGTAAGCTTTGATTTTTGTCCACTGTTCTGTTTCGTAAATGACATTTACCATGTTTTGTGTAACCTGTCATAACAGTTAACACAGTGCTTCTTGCAACATCACAAGGTTGCCTGTTTTCGTCACTGAAGCTCCAGCAAGGATCGCTCCAAAGATCATGTCTCTTTTGAAGTCTGAGAGGTTGGACTTAACAGTGTTTCATTGCTAGCACAATTTTCACATGCAACCCGTACGATTGCTGCAGATCAACTGATATCTTCACCTTCACTAGGTGGCAGACATCTATTCTAGACGGTGCGACTCAGCTTCATAAATGAAGTATAGCCCATTTTCGTAGGGGTGTTCATAATATTGTGTCCACCCCCTGTATAATGTTTCAAAATATATAAGTAAGGAAAATAATCTAGAAAATGAAACACTAAAGAAGAAAGAAAAAAAGTGTCAACACGGGATACAATCAGAACAGCAGAGTTGTCAGGTCCCTTACATTTCACATCCTTTAATGAGCGTGAAAGCTAACACTAGAAAATGAATCAGACAAACAAATGTTTATCAGAGATTCTGTTTTTACTGTTATTAGCGACACATTTAGGAGCTATTGTGATAGCAAAAAAATCTATTGCATTTGTCCTGTCCATCCATTCGTTCATGTCTGTCCTCTCCTAACAACTCCTGAACAGAAGGTCGGATCGACCAACGGACTTCACCATCGTGTTCAGAGGCCCAAACAACACAGGAATAGGATATTTTCGGGGGTCAATGCCCCCCCCCCCCCCAGTTCGAGATATTTGGCATTGTTTTCATTGGGTTTCTGCTATTAGCTTAAATGTTAGGAATTCAACCATCTCTATTCAGTTGTCAGCATTAGCCTGATGAGTAAGATCTCTTACTCATATACTGAAGCTTTTTTAATGTTTATCAGATCTATTAAGTGTAATTACAAAATTACTCCTGTTTTATAGGTGCTGGAAAGTTTAATGTGTGTCTTTTCAAAAAAAATATAATTAATGTTAGAGTATGCATTAGAATTTTTTTACTATATCATATGCTAATTGATTTTTAATTTTTCTGAAACTATTTCATTCATTGATTTTGGGCCTAACCAATTCCATTTTTTTATGTTTATATGTTTTCTCTTTTCCAAATTTATAACGATTTAAAGAGTTGCAATGAACTTCCCTTTACTAATTTGAAAGAGTTTGTTGGTTTATTGTCCAACTACAAATAGTTCAGGTGTTTATATTATTTAATTTATAACTCCATAACAGATGGTCCCAAGCCTGGTTGAGAAAGAAATAGCTCCTGAGGAAGCCATTACACCTGACTCAGGAAGTAATGTCATTGTTATTAATAAAATGAAGTAACCAGGCGGTAGGCTTGGATACTATACTTAATTGGCTTTCACCAAGATAACATCATGATGCTATCCAGAGTAGTTTCATCTCCACAAACTTGATGAAATGTATTCTAACAGGTGGATTTCTTTAAGTATCTTAGGTTAATCATCAATGATGATGGAAAAATGTATATGGAGATTAATAATAGAATTGCTTCTGCCAGAAGACTATATCAAGCACTAAGTCAAAATTTCCTCAATGAAACTGAAGTTAGTAAGAATACAAAAATGGCTGTGTCTAAGGCAATTTATGTTCCAACATTGATCAACAGTGGAGTCATGAACGCTGACAAAACAACAACGTAGCAAAATGAAAGCTGTTGATGTCAGATATCTTAGGAAGATTGAAAAGAAAAGTAGAACAGATCCAATTCGCAACCAAACGATTAGAATATATCTCCATGTTGAGCCTCTCTCCAAGAAGACTGAAGAAACATAGTTACATTGGTTTGGACAAGTTCTAGTGATGTCAGATGATGAAGAAGAGCATTGGAAACATGATGTGAGGGTCAAAAAATAGAGGAAGACAAAGTATCAAATGAGAAGACAATATTATGAATGCAGTAATTGAAAGAAGAGCAATCTGGACATGGCTAGATCATAAGCCAAGGAAAGGAAAAGCTAACTAGGTATATGAGGATTGACTAAGAAGAAAATACATACAACTAAGCAATAAAGTAATTTAATGTGCGTGAGGTATAACTATCATTAAAAAATAATAAGGCCAACACACATATTTTAAGATTTTTTTTTTTTAATCTTAAATATGTGTGTTGGCCTTTTATTTTTTAATGATAAGAAAATATATAATACAGATAAAAATTCAACATAGATCAAAGACCAATGCTATTAAAAAAAAACAAAAAAAAAACATTTTAAGATTTCCACCCATTAATCTAAATTTTATTATTAAATATCAATAGTTTTACCTTTTTTATGACAGTTACTTGACCAAGATATCCAGACGTTCCACTCTCTATTAATGGTACATCCGCTGCAAGACACATTCTATTGACATGATTTCTTGCAGCTAAAAAGGAAGGAAAAATACAATAGTCCATTTTTTCTTTCAGGAAATTAAATTACTAATACAGTGTGTACACAAAAGAATATCGGGGTTTTAAGTGGTTCATATGGCTATGTAAGCAACTGTAGGCATTATCCTGCATGTGATGAAAGAGCAGTATGGAACTGTTATAATTCTTCGTGCAAAGTTTTTTCCTCACTCTGGAGTGTTGCAGCACCACTGTTAAAGATGGCGACTCCTTCGAGTAAAGCTTTCTGGGCTCTGTAGCGTGCAAAGTACAATTTGATAGTGACAGTTCAGAGGGCATTTCGGCGACAATTTGAAGTGATTCCCCATCTAAGAACAACATTCGGCAGTGATATAACCAGTTCCAGTCGACGGGGTGCATTTGTAAAGGGAAGATTATGGGACGACCATGTGCATCAGACATGAAAGTCAGACGCGTTAGAGCGTCATTTGCGAGCAGTCTGAAAAAAATCAGTACGATGGGCCAGCAATGAAGTAGCACTGCTGCACATGATAGTGTGGAAGGTATTCGGAAAGCAACTGCACATGTGATCATTCCGTCTGCGGCTGGTTCAAGCCTGCAGACCATGTGACTTGCCCTGACTTCGCCATCGCGATGCAAAAGTAACGGCTGATTTCTGTAATAAGTGTTATTTTCAGTGATGAATCAATATTTCATCTTAGCAGAAAAGTGAACACACATAATGCCCGTATTTTGGGGACAGATAATCCACATGCAACACTGGAATATAAAAGGGACTCCACAAAAATTAACTTTTTCTGCCGTGTCTGCCTGGCAAGTTTATGGGCAGTTCTTCTTCTTGGAAAACAGTGTTACAGGAATGGCGTATTTTGATAAGCTCCAGAATTGGTTCTTCCCTCAGCTGCAGTGAACTACAGCACTTCATTTGGCAGCAAGATGGCATACCCCCTCATTTTTCATAACACTGTGTGGGAATGGCTGAATGAAGTTGATCCCCATTGCTGGATTGGTTAGAAAGATATGGCTTTCCTTTGGTGGCCTTCAAGGTCCTCTAACCTCACCCTGTGTGATTTTTTTTTTTTCCCCTCTGGAGATGTGTCAAAGATCAGGTGTATATGTCATGACTCCCTAGCAATCTATCTGACTTGCAACGCAGAATTGTTGCAGCTGTTGCGTCCATTACACCCACTGTAATGACAAGAGTGTGGACAGAACTAGATTACAGGTTGGATGTTTGTCATGTAACAAGGGGTTGCCCACATTGAGAACTTGTAGTGTGTATTATAACAACTTTAAATAGTATGGTTTATTATATTATTTTGCAGATGAAGGAATTACACCCTTTTAAAACTCCGATATTCTTTTGTGTACACCCTGTATATTAAATTATGTAAATAAAAGCGACCATAACTATAGCTTAAATAAATTGAATCAGTACTTTGCTATCAATAATTTACATTAATCAACTTTAAAAGAACTATAATGACAAAATGACGGCAAATAAAAAGATTATGCTAATTTCTTTAAACTTAAGTAAAAATCAAAATTCAAATTTCTAAATTTGGAGTTTGTATTTGATTACTTGTTTATAAATCCTACCTCGATTGTCTAAAGCATTCAGCACTAAGGAGAATTTCTTGAAAAAGGATAAACCATAATCAGGGCTGAAATCAGTGGTGGAAAATGTTAACTTTATGTATGACAATACTTTCTTAAAAAGAAATAAAGCTATCACACTCGAAAAGAAAGTAAACGGAACTTACTTTGTTATGCTGTCATGATAAGCAACGATTTTGACGTTTGGATTAAATTTCTGGGCAGTTTCTTGAGCAACCTAAAGGAAATAAAAGTACAAATTATTAAAAAAGCTTAAACTATGACATCATTCAATTTGAATCACGATTCTGAAAACCAAAGATTTGATGAAATAAAAAAAAAAAAAAAATACACTATGTGCAAGAAATTGCTTTTATAGTCTTCAGATTTAACATTAATTTAATATCAGTTATATTTTATCTCCCATTCCTAATAAGTTAAATTTTATTAAGTTCAAGCCTGAAAGCTGTAGATGACCATATCTTTGTTTTGTTTTGCCTATCATTCACATTAATGGCTTCCTCTGTTATTTCTTCAAAAACAATACTGTTTCTATGTAAATTCTCCTTAAATTATTTGCATTTCAATTTAATATTGTTCAATTAGCGTTTCATTCTTCGATTCTTATTATTAAAGAATTATTTGTTTCCTTCTAGCTTACATAACTGCAAAAAAGACTATACAAACAAAGCATAAATAAATAAATAGTTTTGCAGCATCAAAACAGATTTCTTTATCAAATAATCTTAACAAGTGCTGCGGACAGACAGAGAGAGAGAGCAATATAATATTTCTTAATAAATTGCATTTTTTTATTTTTTTACTTTTACCTCCATTAGAAATAACTGTTTTTTTTATCACAATTCATTATTATTACCATGCTTATTCTATGTTCGCTTTATATTGGATGATCAAATGTTAGTACTGATTCAATATGAATTACACATACAATAGCAATCTTGGTTTCACCAAAAAACTTTATTTCCTTATGAAACAATCGTAAGATTTCCTGTTGCCATTATTCCTGTTTTATTATTAAGCTCAATACTGAAGCAGTAAGCTATCACTGGCCTGCTCAGCATTAGTTGTGCGTTTGACGTTCAGTTTATTATAAATGAAAAATTATAATTAACATTTAAAACTGTTTACCAGTAGATAGTGAGGTTTTTGAACAATCAAAACATTTTAACTTTATTTAACATCTGCTTTCTATCTTATAAATCCCTAGCTTACAAATGAGTGAATCACTGTGTAATTACAATTCATTCAATGACTGTGATAGGATTTCCTCTGCTTAGCTGTAAATTTTATTAAATAGACAAGTCTCATTGGCAAAAATTCTGATAAACTTAAAAAAGTAGAATGTATCATAATACTTCCAGTTTTGTGAGAATACCAATCTCAATTACAATATAAAAAATGTCAACATTCAGAGTTGTGTGGATGATCCTGTTCTTTGTCAAGTAAATTAACTAATAAAATTTTAGTACAAACAACCAGATTGCACTCAAATTAATAAATTTAATTTAATAAAAATAATTATAGTTTCGAGAGCCTGGCTTTCAGCTCTCTTCATGGGATCTAAAATTTGATTTGCAAATTAGCACAATCTCCTCCAAAAGAAAATGGAATTTAAGATTTTTGTGAATTTCTTCATATTAATAAAATGAAATAGTTTAATAATGATATTTCACCATTAGGTTGAATGAAATATACTTAAAATGAAATTCATCTATCACAAAGTGCTACTCTATTATCAAGGCCTTAATACAGACAATATAGACAAAAAAAAATGTCTATGTTATTTTCTTTTGTAGGAAACTACATAAAGATTAGAGTTGAGTCAAAGAACTACGATGAATTCAAAATTAATAAGGATTAGCAAATTGTGTGAATCGTGGGAAACTAAACATTAAATGTATTTTCTTAATCTAATAAGTCTTTTAATGAAAGATAGATCAACTTAGATTTTTTAATAACAAATTTGCCTGATCTTGCTAACAAAGCACTGAAAATTTTTTGTTTCAAGAAAAAATTCTCTCATCTTCGAATAAGCTACAAACTTTTATGTAGATCT
>JAFIDM010000003.1:49116686-49126812 GCA_023159025.1 Thereuonema tuberculata
AGAGAAATAAAAGATTTTAGTAATATAGATTTAGATGTAGCTATATTGTAACACAAACACTGTCAGATTAAAAGAAAAAGTAAAACACTTTTTCAGAGCTAACTGTTCTTCTGAACTTATCGCGTCTCGAGATCTCATATTTTTTTGTAAATGAGGTCTTACGACATGACAAAGCATAAAGGGTTAATTCTGTAGAATTTTATAAAATAATCTTCATCACTGGATTGGAAATGCATCATCTAATATTATTCCAATTATAATTGATTTAGAAACAAAATTAAGTAGATAATAATTGCATACACAAAAAATATTCAGTTTTATAAAGTACTTAGTCCCGTGTAAAATTCGCCTTCCATTTTGCGATTTCTCCATGCCGGCCGAACCTAGGGTTGCCAACTGTCCCGATTTTGTCGGAATTGTCCCGCCTCCCTCCACGACTGACGGAAATATCCCTACATTTTCAAGTTTTACTACTTACATCCACTAGTTAAAGACAGTGGCGGCTCGTGGCTGTGAAGTTAGGTGAAGAGCTAGTAGGAAAATAATTATATTATAATATATCATAATATATTATAATAATATATAATATAAATTATTATGATAACTTCCTTCTTATCTAATTATATTAGATCATAATATATATATATAAGTTATATATATTATATATAATATATATTATAATATATAATATAAAATATTATAATAACTTTCTTTTTATCTTCGTTTTTCCAACGTGAAAATGATGTTTCTAATAAAACACACACTATATCTTAAACAGGATTCATATTTAAAACAGCACAGGACTGCGAAACAGGAGCGATCCGAAAGAATTTCAAATTGGAAGAAGACAACGTATTTCTCAGTTATAACTTCACTTATACGATGCTATACAGCGGGTGACGTCATGGTTGTCATAGCAACCATCGCTTCGTTTATACAGCTAAACTCCGCCCCTGAGGTAGAGAAAGCTGAGGTTGAGAAAACTTCACTTGGCTCGGTGTCTCGCCGTTGCTGCAGGACTTACAAAGTACAAAAATACGTTTCTATTAAAACCAACATAAATTTTTCCTTATAATAATTGTTATATTATAAATAAATAATATTGTATTATAAATATTTGGTGAAGTGCCAATTCACCTACTTCCCCTGAATAGCCGCCACTGGTTAAAGAAAGAACACATTAGTAAGGCAGGAATATCGGAATAGCGTTTCAATTTGTTTTATGTTGGTTATCCTAGTAGCTTTCAAACGTTATTTGTGAAGTCTGCTGAAAGTGAACTACATGTTAAATTATGACATGAATTCCCGATAAAGTTCTAACAGCATGTTCAGCACTAAAAGCCACTTCTCACTGGTGCCGCATCGCAGAAGAAAAACGTCTTGAAGCAGCAGTACTATAAAAGTACTACAGTGAAACCTCCACTAACGGACACTCCCGAAAAGCGGACACCCCCGAATAGCGGACAATTTTGTAATCCCCAGTCCCTTAATATAGACTTTCCATGTATTGACCTCTGATTAGCGGACACTCTCAATAACGGACAACATTCTACAGAAAATGAACGATCTTGTGTTGCTTTTCAAAAGTAATAGAATCAGGCTACAGTAATACGTAGCGTCCAGAGGAAATTTTGGAATTATGGATCACGAACTCCAACGAAAACTCCAAACACATCAAAGTTCGCAAACGGAGACAAGTGCGATCGACTCTATTGTCTTCGATTAGTTTTGTGCTGCACGAGCAAAAAACATTCCCATTAGTGGACCATTATTGCAAGAAAAGGCGTTGGAAGCAAAGGGGACTCTGATGGCCTTGCAAAGTTAAACGATTTAAATATTCATATTGAGAAAAATGTTTTCAATGCAAAAAAGAAATGTCAAACTCTGTTAACTGATTACTTTAGTTAATAAATTAATTTTCTAATCCGTTGTCTTACTTAAAATAATGACAAAATTAATACTGTAATTAATTTTGTTATTATTTTAAGTAAGACTAATGGATTAGCATTCATTTAAAAAGGAAAATAGTAAACAGTTTGCAATTGTTCATATTTTCTCATAGGGCAATGTTAATTGTAGAAATTTAAGAGTGTACGTAATTTTTCATTAAATGACATGCTATAAGCTAAAAATTGAAAAAAAGATAGTCCTCCCCAATAGCGGACACCTCCCATTAACGTACGAAACTTCCGGTCCCGTGACTGTCCGCTATTCGGATGTTTCACTTTATTATAGTGGCAGACATCATAAGGTAACAATATATACCTAAGTTTAATTAGGAATAGTTATAGTGCAGTATTTATTTTTTATTTTGTGCTTAATTACGTTTTTACATTATGCATATTAAAATATGGTCCTCAAAGTTTTTTTTTCCTCTCTGTCTGTCTGTATATATGTAAATTCAAATTGATTTTCTTTTCTACGTTTTTGGTTATGAAATTTAACTTTGTTGTGTCCGACTTCTCACTTGTTGAAGTTGTCCCCAGTCGAATTAACCATTTCCTTTCCTCCTTCTGCTTCACATCAACTCGGAAATCAACCGGTGTCGATGCTGTCTCAGAGTTTTTAACATTAAAATCGCTCTTTATTCGCATTACTAAAAAAATTAGATAGTTCTTATTTTGAATGCTTATCTTGGAATCTTCCCTCCAAACTCAAGTAAGTATCACTTCCTTTTCCTGTTGTGAATCTGACTTCCCCGGGAAACGATCCGTGGCAAGTGAAACAGCTTTTGAAAAGCTGTCGGAATATAATACGTCCGATGAATTTTTCGTACAACACGAACGAATGGACCTGAAAACTAACGAACGAACTACAGCAATCGCATAGAGCAACGATAATAAAACAATTGTCCACTAATTAGTCATCTATTCCGATATAAAATGTATAACATTTTACATTTCCTATTTAAGTTTTCCTATATAGAAACAGGAGATGATGTCGGTTTTTAGCGGCCCCTTTTGTACAGCTTGCCTGTAAAAAAAAGGTAACCGCTATTGGTGTTTTTTTTTGTGCTGGATGTCACACTCTGTAGTGGCCAAACGGTTAGAGATATTAGAATGAAATCTTCACCATTGTGTTCAGCATCCAAAAAAATCGACCTCTAGGATCACTCCCTGACCCTCCCAAGGAGTAGTTTGCTAATAATGGGTTGCTGCAATCCAAGAAACCTGGTATTGTTTTAATTTCCTTAGTATTATAAATGTGATTGTTGCGAATGCAAAAGACGCCATTGTTGCGATTGTTGTGATTGAAATTGAAAAATTTCGCTTCAGATAAAATTGTGTTTATGAAATTGAGCATATTATGGGCCCGCTTTGCTTTTGACACTGTCGAAAAGCATTAATTACCTTGTATATTTTTTTATTTATAAAAATACTAGAATACATCCCGACCAAAAATGATGGGCAAAATCCCGAACTAAAAAATAGAAACTGACATGACAGCAATAGTTTGAGAGGAGAGAATAATTTCAGGGTTTTCCTAAAAAATTATACAGAGTTATTTAAAGTTTCAGCAAGATTTCGCTTCTTGCAATAGTTCGCGAACTATTTATCGAAAGTGACAAAAAGAAAAATAAGAAAGAAGATTTCCCAACATCGCAAAAATTTCACCCTATCCTCATTCGAGCATTCGGGTCATATTCAACGCATTTGCCTCAAAGCATCAAAATCAATAGGACCTTCTTTTTGGGAACCTTTTTATGCTTCAGTTTTCAAGGTTTTTTTGTAATTTTTTTGAGTTATCGTGATCACATATAGGGAGAATAAAAACATGAATATCTCCGCTTAAAATTGTATTCTAAAATTAGATTTTCTTATCTTGCTTCTTATCAATCTTTAGACAACACAGCTCTTATATGTAAATAAAAAATGTAACAAAACTTCATGAAAAAAGATGGGAAAAGTCTGATTCGGTCCTGTTTTGCTTCCCACTCTCGTAGGGGAATATGGGCCTTAATGTTTCAATAACAGTCTATTAACAACGAAAGAAGGTGAACTGTGAGATTGCAAAAATTGAAATCCTTACATTTTTTCCCATGTTTCATTGTTTCCTATAAGTGGCTTAATTAATTAAAGAGTGAGAAACATTTTGAGATTATTAACCGAAGTTAATCAATTATGTAAGATTAAATAATATATAACTATCTACGTGGACAAACTTAGTTTTCTTTATCGATCGGCACTTCTTCAAATCAACGTTTCATCTTCAAATTCCATGCGTGATTTACTGCTGTAAATTTGATTATCTTATTTTGGGCGTTGTCAATATTTCTCTCCTGAAAGCGGACGCCCACGTTTTGACTTACGATTCCCATTACATTAATTCGGTGTTAGGTCGGTTTTAAATTCTCTTACATTTGATTTCAGGGACTCTATATCTATTTCCGGGAATTGTCTGTGTAATTTATGTTCCCACATGCTGAAAGGAATAATTAATTATGTATTATCTGGAATGTTCCGTTCTGTGGATTTTTTAATAAAATAAATTTAATGAGAAGATTTAACAGTTAATTTTAACGTTCTAAAAACTAATAATTCCTGCAATCAACTAATTACCTATTTTCTATTAAACATTTTGATATTAATCATTCTACGGTCTTTAGTTTATAATATCTGATTCCATACCATTTCTGTTTACAAATGGGTTTATCCGTAAAGCATTTTTGTTTGTTTGGCTTTAAAGCTGAAAAACAAATTATCTTTCAGTTATCGTGTTCGACCATGTTATTGTGCTCCCAGTGAATGATGGCCGCCCTGTTTTTGTGAGATCTGCGCATGTATCATCGATTACTCTGGTCAGGCACTTCCGTATGAGTTTATCACTGGACGTCGCCATTACGGTAAAGGCTTGTTACTTTGCAAAAGAGCATTGTATTTATAAATAATATATATTTATTTATTTATATAAATACTTATTGTTAGCAACTGGTATTGAAATAACGCTAAATAGTCGAGAGAAGTTTTAATTTGGCGTTATCAACATGTCTTTCTCAGTGAAAACAGACGACGGGCGTCCATTGTGACAGGAAAACATAATTGATCAGCTACCGGAAGGGCTGCGCAGTTCAAACTTCCGCCGGTCATCTTTCATTTTGAGGACAATATATCCTTCTTTGATACGCCCCTACCGACGTCACATATGACGTGTTAAGCACATGCTAAGAGATCCTGTGGGATAAACAAACAGAAAGCCCATTAGGCGAGTATATAACTTACAGTGTGAATTACTCAAAAAATCGTAGATTTTTGATATTTCAGGAATGGTTCAGTACTGTGCAGTTCCTTATTGTAATAATTCTGTAAAACGCTTGGATGATCCTTCTTTAATATAATATTCCTCTATATCTATACGGGTTAAAACAAAGCACATGTCTTTGTTTATCCCACAAGCCAAGTAGTAGCCTGGTGGGATATTTTGTAACTACGAAGCCCCGCCTATCCTCAAGTGGTCCATTCATTCCTCCTATTTGCTATTTTGATAAGACTGGCACGACGCAAACATGCGCCAATAGTTAAAGTAATTTGTGAAGACGTGTGCTTCCTTTGATGACCCATTTATGATAAAGATTGAAATACTGTAGGATTTAACGCTGCCTTAATATAGTATTCTTTATTTCTTATCAGTTCCTTAAATTAGAAATTTTGATACGATCTTTGCTTTCTGTTAAATTTCATTTGGAAAAGCGTAATGAAGAATGCAGAAATAAAAATAAAATAAAAACAAATGTTAAAAAAGCAAATTTAACGTGTGCAAATATTGTGAAATTTGAATAAAAGGTCATCATCACACTTGAATAACCGTAATTTATAAAAATGAATGTTTGTTTGTCCCGTATGCTTTCCTATACCATTCATCAGATTGCGGTGAAACTTTGGTGAGTTGTTGTGCGCACGCCCGCGAAGGTTTCTGAATTAGTAGAACCATAATGCGCGAGGCGTTTCAACAAATGAGTGTATTTCCGGTTTCAACGCTTGCAGTTTCCGGTGCGACTCGCATTTGGAATGACCATCAACAAAGCACAGGGACAACACATGGATAGCTGTATGTGATCTGCTCACGTTTCGATAAACCTTCTGATTTATTCGTGTATGCACCAGACGGAAAAACAAAAAATATTGTGTATCCAAAGCACTTCAATAAACAGAATTAAAACGCAACACTTTCTTTCTTTGAGTGACATTGCAACGCAAGCCGGGTACAGCTAGTATAAAATATATTAAAACGTATTAAAATTAATTAAATACGACTAGAAAATAAGAAGTACTTAATGTAATTTCAGTATGTTTAATATATATTATATTAACATTGTCCAAGTGACCTTTTATATTTCAAAAATAAATGTTTACACTGAAAACATTTAGAGATATTGGATTAGATAAATGTAATAGGAAAATTCATACTGTAATTCACTTAAAATTGAAGTATACTAATTTACCATGTAACATTACTGCCTTACAAACTCACAAGGGTTGGTTTATTTAAGAAGAAATTGTACGAATTATCTGGTATGCAGATAAAAAATTTTCTATGCAGTCGATAGACCTAATCAAGACAAAGTCTAAAGCGTTAAAAAAAAAAATTATCGTCAAAAATGGGAAGAAAGTTTAATTATGGACGTAATTTATACAATAATGATATGCCAGTTCGTAATCTGCGTAGAACACAAAGAAGTGATTGCAACAAAAGTAATCATTGCACCAAAGGGTAATATATCATAGAATAGATATGACATTGTCGATGTCGTAGAGTTTAACTCCAATTCCAAAAGCGAATTTGGTTGGAGATGTGAATGAATTGTAATAGGATGAACCCATATCAGTTTTATACAATGCGTACTGCCAAAATCCTATTAACTGTGACGAGAATTGATTGTACATAATAGACATTAGCTTAATGCGTTGTTACGCTCGGTATGTGTTAGGAACTGATGTGATTTGTCAAATGCCTAACGTAATCTTTCATTGGATAAAATCCAAACCCTTCGAATGGCTGACTGTACTTTGTGCATGCACTCAGTTTTTTTTTGTCTGCCATTGCAATGAAATAAAGAAATATTATGAAGAACTAATCTACAATTATTTACAATAGTCAGTACATAAAATAATGTTAAAGAAAAAATAATAATTTATAATAAATAAAAAAAAATGGACAAAATTAAGAAAACAAATTATTTTTCTAATTACAATGTATTGTTGTTAGAAAATTTTGTATTTTAACTAAGAAGCTACAATACACAAAATTTGATTTTAGTTGTTTGAAAACGATTTTCTTTTAAAATAGTTGAACCGCAGTAAAAACACAAAAGTAATTTTAGCAAAATCTTTGTACAATCTTTTCCATTCGCTTTGGATTTTAAAAAAAGGCGAGTAAAGATTCTTGTTTCTCTCTAAAATAAAGTCAACTGCAAGTCATTCTTTGATTTCAACATCTCGTCAATGATTAATGTTACCAACATGACGATTGCATTTTAACTTCTTATATTTACTAGTTGTTCGTAAAATTTTACATTATTTAACAATTATTATTAAGTTGTTTGGCATTGGTTAAGATTTGTGACTGTGTAATTATTCTAATCCTTTTAATAATAGAATTATATTAATAAAGTCTAATTGTAATGATCCTTTTGTTTCTAGAATCCTGTATTCTGTTCTAAATAAATACTTCGGAAGAAACAAAAGGCTATCCTCAGTGATTACAGTATTCTTCATTTAATATTTAAACATATTTTTTATTACAATTTTGGAAGCTTTTTCTTTATTTTTTTTGTTTCCCTCAAGCGAAAATCAGTTTACGGTGAACAAAACCAATTTTAAAGCCAAATCAAAATAACTTTTGAATAAAAATTATGTACATACATAACAATAAGAATCCCGTCGTCCAGATATTTTGTTTCGTTTGTTTAAATTGGAGTTCTTTTCGCATTCCTTTGTTTCACTTTGTATATTAAAATTATAACTACTGTGCTTTGACTTTGTATTCATTAGCTACAATATTGATTAGGCCTTCTCGAGGACTGAAACCTCTCGTAAATATTTCAAAACAAAGCATTCTAATTGGCCTAATGCCATGGTAAAATTAGCTTCATCAATCACATAGCCTTTCTGCAGATATCTTTAAATTCCTAACACTTAAAATAGCATCGCAAAGAAAACGTTGAACCCATAAGAGTAAACAGGTGGTTTATTTAATTGCACGGGAACTCTTATTTCTCTATATACACATTCTTAAGAAGAAGAAGAAAAAAAAATGTTTTTAAAAATCGATGTTAAGATGATTAGTATTTTGTTTTCTTTTTATTCTTTCTCATAACTGAAATTTAAAAAATAATTAATGGCTAATACTGGGTAGGAATTAAAACGCTAATAAATAATGTCAATAATAATCCTTTAATTCTAAAAATTCCATTTATATATATAAAGAGGTATTTTAGTGGACCTGTTAGCTCAATTGGTAATTCACTTGACAGCAGGCTGGAGGAGCTGGATTCGATCCCGGCGGTGATTGGGGATTTTTCCCTCTTGTTCTTTCTCCTCCAGAGAGGTCTTAGGCTTCACCCATTCTCTGTCGAATGGGTACCGGGATTAAAAGCGGGTAGATGTCAGGCTGACCATCGACCTCAAATTGGTACCGTTAGTCACGGAACGTTGGAAGCTGTGTATCCCGGGCGTTCCCATTCATATACTAGCCAAATAGGTCTGTGTTGGGCAACTTTTTCTTTTAAGAGCCATGTCCCCTGTGTCATCACATGACGTATTTGAGCTCGTTCTTTTTTTTTTTTTTTGTATTTGCTTTTATTTGTAGTGCATAAAATTAATGAAATTTGAAAGGATTAGCTTGTGAAGCTTGAATATGTTATGTAGCACTTGGATTATGTCCAAAGAAACAGTGTTGAGTTAAATACAGTGTTTTCTTTAGACCTTTGTTAGAAGACTAACAACGACACTGTGGTACAGGCTACTTTTTGTCTGTTATGTTTTCGCAACAAGAAATAGTGATAGTTAAAATTACAGTGATCGAAGGGAAAAAAGAATTGCGGTAATGTCATATTTTTTTTCAGCTAACAATGGTCTACAGAAATCTGAAGTTCTGAACTACTTCAAAACATTGTAATAAATTTCCCTTCAAAAGTTATTATTACAGTAATAATAATTAGAGCAGAAGACATAAAAATGCACACAAATTAATGGTTCACTGAGCTATTTTTGGATTTTTCTTACCGGGAACCCAAGACGGAACCGTTTCGAGATTCCAATCTCTCATCGGCTGGGTTCGCTCAGTACTCAATAGCTCAGTGGAACCAAAAGAAACATATACAAAGGACAAATGAACAAAACAATGACCCTTAAGTTAAAAAAAAACAAAAAATATCAAAATATAAATTAATAATAAAAAGGGTAATTAATTAATCCCCGCTAGCTCCACGCTTAGCATATAAGGGATTAATTTTAAAGAAAACATACACATAATAGGCAATTTTAACGTTCGTTAAGAACAATACAATTCCTAACCAAAATAGCTCAGTGAACCTTTAATTTGTGTGCTTTTTATGTCTTCTTTTCTAATTATATTATTCTTAATGCACGTTAAATTTGTATGTTATAGTAATAATAAGCATTTTAAAAATATTGCTTTTTTAAAAGATAAAACTATAGAAATAAATATCGCAATTTCCTCAAATATGCCACTGCGCTTTTTGAATAAATGTTCTGTGCACTGTTATAAAGTAGTACTGCCTTACATTACTCATAGGACATTATGCTGAAGTAGAATAACAAAAACAAAAAAATCTCAATTCTTTGTTAAGGAAGGCTTCCAGACTAAGCAATACACTGCCAAGCATTGTCCTAGTTAATTCAGTCCACACAATGAAATACGGGGAATTTTAGAACATATATAAGCAGAATTCGATGATCATTTTTAATCGTTCCTTATTAAAAATTCTTAATCTCCAAAGGTGCATTAGGAAAATAAAAATCATTCCAATGGAAGATTCAACTAATCAGAATGTCTTGTGTATTTCAATACGCCTAACATTTCTGTTTTGTAATTAACACTGCTCACAATTTAAAACACATTTCCATTAATTAAAACATAGAATATAAAATGTACAACGTTTCAAACC
>JAFIDM010000003.1:49131856-49142827 GCA_023159025.1 Thereuonema tuberculata
AAGCAAAGCTTTGACAAGTTGGTGAGAAACCATTCTCTCAGTTAAAAAAACAAAACTAGATCATTTCTGATCTTTGGAAGCATTGTTTTGATGTTAATGGTTAGATTGACTGCATTGAGTTTGCAGAATATTTTTATTTTTGAAGCTCTAGATTACCATATCCTTACATTGCACGTAACAATCTACTAATATCATTCAGATTTTTGTAAATTTTCAAATATTCTAGATATTTGAAATGTATCATTATATTAAAAAAAATTAATGACTAGATTAAGCCCTGAAATTTATTATCAATTCTATATTCAGTATTCTTGTTTGTTTGTTTTTTAATTTGAAGTATTAAATAATCTTTAATTTTACATTTTCTATGTTTAGAATTATAGCATATACAGGAAAATACACAGGTATTTGAAATGCGTTGCTTTAAGAAATTTATAATTGCAAGCTCTATCCTTCTTAAATATTTCTTGCATGATCTGAAAATGAATTTTTATTGTGCTACTTGTATCCATAACAAAAATCTAAATGGTTTGAACTAACTTTTATGTAATACTAGCTTAAAGTACCCGACATTGCCCAGGGAGAAGAGGGGGTGGTGAGTTTTGGTTCTCCAGAACCCTATCACGTCAAACCTTCCCCAATTGTTGCCGAACAATATTTGTGTTCCAGTGTAGCCACCAGGTGCATATGTGGCGTTGCTTCAGATTTCATCCCCTTTTCACCCCCTTGGGTTAGGCTAACCAGTTTCCAAGGAAGCCTATATTTTCCGCAGGATAGTAGAGAGTATCTACGCAGAATTTGTTCCAATCAGTCACACTGTGAAAAATTGTATAGAGAACATACAAATTTTGACTTAATATATGTATGTATAGATTAATGTACAAACTTAATCTATATATGTATGGATAGATTAGTGATACATTTATTAATTGGCAAATTTCTTAAGGATATTTTCATTTCTTTGAATATGTTCCTTACTATTGATGAAACATCCATTAAAATATATTAATATAAATTTATGAATTAGCTATTGTTGAATAACGTTGGAAGAGATTATTGAACAGTAGCTAATAGATAGTAAATTATAATTCCTTTAGTAACAAATATTAGTGGAAACTTAAATATTTCTTAGAAATATATGTGGTTCTTCCATTTTCTTTTTTGTTATCATGACATTCAGTCTCCAATCAGGTAAGTTTTCTTGGTGTAGAATTTTGTGTAAAACTATTATAATATCAAATATTATAAGTCTGATTCTTGTTACAGATTCTGATGACAAATCTTAAAATTACTTCAGTAATAGTTAAAAAACATAGAACACATATTTCACGAATAAAGAATTTTGATTTGGTTAAATTGTGGACAGCAAGGATCAGAATGTTCAAAAACAAAATAAGGTATTTCTCTCTTTTTTTTTTTTTTTGTTAATAAAAATTTGTAAGTTTAAAATAATGAATTTTTACATAGGGTGATATAGAAATAAAAGTGTTTTGGAAGAGATTTAATAATAAATCTTAACTAGTTGATCTGTGCGAATAATTCGCAACCAAAAACTACCTTTGAGAAATACTAAACAACTCCAACTCCAGCTGTCATGCATGTTAGTTAAATACATTGTCAATAGATGGTGCCTTCTCCATTTTTATAAAAAGGTTTTTAAAATACAGTTTTTTTAACGAAAACATTAATTTTCAACATTTTGTTTATTTTTCGTCATTGGCAGTGAATGTAATCTTCAAAATGATGTCTCAATCATTGATTTTGATGAAGTATTAAGGGAGATATGGTGTTCCGACACAAAAACACCTTTGAGAAATAATATATAAGGATGATAAAACATAAGTTAACTAGGAGTTCTCTATATTAGGCTTTAATAGATCTGTAGAGGCTCAGCAGTTTAGGATCGATATTGGATCATTGGACACCACAGTCAACCATCTTATTCTAGGAATGCATCAGAGAATCATTTGGAAAAAGGCTGGGTGAACCCTGGGATCAGTCCTTGAAGATTTATAACAAAATTATGGCATTCTTAGCATTAGATAATTTTGGAAATTTTTGCTAAATTTTCATCACTAATTTAACTAATCTTGCAATAGTGGATCCATTACTACATCCTGACTTTTATTTACACAATTAAAATTTTGAATTTATATCGATTTCATGAATTGCCAATTATGATCAATTTTGTCTTGCATTAAAATTTTAATGTTCAGATCAAGATCATGATTATTTATCAAGTAGCGATTGCCTAGTCAAATTTTATTTTAATCTATATATATATAAATGAATGTATCTTTGTCTCTTTCTTTCTTTCTTTCTTTGTCCTTTATACACTCCTAGGCCCTTTGACCTATCTGGACCAAACTTTGCAGAATTACTCTTTAGGACACTGCGGAAAAGATAGGCTACCTTAGAACCCGGACCCCCCCCCCCCCAAAGGGGTTGAAAAGGGGTAAAAGCCCTAAAAAACCCAATATCCACCTGGTGGTGAAAATAAGAACTACACAAATATTGTGTAAAGTGAAAAATTCGCTCTCCTATGGGGGGCAGGGACACCACACTTGGGTGGGAGGAAGCCAACACAAAGGCTGAAGTGTCCCACCCCAGACCGACACCGGGACCTTATATTTAGGGCCCCTTCTCGGGCCCCCCAAGTCAATTGCAAAAAAGGGAAAAATTTGCTCTCCTATTTGGGGCAGGACACCACACTTGGGTAGGAGGAAGCCAACACAAAGGCTGAAGTGTCCCACCCCCGACCGACACCGGGACCTTATATTTAGGGCCCCTTCTCGGGCCCCACAAGTCAATTGCAAAAAAGGGAAAAATTTCGCTCTCCTATTTGGGGCAGGGACACCACACTTGGATGGGAGGAAGCCAACACAAAGGCTGAAGTGTCCCACCCCCGACCGACACCGGGACCTTATATTTAGGGCCCCTTCTCGGGCCCCCCCAAGTCAATTGCAAATAAGTAAAAATTCGCTCTCCTATGAGGGGCAGGGACACCCCACTCGGGTGGGGGGATGGCGACACAAGGGCCTAAGTGTCCCACCTCCGATTGACACCGGGATCTTATATTTAGGGCCCGTTCTCGGGCCCCCCATATCAATTGCAAAAAAGGGAAAAATTCGCTCTCCTATTTGGGGCAGGGACACCACACTAGGGTGGGAGGAAGCCAACACAAAGGCTGAAGTGTCCCACCCCCGATCGACACCGGGACCTTACATTTACAGCCCCTTCTCACCGAGCCGTTTCTTTCTTTGAGTGGCATTGCAACGCATGCCGGGTACAGCTAGTAAATTATAATTATTTATTGTCTCCCTTACATTTTATTGTTAAGGGACTAATGGATAACATTTACATCAAAATAATTCTAAATTGAATGACTAAAAGAAAACTCGCCAAAAGAGCAAATGGTGCACATTTTTTTGGCTTGCTGTCCTTGCCATAGAGGCACTTCCTTTCATTTTGGACTTCACGTGAACCAGCTAGTTCTTTTGACAGTCCCCATTATGCACACACTGAAATGAACTATTAGTTTCAGACTTGGAAATTTGAACTCTCACTGATATGATAATACATGAATTCTATTCTCTCAATGTGACAACATACTTGGAACTATGTTCCTTCAATGTTAAATAAATGCTGTTTGCATTTCCATGATCCGTACAAAAAATGTCTAGGGGTGTAAGTTAATACAGTCGAACCTCCATATATCGAAGTAGCAAATTGCCGGGAAAAAATTTGATACATAGAATTTTATCATAATTACTAGCCGCTGTAATCTGGAGGCCATTGATCTTTCAGCTACCATTGATCAACTTATTGACGAGGTCACTCATACCATTATTTGTGCTGCCAAAGCAACAATTCCACAAACATCTGGACGATTCCCTCTACATCCCAAACCTTGGTGGACTCCTGAGTGTACAACTGCACAGAAAATTAAACAGAAAGCCTGGAACATTTTCCACCGTTATCCGACTTCGGCCAATCTTTTGGCTTTTAAACGAGCACTTTCTTCTGCTCGTCGTGTCCGTCGCATTGGTCAGAAGGAGTCGTGGCAACGTTTTGTTTCATCACTAACTTGTACTTTGTCTTCAAAGACCCTTTGGGATAACATTCGTAAGATGCACGGAAAGTACAGATCTCAATCTATGCACATATTGAAAGAAGATGGAAAAGAAATGGCTACTATCTCCGCACAAGCTGAAGCCCTTGGACGTGCTTTTGCACGGAATTCCAGCCCTGCACTTTTATCTCCTACTTTTCAAACGATTAAAGACCGTGCTGAAGCTATTCCTTTAAAGTTTTCTTCTTCCAACAGAGAACCATACAATCTCCCTTTTAGTTTACAGGAATTATTGTTTGCACTAGACACCAGCAAAAATACTGCCTGCGGCCCTGACGGAATTCATTACGTGATGTTGCGACACTTATCCGTTTCGTCGTTGAATGTTCTTCTGTCCATCTTTAATAAAATCTGGTTGGAACATTTATTTCCTGATAGTTGGCGACGAGCTATAGTCATTCCTTTTGCCAAACCTGGTAAAGACGCCAGTGATCCAAATAATTATCGCCCCATTGCCCTCACTAGCTGCTTATGTAAGACGCTTGAATGCATGATAAATCGCCGCCTTCAATGGTATCTTGAAGCCAATAAACTTCTCGCTACCACACAGTGTGGATTCCGGCAGCATCGCTCTACAGTTGACCATCTTGTACGTTTGGAAGATGCTATTAGCACTGCATTTGTTAATAGAGAACACCTCGTCTCCATTTTCTTTGACTTGGAGAAGGCATACGATCGCACCTGGAAATTTGGCATTTTACAAGATCTTCATCATTACGGCCTTCGTGGTCACATGCCTATTTTCATTCGCAATTTTCTTGCGAATCGTACCTTTCAAGTACATCTAGAATCTACGCTCTCTACATGTTATCCTCAAAAACTCGGAGTACCTCAGGGTTGTGTCTTGAGCGTTACCCTTTTTTCTGTAAAGATTAATGGCATCATCTCTGTTTTGCCTTCGTCGGTTCACCACTCTTTATATGTTGACGACTTACAGATCTCTTGCAGTTCTGTTAATTTACGTTTGATTGAACGACAACTGCAGTTAGCTCTACATCGGTTGCAGACTTGGAGTGTTTCTAATGGTTTTACTTTCTCACAATCCAAGACTGTGTGTCCATTTCACTCGACGTCAGGGAATTTTTCCTGATCCGCAGCTGACTCTTGGTGGCGTCTCACTTCCATGTGTGTCTCAGCATAAATTTTTAGGCCTCATTTTTGATAAGAAATTGACTTTTAAGGATCACATACTTGACCTTCGGAAACGGTGTCTTTTAAAACTAAATTGTATCAAAGTGCTTTCGCATTCCAAATGGGGTGGTGATCGCTTGGCCTTGTTGCGCATTTACCGAGCCCTTATTCGATCCAAATTGGATTATGGCTGCATTGTCTATGGCTCTGCGCGATCGTCTGTCCTTCGGACACTTGATCCTGTACACCATCAGGCCCTCCGCTTCTGCCTCGGTGCTTTCCGTTCTTCACCGATTCCCAGCCTGTACGCAGAGACTCTGGAACCGTCCCTGCACTTTCGTCGACAAGTTTTGTCTCTCCAATATTTCGCCCGTATTTCTTCACTTCCAAATAATCCTGCTTATCAATGTGTGTGTCGTCCCTGTCAACGACGTCTTTTCACCAATCGTCCTTCCATTATACCACCGTTTGGACATCGGGTGACGACTTGGCTCACTACACTACAGCTCACCGACCTTCACATTGCCACTCTACCTACTTCACCATCCGCGCATTGGAAATATCCTCTACCCAACTGTGATTTCTCTCTTCGTATTTTTGCGAAAATCAACACTCCCTCGACAGTCTTTCAGTCTCTGCATCAAGATCATTTGTCCCGTCACTCTGATTTCAAGATTTTCTATACCGACGGATCTAAAGGTGCAGATTATGTTGGAGCTGCTTTTTACACTGCTACTTTCAGTCATGCTGTTCATCTTCCTTCTGAGGCATCTGTGTTTTCTGCTGAGCTTTATGCCATCTTTCTAGCTTTACAGTATGCTTTGCAGGAGAAGTTTACGCACACACTTATCTATAGCGATTCTGAGAACGCTTTGCGGGCACTGTGCAGTCACACCCTGAAGGGTCACCCTTTTGTTTTATCCATTTTAGATTTTTTACAGCGTTTTCACCGTTGCACTATCATTTTCTGCTGGATCCCAGGCCACGTCGGCATTGTAGGCAATGACCACGCTGATTCTCTCGCAAAGTCTGCTGCTAGTTTACCCTTGCGACGGATCTCCACTCCGGCCTCTGACATCTACGCACTTATACGTTCTCGTCTCCGATCTGCCTGGCAACACGAATGGGATGCTTTTCACGGCAATAAACTTCGTCTTGTCAGTCCTTCATTATCCTCTCCTGCCACTCGACTGTTTCCTACTCGCCAGAAGGATGTTCTTCTGGTGCGTCTGAGGATCGGCCATACAAGACTGACACATAGCTACTTACTGCTCAATCGTCCACCTCCCCACTGTTCTACGAGCAACGTTGTTTTAACCGTCCATCATATTTTAATTGACTGTCCTGCTTTTACTCAACATCGTCGTCAGTGCTTTTATCCTCTTTTTAAATTTCACGTTCCTTTTCATATTTCATTGCTTTTAAATGATAATGATCTTTTACCCATTTCATCAGTTTTACACTTCATTCATCAATGTGGCCTTGCCACTCTATTGTAATTCTCAGAATTTTTACTTTTCTTCTAAATACCTATCATTTTACCTATATCCTGTCATCTTGCTTTGCGCACTACCTATTCTTTTCTTGTTTTTGTCCTTTTTAGCTAGATACATGAAGTTAGTTTTCATTCCATTTTCTTTTCTTTTTTACCTTTCTTGGCGCAGCTTAGCTGCAGCTGCTTTTGCGCCATAAAACACCAACCAACCAACCAACCATCATAATTATTCCAAAAACATTATAATTAAAGCTAATTTTCGAACACGGAACTTAATTTCTAATTTATATGCGAATCACATTAAATGAAAGTTAATACAGGTAATTAAAAATGAATTAATATGAAAGATTTATTGAGCTACATTCTGTACCTTTTAAAAAAACAATAAACCAGACAGTGGTTGTAATGACCAGTTACATTTTTTTTAAAAAAAATCTTTGAATATCTTGCTGAACAGCCAGTTTTGCGGAAAGTTCATCAAAGAAATGTTCACATTTATTTAGTCCACTAAAAACTTCATCAGGAACATTTTCCGCAAATTGAAGTCCACGACGTATTGTTTCAAACGCTTCTCGCATTTCTTTTTTTGATGGCTTGGAAATGTTTTCAGATTCATTTACTTCCTCTGGTTCTTCGATTTCTTTTTCAGTTTAATGAAACGAACTCAGTATGTCTTCGTCTGTAGGATAATCAGCAACGGCATTCCGATTTTTTATAATAGTCGACACTGTGCTTGCGGGAATACCAAATTTAGGTGAAATGTCTTTTTTGCGCATTCCGCTATCTACATTCTTCAGCAATTCAACTTTATCCAAACTTTTATCCCAATAAGTCTTGAAAAAAAATCGATATATAGAGATTTTTTCGATATATAGAAACAGTTTTTCTATGTAATGAACCTGGAGATTTGCTAAGAGTTCAATATATAGAAAATTTCGATATGAGGAAGTTCGATATATGGAGGTTCGACTGTATTTCCATTAATACTGCTTTTGTAAATCTTACATTAACTTCACTTTAAGTCCACTGTCTGTAATTTCACAAATCTGATGTTTTAACTCGTTTATTGATGCACCTAGAACACACATTTCCAAATGAGAGCTTATTACTAGCTTAATTCTGAGAGAGAGATCCCTAAAAACCCAAAAAACTTGGGTTTTTTCATCCACATCTAAAAGGACTTAAAAAGAATACCATGAACACAAGTTGTTTCAATACCTTTGTTGTTTTGGTTTTCATAATTATAGCATAGTTGCCTAAAAAGTAGACTTTTTTTTCTATGCTCATTTTTAACTTCATTTCATATTATCTCACTCTCATGTTAAATGGAAATTGAAGCAATGAATAAAGGAAAAAATGCACCATCCTGTTTGAAAAAAACAAGAATGCATAGTCATTAAAATTCAGTGGTTTGGTTGTTGTGGTTTTAGTTTGCATTCTGTAGGTTTTTAAAACAATCATAACGTTAGCATTTACCATTTAATTTTTGTATTATTGTGTATCAGTGTTTTTTATAATATACACTACAACCTCGTTTATCCGGACTAACTGAAACCAAAGGCAATTCGGGAAATCGAAAACCCGGGTAATATGGGTAATAAGCAAAACAAATCCTTAAATAAATAGACTTACCGTTTATTACGATAAAAAACTATGTTTTGTAGCTTCAACGCCCTGTGACACTCTAAAGTCCCCGCGCTGAATAAAGATCCTCCCAGAATGCAAAGCAGGTTATAGATTGTCCTTTCCTGGGCGACCGCTAACATTGAAACAGAAGAGAAGCGACCTCTTCTCTTTCAATGTTAGCGGTTGGCCAGGAAAGCTCAATCTATAAGCTGCGTTGCATTCTGGGAGGATCTTTATTCAGCGTGGGGACTTTAGTAAAGCTTTCTTAAACTCGACAAAAATCATTTTATTACCATAATTTATTGTGCAATCTATGCAGAAACTGTACATTTAATCAAAATAAAAAATTATTATTGAATGTTTGGCGTTTTTTAGTTATGTTCTTGTTATCATAGTTAAAATTATTATCTATGTGAACATTAAATAAAAAAAACAAATGTCTACAAATCTGATCTGGATTATCCGGAGATCTGGATAAACGAGGTTGTGGTGTACTTACAATATATCTTCATTGTTTCTTTTCATTATAATGCTTTTTTCCTCATTATCTTTGCATTCAAAGTGAAACAGGTTTTAAAATTTGTAATTACCATTAAAAATTAGCCGTAATCTACTATTTAAAGATGCAATAAGTTTCTATGCATATCATTGATAGTATAGTCAATGGCGAGATTAGATATTTATACTTTTTGTGTTATTACTTTTCATTATTATCTCTTAGAGTTTTGGAATTGATGCTTAAAGTAAAGACATACAATCCAGAAACTCGTAAAGCTCTCAAGAAAATAAAGTAAGTTTCTACTTTTGAAAAATAGTTCAGTTAAAAATATTAAGATTTTAACTTTAGAGGTGTTGCCAATATGCTATTATAGATCTTTAAAAAAGGGTTGTCAATATTTGCTAGTGTTATTATTTAGAATTTGCATTACAATCTGTAAATTTTGGGGGGCAATTTTAATTAATATTAGTATTTGGTTTGGTTTTTGTTTTTCTCTCTCCTTATGTTATTTAAAATGGAAGTTGTTGGAGTTTTTTTTTTAATTTTACTGTAATTGTAAACACGAAGCGACCATGGTCGCGCGCCCAAACATGCCACCAGATGTAGCTCATTAAGGCGAGTCCAAACAATTAAGGCGACTGCACACCTTTTATTTCTTTTATATATTTATTTTACCAATGCATCTAAAATTCTGTAAATTTGAATAAGAACTTGTTAAGCATGTGAAATTTATATTTTCTTGTTTTTAAATTTTTCAAAATATTCTGTAATTAATTAAAATTTAAAACAGTTAATTTTTTTTTTTTTTTTTTGAGGTATTACTTGGTATTTTTAAAGTAAAAAAATTTACGACGACCTGAAATGATAAAAAAATTCATAAAATAATGATTTGTATTTCAAATATCTATTATTAGTGCAATAACTAATTTTTTTGTGTTTTTAAAAATTGTTTGAGATTAATTTTTTTTTTTTTTTTTGCATGCTATCAAATAATTGTAATAAAAAACGTTTTCATTAAAAACTTTCTAAATATCATGCAAATTCCTTTGATGCTATTTTTTTCCAAAAATAAATTTGTTTTGAAGCATTTTTTTTTTATAAATTTTTGTTAATTCTATTAAAATCCCATTTCTTAGAAAAAATGTTGTTTGTTTATAAATATTCATAAAGTCCCCTTCTCTAAAGTAGTTTTGTTTTAATCATGTTTTTCAACACTTCTCAAACTAAAATAAACAGAAATGACCTTCTGGCTGCAACGAAAGTCGCGTTTCGTGTGAAAGGCTCCATTGAAATCTATAGAACGACGGTGGCCGCATGAAAAATCGGGTCATGTTGCGGCCAGAAGCAGCCAATTGGCCAGATGTGAAAGGCTCCACTGAAATCTATAGAATGACGTGATCGTGCGACCATGGTCGCGTCATGTAAAAAGGGTCTAATAGTGTAACAAAAAATGAAAAATCATGTAATGCTTCACATGCAAATTAATAGATTTAAATAGCTAAAACTGTCAATGAACTTAAAAGGAACACTGGCCTGAAACAGTTACAAGTGGGGTTTTGTGTGGAATAGAAGAATAAATGAAAGAAATTTACACTTAATCTTTTCAATAAGTTACCTTTATGACTGGAAAGGAGGAGTAGCCTTGGGCAGGTAAAAAAAAAAGGTTCTGTAGGTTCTGTATCCTTAGCATTTGTCACACTCAAACTTTGTAGTATTGAAGTTTCATTGAAGAATTCAGTCCTTCAGAACAAACCTTATTTGTTGCAGATGTCTTAAGTAAAATACTCTTAGTTCCAATAATCTCATCTATTCCAAATGTCAATTAAGAGATGATTTCTATTACTTGAAGAGTCTATCTTGTTCTACGGACGCCATGTCGCTTGTAGTAGTATCTGTGTATAGTCTTGTATCACTGAATGAAGGGTATTATTAGGCATATCAACTTTCAGTTGTAGAACAAATTCCAATAGGTTGCTGTCATGAAGCTTCCAACTAAATCAGATTAGGCCAGTGCTTGCTTCAGTAATTTGATGATAATCATCAAATTAAGAAAAAGCTTGTTGTTTCGTTTTTATTTCAGAGAAAAAT
>JAFIDM010000003.1:49143227-49161929 GCA_023159025.1 Thereuonema tuberculata
TGTTACTTTCTTTAAGTAACCGAGAAGTATTGCTAAATGTAGCTTACAGATGTTAATCTCTTGCCCAATCAAATGACACTGCTTCTTCAAATAAACTGGTTACTTTTGAAACCTTAATTCCAGTTTATTGTGGGTATTATAAAACAGAGTAATAATTATTTTTTTTCTTTATGAAAAAAAATCTAGCTGCTTGTAAACTGAGAGCTCCATAAGACAATATTTAGTGATTCTTCTGTTTGAATCAGTGAGATATGGCATCAAGTATTTTAGAAGTGACAAAATGCATTGTTAATAAGATTCAAAGTGGCAGAGCAGCAACAGTGGTAAGGAAGGAAGGAAGGGAAAAAAATGGTGACTCAACTAATGATTGCTATATTTGCAAGGCATTTAACATAAATAGAATTCTCATGAAGCATTACTAAAAGATCTAAAAATACTCTTTAGCATAGATGTTAGAAGAGGTTTTCAATAATAATGTGCTTGAAACCAAACATCGGTCTGAAGGACAGCACCACAGCACAAAAGAATATGAAGTAGCCCTCTTATAGTTTAAACCCTTCTAAAGGAAAATCATCACTCAGTTTTCTGTGTGGAACTAAAAATAGAAGTAAATGAAAAGGCAATATACTGTGACTCATTTTATTTAAATAAAATCTTTAATGTGCTTTATAGAACGCATCTTGTTGCTTTTTTTTTTAGATCTTTTCTGGTAATTATTTTATGGAAATTTGATGGAATTGTATAATTAGAATTTATTTCAATGACAACATTATCTCTTAAGAATATATAAATCAGTTCTAAAAGAGGGCTATTACTAGTGCTTGCAAATACAAGTTACCACAACTTACAGATTTGACTTCATTGTATGTAATTACTATATGAGGACAAATTAAAAATTATTTTCCTACTAAGGCAGTGAAAAAAAAAATGCCTACTGAAAAACAAAAACCAGTTTACATAATTATAAACGCTTAATTTTTTTCTTCTTTCAAATAAAAAAAGTTCAGGCTCTTAACCTTTTTTTCTTTCTTTTTCCTTTTCAGGTCAATCTTAGCTGCAGAGAAGAAGAAAACTAAAATTAAAATTGAAAAAGCCAGACAGAGACTTCTTCGATATGAAGCTTTAGGAGATAAATTTTACGAATTACTAAAAGAATACAAAGTACTAAAAGAAAGAATTAGTAATAAACAATGGGCCATCAGCAATTTAGTAACTGCATAAACAGAGAAAGCATTTGCAATGCTTCTTTTGCCATTTTTTTTGGTTCTACTTGAAATGAGAAATGTTTTGGGAGGTTAATATTTTACTTAATTTTTCTATATTTGTAGTATCAATGCACAGCAGGATTGGAACCAAGACAAAACCTTCAACTAGGATTTAAAAATTTAAAGAGAAATTATAAAAATCCCCATTAGATAAATATTCTTATTCTGTGATAAAGTCTCTAAAAAATTACATTTAAGAAAATCGGCAGTTTTTGAAAATAGTTTTGTAATTGGGTTAATTTGAAGAATTTGGCATAAAATCACAAATGATTAAGTTTAAGACAATTAGGAGCTGTAGTTGAGTTTCAGCTGTAGAATATATTTCTGATGTTTACTAAGAATTTTTCATACACTTTCCAAAATATTATGACCATCTTTGTAAAAGATGATAAATTATTTATTTGTATTAGACTGATTCTTCCTCCCCCCCCCCCCCCCCAACTTCTTGCTGCTATTGTGGCATGGACTCTTATAAGATCTTTGATTGTTTCATGTTGTTGGGATTGCTTCTCCTAAATCCCTGAGAGTGATTCAAATGCTGAGTCTACTTTCACATACATTGCCCGACAAGAGAAAAAATGCTCAAAATAGACCAAGCTGCATGCATAGATAGCCAAACAGGTGTAGAACAAATGATTTAATTTTCAGATACCGACAAGGCTCCAGTAGCCTAAAATACTGGAATTAAGATAAGAAGAAGTGGGACCTCCATTTTGGGCGAGACATTGCTGAACCCGACGTGGCATCAATTCGATGAGTTTCGAGAATAATGTCCTGTTGATCCGAGTCCACAGTTCGTCTTCGTTTCGTGGAGGTGGGAGGGTATTCAATTGACACCCAATCGTGTCCCACAGATTCTCAAATGTCAAAGAGATCAGGGGATAGGGCTGGCCAAGGAAACATCTGCACACCTTGCTAAGCATATAGCCTGATCTGGACTGTAAGTGGCCGGGCATTATCCTGTTGAAAGATTGGGTTTGGGACACCCTGTAGATATGGTAGAGCCATGGGGCGCAGCACTTCAAACCAGGACTCCACATGGAGTGCCACACAGCCTGTCAACAATGGCAGAAGAATCCACCTGATGACCACATCACCTCCAGACTTTCACACGGTGATCATCATTGGCAAGACAAATGAGATTGTCACTGAACATTACACTGTTCCATTCTAAACCCCATACAACTCTGGTGTGACACCATTCTAAGCGATGATGATGATGGCTCATTGCTAAGGGTAGCCTTCGCAACAAACCTGCCACAGCCAATCAGAGCAACCAAAACTCCCTGGACACTTTGTAAAATGTCGCCAGTCATGGATTCTGGGTGTGCTATGGCATGACATCTGATACAACGATCTGTGCGCTCTGACGTCCGTCTCTGAGCTCCGATCCCACTATGATGGTTCACATTTTCTTACTGGGACCACTGTTTCTGAATGCGACTGACAGTTGTAGCATCATATTGCGTTTCTTCCGCAATACGGTACAAGGACCAACCGGCGTTACAGAGACTTACAATGAAACCTCTCGTGAATGCATCCATTTGACCAAATTGCATACAACAGCATATTAAGCGCATTAACACTCCTTGTTCGTTCTTCAGACAGTCTGGAAAAAAACACTCATTTCTTGCAGCGGGAATAACGTTTTGAATGACAGCTTCACATGCTGGTTGTCTGCTTATATCATCCATTTGCTTTCTGTGATTGACCAGAAATTTTAATCATCTGCATAACTTGCTTATGCGCATCCACTTCAATTTGCATGGCATTGCATTCACATCTTCAGGGTGTGGCATTTTCTCTGTCAGGCAGTGTATGTTGTGTGTGATTCAAGTCTGGCAAATGATGGTCAAGGGAACACCCAAAGGGTAATTTTATGTATAAAAAGTATCCCACTTACAGGCCTACAAAGGCCTATGGGGTGGCTGGAGGGTAGGCTCCAGCATTCACAACCTAGTAACGGGACGAAGTTGAGGTCGCCTTTAACTCCCAGGAAAGAAACCCGGTACCCATTCTAGAGAGGGCTGGGTAGACCCTAGGACCTGTTTGGAGGAGAAAGAAGCATGGAAAAATTCCCGCGCTCCGCCGAGGCCGGGAACCGAACCAGCCACCTTCAACCCGCAGCCAAGCGCCCTAACCCACTCGGCTACAGGGCCCGCAATTTTATGTATTAGAAGAACTATTCTCAATATCTAAAGCATGATACAGTGATTGATCTTCCAGGAACACAACTGTGCCATCTCCAAAAACTTTGCCATGAAAAGATATATCTCATAAGCTACAATGAATAGGTGCTGTGTGTGTTTATGGTACCAAGGTCCGAGAGATCATAGGAAAACTATCCATATTACGCTGTTGCTTACTATCATTCTACACTGGGAACATTAAAAGCCATTTTAGATGTACCATTTCGGCAGGTGATCTGTAAGCCATGACATTGTCTCTCCTGCTCTAATATAGGACAGGTTCTATTTTAAAGGAGATGGCATGCCATTTTGTAGGAGCAATCTGATACCAGCACTCCTGGTGCTGAATAGAAGAACTTGGAAGTCCAATCGATTTTTTTTTTTCGAAATTACTGACTTTATTGATTTTCATAAACAGAGGTCATCTTTTCCTTATGTTTTCACGGAAAAGATGTTTCTGTTTTAATTAATTAAAAACATCTCTTTCCTTTTCGATGCATTGAATAAATGATATCTAAATCATGTTTATTTTCATAAATAAAACATAGGTTTGATGTAAACAAGTGTAAATTTTCCTTCTGATGGAAGGCGATACGGAACTTGTAAAACAGTTTTAAAGCTTTTTCACTGGAAATCTAACCTGACTTTGCCATCAATATTATCATTTTGCAAAATATCGCCAGAATATTATCAGAATATTGAAGGAAGAAGATTTAAAATGGTGTAATGTTATATTATCTAAATAGAATTGTCTTCATTATGTTCTGTGATTAGCCTTTCTACAGTATTTTAACTATAGACAATAAGATATGTTTATCAAGTCCATTGATGAGGTAGGTGGTGTTCGCCATACCATTGCTGTTACTGTTCTGCCTGCTTTCCTTCCATATCATGCATCTTGGTAGAGCAGTTTGTGAATAGCCTATAACTTTTGATTGTTTTCTGAATACTGCCATCATTCAGATCCTACAATAATTTCTTTTTGAAATTAATTCTTATTTGATGTGCCATCAATGTACATTTAAGAAAATATATAATTTTTATGTGGTCCTTACCACCAGAAGTAGCTGTTTGTCATATACAAAATTGCACTTGTGTAACATGAGTGAACACTGTCAATTTCCTGTGAAGTCTGTTTTAAAGTTGGTAGAATACATTTTAAAGTAGAAATCTTGTTTGGCATTTAAGAAACTAATGACTATAAAAATATTTGCTGAAAATATAAAATATGTTAAGACAAAACATTGGATTCCAGAATTCAAACTTAACCTAATAAAACACAGAAAACTTTCAAGGATATATGATAGAATCACCAAAATCAAAGACATGCATAAGGAATTTATGGAAGAACTCAGATGGTATACATCGTTATAACCATTTCAATTTATAGTTTGGAGACCAAAAAATACATTGCAGATTCTATCTTGATAAGGTTACAAAAACAAGAATACAGTATTTAGGGAGTCATACAAATAAGACTGCTCGAGTTTCATTTCATTTCATAACATCAAACTCAGAGGAAATGCTTCTCCAGCTGTAATTTTGGTAACTGCGGACCAGTGCGGTGGCACATTGTCCTGATATAAGAGCCTGTCCTCGTCTGAGTGAATGCATTATATGAACAGATACAAATTGATCTGCAAGGATGATTATGTAGCGTCTGCCAGTCTGCAGACGTATCAAAGGTCTTAATGCAGGCAAGCTGAAAACATCCCACACCATAACAGAATCATTGTAGACCTGGACTGTCCCTGGTTGGCATGCTCATGGGATTTTCTTCACACGTAATTGTCCAACTGTCCGAAACAGTTGGAATCGTGACTCATTGTACCAAAATACATTGTTTCCAGTTGTTTTGCATTCAGAGGCAGTGTTCAAGCCCAGATGAGATGTAGAGCCCTGGTGCTGTTGGGTCAGCAATGGCACCCGAGTGGGTTGTCGGCTCCTGTACCATATAGAAGAAAGATAATGTTGTACTATCGAAATGCTGATGTTACATGTTGCCTCATCATTGAATTGTTCTGTTATCTGCTGCATGTCACCTACCAGTCAGAAGTTACAATGCGTGCCAGATGATATTGTCCATGATCGTCCAGTTTTTTGTCAGTTGTAGCTGTTCCCACACTGGATGTCTTCCCTGAAGATGTGTAATTGTGGTACACTCTTGAATTTATGGCTGCACATGAAAATCCAAGTTTCATGTTGATTTCAGAGATGGACCCATCTCTTTGGCATCTCCTGTCACACCTAAATTGCTTAAATCATCATCAGATCTGCCATCGTCATTGTGAATTATATAACCTTCATATGTACTTCAATTGCAGAAGATACCATTCAATGCAGGGCAATGGTGGTATATACTGGAAATAGAAGCGACTGTCTCAAGCTTTTCCAGTATTTCAATGTGTCTTCCAATTTTTGTTCTATGATGGTCCTGAGGCTGTAAATTCCCAGACTAGACTTTCTTAAACCACTGTTGATACCAGTGTTGGAAAATGTTATGAGAAACAAAAATGAAAAAGATAAATTTCATTTTTTTGTTAAAAGATGATGTGTTGTTTCTATTTTAGTGACAATTTTAAAAGAAAATAGCTGAATGTCAGTTTTTCTCTCATTTTATAAAATTTGAGGTGGGGGAAGCGAAGGTTACTCCTCAATGGAGAACATGCAAAAAAGAGTAAAGACAATTTCTATAAATGAATTAGAAACATTAATTGAATTAAAATATTGCTATAATAATATTAATTAATTGCTATCATTATTTATGTAATGCTATCATTATTTAAATTAATTTGTCACATCCATCCAAATTAGACAATTTTCCGACATACCTGTAGTAAGTGAATATTATAATAGATTGTAATATCTAAACATAATCGAGACTACTTACTTAATTATTTATTTGTTTACTTATTTATATATTTTTTAAAATTGACATATAAATACAGATCAGTACAGTCTCGTTAAGAAAATATCTCTATTAATGGGTTATGAAAATTAAATTTGTGATCTTTTAACCTAAAGTAGAAAAATAAATAATACACATAACTTACAAGTCTGTAAGTGTGGTTACAAAAAAAAAAAAAAAAAAAAAAAAGAGTAAGAATAAATAAAATATATACGATAATTAATTAAGTGCAGTAAGTTATTCTAGGAAACAATTGAAATTAACCTGATTAAATAAGTTGATCAAATGGCTATGCCTCAATGGCTTTTTTTTTTTTTTAATAGATATTTCAATAAACCATTTTTTTATGATTTTTTTTTTTTTTTTTTGGTGACTTTTATTTTTTGATTTTCCAAATAGATATTTATATCCGTATTATTTATAATTCTTTCCATGCTGAAATTAATATTTTTTTCGTCTGAAACTCTCATAAATTGGAGAATAGGATATTTTTTTTTTTATATTTTCTCTAAGATAATAATTTTATTTCCAGCATTTTATAATAGCTTTGTATAACTATATTTCAAAATAAAATTTTATACTTTATTAAAGTATAATTTCTTTTATATAAATTATTGCAGTCTTTTTATAAATAATCAGATCTGTATTGTTTGTATTGGACCAAAATTAACTTCATAATTTATAATAGAATCAAATAAAGCATAAATGAGGACTTTTGTTTTACTTGGTATTATATTTTTTTAGATGATAAGAAATATACAGTATACAGTTAGTCTCTTGTGTAGCAGTTATATGAGTATTTATTTATGAGTTACATACATCTGAAGATGTAGGTATTGAAGGGAATGAGCAAGCTGACAATCTAGCAAAGGAAGGTAGAAAAGAAATGAAACATAATCCAAAGAAATGCCAATATAAGTGCAAAAAGCAAAATCATAAACTCTCCTCCTAAACAGACCCATCCGATCTGAACCTCAATTTGAACAGGGACATCACAACATCATTAGCACGATTGCAAACTGGATACTTCAGAAGAATGAAGATAAATGATGACCAAACAAGAAGCTACAGGAATTGGAACAACGACAAGACACTTAACTGTCTTTGAAGCATGTCTTCACCTGCCCTGCCATTATCGCAAATATTTTCAGGAGACTATCAACCCAAAGAAGGACCTCTCCTTCAGCAATGCACCTAAGCTGGCTGAGATAGTGCTTAGGATGCATAGACCAACGTAGAACTTCATGGCACGACAACAACACTTATCATTTTGTTACTTATTACTATCATCATAAATAAATAAATTTTGTCATTCATATTTAGAGATTACACATCAATATTTAAGTACCATATTTACAGGTACAGTAGAATCTCATTATAACGGACTAATAGGGGCTGAAGGTTGTCCGTTTCAATGAAAGTCCGGTTAATAACAAATAATTCTTTTATAGGGGTGTAATGCAGCAGGGTGTATATCAATGAAAGTACAATAGTTAGCTATAAAAAGTGTTTATTGTATATCAAATAAATATCAACTTTCAACATAGTAGGTTGAATTGAAAATGATGTGTACATATACACTGCATTAATCTTTAGAACAAGAAGAAGGTGGTCCTGGTTCATGTTGATTGATTACATTCTTTGGTTTGAAAAAATAATTTATTTTCTGCTGGGTTTGTTTGCTGCTTATTTCTTCAGTTAATAACTGACGGAGGTGTTCATAATATGCAAACACATTTTCATTTGCCGATTGTTCAACATATGAATAACAAAATTTAAATGGTCTTTCACTTCGCTCACCTTAATTGTAGGCGGCCAATTTTTTTTTTTAAAACTGTCCGTTATAATGAGGTTCTACTGTATGTGGAAACTCTATCATTATTGGAAAGGGGAAAAAAAATTATCTTAAAAAACATTATTTAAGTAACATTAATCATTTAGAAAATTAGATTTATTTGATAATAAATAAATTACTTACAATAAATAAATAATATCATGTCTTATTTCATGCATAATTATTGCGTTGCAATGTTAAACTCAACAGAAATAGAAATTTAGATTTCAGCATAATAATTTTTATTTCATTTGCCAGCTCTGGTTGATACTGTATTAAAAAGTTCATTTCACTAAAACTGCCCTGCCTTTTCAATTGCATCCATACTTAAAGTGAAAGTAAGACATGTTTGGTTTCCTGAAGAAGAAAAAACCAGAATATTTGAACTATATTTTTCATACTAAGGATAAGTACTACTGGAACTGACATATCTTTCAAATGCACAACTGCATCTCATAGACAACATTAACTGCTTTATTACCTACTTAAGGAAATCGAATTGAAACCCAATCTATGTTGGAATATTTTGACAACATAAAAAAAAAAAAAGGGGTGGGGGGTTTACAAAGATGATTTTAAACCAAATGAAAAGGAGAAGCAAGATACTTTATTAATTTATTTGTTTTCACTATCTTGCCACTTACTCCATGTAAATATAATATTATTATTATTCCCAGAGATATAAACATTAGGCCATCGGTTTCTATAATTCATTCTAGTGATAAAGAAGGTTTAACGTGCATTGATGTAATATGAAAAGGGAAGAAAAAAATCTATAAAATGCACATATTCGTTAGAATTGTTTGCTTTTAACGCATTGAGCCATTATCAATAGCAAACTGGGACAGCTGTTTCGTCCTTATTAGGACTCATCAGCCAGATTTAGCTTTGATAATGGAGCTCGGAATGCGACGGTACCTATGATTCCGTCTCCCGCTCTCAGAAGTGGAACCTGGTTGAAAGCAAACAACTAAAGAAAAATCGCTGTAACCAGTACAGGAAAATTACCTTGGCCAGCTTTGTGCTGAGCTCAAAAGGCATTTAATAAGGGCATAAGACCTAACAAAAAGTCGAAAACTTAATAATAAAGAAGGTTTAACGTGCATCCGAGCTCCATTATCAAAGCTAAATCTGGCTGATGAGTCCTAATAAGGACGAAACAGCTGTCCCAGTTTGCTATTGATAATGGCTCAATGCGTTAAAAGCAAACAATTCTAACGAATTTGTGCATTTCATAGATTTTTTCTTCCCTTTTCATTCTAGTGATTACTGCATAACACTACACTGACAGCTTTCCAGTCATAATTCTATCATTTCCAAAGGATCATATCTTTCAAAAGGTAAGGCTTTCTTAATAAAAAAAAAGTAATTGTAAAATGATCTGTATAGTTGTTGTAGATACAAATCTGAACATAGAAAGCAGGACAAAATGCTTAGCATTATTCAACTTTAGTTACCTGATTCAGTAGCGGCTCGTGACTGTGAAGTTAGGTGAAGAGCTAGTAGGAAAATAATTATATTATAATATATAATAATATATATATTATAAATATATAATAATATATATATATATTATAAATATATAATAATAATATATATATATACATATATTATAAATATATTATATGTAATATATATTACAATAAAAAATATTATAATAACTTCCTTCTTATCTTCGTCTTTCCAACGTGAAAATGATGTTTCTAATAAAACACATACTATATCATAAATAGGATTCATATTTAAAACAGCTTAGCACTACGAAACAAGCCACTGGGGAAGAGAACATGTTCTCTTGTTAGTTCTACTTCACCCGTACAGCGGGTGACGTCACGGTTGTCATAGCAACCATCGCCTCGGTTGTGGATCTAAACTCCGCCTCTGAGGTAGAGAAACTTGAAAACGAGGCATGCTTCACTTGGTCGCTCAGAATCGCACTGCGCGGGACTTACAAAAATACGTTTCTATTAAAACCAACATACGTGATAAGGAAAATAAATTTTTCCTTATAATAATTGTTATATTGTAAATAAATAATATTATTTTATTACAAATAATTGGTGAAGTGCCACTTCACCTACTTCCCCTGAATAGCCGCCACTGACCTGATTCAAAAGCTGCAGTTTTCATCAATGGATTAGATTCATTCTTTCCCAAGGAATTTTTCCTTTATATTAGATACTGAATATTAAATTGTCTCCATGATATAAAAACTTCTTTACTTACCAAATGCATCTTCTATCTTTTTCAAGCGATAAATAAAAAAGAAATACATCATTTCTCTTTTAATACATATTTTGGAATGAATTAATTTAAAGAATCATTACTCTTAACAAATATCGTACAATAAGCATGTCACGTTGCGTACCATATTTGTTAAGAGTAATGATTCTTTAAATTAATTCATTCCAAAATATGTATTAAAACAGAAATGATGTATTTCTTTTTTATTTATCGCTTTAAAAAGATAAACAGTGAGTTTATCGAAATATCAGTATAAGACAGAATATGTATTTGATAAGTAAAGAAGTGTTTATATCTTGGAAACACTTAATTGCTCAAGATGAGTTTATTAAATTGTCTGTTTTATAATCGTCAGGTAATCTAGAAGTTCCACAAAAGAACTTTGTGTCTGTTTTATGTTTGGAGTTCATTTTGAATCATTGCTTGGCTTGAAATATAACCAAAAAACAGCCATTTGAAGGAAAAACAGCTTTGTTGTTGGTTGGATCACATCATCTTTTGATTCATTGTAGTTTTTTTCTAGCTCCAAAGAAGCCAGAAGAGCTGTAAGAAGAAGGGATTAGAAAGACAGAGCAAGTTGCTTTTCTAATATAAGAAACTAGTCAAACTTTCACTAGAAATAAGAACTTCCATTGTGAAAGATGATCCAACAAGATTTTCTGGTAGTAAATAAGAAGAAAAAAAAAAGGAGGTAAATAACATCAATTCAGAATGTTAGATCTTAATTTTCCCTCCAAGTTCATGGATGGCATGGAGAAAACCTGAGAAACAAAAAAGGATCTAAAGAAAACTGTTTCCCTAAGACAGATAAGTAACTTCCAAAGATTATGAATTGAAACTATTCAGAATGAAGTCTAACCAACATACTAGATGGAATACCCAACAGAACCAGTCCCATTAAGCTGTTAAAACTGAAACATGGCTGAACAAGAAAATCAAAATATTTGTCATAATTTAAAAAAAGTTTCTGACATGAAAATAAGCAATAGTTATGGACAAATACTGTAAATAAAGTAATTTTAAGATTGTTACTCAATCTCACTTAACAAACAAAATCAACTAACAAGCTTAAATTTGCAAATTTGTATACCAGCATCCGGACAGGTAAAGAAATGAAGTGTATCACTGACTTGACTAAACCGTATTAATAGTGATTTCATTGAACTGACAAATGCAGAAGTACTGTTTATGTTTTTCCTCTTGTACTCTTTTAACTTACTAATATTAAAATCAATTTCATGGCTAATAGTTATGAATATTCTTGGATCAGTGATAACTGAAAATTAATTCCATATATGAAAGATTAAATAATTTCCATCCTATATTAGGTTATGAAAGGTTTTATGAGCAGTAATTAAGAAAAATCCTTAAATAGCATTATTTTTGCTCTTATTTATAATAGGCAAAATAAAATAACAATAACGCATTCCATTAAATGCAAATTCTGTTTATTTACACAATTCTGATAAGATAGCATTTGAAGTTATCAAGACAGATGAATTTGGTGACAGTAAAAAAAAATTATTTTGGTTATACATTGTTAATACTAGTCTTATTAAGCAATTAGAAATTGTTTTTGGATAAAAGTAACTCAAAAAAATTGATGAAAACATTTGTATTCTGATTTGTCCAATCTATAGAATCATTATAAAAATTGTACGAAAAGCAAAAACAAAACAAAATTTGTTTAAAACTAAAAGTTTACCCTTTTTTTTTCCTTTATAAATTAAAATGCTTGGAATAACAACTCCTTCAATGCTGTATAAAATAAAATTTGAAAGCATATATATAAAAACTGTCACATACACCTAACTCAATATGTTAACTGTTAAGTGGATGTTATTCTTAACAATATATTTCTTTGGTTTACCATAATAGGCAAAAATACTGAATGACTTCATTATTGCAGTATCAAAGCAGTACAGAATAAATATTCATTATTATTCAATAAAATGTGATGATGACGTATTTTAACAATTACTGAATGAAACTCTGAAACTTATAATGTGCTATGTATTGCTGAGATGAATCGCACAAAAAAAAATGAAGAAAGTAAATGAAACTTTGTTTTTTCTTCCCTGATAAATGGAAACTACCACAGTAATACCTTGTATAACACTGTTTTAATCAGCAAGTGTTTTCCTATAACAAGCTGCAAAATTTTAAAACATCTGAAAACCAAAAGCAGTTGTAACCATCAATAACATTCCAAATATGCAATACCCTCACCCTTCCTATTTGGAAAAACTCCAATGTGCTACTGTTCTGTGACAGAGTTGCAGAATTACTCGACAGAAGTGCAACAGAGTGGCCTTTGCATGACAGTGTCACTGAAGTTCTACTGCATAGACCTCAGTGGAAAGAGGAAGTGTCAACAAGATACTGAACCAAACAAACAAAAACGGTTAACACTAGAACAAAAACTTGAAATATAAAGTTTCACGAAGGTGGTGCTTTATTTGCAAAAATAGCAACATGATAAATGTATGAACGAATGGTCATTGAGAACTGATATTAAAAGCAAAATGAAAATTAAAGAACATAAAAAAACCACTTCATTGTATATGACAAAAGTGACTTTTAACAAAGAAATTTGTCGACGGATCACAGGTACATATATGATACTCCCTCCGTCCGAAAATTAGAGTCCCATTTCAAAAATTGTTTTTTTTTTTGTTTTTTTTTATTTAATAGGAGTAGAAAAATAGAAAAAAACGGATCAAGTCTTCTTTGATAAACATATATTTATGCAATAACAATGCACCCATTGTTATGTTATTAATAATTCAAATGCGAAGTTTGAATTGTTATGCTTTAAAAACATTCATTGAGGCCTGTGCACTGCTGGCACATGATTATGTTAATAAACACTTTTGGTTTTTTGCAATGCTGAGTAAAACTTTCATTTTGTTTGTTTGTTTTTGTAATGTCCTTCAATCCCTAACATTGATCCACAGTCTCGAATAACAGTGTTAAATTAAAATGTGACTCTTTTATTTTCGGACAAATTTTTGTGTGAAATGGGACTCTGTTATTTTCGGACAGAGGGAGTATTTTTTATTTCTGGTGACCAATAATTGATCGTCAGTAATGAATTACAATACAATCCATTATAATAACATTTTGATCAGTATGGTTTTCCACAGTGTAGGAGTTTCTTTGAACCAATTAAAAGCGTTATATGAGATATTACTGTATATTGGATGTCTTAAGAACTTTTTCTGCCAATCGGCATTATGAAAACTATTAACTATATACTTAATTATTTTTTAACTTTTTTTCTTCTTGAGACAATCAAACTTTTAGTTTAATCAGTCATTCACACTGCAATACATTAAATATATACTGGTCAACTGAGTTTCTTAACAGGTTGATGTTGGATTTTAATTTATTAGCAGTTTTTAGATCTAGAGGTTTTTTTTATCCTTGATCAGACTCATTAAAATTATCTCAACTTAAGGTTATGGCACTATTGTCATTTTTATCCTTTTAATGAAAAAGGTTTCAGTAACAACTGATTAGTTATTAATTATTGAATATTTATATTGCAATCAGTAATATGATTTTAACATACCTCCATAACGATATAGGAAACGAATTTTGGTAGTGTGATCCTGAAATAATAGTAAAGAATAAAATAAAATAATTTTATACTGAACTACAGAAAGTTAAATCAAATTACCAAAACTTGTTAAAAATTAGTTGAATTTAAAAAGTTTTCTATAACCAATTAAAAAAGTTATCAAAATAGGTTTGGATGCATATAGATTCCGTATGGCATTTGATAAATACTTGATGTAAAAAGATCTTGCTCTATTTGCTCTATATTTTTGGGGGGGGCCATGCGATGGACCATGCGATACCTCAATTTTAGAACATTTTGATTTTATTAGAAGAGGTTTCTTGTTCTTTAAGCAGCAGCACAGTAGAAACCCTGAACAGCTTTCGTTTTATTAACCAAAGATTTCAATAATTTTGAATGGTTCCAATGAAGATATCCTGCTGCAGACCAACATGGAATGTAACCTGTATCAAGAGATCACAGATATTACATGTCTAAACATAGAACATGTTATTAAATGCTTTTTTATAGCAAATTTATTGCTTAATAACTTATTCTTGATTTTATTATTAACAAAAAAAAATAAAAATAAATAAATAAAACGAAAAACTAATCCAATAGCATTCTTTCAACATAGCTTCAATGTTTTTCGCTAAAAAAATATATCATTCTATTAGAAATCAAAGGATTTTTACAATTACTACGACTACAATCAAAATATTCTCTGCATGCATCTGTCATGAAAATGAACATGAAAGTTAAATCATATTATTTGCATACATCAATTTGACTGTCTTTGAAAGGGTTCTCTAATGCCTTAGTATTATATTCTGCAAAATACAGCATCAACAGAGATGCTCTCTCAGGTTTTAATGCATAGCACTTTTAGTTTTTCATGCAACAACCAAGTAAGTTCACAAAAATAATATATTAGTTCTTTGGGATGTTTTTGTTAAAGGTATGTTTGATATAAAGTAAAATGAAGGCTTTGAAATTGAGTTATATATGCCAAGTCAATTTCATTTTGTTCTATGTACAATATCTTAAATACTTATCTAGGAATCTGTTTTACTTTGCAAATAAATGTCATTTTATTTATTAATACTTGATTCTTTTTATTTAATAAATAAAAAGAATAGTTTCTATAGTCTTTATGCTATGTAACTGTCATTATTACATAGTAAATTTTTATCTGTACAATATACAAATACTTTTAAAAAACAAAATTTTAAAACAACAAAACCCATTACATTTTCTTACTTCTTTTTTTAATAAAAATTTTCCTTCAAGTTTAAAATTTTTTTTTTCTAGTTTAGTGGTGGGCCTCTCCAAGACTAAATAAATCACCAACAGAAGGGAGAGGTGCTAAACCTCCTGTGACGTCTGGAAGGAGGGTTAAATCAGGAAGATTCTGGATATGTGACTTCAATTCATTACGAATCTGATTCACTTTGTGGAGTTTTGTTTGAAATTCCTAGAAGAAAATAAAAAAAAAAAAAAAAGCTAATTTTCAGTTTATGGATATTTCAATTATAATGGAAATTAATTTGAAAAAATAAATAAATAAATAAATAAATGCAGTGAGAATAAAATGAAGAAAATTTATTAAATTTTCTTTGTATTAAACAATTATCTAAAGGCATTTACATCAAGTATTGCAGCTTGATGTTTTAGCTCCAAAGTTTTCTTTCAAAAAATAAATAATAATGGTTTTAAACTCAAACTCGATGGAAACTTACCATATACTTAGAAAAGAGAACATTTTCAACATCTCTTAAATAGCTTCTAAAATATTATACAGGCACACTAATTAATTTAAAATCCTAGAGGCTTAATGATACAAATCAAATTAACTTTTTATTGTAAAATATCAGAATGAAGAAAGATTATTTGATTTCTCCACAGTTCCTATCGAGTTTTGAATGAAGTAAATTAAAATTTCCCATTTCCATAATGCGCTTGCTATATATGGAAATCTATTATATCGTCGCTGTTATATCAAAATGTCATATGTAAAGATCTAGGACATAGGAAATAGGACATTTGGATGTAACAGCTAACCACTAGTGATATCTGACGTTTTGTTTTTAATCTGTAACTTGAGTTCTATCACCTGATCACATATAACAATTTGAGAGCTAACAACTACAAGTGTGTTTCCTCAATAACACGTTGTTGGTAATTTTGACATATAACATTTTGATATAACAGTGACGATATAGCATTACATGTTTCCATGTAATGCTATATATGGAAAAAAAAATGCAGTCACAAAAAAAAACAACTGCACATTAGGGCATTTTTTTTGTAAGTCCTCTCAGAAGAAAGTGGAACCCAACATCATTCCTTTTTATAAATTATCAAACTATTGTAGGCTGCAAAATAAGTAACATTTAATACGTGATTAGAAAGGATTAATTTTAATAATTTTTATTAAACTCTAGTATTATAATTAATTATTATATTCATTAATAGTGTAAGTAATGAATTTCTCATGCCAACAGTAATTCTATTATTGCTGACTAGTTTTCCTTTAACTAGTCAGTAACAAATTTCAGATTTCTTTGTTGCCTGCGGCTCTGAAATTAAAATGATTCAGCAGCCAAAAAGAAATCTGAATTGGCAAACTTCAAAATTTAATCCTTTTTTTTTTTATTTTACATCACACTAAGGATACCATTAAAAATCTGTTTCTGCTTATCTGGTGAAAGAAAATGACAGAGAAACTTCCAAATGTTCATTTTCTAATCCAGATTTGAATCATCATGATAATAGTTAGAACAGGTTTTCTGGATATGCTCACCCTTGGAATCTATGTATATGTTTCAGGGATCTGTGAATTAATTCATTAACTTATCAAAAAAAGCCCAATCGAATTGCTCAGTGAGTCTTTGCATGCTTATCTTATGTACCTACCATTAGGAGGGAATGTTGGGCTTGCAAGAATTCTTTTCCATTAAAAAGGATCCTAAGTTAGCCAAAATTCAGAACCTATAGCATTTTTAGACAATTTAGGAAGTTGTTGTATAAGAGATAATTACAATAATCGCCACTGGTGTCAAAATTACAACTCGGTTATCATTAAAAGACATTTTTCTGGTGAATATAAGATTTCCAAAGCTTTTACAAATCCATTAAATAAAGAATCCTATAACAGGCATACATAGCCCATGTGGTTGTGGTAGATACGGCTCCTAATATTCAAGACGAATGGAAAGACTTTTGTTGAGGTTAGCTGGGAAGCTCATACCTGTTTGTCTTCGGGGAAACCCAGCATTCATTTTAAACAGTTTGGAGGAAAAAGAACCAGGGAAAAAAATCATTTATCTTTACCGGGATTAAATTATGGCAAATCATAAAAGCCTTACCACTTGATCAAATCCTTAAAATATCATATAAATTTATTGATAAGTATGCTATTTATCTGAACCATATGCTTCTATATTCATTGCATAATTGGTCAGTCAAACACTTGCTGATACAGAATCAAAGGTACCATTAGTAAATACATTAAAACGTTATATAATGTATCAAAACATTTGGCACCTTATTTATATAATAGCCTCTAGGTTTTTTTGTTTTGATTCTGCACCTTAAAATAGAATAATTCAAATTTCAACCCAGAAAAGTTACATGCACTTGCTTTTAGAATACAATTGCTTCTGAATTAACTACTACACAAGTTTTAATGGGAACTAAAAACGAAAATGAATAAAGTAATATGTTAATGTATCATTATATTCATTCCTGTTGTATTATTCTAGAGTAATACAATGTATGCATTCTGAATTAAATATGAACTCCAAAATTTATCCAAATCAATGCTACATAAATATATATTACAATGATGATTCAAAGAACAGTAAAGCAAGGTTAATTTTGTTCTCTTTTATATTATCAAAGATTTTGGTAAAAACATTACAATTCCTTCTACAGTATGAATAAAGTGATTGAGGAAAGAATATAATAACAATTTTCAATTGCAAGTATTTTGGATTAACAAAAATCCTTTCTTTCAATGAAAGTTTGTAATAATGCCTCTAATCCTTGGTAGACTACTGTTAGTTTATATTGAGAGCTGACTTTATAGATTGGAGGATGTTTTGCTTCCCTTCAATTTTTATTTCAAATTAGAACTGACATGAGAAAACTGTTAATACAGCTGTGATACAATAGTAAGGTCAACACGGTATACTCCTAAAAATCCTACGTTCAGAGTTCTATTTTGGAATAGAAAAAAAAATGCATCATGGCACTGCTTGGTGAAAAAATTCAATATTTTTGCATGAGACTGGTAGGCTTGCCATCTCATTCTAACTTCAATGCAAAGAACTGATATCTATAAAAATTTGAATGTCATGTGATAATATAAAGGTTTCTTTGTAATCTATAGAAATGAAACTTATAAGCTGTCCAACCATTATTATCAGGATATCTTTTTGCTAAAATTCATGGTAGTCTTAGTGGCTGAGAACTTGAAAAAGGTAGCAATATACATACAAAATGTAAAAAATAGGCAGCTTTGAGATACTTTTAAAGTAATGTACTTCAGGCATGATTATGTGAAGTGGTGTTTAAAATAGGACTTCAAATTGGATTGAATCAGACACACAGAAAAAAATATATATACATGGGGGTAAATGAAGACTAAATTAAATAAATAAATAAATAAATAAATAAATAAATAAATAAATAAATAA
>JAFIDM010000003.1:49161939-49252872 GCA_023159025.1 Thereuonema tuberculata
TAAATAAATAAATAAATAAATAAATAAATAAATAAATAAATAAATAAATAAATAAATAAATAAATAAAATCTGAATCGAAACCAGCTATTTACTGTATTCTTTTTTGGTTCTTATAATTTAAATGATCAAAGTTGAATTTATCTGCGGCTCTTATTTTCGACTATACTACTGCTGAATAAGAATTGAAAATGACAGTTTAGGATTTGGAAGAAGAAAAAAAAAATCAATTGAATTATCCATGCTTATGTAAATTTATATTAGCAAGTCAGTGTGAGAGGTAGTGACAAAAAAAACTTCTCTAACAATAGGTTTAGCTGAAAAATGTATCTAATTGGAAGATATTCTGTCAAATGGATCAAATTTTAATTACTTGGAAAAACATATATGTATGCTTTAAGCAATATTTTAAAAAGCTTCTATGTCCTAATATTCTTTAAACATCTATGGATTTATAAATACAGACATTTCAATATAAAAGTTTTCCTTAGTGATAATAATTTTATTTTAAAAACAATTATAAAAATTACTTAAATTACTCTTCCTAAAATTTAGATTACTCTTAAAAACATTTCAAAGGAGATTTCTTCTAGTTATTTAAAATAAAAAATTATCTTATCCCGAGACAATATCTTTTTACAAATATCTTCAAGATTATCTACAAATTAAAAACAAAACTCTCTACTTATTTCTTAGATCTTCATTGGTTTTTACAAAACTTCTTGCTATAAAATCTAAACTAGTTAAATCTAGTTAAAACTAGTTAAATCTAAACTACCTAAAAATACTAGTTCTAAACTAAGCTCCTTATTCTACAGTTTTTGAATTGTGTTTAGCAGTAACTACCAAAATACATTATCAGTTTGAAAAAATATTGGAGAAAATACAAACTATTAATATCAAGACGACGGAAATACCTTGCAAATATTGATATTAAAAAGCCCAATATTTCAATTCAATGAATAAGGGAATGGAAATGTTACATACAAAAAAAGAAAATAACAATTGAAGCCATATTTTTTACAACATTAGATGAAAAAAATTGACTTATTAAACTGTAAGAAATCGGCAATGAGCAAGAAATAGATTTTATTTTTATATACGAGATCAAGATGAAAACTATTTTTAGATCAAACTATTGAACTGAATAGAAAATGTTAAGGATTCTACATTCTACAATTAATACTGCAGTTTATAAACTTGGAAATAAAGCTGAATAAGGAAACTATAGGAATGCTCTCTTTTTAACAGCTCACAAAAGATTTAACCAAAATATCAGAAAGTAAATTAGAGGTATTATCAAATGTTAATAAGGTGAAGAACAAGCCAGATTTTGGTGAAATAATGGATATAGATGTTAAAAAATGCTTATCTTTAAAAAATGTTGACAAGCTCAAAGCATGAATTTTTTTTTTTTTTTTTATTAGTTTTGTGCTTGATGGGAAATTTCCCGATTTTATTAAAAAATGTTTTCTTCAATAAAATTCTAATTAAGAAATTGTGCTCACTTATCACAAGTAGAAAAGTAAAGGTTAGCAAAACAAGTATTCATATTGGATAGAAAAAGACTAATGGATAAACAGATGTTGTAAACTATCATAAAGTTTTGGTGATTAACTTTTGAATGAACCGAATATTTCTGCTACTAATAGGTAGTTGTCAAAAATAATAATAAAGATAAACATAGATCATTCTGTTTAACGAAAGCTAACAGAATCATCATTATCTATTTTTCTATTATCATGGAAAGGCATCATGCCTGAATATTAAACAGCTTACAATATAAATCACTGGACTAAAAATCTCATATAGATACTACATTTTTATATGGAACCAGCAATTTTTTTAGCTTTTCATTGTTTTACATGTATTACTTCTCATACTTCTTTTTGTATGTAGTTTTGTATTACTAAAAAAATTAAACAATTTCAAAAAATGCAACAGTTCAAATAAGGATTATAGGGTTAGAAATTTCTAAACTAGAAAAGATAACTATTTATAAATTAAAAAAAGAAGAAGCAGTAGTTTCATTGAAAAACATTAGATGATATCAATACATTAGCCATCAAAACCCTTTTGTTACTAAAAGCTGCACTTTTCCTATTTGATTGGCACTGTATCTCAACCAATTGAGAAGACTACATCTCCCAAGATTATTATTAATATCTAAAAGCGTTATATGTCTCAAAATTAATTTAAGATAAATTTTTAATCAACAGTACAGGACTGCCAAACTGTTAGAATCAACAATACAGAAGTCAATAAGGATGTTCAATTAAAATGGGATAATAATAGAAGAGTGGAGAATTAATTGACATAACATATATAATGTTCTAATAATTGAAAAGGCCTGAATTCACTGGAATGTATATATTATTTTTTTTCTGTAATCATTCAATAAAGTTATTAAATGTTATGTGATTGGGGGGAAAAAAAGATAACAATCTATTTCCATAAAACAGTTTTATTCATTAAAAAAAAAAAATATACATAAAATCATTCTTCTTTTTTCCTTTAAAAAAAATTATATATAAATTAAATGTGTTGGCTTTGAATTGCGTGGGAATATGAATGAATGTTGAACTGTTAACGCTTTCTTCTTTTACGTTTTAAAACACCGGACTGTCTCAATAATTGTTGAAACACCTGAAAAAAACATACGATAATAACTATCGCCCAATACTAAAGTACGGGAAGTATTTCATAACAGAAAGGGAAGGGAAATCCAATAAATATACATTTGTGTTTCAAAGATTTCTTTTTTTTTTATTCTTTTATTTTGCAATTAATTATATATATTTTTTTTAAATATTCCCCCAATAGTATATGCTTAATTGCTTAAATGCAAATGTTTAATGATATTTTGACACTGATAGGTAACTTTCTAATTTAGATAATCAAGTTTTAAATCTATCTGGAAGCTACATTTGAGAAAGTTTCGTATTTAAAACATAAGTCAAACTTAAAAGTACAAGCAAATAAAAAAAAACAACAGCAACTTTTATTGATAAATGTCCTCAATGTGTCAAAACTATTATTATTATTTCGAACTGGATGCTCACCAAATACATTCAAGAATGAACATGAATTAAAAAAGTACTCGATATGGATCTAATATTAGTGTATTTATTTTTTATTGAAAAGAAAATTATTTATTGATCAATTAAGTAGTTTCTATTCAAAAGTATTTGCATCATCATTACATTCACTATCGGAATACATTTTTAAAGTAAATTTAATTTAAAAGAAAGTGTAAATTAATATTAATCTCTGATTATTATTTTTCAAATATTTATTTTTTTAAACCGAAGAATATAATTTTGGATGAAATAAAAGTAAGGCATTATTTTTTTTTAAATTAATATTTAATGCTGATGTAAATCCCGTAACAAATGTGCCTACTTTTAAATTTAAAAGGCAGAGATAGAAATCGAGAACTTTTTGAGTAAAATGTTCGCAATTAATGAAAAATTTTAATATCAACTTTATTAGTTAAAAAAGTTTATTTCCAAGCTTTATTAATTAAATAAAAAAAAAGTTGAGTCTACAGTACAAAAAATAAAGTTAAACATAAAATAGAAATGTAATTATGCCTTAGAGTGTATCTTTTCCAATGTTTGAAAGAGTGATAGGCACTGGATAACAGGAATAGGAAATGTAGTGGCTGTGGCAATGTTTATCATCACAGGCCATGCAGTTCAGAAACATTGTTTGAGCAATATATGGTTGTACACTTTCAAAAAGCAAAATTGATCCTCTTTAATTGGCTGCTTATCCTGTAATTTTCCATGTATTACTTGCAATTCTGGACAATAAACCACTGCTGAGATAATATTACCTTCTGGTAAATAATATTTAATCACAGACATCATAAAGTGACTTATCTTCTGTGCTCATGTAACTGCGGCTTTAGAAATTGCGTTGGAGCGTCACCGTAATCTAGCCTTGACTCACACTTTTTACATTTGAGTTCAATAACTTTTTGTAGCAAAAAAAAAAAGATTCAGTATCAGACAATATGCACAGAATACCCCCAAATACTTTCTAGAGTTTGGAAAAACTCCAAGATTTTTCATTAAAAAACAAAGTTATTTCTCATTGCTAAAAGCTTATAGAGACAAACAGTTCCTACATCATTTGGGAAATATGCTTAGAAATAAATTTCTTAATTAAAATTTAAAATTGACATTATTTTCTAAACAAGCTAATAATTTAGAATTTCATTATTCATTTAGATTATGTGTGAAACAGGGCCAGTATGGAGATTCTTGGCACCCTAGGCAGGTTATCTTGAACCCCCTCTCCAAATTAATATTATTCATTTCTGTGATGAAAGCTGTTCCATTTATTTAATTATCTATGGAAATATAATGAAAACTAAAAGGAATTACATTTCTGTACTGCTAATTAAAATGAAAACATATTATGCACATTTAAATTTTCACAAAATCGTCACTCCCAAATTATGCCTTAGCCAATTGCTAAGTGATACTTAAAAGAGGCATTAGTTAAATAATACGAAATTTACCCTCTATTTTTTGAAGTCATCTTGGTTGTAATATTATAATAATTTAATTCGCTAAATGTAATATATAAACATTGAATACATTATTTATACAAATCCCAGAGTTTGTATTACATTAAGATTACAGTCAATTGAACTTTAGCAATTCATGTTTTGTTTTGTTTTTTCTGAACTTGTACATTCATAATATGGCAAAGAACTAGGGTTATTCATAATGTCAGCAGTTACAGATACAGATGTACTCCTTTTAAAAAAATTCTATATTTTAAAGATATCTATTTTTAGTTTACTGGCATGAAAATTAATAACTCGAGAAATATTCATTTCAAATATAAACCGAGGGATGCACAATGAATAAACTAAAAATGCCTTTCTGGTATATTATCAGAGGGAATCGGGAATGGCCATTTAATCGCAATATCTTCTTCAAGGACTTCCCATGAACTGAATAGTTTTATTTATAAATTCAAAAACACTCGTAGTTTTTCAAGCACTAATACAGCTTCTTATTTTTCAATATTTTTGTTTACTCCCAAAAAAATAGTGTCGACAAAACTTCGTATATTATTTGATGTTTTAACTTTGAGAAACAAATCTCTCTGAACATTGTGAATGGTCCGAGTATACTTGATTTCTGTAAATATCTTTTTTTTTTTTCCTACTAAATTAGATAACATTATTTATTAGTGAAATATCTCCTAAATTCTCTGATTCAAATTTAGATTGACAAAACAACGGTAATAGAAAATAACAAAATGCTAAAGAAAGGAACAAGATTATGTACAGTCATCTTACACAAATATATTATAATAACAAAGTTCACATGAACTAGGCAAGCTGATGGTTTCAATTCACAGATGGATGGATGAAATAGGGTTTTATGGATTTAACCATGAAATATGCTTAGAATTTCACAAATTATATTTGTTACAATCAATCCTCTCTATATCATATTAATCATTTTTTTATTCTATTTCCAGTAATACAAAGGGTGCAAGTCTTCAAATACAATAATCAAATAAAAAATAGACATTGTCTCCTTAATGTCAATGACTGAATCTGTTTAGATGTTGTCATAGTTTGTCATTGTACAAAATCAAAATGGTCCCATTAAATCCTGCTTCCAAAACAAAAAAAATTGCTTTCAGAAAAATAAAAATTCTAATACAAAATGAAAAAAAAAAAAAAACAACCGCAAAAAACTCTTGAAATCGTAAAAGCTGCCAAGGTATAGTGACACTTTTAATAGTTTTGTGTAGATTGGTACAAAGTTTAGATACATAAAAGTTTAAAAAAAAGCGCTTGGTAGTTCTCTTCAAAACTACAGTACGTTACTCCTCTTCAACATTTTGAAAACTTGTACAAAAGGATGAGAAGCCATAAGAAAAAACAGTAATAAGCCCAAAAAATATACCCTATGCAGGAGCTGCTGTGAAGTCACAATGTACAAGAAGAGTTAACATTTTTTTTTTTTTTTTTTTAATAGAGGATATGTTTATGATTCTGTTGTCTAGGGCTATTAAAATATTTGAGGCTTACATTTGCTTCTCACATAGAAAATTATAACTACTTTTAATATGAAGCTTCATTTGCTTATTTCAACCTTTGGCGTGACTCACGCAATAAATTTTCCCTGAAGCAGAAAGCCAGAAAGTCTGTAGAAAGCCAAAATATTACTGATCTTCTGAAAAGAAACTACAGATCATCCTAGTCATAAAGGGAAGATCCCGTGAATCACCTGCAAAATTTCTCATAATTTCCAGTAATCCAATTCAATAGAAATCTAGAGGCATTGAAAGAAATTACTGAGGAATGGTTTCTGGCAAACAGTTCAAAATTCAACTGCAATCAGAGGAAACTCGGCTTCAAATTAGCGATGACCCCTCGGTTTTTATGGCTGTTCAACTTGAAGTTCTCCAGAAGAAATATATTTGACAATAGATGAATATGTCTGGAAATGTCTCTAGCATCTAGATCAGTGTTCAATCAAGTAAGAGCAGAATACTGTTGATCATTGTTCCAAGCTGTTCAGAAAAATAGAAGTTATCAACTAAAAGAGATTAAAGGCTAATGCCAACATAACAGTAAGTTTGTTACCCCGAATGGATGAAAAAAAGATTGTTTTAAATACATTTTTAGAAAATTTAGTTTTTGTTTTTTTTTTTTAAAAAAAGGAAATTGTTGATTTCTAATCCACTTATCTAAAGGTTCTTTACTATGTTTCACTCCCTCTGTGAGTAGTAATATAGTCTTCTTTCTTATTTGACCTCCTCCTTAGAATCTAACACTTGTTCTGGAGAAAAGAATAAGAAAACCATATACGTTTAATTAAAATCAAAGGTGATGGTTTCATTCAAGAAATGCTTATTTCGTATAGATATCATTGTGGCATAAAAATTTAACAAAGTACGAGATTTGTTATTATTCTAACAAAGTTAGAAATACTGATATGACTAAAATTTGAAAGGAATTGCATTACTGCAATTTCCAAATCACTAATAAGGTATTAATGCTAATGACAGGATCGTCCACAGTGATCATAGTCTACAATAGGGTGACCAGTTGTCCGTATTTTACGGGATTGTCCCATTTTTTGAAGTTATATCTCATTGTCACGATAAATTTAATATGGCACGCATAACTGTCCAGTATTTTAGCACAATTTCAAGATAACTATTTATCTGCATTTCTTAGTTTTATTTTCAGTCAATTGAGAACGTGAGAAACTGTGAAGAGATTTTCACTTGAACCATCTGCACTGAGCGATTCTGCAGTGCAATATTAAATCATTCGTCGAGCATTGCTGCACTTTAAAGTTATGAACATTTCCTACAATGGATATTAGGCTTGTGTTTAGACTTTAGATTGATTAGTTACAACGCGCAAGAACATCTTGTTCATGTACCTGCTATAAGGTTCATATTTACACTTGAACGTCCATTACAATTCAATCTAAAGTGTTTCACACTTTCTTTAAGTCATTAATTCCAAATAACCATATTTACAAACAAATTTATGAAACTACATGATAAAGTTAAATTGTATTATTACTTTAACATTGTAATCAGTATGTGAATGGCCATTAGAATTGATCTCGAAACTTGTTACATACTTGCAAGTAAACATTTGAAAGCAAAGATGCAACAATTTTAGGTAAAATCGCTGTGCAACTTTACCTATTTGGAGACTTGTAAGAAACAGTCTTTACAAGTTTCTCAGTAAGAGTGGTATTTATTTCTTTGAAGTAGGTAAGTTAGTTTCCAAATTTGAACTGACGAAGGCTAAAAAATCGCAACGTTTTCTATCACTGTATTTACTATTGTTGACATATTAAAAAATATTAAGTATTTTTTTAATTAGTTTTACTTATCTGTGTTTATTTTTATTATTACTAAGTAAGTAAGTAATACAAATAATAAAGTGATGGTTGATTTTGTCTGCTGCTTTTCAGTGTCCCATATTTTCATTTTTAAAATCTGGTCACCCTAATCTACAAATGATGTGTATGAAAGAAATAAGGAAATAACTCGTAGTGTTCATTAAAAAAATTCTAACTGAAATAAAGAAATCTGCAAGGGAAGCATTTCAAACAATGGCTACACAGGTATAAATAGATTTGATAAAATATTACTTTTCTTCAATTAAAATTACGATTCAATTTTGTGTTTGTTTTTTGTAGTGTGATGTTCTTTCTTTTAGAAATATCCTACCTTTTACATTTTCTGACACCAAAAGAGGATTAGATTAAATGATCAAAATACTAAAGTTTATCTATAAAGTGTAAAATTTAACTTATAAATAAGTATGACTTTTTCATTGCTTCATAACTGTGCAGTTATTGATGTACAAAGTTGATTTTTTTTGATTTCTTAATTCTCCTCAGATTGTTTTACCACGATATGTTCCTCAGCCTTGACAGTAACAGACTAGTATTTGCATGAGCTGTATGCAAGCTTAACAGTTTCACATATGGATTTAAGCATTCCTAAAATCAGTAAAAGCATTGTTCAACCTTGTTTTTGTGGGTCTACTGAGTGGATGTTTTAGCAGAAGTAAGGTATCTGAAAGGCATAAGTTGTTTTCTAAGGGACGGCAATTACAGCAATGTGAGATCAGAGAGGCCTAAGGTCAGAACTCCATCTAAGGTTGAGTCTGTATGAGCATCAATCCAGGAAAATCCATAGCCGATCTATATACAACTGACAGAAGTACATGAAATATAGCATTCAGCATGCTTCGGGATCATCAAACAAGATTTGCAAATATGACATGTCTGTACAAAATTTGTGCCTCATCGCCTGAGAAAAAGTATAGGATAGAGATTTGTGGAGATCAGATTACCAAGACTTGATGCTTCCAGTATGATTCTCTGATGAAACAACAATCCAAAGTTTGACTGCTTGCTGGTGGAGAACTGACTAATAAAAGTGCAATATATGCAAAGCAAAGGCAGGGTGATGCCCTCTGTTTTCTTTGACTGTCATGATGTGATCCATCATAAGTACATACCAGAAGGACAACTATCAATGGTACTAGGTACATGTCCATTTTGAGATGTTTACATGAGGCCATAAGACCACATCTCTTCTAAAACAATTCTTGAATTCTGCAACATGACAACCACCTGTCACCTACTTTGCAGTCGTATCATACTTCGCCCAAATAGGAACCACTGTTTTTACCTTACACTGTATACTCTCCAGTTTTATTTAGTCCACTGTGACTATCATCTGTTTCTCAAGCTGAAGGGGGCCCCTTAAAAAATGCAGATTTATTAGTTGTGCAAAGATTACTAAGGCAACAATAGCAGCAATAAAACAGAAATAAAAAAAATGTCTTCCAGGAAGGTATTAAAACGTTGTACGACTGCTGGATGAAGTAATGTAACTGCCGAGGGGAATTACGTTGAAGGCCAATAACAATGTTTTACATTTCCTCTAGTAGTTTTTGTTTTATGACAGTTGTCCCGGAATTAAAAAAAAATCAAAGTCAGATGTTCACAAGGCTTCAATTATTGAATCTATACTTTAAGCCTAAAATTTTGCAATTTAGGAAATTAAGCTAACAAGATTTGTAGAACACTGCAAATCACAAGTGAAGCACAATTTAAATAAAAAGCAAACACCTCATTTAGAATGTAGTTGTAAAGGATGAAAATAAACATATTTAAGAAAATAAGAAAAACTGCTTGCAAGCTTCCTATAAAATGACTAACTCCATACTTTTCTTTGAATATGTTAATAGATGTTGAATTTTTATTCCGTAAAAGCTGCACTAAAGAATACATATATATTATGCAATGTGTCAAACAATTTACTCTGTGTGTGATTTGTCACCAATGAACTGTGCTGGATATCAATTATTTAAGATGCATAATCTTGCATATGTACATAGGAACATTGTCAGGTTCTATAAACTAGTCAAGTTTGTGAACTCGCTGACCTTTAGTCTATGCTCAACTCACTTACTCAATACTGAAAAACAATATATTTCCTACATAGTCATGGCAAAATTATTCTACAGTATAGAGATTTTATTGTGTGTAATAGTCAATTCAGAAGCAAGTTACCTGATATTGTAAATTTACGGGTCAGAATATCATTATACAATAACTAATATTATTCTGTATTCAAATCTTAATCCATTATATCCATTTTATCTGAAATTTATAAATAAGCTACATTATTTCTGATTATTTGGCTGCTGGTAAAAATTTAAATAACTATACTTAAGTTGCCAGATAGGTACACCAATCCATTTACTCAAAGCAAGACGGTATACCTAATAAACTGGCAACTTAGTAGTTATCATAGGCTTGGGATATCAAACACAAAAATGCCCAGCAAAAATTATTTTTTGAACATAGCAGATTCCTACATTTGACTACACCAAAATAGCCTTGTTGTTTGTTTTTCTTGTATTCGTAATGTAATAAACAGAATTGCAAGAGTTACATTAATTTGTTTGATTACTTCCTATGAGAGTGAAATGTTACGATTAAAGATTTCCAGCTCTCACAAGCAAACACCTTACAAATCCGTTCCTAACTAGCAACAGCAATATAGAACAAGAAGTTTCTATAGTGCCCCGACAAGAAACCCAAACAAACATGGCTGCTGTATGAATCAGAAATTCAAAAACCATAGCAAATTAGTAGCAGATATAAAAGAAGAGCAAGTTAGTTTAATAAATCTAAATTAAAACCCAACTTACATTCAATTTTGCCTGAGCTTGTTGAAATGCTTCTTTCTGAGCGTGGATGAAATCACTAAGCATTCTTGCAACATGCTTCCTTTCTTCCAATTCTGCAGTTAGTCTCCCATTATAATCATCCAATAATGTACAGGCTTCATCGACTTGTGCTGAAAGTTTCTCAGCTGTTGACCTATCTGAGGTTAAATTGAAATGAGAAAATTATAATAGGTTTCAAAGGCCTATTTGGTAACACACCAAAATTAGTTGTACAAATAGAAAGTGGAAATCTAACATTAATCTTTCATAGTTAGCTGCTGATTTATTGTGATAATAACACATTCACAAGTGAAATGATGGCATCTTCTGCTCCTCATTTCTGGGCCCAATTTACACTCAAATTATTATAATTTCAGACTTACTGAATTTAATAAATAGAAAATTTCTATTAATATTTAAATTTAGTAAATAGATAATTATTGGTGATTTAAAATCTGTGTTCTACCTTGAATTCCCTCTAATAAAGTAGCATCAGAAACTTCAGCAGGCAAACTTGCAATTTTTTCCCTGACGGCAGCATCACTAGATGCTGAATTTTCAAGGTCTTGTAAAGCTTGAATTAATTCATCTGGCTAAATTCGTAAAAGAAAAAAAAAGAAAAATAAATAAATAAATAAATAAAATAAAAAACAACTATTAAGACTTTCCATCAGTATTTAAATAACTGCAAATGACTGAATCCAGCAAATAATTACAAACATGCAATGTTTACGACTTAATTTTATTTTTATTTGTTGATCATCTCTTTCTTTTTAAAAAAAATAATCTATTTGGAGTGTCTTTGCATTTCTTTAACAGTAACAGGTACATATTTCTCTAGGAGTCATCGTAAAATATGGTAATTTCTTTTAGGATAAACAGATTACTTACCACAGAAAAAAAAAAAAAAATCAAAATAATGTCTTTCAAGAGAAATAATATTGAAGTACGTGTTTTTAAATGTAATTTCCATGTTTCTTCCTAATCAATAACAATAAAAATGTTAAATTTTATGTTCTTCAATCGATCTTTTTATCTAACTCAAGACAAAATAACTTGGCACAGCTTTAGTTCATATTTTTATATGACAACCACATTTCATTACTTTAATCAATTTTCTTCCACCTTCAAAGCAGCATTTTACTGAATATGTATTTATTCCAGAGATTCTGAAGACAGCAATTTTCGGAGATGCCTTTTCATTCTGACTTCCAGATTTTGTGAAACATGGACTACAGAAAGTAGGCACTGTAATACATAATTAAGCATTGTTAATGAATAAAATACGTAATGAGTATTCGATAATCCTCTCATACAGAAATGACTGGAAATATAAATTTTACAAAATAGTTGTGTCAAGTAGCCTATATTTGGCTTATTCAAACACAGCCACTGATCTCTGCATTTCCAAATGTTTCAAAATAAATATTAAATATTTAAAAAAACATTAAAATATTAAAGAAGTAAATAAATGTAAAATAAATATTAAAAAACATTACTTCGCAAATGAATTTTCATTACGAAGAGATAAATTTAATGGAAATGGACCATAATTTTCCTTTGCTGTTTGAGAGTAGAACATAGGTGTTTGTCAGGCAGAGGTATACATGCTTCGAAATGAGAATTTAGCAGAATTTCTGGCCTTTTTTTCAATATTGCTCGTTGTGTAGGCATTCATAATATATAGGTTTTAAAAACTTTAATGAGAAGAGTTAGTGTTTGTTTATGAAATAAAGTAAAGTGTATAAAACATTTCTTGTTGATAAAATAGAAGCTGGGGTTATTATCCAGCAGGTTTGGAACATTTTACATTAAAGCTTTTACATCTAAATGTTATTAACAATATTTCTGCTTCTCTAACACGATTCATTCTGATCAGTAGATGACAATTTCAGGGATTGGAATCAACAGAATTTATTGTAGTAATGAAAATATTTTTTTTTTCTAATTATAATTCAGTTTATTTGCAATGTTTGAAAGCTGAACTTTAGAGATTAGCAATATTTCTTAAGTCCAGATATCTTAATTCCAAAAGAGAACAACGATAGAAAAAAAAAGATTTTTTTTCACTAAGGCAAGATTTACTTTTACTTTAAGATATGGTAAGAAATAAATAAGTTTAGCATTTGTTTAAAAAAAAAATTGATGTATTTGACGTCCCCTGAATCACCGAGTACTAATGCAGAATATTATTCATTTATTTCATAATATAATTTGAAAATTATATAAAATATTCTTATAGACAGTATCATTGTTGAGACAATTCATTCATAGCTAACTGAAATAAATATGTATAAATTAAGATGGAGTGTTGGAATTTTGCATGCATTCACATTAGCGATAAAACAAAGAAAGAGCGGAGGGAAATAATTAAGGATTAAGTATCAGATTTATGTTAAGGGAAATATTAAAATGAACATAAAGATTGACATAAAAGTTTGAATATCCCAGCTAGTTTAGAGTCCTAAAAATAAGTACATTGAAATAAGTACAAGAAATACATTGCAATTTACATATTCACTGTTGATGATATTCTAATGCAATTATATTTTTAAACTCTTTAATTTCTTGCATGTTTTAAAATAAATTCGAGTAAAGATTAAATTTGATTTGATTTAATAGAATAGAAAATAGAATACTTACATCAGGGGGATCTCTGGGTGGTGATTTCGGTGGTGATTCAATATCCTTTGTTTGGATAATAACAGGTGATTCAATTTTCACTTTTTTCCTAACAGGAGATTTTCCTAGATGACAAAAATTTTGTTTTAGAAAGAAACATAAAATTTTACTACCTGAGCAAATAGAGTTTGTTAATAGGAAATGATGATCAATGAAACAACACAAAAGATTAATTATTTACAAGATCTGTTGACAGGGAGAGAAACTCATTTCTTCAAAAACCATTTACTTAAATTTGACTTGCCAAAAGAAATCTTTGTAAATGATTTTTATATAATTGAAAAACTGAATCTGTGTTTAAGTAAAAGCTATGCTGAATATATTATTTTATAGAATATAATTGCACGTACGAAATTCCAAAAGGATAGCGATTCTGCAGGAATACTAAGTCTGTCTGATGGAGCAAAAAATACAAACATAACCTGGAAGAGTCATTAATGCAATGTAATCTACCTTACAACACACACATTCCATTCAATAACTACTTCAATATTTCAACGAAAGTTTTCATCAGGAAATAAATATACAAAATAAAGAAAAAGAATGACTATGTCTTCTTTCCTCCTTCCAACAGAAATTTGAATAATAATCAAGAAAAGTTAAACATACAATGATAACTTACATCAATAACAATATATTATTAAACCTTTAATTTATTTCCTGATGAAAACTTTCGTTGAGAAAGTTGAAATATTGAAGTAGTTATTGAATGGAATACATGTTGTTTTTCTTTATTTTAACATTATGAAATATTTAGAAGAAGAATTTATATAATCTATCTTCCATTTACTGAGGATATAAAAATGTAAGATAATTAAGCAATATAATAGAAACTAGCCATTCCAACAATCAATCACAAATTCAACATAAACTTCATTATGTTCATTAGTTGATTATAACTATAACTTCAAAGCATTCCTTTTTCAAATATAATCTATTAAAAAATCACATCAAAATATCTCAATAAATTTCAAATTTAAATTTTTCTTTGCTTTCTTCTTCTTCTTTCGAATTTGGCCAACTAGGGACCACGTAAAATAACCTCATGATTTTCTTCCTTCATTCAATCTCTTCCTCCAGTATTCTTTCATCCTTTCACTTTGTTGCTTTCGTCTTTCATCTGTCCAGATTCCCCCCGTTTTCCTTTTCTGCTTTGCTTGAAAACCTACAAAATTTTTAACTGCTGATCTGAGCATCCCCCTATTCTGCAATTTTTCCGCTGTTATTCCCATTTCTTCCATGTCGCTCTTTACCTCCTTAAACCAGGTTATATGTGTTTTGGGGTTTTTATCAAAGTAGTTAAAGAGTTGCTTTGACAATCTGTTCTCATTCATTCTACTAAGGTGTCCGTAGAATGTTATTCTCCTCTTTTTCATTGTGTCCACAATCCTCTCTATTATGCCTTACTTTCTTTGCTTTATTCCTTATTTTTTATTAACAATTTCCGTGTTCCGATCGAAATGTGTTTATAGTAGTGTTTTCAAGATGTGTTTCAAATGATATGAGAAACTATCTAAAATATTTATAAATATATTTATGGCATCAATATAGTAATTATGAAACAAAACAAAAGAATGGTTTTAATAAAAAAAAATTAATTATATCCTAAATAAGGAACAAATGTGACTTTTTTGAAAGGAAAAAAAAAAGGCTAAGTTATATTTAGCCTGATCTCCTAAACTTACAGATCAATCAGCACTTGTAATAGTAACAATATATCATGTTATTTACCTAAGTTTGTGTGCATTGTTCAAGGAAAGGAAATATGTTGTTAATATGGTATTAGTGCTCTCTTCTGATGGTTGCTGTGCTATTAATACAATGGGAAAAGTACTGTTCAGAAAGTAACTGATTTTGTTGAAGATGAGCTAATGGAACTAAGTTTCCTGACAAGGTCTGGAATGTTATGGAAACGGATTTTGTAAATAAAGCATTTCATTTCAATTATTCTCAAAACTATTCAACATCTACTTAAAACTCATTAAGGCATCAGAAATATCCTTAAATAAAAAGAAAGATTGTGATTGTCATAACCATATGCATCAAGCAAATAATAACATCAAAATACACCAAATGAGAACAGCTGCAATAAAACGTAAAAGGAAATGAGTCAAAAGCAAAATCAAAGAAACCAGCACTTAGAAAATATTCTGAAGTTACTGCCAACTGTATAGGAATGTCTAACCACGGAATTGAGCATCTTGTAACTGATTATGATAATACAATGATTTGGTTATTAAAAACAACTTAATGTCAAATGAAGTTCTCATTACAAAACTGACGAGGGTATAAATGAAAAAAAAAAATCTTGTTATTCCTAGCAGCACCTCTGCAGTCAGATGCAAGAGATCCAATGTACCTGAGTTTTCAAATTGTATTCTGCCTCCTTTCAGGTTTTCCACACCCCTCAAAACATTTTCATTTCATTTGTAAATGAGAGACCATTTTTAACTATCCCTCGCATATGTTGCACAGTAGGTTCTAAAAATATTCCTAGCTACTAAAGCAAGATTCTGATGTAGAATTTTCAATATGGTTTCAGTTAACAATACAAGCTGGTGCCTGAATAGATTGTTTGATTGTGATTGTCCTAACCACAGTGCATCAAGGCTGAATTTTTTTTAGACACCCCCTGTGAAGGTTTAAGTATTTTAGGCAACAGATACATTCACTTTGTGAGATAATTACCAGTTTCAATTGCTGTTTTAAATTCTTCAATTGTAGCTGCATCATACACCATTCTTTCTTGCCAAATATGAAGTAGCCTTAATGAACCTTTAAGTGTTTTTTCATCAGCATCACTGAAATAAAAATTTTAAAAGAGTTATAAGAAGAAAAAGAAAAAAATTTGAGTATTTACGTAAAATTATTATTATTAAAGTTTTTTCACTGAAATAATTCAGATAAATCCAATGGCTGGTATAATACGTTTACAATACATAGTGTAGAAATATCTGCTACGTAACTAATTCTAATAAGCAACAACTTCATTAACTTACAGAGATACATATTCAAATGCTCTTGCTAAAACTGAACCAAATTCTTTTGTAAATTCCGGTCCTTTTTTCTTGCTATTCTGGATAACATCATTAGCTAAATACATAAACGTCAGTTTTCGTCCAATTTTTACTAAAAAAGAAAAGTTATATCAAAATTAATATACAAATCAATTAAATATTATTATTATGAAAGAAATTCTAAATTAACTGTCAGCACAAATTATTTTGGGAAAATTAATTTCCATGCAAAACTTACAGCTGGATACAGAAACATTGCAACTTATATTGGTGTCCATAGAAAGCAGAGAATTCTGCACCAATCTAACCATTTTAAAATCGATTTCAACCTTAGAAAAATCGTAACAGTGTTAAAACTATAAGTTTGGAAAGTTGTCAAAAGCACCCTGTTTCTTGTAGAATAAATTAGCCACAGATAAATTTGGCATTTTTAAAAAAACATAAAAGCTATTGCTTCATTCAGACTGTTGTAAATTAAACCTTTCATATCTATTTAGGAGTAGGGGAGAATAATGCATAAGTACAGGGCATTCATGCATTAACATTGATCTTTATTATTGTAAGATGTCAGGCTGCAATGGCTGTCCAACACTTATTTTCAAAATATTTATTTCCAGTCTGCTGAACATATACTACTAAGAAATGAATGACAAATAATAGGAAGCAGAAAACAGTAATTCATAAAGTAGAATCCAGTGATACTTCAAAGTACACTTCTGCAAAGCCTAAGTGAAATTCACAATAAACATAAACTTCAAGCTGGTGCCTATAAACTCTGAAACTCAAAACTACACGGAAGTTTCTATTTGTATATTATATATTTATATTGTTAGTATTGAAGAGCAATACACTAATTTACTTTTGTACTGATGGCAATTTATTTTTTCTCAAAATCTTACCACACTGGTCCATTAGGATTCGACACATGACATGATAAATTGGAAGAATTATTTAAAATTAGTATGTAGATATCTGAATTAAGAACTCTAAAAAAATATTTAAAAAAGTGATTAAAAGATTTGCAAATGTTTTTTACTTCACTTGAACTTCAAAACTGATTTATACAGAGTTTTAATGAAAAAATTTGGAGAAAAGCAAACGAGGCCACGCATCTTCCTTCACTACCGGTATCCGTGTTATTTTTGTATTTCCAAATCATTTTGAAGTCAAACATTAAGTGGATCAATTAGATGTTTTAAGATTCTTTACAATTCAAAATAAATTAACATTTTTTTTTTTTTTTTCAAATAAAAGAGAAATTTGAAACAAATCAAACATCGTAGATCTAAGCTAAATTCCAAATATAGTAGTAACCAAGTTATAAACTGAGTACAAACAATGCATCTTTTTTTTTTAATTAAGTAAGGGCTAAGTAATGTTTTTCCTTTTATAATGGCATTATAAAAATATTAATTAAGCAACTTATATTACGTTTTTGTAACCAAGAAATCTGATCAATGTTCGATTTGTTACATTTAAATCAAAATATGCATTAGGATTTTACAAACAAATGACAAAATGCATTTGTATTAACCAATTATTAGAGCAGGAAATGTAGCAAATACAATATCAACAATTAAAATTTCGAAAAAAAATTGTAGGAAAATTTATGTATTCAGTTAAGCAAGAAATTATTTAAGGTATTCATAGAAATGTTGGAGCAAGTTTTAATTTTACTTAATTTCTTAGTACTTCGATTAGCTTTTAGATCCACATTTATGCATTATTTTTCCTAATGACTGCTGCTCTAAATTAATAGGTTAGAAACTAGAGTTGCAGACATGAAATCTAGAAATTTCTTCTGAATATGATGAACACCGATTACCTTTTAAGAGCTCTTTGAGCCAAACCTGAACAATATTTTTACAATGTTTCCTATGATGAATGAGCCATAAAGATAAAGTCTGGATACTTTGTTGTGAATTATTCAGTTCCCCAAGCTTTTTTTCAAGAGCACTTTCCGAAAACGTTGTCATCTTGGAATCATGGGGATTAATTAATTTTGTTGTGAACGTAGAGCATTCTACCCCACGGGAGACACTTCAGCAAGAATCAAAATAGCAGGAATCAAAATAAATAGGTGCAAAAGCGCTTGGACTCAAAGATTTCTTGGAAATCATTAAAAAAACTATCTTTCACAACTTTGAGTTAGTTCTAAATTCGGAACAACGTTTTCAGGAAATATTTCCATTTTTCGAAAATATATATTTGCACTTAATTATTGTTTTTTCTTAGCGAATACTTGGAATTTTATTAAAATGGAACAGCGTGTACAGATGGTAGTTTCCTTTTCTTCCCACTAGAGGGAGACTCGCGTAAAAAGAATAGGTTGCTGTGGCCGTATTCTGTTGAGGCATGCTAATGGTTTTCTAATTTTTATATTAAATTACTACTGTAATATTTTGCATTTGGTGTCTATTTCTTTGTTGGCCAGTTAATATTTAGTATCATTTTTTGAAATAATGAACTCAAAGCAGTCATTTTTGTTGTTTAGGATAAGAAAAAATGCCGTACGCGAATCAACCTTCAGTTCACATCAGTGAGTTGACCGAAGAAAATGTAAAATTCTTCGTTGAAGACACGGATTTAAGGTTTGTTTAGAAAAAAAAAAAGGAATTGTTAATGTAAAGAAAATCGTATAGTTGATTTTACGAAGGACTTCTTATATTATTTATAGTTATTCAATTGAACCGTCTTTAACTGACTTTGTTTTGAATCTTCAATAACAAAAGCCTGCTGTTCCTTCAGTTTAGCGGCCTCAACTCGTTTTTCGCTTTTATTGAATATATTTTCATAGAAAAATAAGACACATTGATTTCTATTCCGTCTTCATCTAGAAGTTTATCAAGAAGATTAGAATGTTTAAAAAAAAATCATGAAGAACAAATCATAAAATTCATAAAATAAAATCATAAAGTTTCTAAATGAAAAGATATTAATATCTTTCAAAATAAATGATATTCAGTTTAAAAGAATTATTTGTTTTGCATTGTTTTTAATCTGTTTTTTTGCAAGAATTTGAGATTTTTTTTAATCGTTTCTTTTGGTAATTTCAGTGTTGCTAACAGTATTCGAAGAGTATTTATTGCAGAGGTACCCACTTTAGGTAAGGGTTTTTACATTACATCTTATTTGTAATATCTTTTAAGCAATCATTTAGCTGTCTAAACTCGCATGTTTTATATGATTTACTATCAATACTCTATTGGTTTTAACTAACACTTTGTCAAATATGATTGTTTTAATTTTTAGCAATTGATTGGGTCCAGTTGGAGGCCAATTCTACAGTTCTTCATGATGAATTTATAGCTCACAGAATGGGCCTTATTCCCTTGACTAGTGATGATGTGGTTGAAAGAATGCAATATTCCAAGGTATATTTCTTAATTTATTAGTCACTTAATTTCTTAAATTCCAATACACAAAAATAAAACAGAATGGGCCTTATACCATTGACTAGTGACGATGTGGTTGAAAGAATGCAATATTCCAAGGTATATTTCTTAATTTATTAGGTCACTTAATTTCTTAAATTCCAATACACAAAAATAAAATATATTCTCTAAAATATCCTGAAGGCAGAATTTTTTTTTATTAATATATTTATATAGTGTTGGACTTAATTTTGGACACTTTTTATAATTTTCTTGGTGTGATATTAATTTTGAAAGAACTTCACACACACTAATCAGATAACTTCTATATTAAAATAATGCAAGGACCTACTACAATGTATAATATTTCATATTTCCTTCTGAAAGATAACTGATGATTACACTCAAATAAGTCTACTATTGTGGACAGCAGTGTGCATTCCAAAGCTTTTTCTTGATATATTTTGCTGTTATTGTACTATCTCTCACTTGCCGTTGTGGATCAACAGCATCCCTTGTTATGCAAGCACACTTGTACCATTACAGTGACAGGATGTTTCATTGTTGGAGTGGTACATTCTGGTAACAAGTCGTTTTCTGGTCAACGATACACATAATTCCATCCCTTTCAAATATTGAAATGTTGGTCTCATTACTCCATATTATTCTTGGCCACTCCTTGTTGTCTACTTCCCATTTAACCCATTTCTGTCTTGTTTATTATTGAGATACGACTTCTTTTTGGATATCCTTGCCCACAACACTATGTTGCATAATTTTTTTTCTATTTGATCAAAATACTCACTTCAGATGTTTCCAGTAACTTCTTTGTTTTTGGAAGTTTGACAACAGTCCCGTAATATAAGACGACAAATTCTTCTTTCATCTAGTGGCATCACTTTTGGTTTTCGCCCCAATCTTTGAGCAGTTTTAACAAATTTATTCTCCTCATAATGCCTGCTCACTTTCCAAACTTCTAACTTCGTAGTACCACTGTCAAACCTTTTCGCAATTTCTTCATAAGTATTACAGTTTTTGAATTGGATGATAGCTTTACTTCTTTTATCAGGTGAACAATCAGCACATTTGTTTGTTGTAGGAGCCATTTTTAAGTAACATTCTAACTCTGACAGTACTTCAGCACTCTCATGACATAACATCAATCTAACAAAATATTGTAAGCAACTTAAACAATGAAAATTCAACTTCTAAGCTACTAATCTCTTGTGATTGGTGCATGTACATATCTTGCACCATTTCATTGGTTAAAATTGACCACATGCTATTTAGAGTTAATGTTGTTATAAAAAATATAAATGGCAAAATTCTTGGTTACAACACACTGAATTTCTTATCTCTAAAATGAAAAATGCAACAATCCCAACTCTTATAAAATATTTTAAATATAGTGCATGTTAATAACCGAAAAGCTTTAAACTAGTAAAATAGCAGCTTCCCAATAACAGAAAGCTCATTTTTGGAAAGTTATACTGAAACATCAACAAAATATTGAAAAATATCAGAAAGTGTTCAAATGTCAGTCCACTACTGTATAAAGGACATTAAAATGAGATTTCTAGTTGTGATCTCAAAACAGAACAAATTTATCTTTTTTTGTTTTGTTTTTCAGGATTGCACGTGTGCAGACTTTTGTCAAGAATGTTCTGTTGAATTCACACTGGAAGTGAAATGTACAGATGAACAAACAAAGAATGTGTCAACAGCAGATCTTAAAAGTAGTGACTCCAGAGTTGTTCCAGTAAGTCTACATTAACAAAAGATAATAATTGAGAATGTATAATTCTTTTTGTATTAATAATAAATGTAATCATGAAAGAATAATTTATTTCCTTGCTTTCAATCATTTATTTATTATAATTAAGTTCCTATATTTTTGTTTTTCTAATATCAATTTTTTTTCTAAATTTGTATTTGTAATTCATTTAGCATTAATGTTAAAACTAAATCTAGCATTAATCATTTAATCTAACATTTTCCCTTAAATTATATATTAAATATTGTCTCAAAACTAAAAGACAAATTTGATACTTTTTATTTGGTGGTATATTGGGTATTAAATTCGTTCTTTCCATATTACTAATTATATAAAATGTTGTATGAGAACTGTCATCAGAAAGAAAAAGATAATTGTTACATTTTAATAATTTGCTTAACGCAGAAAATAATCTTTGCAAAAAGTTTTCAGAAAAAATACTTTTTTATTAACTAATGGGGATTTAAAGTGATCACGCCAATACATTTATTTATTTACTTTTTATTTTTTCAGGTTACATCTCGTCATAGAGAAGATGAAACTAGTGAATATGGTGAAACAGATGGTAAATTTTGCCTTTATCTTCAATCTAATTGTTTTTTTTGTTTTTTTTTAAGATTTTTTTTAATTAAATAGATTTTTTCTTCTAATTATGGTAATACAGTTTGAGAATTCTTTATCCAATATCCCAAAATCCAACCAAAAGTTTTTTTGAGTGCTGACACGACACTAGAATTTGTCTCAGTCAATTTGGCACCATTTTGTTGTCAGCAGCTGTCACAGTGACACCTTCATGTGTGCATTACTTACCAAGTGTTTTGTGCTGTGTGAAGATATTGTTGAAAATGTCAAAAAGGCCTGCAGATACCTTTATGGGTAACAGTGAAAAGAAAAAGAGAAAGAATTTAAGTTTATCTATAACACAGAAAGTCAAGTTTTGGGAAAACAAAACCTGATTTAAAGTCCTCACGCTCAAAGATGAATCTCCCAGAATGCAAAGCAGATTGTAGATTGTCCATTCCTGGCCCTTCGCTAACATTGAAATAGAAGAGGTTGCTTTTCTTCTATTTCAATGTTAGCGAAGGGCCAGGAAAAGACAATCTATAATCTGCTTTGCATTCTGGGAGATTCATCTTTGAGCGCGAGGACTTTAGATCTAGTGTTTGGTACTGAAATATCTTTTTTCTGTAAGAAGTGATTATCATATTTTTTAACTAGCATCATTACCTGTATTTGTATGTATAATCTCTATTATGAAATGTAAATAGATATTGTGTTTAGGTTCCATCCCAAAGCTGTCCTATTGTATTGATGCAAATATACAAATATTCCAAAAAATCCAAAACACTTCCTGTCCCAAGCATTTCGTATAAGGATTCTCAAACTGTATTAATAAAAGAATTTCATTCCTGGCAAATGTTTGAAAATATTTCTTCTTGTCAGCTTTTACTTTGAGCTGCGTCGTGTTAATTCTGAGGTATATAATTATTAAAATCTTCTAATGAGTGATTGCTGAATTTTGTTCAACCATAGTTATTTCAGTCCCATATGTGAATGCAGTAGAGCTAGTTACTTTGTTTAAATATAAGATTATTTGAATTTTGAGAAATATAAATCAAAGTAAATGCTAGAGCATTTAGTTTTATATTTTCAAAAACTTATTCTAAATTAATGTTTTTGTTATAAAACCTAATATTGAATATTCTAAATTACTGATTTTCTTCATTAATATTTCTTTACTTACAGATATTTTAATTGTCAAGTTGCGTAAGGGACAAGAGGTGAAACTCCGAGCATATGCTAAAAAAGGATTTGGCAAAGAGCATGCAAAATGGAATCCCACTTGTGGTGTTTGTTTTGAATATGATCCTGATAATTCATTTAGGCATACAACTTTCCCAAAACCAGAAGAATGGTAAGCTATTACTTTATTTTAAATTCTGTGAAGTATATAAAGATGCTATTATTAGCAAATTAATAACAGCTCTCTCCTTTAGTACAATACAATGAGGGAAAGATAGAAATCATGAATGTTTTTATTTTTACTTTTTATTATTTGTTTTATCTTCCCCTCATTGTATTGTATTCATCCCATTGCTTGATACTCCGCCTTTCCCTTTCAGCTAATGGAATCTGCCATGTGCTGATTGGCTATCATGTTAAATCTTTTGTGTTTCAATTGATTCTTTCAATTCTTTTGTTTGTTTTTTGTATCTGAGGAAGAGAGTCGTTTACTTTGGGCAACTCGAAACATGTCATTGTATTAAATAGTTTTTTATATGTATTGTGTGGTATTGGTCATATTATTATATATATTATTAATTTTTTTTTTTTTTTTTATTAATAAAAGGCCCAAAAGTGAATATTCAGAGCTAGAAGATGATCAATGTAAGTAATAGATTTTTTTATTATATAGAACTGCAATTAAAATCTTTTCTGATAAATATTTTTTATTACATTTGTTGTAAGGAAAAAAATTGGGAGATAAAATAAAGATACTTGAGGTTTGTGTTTTCAAGTTTTCAATTAGAGCTCCATACAACATTCCTTGCATTAAGACAAATGGAAATATTAAAAATTTAGTTTTAAAGTTATTCTTAAAACAAATTAAAAAGCAATTATCATTTGTATTTCATACTACATATCTTAACATTTGCACTTTTTTAATGGAAAATCATTTATGGTTAGAGTGCATGTTTGTACAGAAATACAAGACCCTTATAAATTATATATAGTAGAGCATTTTAATACTAAGTAAGGTAACAAAGACATCTACTCACATCTAAGCACCTATTTTACAGAATTATCTTGCCTGGTCATATCAGACAGTGGTTCTTCCTTCAAGGTTAACAAACCTGTTGGTTTTTGTATACATTAATAAGTTTCATAAGGGAAGGACTAATGGAAAGATGGACAAATGTTGAGGTACCAGGTGTGATCAGATTTTTATCTAAAATGCACAATACCAGCTGAAATTCATTGGGCAGTTCATGGAGGTGTACAGATCAAATGTCGTGTCACATAAATAGGTTTTGGTTTGGTGCAATAAGTTCCACAATGACAGGATAAACATTTCAAGATGAGCAGTGAGCCGGCTGTAGATCCACCACACTTAACAACATTTGGACACTGTGAATGTTACTATCATTACAAATTGAACTGGTTGCAGTGAATCATCACTACAACCAGACCTGAGTTGCTCTCGAAGGCATCATCTTACTGCAAGACAGTACTATGCCGCAGTTTGCTAACCATCACCTCAAAGTCCAGACCTGGTACAGTGATTTTCATCTCTTTGGACATCCAGAAGAAGCACCTGACTGTAAGATAATTTATAAGCAGTGACGAACTTCAACAAACTTTAATGTTGTAGCTCCAATTTCTTCTCTGCTGGGATGGAATCATTGGTGTGTCTGTGGAATAAATGCTTACACAAGTATGGAGATTACGGAAAAACGTAACGTGTGCTAAAGACATTTGTTTGGTTAATATTATATGTGAATAAATTTACTCGCATGAGAAGTCGTATCTTATTTACTGAAACAATTTGTATATACAATCTACACTACACATACAAGCTTGAAGATTACTAAATTAATGCTTCAACTGTCCTTTTCTACGTACAGTTGATGCTGCATGGAACTAGTAATTGTTCTCTCGTTCTTATTTGCACCATATTATGAAATAAAAAGTACATTTCCTTTTCGCTTATCTTATTCCTACTTAATCTATCTTCCACTGACATTTTCAGCATATCTTCTCTTGGCAACCTTAAGGTATCAGTGTCACATATATCGTTGGGATCATTACCAATCAAACCTCTCATTAATGCCTCACCCACCATAAGTGTTGCTGCTCCATTAAACTCTTAAAACTAGTAAGCATTCAGTATTACCTGTTTCTTTTTTTGCACATCGACAACGTTTTTTCTGCAGTACATCATATAATGTTTCCACTTTGTCCTTATTCATCTGCAACATAACCATTGGTGAACTTGAAAGAGATTGTTTGCTGGAGCTGCCTCTTCCTTCCACCAAAAGAAAATCAGAAATAGGCCGCTGATGATAGCACTTGTCTGTATCACCTTCTACCTTGCCTTGTATTTTTGTTTAGTCTGATTCATGATCATTCTTCAGTAGAAGAATGCATTATCTCTATGCCATCTCCCAATATCCCTTTGTGTGGAATGTTCTTTACTTTTATTTGTTGGACTAAAGCAATTCTTCCTCCAAAACACTTTTCTATTTCCATTGCTCTATTATACTGGTCGTCTTTTTTATACTGGTCGTCTATAACAAAAAGAAGAAAGTTGAATTTTTTTTTTTTTTAATAAATTCTTTGGTGATTTGAAGTGTGTTTATCTGAATTAATACATTATCTTTTCTTTCCTTAGATGAAGCAACCTATTGTATGGAAGGAAAACCCAACAAATTCTACTACAATGTTGAATCATCTGGAGCTTTACGGCCTGAAACATTAGTATTGATGGGACTGAACGTTTTAAAACGCAAACTCAGTGATTTACAGACACAATTAAGTCATGAAATTCAAAATGATGTGTTGACTATTAATTAATTTTAACTTTTTTAAGATTCAGATGGTTTACATAATACTTATGTTTTCTTGTTTGTCTAATTTTTCAATAAAGAAATTGTGATTATTCTTTTATTTCGCTGATCTATTTTCACTTGTAATTTATTATTCTGTCTCAGGAACTTATGTGTGTTCTTCCTTTCACAGCATAATTCAGCATAGTATTAGATTGAAGTTAGAAGGACCGTATTTTCGATCGTTTCGTCAGACAAACACTCCTAGAGACTGCAGCGAATTCGCGTTCAAAGCTGGAACAATTATTATATCATCCGGATATTTAATAATGGATGTATTTTTAGCTAATCACGAAGATTGAAGTAAAATTTATTTTGTGGTAAATACAAATTATAATTATATATAAAATTTGAAATTTTGCCAATTTCAACTAAAAATTCAAAGTTTAATGCTTGGGAAAGAACATCTTTTTATTTAGTACTACGAAGAAGTGTTCAAAAGCAGGTTTCTAAAATTCTTTATTGATGTGATGATATTAATAGTTCAGAGGATGTATTTTTCTTCTATAGAAGTTTTCACTGGATTTAATGTTTGTGAATCACTGGTATATTGACTATTAAGCCTATTGGTTGGTGGTTTTAATGTCATGGTCAGATTAAGAAGTCAAGAAATGAGCAATTGTTGGGCAGATGTTGCTAAAATTATCATAAATTAAAGGAGTTCTTATCTAGCCTTGGTCTTCATACTTATTGAAAATCATGTTGGTTTAATCTGATGTGCTGCAGAAAATTTTGCATAAATTGAATTCGTAACACACACTAAAAAAAAACGTAGCTTTGAGCTTAATTCTCATCATTGTTTGGAGATTATAAAAGTAATAAAATGTATATAGTATTTCATCATAAACCATATATTTCTGGAGATAATAGTGCAATGGTCATGATATTTCTATTGCTACTTTTGTACTGCCATTAGTGATATATTACCTAATTTCATGCTTTGAAGGCTGTCCTTGTTTACTGATAGTTAGAAACAAATTAGAATGAATAGGGCAGTTCGTCTGTTCTGGTTTTGGCAAGGGCTTAGTAACAGATCATAAATTATCATTATGTCTTGTCCATTTGTTAGCAGCATATCAAGTAATTTGGAAATTCAAACTGAAATGCTCTGTTAATGGCTTTTCCTCTTTTTAATTTAAGTATTTTATTATTCATTCAAATTCACAATAAAAAAAAAAAAAATTTAGTTTTATTTAATTTTAATTAATTCATTAAATAATAAAAATAATAATAAAATGACATACAATAACATCCAATTCATTACTTCATTAAATAATAAAAATAATAATAAAATGACATACAATAACATCCAATTCATGACTTCCTGAATAAAAAAGGTTTAATTTTGAATTGTCATAAGTTTAATGAATTGGAAACAAACAAATCCTACATAGAAGAAATTGAATGACTAAACAAAATTATAAAAAAAAAAATTAAATATTTTTAATTTTATATTTTTTAATAAATTTGAAATTTAAATCTATTTTGGAATCTGAAAATATATTTTTTTTAATATCTTAAATTAGAAAACCATTATTTTTAAATTCTATGATAAGATATTTTAAATTATTTATAAACCCTTGAGATTTAGAATTAATTTCCAAATATCTTTATAACTAGGAGTAAAATTGCTTTGAAAAATTTATAAATCTAGTAACATGAAAGTTAAATAAAAATGTCTTATTAAATAATTTAATATATGGAATTTGAAAATCAAGATATATTCTCATATCCAAAAAAAAAATCAACATACATAAAATGAAATATATATATTCTTCACTATATCGTTGTATTTATAAATTTACTATTTATACAGCTCTCAATTAATTAAAAGTTTAGTGCATCTGTTTTTGGCTAGACTGAGGAATACGGTACTAACCAGTCGGAAGCTTCGTAAGGATTCAGTGCCGACAGGGGCGTTTTACCGCATTATTGTATAGTTGATTGCCCCTTTCAGCAAGAGGCGGCTACACCCGATACCGTAAAGTGCAGTCTTACCCTATTTTTAATTATGATTCCTTTTTTTAATAGAATAAAAAACCACTGATGTATTTACAATAAGAAAATGAGTTGTAATAGTAAAGATAAATTTATGGATTAATTAACTAAATTACTATTGCTGTGTCTTCATTATAATTGATCTAAACAAAATATGCTGCAAAATATCTTATTACTAAATTATTTGCAACAACCTGATAAATGTATATGAAACTTTACATGCGCTGTTCATATCTTTATAAATCAAACACCAAGCCAGCACACTAGGTGTGCCGGCTTGGTGTTTGACTTATAAAAATAACTGATAAATGTAATTCAGAGAAATATTAAAAAGTATTTTTCACAGGATGTTCAAACCAATTTTACTTTATACATCATTAATTTCATTTAAGTCGTATTTATTATTGAGTTTTATGCTGTTCAATATAAAAGCTTTTTTTTTTTTTTAGGATAGTTCATACAATCTTATAAAATATGCAGAAATAAAATTATTTTTTAATGTTTTTCTTAATTGAAAGAATTTCGACAAATTGGGCAAGAAATTTACTCTATGAAAATAAAGGCTTTAGAACTTACACCACTGCTATTTCACGTAGGACCAACGGCGCTTTGGTATTGCTTGTGACCAAGATCCTTATACATTGAATCTTTTTGCTCTTGAACGGTTTCTGTATTATTGCCGCAAAAGCAGTTCCATTTTTGAAGTTAGCCACAGGTTTAAAGTATGTGCAGTTAGCTGTTTGCATTCCAGTCACTGATAAAAATTTGGAACTCACTAATAATGTTCCGTTTTTCAATGAGCAATTGTTTGATTTTTCCAATCCAGTCAATACAACAATGCCATTCATCTTCAGTGGTTTATAGAACACAATGTCGAATGTGTCATTTTCTTGAGAAATTCCTATGAAGAATCCTGGAGCTAAACTGTATGCCATGGAGGGGAAGTGATTTGTGTAATACTTTATGTTAGTAACAATGTACAATGGTTTGGGATTGATGGCAATGTTCTTAAAGGAACGATGGACAATACCAAATCTGTGATCTTTGATTTTCTGAAGTTTGTTTGGAAGTGAGGAATACAGGCCAATATGTTGAAACAAGGATGGATCTCGCGTCTTAATAGCTTCATAGTTGAAAGGAACTTGTAAGTTAATGAAGTCTTTTAATAATAGATCAACTGGTTTCTTGTCATAGAACAACAGAAGAAAGGCGGCAAAATCTCGGAGAATATGATTTGGTAGGAGCTTACCAATTATAGGGAATTTGGCAAACTCCATTACAAACCAACTTTTATTTTTATAGAAATCAATAAAATCATGGATTGCTGTCAGATATCTATCTTCACAGACGACATCATCTTCGAGAATCAGATGGTATTGGGCCTGGCCATGCACAAAAGTAAACAAAAAGGCAAAGTCCACTACCTGTTTTGATCGCCAATGCACCCTCTCTTCAGAATCATTGAATGTAAGACGAGTCCAATTACGTAAAGGGGGATAAAAGGAATTGGGGGCTTCAATCAGCTGCAGAAAACCAGTCATGAAATAAGGATAGAATGTAGAATATAGGGATTGTCCAAGAGCTTGACGAACCGAAGCATTTCTGTCTGCCAGTAGAATCACAACAACTACCTTCTGGCGTTCAGACATCTGAGAATTCTCGATTACAGAATATATAGTTTTTTTCAGATATGAAGAATTATGACGTTGAACAGTAGTAATTCCAATTGTTAGGAAACCTATGAATTATAAAGGTGATAGTTTAAACATTTGTATTATCAGTGCCCAATATTTCAAGGATAGACATTTAACAAATTTTCACAATTTTCTTAAGAAAATATTTAGGCTTTTTTTTTTTTTTTTTCTGGGTTTAAAGTTGTTGTTTTTTTGTCCTATTTTGTTTCTTTCTTTCTCTGGCTTAAAACATAAATTATATTTTAACAATACAAATAAAATGTTACATTTCTTTGTTTTCTTTTTCTTTTACTGTAATGGTCATTAATATTTTCTTTACAATTTATTAAATGCATAATATGATAATATAATTCTGATAAACCTTCAATGATTCGAGAGAAGAAAAAAATGTTGAGAGCCAAACAGAATGATTTTACAATATTGGTAACCATCTTTTCATTTTTTTTTTTATCTGCTGCTGCAAATCTGATGGAATATTCAAACAAGAATAAAGTGGGTGAAAATGCATTTTTCCTATCACAAATTTTGAGCTGCCATCTATGAAATCTGAACAGCTGTTTCATCCTTATTAGGGATCATCAGTCATAGAATATCCTGGTGAAAGATACTGAGGGGGTTTCCCGTTACCATCCTCAGGAAGCCACTATGGAAATGGCACCAGACCAGAAGAGAAAATGAAGAGATTGATAAACACGGAAAAGGAAATTAAACATCCATGCCGCTGCCGGGATTCGAACCCAGTTCCAACACTTCTGCATCGTGGAAGGCCGCCGCCTAAACCACTAGGCCGTCGCTACTTTATATATATATAAAAGAAGAAACAAGCTGTCGTCGATGAAATTTAACAAAATAGGTCGGTTAAGTGAGGCATTGTTGGACAGGATAGGCCTGTAATTATATTTTATTATGGAAATGGTTTTTTTCAAATTGGATAAGATAGTCTAACAGATGACATCTTCAAATTCCTGATCTTTTAAATTGGTAATTCAGTGATTATTAGATGGTATATGCTAATAGCCCATTTATGCTTTCATACAACTGATTTGAATTATCACCAAAATGGCAATGGTAATTCCTGAATGCAATAAAACAGGTTATTTACAGCAAAAATTATATATATGTAGATTATACATAGCAAGTTAAAACACCATTAAGGGCAGCCCCAAGCAGTTGTGCACTGCACAAAGACTCCAAATTAAGATTTAAAAACCAATTCTCAATTACAATATGCAATATAAAAAAAAAATAGGCATACTTATTCCAATCTTCCTGTCTATTCTTAACCTCTATCTTGTTTCTCAATAAAAGAATTAGCAAGTAAAAATTATTAAGGTGAGGGGCAGCAAAAAACTTTTGCCGAAAGGTCCTTACAGGTCAATGGCAGTCTGATGGCATTATAGTTTTATTAATAGTTTTCAAGTTTATACTTAACAAATATAAAGTTCAACTTCCTTGATTAAAATTTTGTAAAAAAAACAGTGATTTTTTTTCGATGAGTTGAATTTGGAGGGGCAAAAAAATTACCTAAGACTGCGACCAACTGATAACGAATACTTTTTGTTTAGACCATTCTTGAAAAATGATTTGAGATTTAAACAGTAAGTACCTTTAGTGTTTTGTAGTATACCATACAATAGTGCTTTTCTTTTGTTGATATTCAGTCCCTTTGTAGTATTATAATAAGTTTCACCAGGGATGTCGGTTTCGCAATTCTGCAAAAAAAAAAGTTTTTATTAAGATTGAACTTAATATAAAGTTGAAACTTTCTAAATAACGTTCACTTCAATCATGCATTGTAACTGTAAAAGCATATTATTTTATTATCTTACTGATGGTTTTCTATAAATTTACAGGCAGTTTCTTTTAGCGTTAGTGGCATTTGATATTCATATAGCACTGCCTGATGATCAGCTCAAGAAAGATTCCAACATACTGTCCATTTCGACATTGTTAGTTCACTGAAATTTGTCTGATTTAGCTCTCGCAGGAACGTAGCCAGGATTTTGTTGGGGGGGGGGGGGCATTACATTAAATTTTTATAAATGACTGCTTTCTTTAAATGAAAGTTTCAAAGTAAAATGCTCTTAATACTAAAAGTCTATGGCGAGAGTAGGCTCTTTGAATTTCATCAATTACACATACACACTTTAACATTTATACTTTCTTTTCTTCCCTGAAGCAGGGGGGGATCCGGATCAATGTTTATCCCACTTTTTGTATTCGAGAAGACAACCTCCAGATGCAGAAATAACAACAAATCAGAAAATGACACTGATATGAGGTGCCATTCCAGTGAACTTTATTTGGATAAAGAATATGCTAAATTTGTCCATTTTTAAATGTTGCCAATCATAACATGCTGCATTACCTAAAGTAAACTTTGGGTTGGAGAAATGCTCAAGATTAGTAAGGAAATAGGCCACTAGTGTATTTTATCGGTTAGGCTATGTGCGTTTTTCGGAAGAAACAACTTTAAGTTTATGGATGTAATTATATTGACAATCAATCTCCTTAAATTTATTCGGAATTGATAATAAAATACAGTATATTTGAACAGATAAAAAAATATATATATACCTTTATGTGTTGATTACAACCAGTGGCTTTATGGACATCTACAGATAGAATAAATAAACTAATTAATAATGAATAAAAATGAATGCATGGATGAATACATTTTTAACGTGGTTTTAATTACTATTACTTATTTCAAAATTTTGATTAATAAATGATTTATATTTTATAGTATTTTTTTTTTTTTTTTGGTAAACAGCTAAAATCTTTGCTAAATTTTTAAAGAAGGTAGTTATTAAAGGACCATTCCCAAAAAAATCAATTCTAATTTTATACTGTATATTTTTTATCCTAGAAGAATATTAAAGATGATGTAAAGGCGCTTTTTTCAATAAACTTTAGAAAATCCCAACAGATTAAATTACTTCCAATTACAAGAAACCATCGTAAAATATAATGGAAATTTCAAAATAAAAGTATAATGCATTAATCCTGAGGTCGTCTTGAAGGTCTTGTGTTATTAATATGATTGTCTTCTCGAAATGCTTTCTGTTAAAATAATAGAAAATAGAAAATAATAGAAAAAACAAATTCATTGTAACTTTATAATTAACAGACACTTCTGTTATTTTATTGTTTGTCGTCCGTCCATAAATCTTACCAGGTAACTGAGAATTCGGCAGATTCATCAGGAACTGTAGATACTGAGACAAACAAAACCCCATCAAAAATGTCATTGCCCATAAGAACACATACTTCCTCTTCGATAGTCGCATTGTAAACGATCATCTGAATGCTATCAAGGTTCCAATACACTGACTATCAAGGTTAGTTAACTATTCAGAGGGAAAAAAAAAGTAAATAGGTGATTTTAATAAGTTACCCTTTTAGTTATTGGTAGCTATGCAGGACGCTCAATCACTTAAGTTAAAATAAATATTCGTCTTAATTTCAATGGCTCGAGATTCTGCATAATTATCTAGTTATTTTTTTTTTCTCTATTAAATTTATTTATTTAGATGTTAGCAATCATACTTTTAGTAGCCGATATGTCAGTAAGTGCAAACCATTTGAATTATAACAATGGGCATTGGGAAAATTTGTTTGAATTGAGTAAAATAGCATCTCAAGATGTAATTGATTTCTAAATAGGCCTACTAAAGTAATTTAAGTAATTCATTTCTTACTTTTCTTCCTACAGTATTTTTAAGTTTCAGCAGTATAAGACATGAACTTCAGAAAAAAAAAAAAAAAACCAGCAAGAAATATTTTCGAACCTTAATATTAGGCAAGTGTGTCAAATATTTTTAGGAAACGTTTGCTGAAACATCAATTCTGAAAGCTTATCGTTGTTTTTGAAAGCTATCTTCTACGAGAATTATTCACTTCGACTAACTTCAGATTCAACCTAATTTTACGATAGTGTAATAATGTTCCTAGTGAATCTTGAATGTCGATGAAGACTCAACTTCAGGTCATTATCCTCTCTTTAACAGTAAGTACGTGAGGGCCAATTACAGATTTCGTTTCAGATTTCTTCAGATCATTGCCAGATGGCAGGTTTTCTTCTTGTTAGGACATTGCAACTGTAGCCTAACTTCATTGTTAAGATCTAACATTAAAAAAGCATGATATATGTTCGTCTGAAATGAACGACAATTGCAGCATCGTCATAATAAATCAAAATTCCATTACTGTATTGATGTAATAAATGGTTGACTGTCATGTATTATAGAGAGCAAACAATATTCAGTAGTTGATTTGTCAAGAACTATAATGGCGCTTTAGGATTCAGCCTATCATCTTATTTGTACTACTTATAATTTTCACGAATTTGTCGTGAAAACAACGATAAAAACTAAGAAAAATAAAAAGATAAAAAAATAAAAAAAAATAATATTCTTTCATTTTATTAATTTTACCATTCATTTGTAGTTTAGCTAAAATTTTAATTTTCAATCAAAGCTTATATAAACAATTTTTTTTTTTTTTTTATGAAGCATTGCCATTAGAAGTTCATCTTTATTTCTACAATATTCTACTCACGCAGAACTGCTGGTGAGAAAAGTATTTTTTATTATTCAAATTTCTTCATTATTCATTTTGATCTTCCAAGTTGCGAAAAATCACAATTCGTATGCTTAATTTTGAATATGCCAAGAAGCATTTCTGGATAAAACTGTAGTTTATGGTAACCGGAAGTGGATTTTTTTTTTTCCTCTTTTCGAAATATGGCATGTTTTGGAACTAAATGTTTGAAATTTAGTAGATAAATCGAAATCGAATACAAAAAAAAGGATCTCTTGCTAGAATGCGGCATACTTAATATTTACAAAAGGTTATGGTTGTTAATTCAGTTAAAACCAACAAAGCATCCACTTCCGGTTACCGCATAATGCAGTTGAACCCATTTCTGCTTAGCTTATATCAAATTTGCTGAAATCAAATTTATAATAAATTAAAAAAAAAAAACCCACCTCCGTCTTTCAGCTTTTTATTAGTTCCTGCTAATTGAAATAAAAATGATCAGTTCTTTGTGTTTGTGTAAATCCTTTTATCCCGAAATTCTCTTATAAGTGTTTATCCTTGGAAACGTGCTTCCATAGTCAGATAGAAGTTTCATTGCTACTGACGGGAGGCAAGTGTTATATTCGGAAATTTGTTTGCTGCCAGAGATGATGGGACCGATTGTTCCAGAGTCCAGTGGGAAAAAAAAAACAAGTGAAAATAATTTGTGCTAAATCATAAAATTTAAGGGCGACCCATAATAATAATAATAATAAAAGGGAAGTACATTAACGTAAGGAAAAATAAAAATTAGGAAAATAAGAAGAAAAAAAAACAACATACGCGGACATTGAGGAAAAAAAGATTAAAAAGAAAACAAATAGTATACGGACTCGAACGATAACCTCCAGCATATAAGTCCGAGAGTTGCATTTCTAACATTTAAGCTATCCAATGACAACAATGCTAAATATCTCGAACATGGGGAGGGGGGGACGTTGGCCCCTGAAAATATCCTATTCCTATGTTGTTTGGGCCTCTGAACACGATTGTGAAGTCCGTTTGTCGATCGGACATTCCGTTCGGGAGTTGTTAGGGGAGGGGTACAATGACAACAATGCCAAATATCTCGAAGATGGGGACATTGACCCCTGAAAATATCCTCTTCCTATGTTGTTTGGGCCTCTGAACACGATTGTGAAGTCCGTTTGCCGATCCGACCTTCCATTCGGGAGGTGTTAGGGAAGGACAGACACGGACGGACAGGACAAACGCAATAACTACCGATTTTGATTGATATTACAACAACTCCCAAATGGGTCACTAAAATTTGCAATCCCTATATGATGTCAATAGTGCTGCATGATCCACTGATAAGAAAACTGCAAAAAAAAAAAAAAATTGCTTTACGAATCCGTTGTGCAGCTACCCTAATACTTAAGTATTTCGTCCCTTTCTAGCCGTAATACTTCAGTATTTCATCTCTTCTTAACTGTAATACTCGAATAGAGGGGGATTGATTTTCCAAAATAATTTTGAGTTAAGCTTTCATAATGTATCTTAAGAAAATCAAAAGCACCTGAAAGGTAATTGAGATGCAAACGTTGAAATATCAGTTGACAAATGAAAACGGTACAAAAGACGAAACAATATCCAAAGATAATCTTTTGAATGTAAATCCTACACGAGAATACTAATTCTGCTGCGCGCATGTAATTGAAAGAGTTTTTCAATGATTCTCTCAAACAAATGTTCGGTTTCGATTTTTTTTTTCCTAAATTCATCATAAATATGAATCCCTGTATCTGCGCCAACAATGAAGACAATCGGCTGAATTGCTTAGGAGAAGACCCAATGCTTACATTTCCATTGCCATTTCCAAACACCAATGCGATACAAGAGGTGTTTCTTCAAAAACATACCAGCACTGGGTTAATGGTGGTGCTAGCAATAAGTTATTCAACAAGTGTTGAGAAGATTAGTAACATATTTAATGACCGTACATGATAAGTATTACTATGCTACATCAACACTTTGTTTGTTGTCTGTCTGTCCGCCATTACGTTAAATCAGCTGAATGAATTTCCATACATTAATGGCTTATTTTTATCCAACTTAACCTACAGATCTCTCCCATCCCTCAAATGTTTCTGATTTCTTTCAAATTTGGTACGATTTTTATCCACGGTCACGATTATTTTAATTCCCATCCCAACCCCAACACAGTCCCAATCGTCAAAATGAATCCCCTACCTCTGTATGCTTAGTCTCGACTACGCGATGGGTGAACGAGCGTATTCCTACTTTTATTAGCTCTAATTCGCTATGAAAACAAACAAACGTAGGCATAGGATCTTTAAAACTTCATTTAATCTGCAACTGTAAATAAACTGCAAGCGTACAAGTAGCTTTATGCAAATGATTTATACAAAGATGTACACTGAAATATCTTTCACTTTATATTGAACCATTACGCGAAATATTGCCAAATTATCCCAAATTTATCTTTTTTTTTTTCTGCATTTCAATAGATTATTTTTATTTACAAAAGATTTAATAATTTCTAAATACAAGATTCATTTAAAATGAAATTTTCAAATGTTAATGTTTTTTCCGATTACTTTAAATGCTTTCTCTGCTTGTCATTCAATTCCATGGGTACTTGTTTGGTGATTGTCCATCTACTGCAAATCCATAGACTTGCTTTTCAAAATGGAGGGTTGACTCTTCCCGTCAGTGTCTGAATTCTCTCGAGATCTGAGGTTCCAAGGAGAAGTCAGTCGCTCAACAGCACCTACTTTGGATGTCCTCTAGAAAGGAAGAAAACGGTACCGATTCAAATAATGATTATGAATTATAAGCATAAATTAACATTCAGTAAGAAGAGCAATGACTGATAGTTTGAAATGAAACAGACAATTATATTTCATTATTTTGGTTGAATATGAGTAGGGGTAACAAGAGGATTAGCTGGGGTGTAATTTTTAGGGTCAGTTAGAGTACAAGGATATAAAGAAATAAGAACAAGGAATACACTCTTTCTAAAAATAAAATTAGAAATAGATACTTCAAATGTTGAGACAAAAATAAGGAAAACTCATTGCTAAGGAAAAAGTGTTATGCAAATCTCTTTTGTATAAAAATAAAATTTCAGTGAAAATGTTCTTCTATGAAATATAGTGTATTCATTTACTACAATGTATTCATATAAATTGTATGTATATTTACTTTATACATATTCATTATTCGATGCCGACTTACCTTAATAGTTAGATTTATTACTGTACCACCTTTAGGCCTAACATGTTTTCGCCTTAACATACATACACATGCTGCTTAGCTTACACTAGCAAGAGATTAGATAATTTTCTTGGCTTCATCACTTAAATCACAGAACTGCAACTTAAGTAGCCTATTAATATATTACTGTATTTTTAAAATTTATTTAATAAAGTAATGTAATAATGTAAAAACAGAAAATTAAAAACAAATTAAGTTTCTTATTTTTGGCTACTTCAGAATCGGACTTTATGGGAAGTCCATCCCATTCTGTTGTTGTTGTTGCTCCATTTTGCTTTCAACATCAATGATATTCCAAGAAATAGTAAACAAACGAAGGCACGACGTTACAAGCTAGGATTCGCACCCTGAGTTGTCACTCTTTCTGGAATATTCTGCCTTCACATTTCTACTTTATAGTTAAACGGTGAAACAATGTAGCAGAATGTTCATAAAAATAAAAAATAAACAAAAAATAGATACAAACGTGTTTTTTAGCAAATCTGTGTTTTTAAGATTAAAACATACACTTTTTTTAAATTGGTAAATTTTGGACTGATATAAACGACTTACAGTTGTTCCTCTGATACTAGGCAATCCACTTTCAAGGAGTTTACTGCGGAGTTCATCGGAAGTTATGTCTTTAGCCCCAGCTAAGATTTCCAAGAAGTCATTGAATTCCTTCAGGGTTAGAGATCTTTTGTACCTTTGCAACAGAAAGGAATAAAAGACATTGATTTACCTTAATTCAGAATATTTTATTCAAAGAAGATTTTAAATCGTTGAATAGATTTTAAACTACATCGCATGGATTTACTTAATCAAATATTTCTCAAATTGTAAAGAAGAAGTTTCATCAGAGTATTTTTTGCTTAGCTCTTTTGTTTTATCCTGTTCTTCACTTAAATATAAAATGATGGTATTTTGTTTCAATTCTATTGTTTTAAACAAGATTTTCCAAGATTTGTAATGTACTGATTGACATTATACTATTCCTAATTTACTTACTTTACAATTGGAAAGTTTTACTTCCCAATGAAAAGAAATAGGATATCTTAACTGTATAGATCCTTTTCTTGAGCGATTTTCCCACTCCGGGGTAAGGTTTTCTCAATATTTCGGCCCAGTGCCTCGGGCCTTCTTCTGGAGATGCATATCTATTATATTCATGTGGATATCTTAAATGACCGAAAGATTAATAACAACGGTTACGAAGTTTAAGATACAGAATTTCCAGATATTAAACGGAAATTCAACATTCAGTGAGCCCAATCGAATATTGTAAACCTATTTATAAATAAATATAAATATTTTTTATGTTTTAGATAAGGACCCACCTACTATTCTTCCTATATATAAAAATATACTAATATTTTTCCTATAATCTACATTTAGAAATTTCATGGTGAGTTTTAAACTACACTTAGACTGGATTTTGGAATACGTAGTTCAATTTTAAAAGTACTTTTCTGAGTTTAAACTTTATGGACACGAAAACCAAAATAATAATTCACTAAAACATCTATTTTAGTTTCAAAAGTTGAGGTACATCGTCTCGTATGATCAAGGTGTAACTTCGCTAGATTAAGTTTCTATTTAAACTTTGTGAGCTAAAGTTAAACCAGTAATATAAACTTCTTTTTTTTCCGGAAGTACTTTCAATATGAAAATTTTGATCTTCTAATACAGGTTGCAGTCTGACCACCTGACCAAATTGATCTGACAACTTAGCACCGTTGGTCACGAAACGCCGAGAGCCTTACTTCCCACGACCCTCAAGGATCTACATAAGCCTATAGTAGGACAACCTCTACTTACAGTACAGTTATTATACGATTTTTATTCTTCGTTACAGATAAAGCAAGCATTGCTGCACACTTATCTGTAAATTAAATCTGTACATGGTAAAGAAAAATACTTAAAACACACTTGTATTGCTTTGGATGCCATTTCAAAAAAGAAAAAATCAGATGCTTCAATCTTTTAAAGCGTTCACTAAAATACTGTAGCTCATTCAAAAGATACAGTATTTGAGTGACTCACCTAAACATTGTATTCATTTTGATTTGCGATGACTCCCATGGCAAATGAAAGCGCAGAGAATATAGACAACTGTAACTTAAAGCATGTTAAACTGTTATAACCAACTCATCTTGAGTAAATCAAACTTCTTCATTAAACACAAATTCTTCCAAAACAAACTCTTCAAACGACGATATTTCGAAAGCTATATCAGCTTTCTTTATCAAGCTCTAAATAAATAAAATAAAATAAAATAAAATAAACAGGGAAAGATACCAATCATCATCTTCCCCACAACTCCAAACAGAAAAATAAATTTAATTTAACAACAAACATGAAAAACATAACTTTAAAAATTAAAGTTATAACTTTAAAACTACTTTTAAAATATGGAGCGTTGTAATTTAGCATTGTAATAGCGAAATAATGTCTCGCATACCACGAAGCACGTTATGTTTTTCATGTTTGTTGTTAAATTAAATTTATTTTTCTGTTTGGAGTTGTGAGAAAGATGTTGGGTATCTTTTCCCTGTTTATTTATTTTATTTTATTTTATTTATTTGGAGCTTGAGAAAGAAAGCTGATATAGCTTTCGAAATATCGTCGTTTGAAGAGTTTGTTTTGGAAGAATTCATGTTAAACGGTTGTTTAAATCAAATAAAATGTAATTATTGTTGAAGTTATAGATATTTTACAGAACTATGGCCATTTTGTTAATTAAGTGAATTTGGCGCTCAACCATTCACTAAGGCCCCCAAATCAAATTCAGGGCCCAGGTACTAAATGCAGTAATGAGCTCTTTGCCACATTATAGTCAAAGCCATAGATTCTTAACCAAAAATATCGCGAAAACACCTCATATTTCTCCCTTTTAAACATGCCACGCACACACAGTCATTAGCATTATTTTTAGAGTAAATAAATTTAACACCAACATCTACTTTTTCCTGCTCTATTCAAAAGTATAGAAATGAAGTTTAGAAAAAGGTTTAGAAAAAAAAATGCTCTATGCAAACTTTGTCATGCAGAATAGCTCTATGTAGTCAGTTAAAGCAGAAAAGTAGTTTACATAAAATGTAGACTTAATTATAAAAAAAAAAAAGCCTAGAAGTGATAGGCTAATTCATATAATTTTTTTTTTAGGTTAAGACTTCAGCCTGGGCCTTTTTGACAACCGGGCCCCGGTGCTGAGGGATCAACTGACCCGTCCCCCCATGTGGGGTCCCTGTATTATTATCAAACTCATGGAAGTTGACGATCCCGTATTTTCGTGATTTCACGTAATTTACGCGAGAATAGTCTCTATCCATGTCTTCTCACAAAATATTGAAATATTTAAATGAATTATAAGACGGGGAAATGCATGAGACTTTTACTACATTTTAATACAGTTTTAATAAATTGAAATCAGTCAATAAACAAACAATAAATTCATTATGTAGCATTTTCCTAGTGACAGACATTAAAAATACTAAATTTCTTGAGACCTGCTGAAGAGGCTAATGGCGAGATCTCGAGAATTTCGTAATTCTCGCGCAAACGTGATCGTCAAAATAAATGTGTTAGACAGTAGCTTGTCAGTGTTTATAAAAATCCTACATTTTTCTTTTTAGAAATGGAATATATACATCACTTTCTGAGATAAATGAACAGCGATTAATTTTTAACGTTTCCATAGCAATGTAGATTAAATTCCAAAGTAGTTATTCTCAAAAGTGAAATTCAATCGACTTACGGTGCTACTTTCTTGAACATAATTCCTGTATCAGTGGTGGTAATGGTCTTCCCAAAGATGGCTGCCTGTCTGAACCACTTGTCAATGTTGGATAAGGTAATTTCGTGTCCCCTTCTTCTACTTTCTCCAAACTTTGCGAAAGATTCAAATGCCTGTTGAAAGGTTAAAGGTTGAACTTCTCCTTCGGTTGCCATTTTAAACTTGAAAATTTTGAACTGTGAAATAACGACATCAACAAATTACTAATTATTCCAATGTATTTAATGTTTGTGAGAAGAGGGAGGATTCTTTTTTTTCACCAAACCACATATATTATCCGTCTAAAAGATATACAAAAAAAAGGCTGCATCGTTTTTAGAAGTTGTATCGTATTGGGCTTACATATCTCGGAGATTTTGGGGGCTCGGTTCCAGATCACCGTCATAAAATGAATATAGACTTACTTGACACAAACCTTTAATTTGTAAAAAGCACAATATCTGCAAAGCGCAATAAAGCGAAACACAATAAAACGAGGTAGGCCTGTAATTTGAAAGTATCTTATAAAAGTTCATTCTTACGAAGAAAACTGCAGGGTTTTGATATTATCTGCGTTTTTCAAATCGCTGTAGGATCGCGAGGGAATTTTAACAGAACAGTGAAAACGAAACTAATGATCGAAATTAAGGGAATGAGGTGTCCTTCAGGAGAGAGCGGGGAATGGGGGTGATATTTCTTGATGGAGTAGCATAAAAGATTACATTTCTAGGTTATTCGCACAAAACTGTGCTCTATCACCTGTAACACCAGAAAGGCTTCTTGTTACGGATCCTTATGGTTGTGGCCACTATAGATAATGTATGCCAGATTAAGTATTTCAAGAAGTTCTTTAAAAAAAAAAATCTTAAATCACACATAATTACATTTAAAAACATTTAACTAAAATTTAGCAGCTTTCGACCCTAAGGAGAGTCTTCATCGGAATGAATTAACAATCATCATTTGGAAACACAATCATCAATTGGATTTTCAACAACATCACTGTTTTGGACAGATCAGACGACTCTTTTATCCGAACCTGTTTGGAATCTTATTACATCATTACAAGAAAACCTTATAGCATTGGACTTTCTGTTCAAAATATTCAGAAATATTATTACCGGTGGAACAGGCCAACTTCCCTCTTAAGAGTCGAATAGTCTAACCCTGCCTCACTATTGAGAATTGACTGTTTCGGAGATGAGAAGGAGGCGTTAGGCAGCCTTAAGTAGTCTTGGGCGGCGACCAGCCGCAAGATGTCCTCAGCCAGGAGAGCCGAGAAGTTAGACGAAGAGAAGAGTGGCAAGCAGCCGTCAGCAGTGAGAAGTCCGCCGGAGAAGTGAAATGTTAGCCACGGAGAAAGTTCCTCCAGCCGAGAAGTAAGCTTTCCAGTGGAGAAGTACATGTTTGGACAGGAATCCAAAGAAGAAGCCCCGGCAGTAAAAAGTAGTGAAAGCGGACGTCACCCGAAAGATCATCAAGCAGTGATCGACTATCCACGGTGTGGAACAAAAAAGGTTGCGCCGTGCAAGTCGCACCCGACTCCAGCAGAAGCAGACTGTTCCCGGCCTTGGCAAGCCGCCTTCACGTAGAGTCTTACAGAGAAGATCCTGAACACAGACGACGTAGCAGACTCGAAAAGGGGACCTGGTATCCGGTTGTGACCTCCGTGTCAAGCCATCCTTCCCGAGTCGCAAGAACCCCTTAGCTCCTGAACGAACTATGAACAAAAATTCAGGCAGCAATATTTTTAATTCGGTTATGTAGCTTTCTCTGCAAAACAGCATATCCACTCCCCTATTCTTTAATGGAACAAATCCATCCACTATCACCTGTCTTGACAATAGACTTTCCTTCATTAGCATATGTCACTATTTTTTATTCGTACAAACACTACAATCTTAATTCATTCCGATGAAGACTCTCCTTAGGGTTGAAAGCTGGTAAATTTTAGTTAAATGTTTTTAAATGTAATTCTGTGTGATTTAGATGTATTTTAAAGGATTTGTTAACACACGTTAATTATTTCAAGAAGTGTTTTAACGACTTATATGTGCTAAGTAACATGGGTTTTTAGATTGACTGTAAGATTTCCAATTAAACTATCGGATTTTACCTTCCAATTGCTGTATTTGTTATTGTAGACTTCTTGCAATACTTTGTATAACACATGCCAGTGTTTCCAATATTTTTGGAACAGCCGAAACTTCATACAACATTAGGATGAGCTTTATAGTTTAAATCAAAATCTAAGGCTTCAAGTTTATTTTATTACAATTGCTTTTATTTTTAAGATGAATTTTTCATTAAAAGATACCAACAATTTCTCTTTTGTAAATTACGATGAACTGAATTTAATTCCTTATTCGAGATACCTTTTTAAAAATAAGGAAATTTTAAGTGCTGTAAGCCTCTCAGGACAGTTCTGGGCAAGCTCAAACAATTAGAAACATGACAAAAATTCTGAAAGATATCTCAGTAAAGTAATTGATTAGGAAATAATAAAACTGGAGTTGAAGCCCCAAAAAAGGATTTTATGAAAAATGCCATTAAAAAATGAAAATAAATCTTAAAAGAACGAAGTACTTCAAAAACTTCCATAGAGATAACTTCTATCTAAATGGCTTATTATTAATCGTTGTCTTCTTGCTAATGAAAAGGCATATTATGGTAAAATCGTTAACACTTTTAGGCATTGAAAGATTTGAATTTAACTAATTGAAAGCCTGAAAATTATTTCCTTGAAATTATTAAAGGTTTGTTAAAAACAGAAAAGGGACAAGTTATTGCGAATTAGCATACAATTTAATTAAAACTCACCAGGAATTCAATGCAATTAGATGAGGCAAGAAAAATTAGTATCCCATTTTAATGTAATTCCAATCTTTACATGCTTGAGAAATAGCACGCTCGCGATGGCAAATTTCAGTTGGTTACAGCTGTCAACAATACATATCACCAGTATCCATCCACATATCTCGAGAGTATTATTATCTGTCTAACAAAAGAGTATACAAGCCTTGCTTCTATTGTAACACCGAATAATTCATTTACAAAAATGATGAATAGAGGCGCGAACTTGAGATATTGTTCTAGAGGTAGTACTCTTAGTATTATTGAATATGAGATTGTAAAGAAAGATCGACAAGTTTTCTGTTCGTGAGTGCTTGCAGAGGGCATAACTGTTCGAGAGCATTTGCCAGAGGTGTAAAAACGACTGGCTTCAAAATTTTTTAAGCAAAATGAATACGGTACTTGATTCTGCGAATTTTTCATGGGTATATGCTTTATCTTATATCGGGTGATCCAAAAGTAATTAAAAATCAGAAAATGCATTAATTTGTAGAATATTGATACGTAGTAGAAAGATACGGTTTTCACAGAAATGCTCGGAAAAGACGCGGAATTTTGTGACAAAACAACGAAATTTTATTGTCTGATTAGTTACATTTCCGACCACCAGAAGGCGCTAAAGTTTGTTGTTTTCGTCTGGTGGAGTAGAACAGTTCACTCGGAATACGGGATTCCAAATGTTCAATGTGGCGCCCCTCAGTCAGGAGCAAAGAAGCCGTCAGACGAGGCACGACACTGTTCACCGCATTCAATTGCATATCTGTTGTTATTGCAGACACACGATGCTGGATGGCATCGTTCAATGTGCCCAGTGACGTTGGCCGATCGCGATACACCTTTGACTTCAAGTAACCCCACAACCTAAAGTCGCAACTTGCTTTTCCAATTTAGGGAGATCCTGTTGGCCACTCATGCTTGCCGCTCTTGCAAGTGTGCTGCTCCGTAACAGTAGCCATTTGAAGTTCAAGCCCCATGACTTCCTCAAAGAAAAAGAACCACTAATCAATTCAGCGGTGAAACCACACCAGACTGTAATTTTTGGCTGATGCGGGGGGGGGGTTAAATGCATGGGGGTTTTCTGTAGCCCAGATGCGGTAGTTATGCGTGTTGACACTGCCATTAAGTGCGGCTCTTCATCAGTCCACAGTACCTTGAACAACCGGTTTTCATGGTCGTCCTTCTGCTGGAAAACCCAATGGGCAGATTCTTGACTCTTCGTGAAATCGACAGGTTGCAGTTCCTGCAAGTGTTGAATTTTGTAGGGATATCTCTTCAGGATGATTCGCAGTGATGTCCATACAGTGCCCTACGATACGCCAGTTCTTATTTGAAACGTCGCGCGCACTGCATTCTCCATGTTGGGAAATTGCCGATACTTCATTCACCGTATGTTCGACGTCCTGCGGAATGGAACGGGGTGTTCGGGGTCTTCAGCTTCGTGGACGTGCTTCCAAAGAGCCTGTCTTCAAATTTGGTTATTTTTTTGCTTCAGTGCTGCACAAGTCATGGGTCCCATGCCACTTCGCATACCTCGCATGGTTCGAAATGCCCACAATGCTGTACTAGCACATTCTGCGTTCTGAATAAAGTTTCACTAGGAGGGCTTTGCCACGCAATGACAATATTCCGTTGCTTGCAGTACAGTAACCATGACAAGGAAACAACACCGCTGTCACCTTGACATATGACGATGTCAGCCAGAGGTGCTATTTATATACCGGCAGGCAGCTGCTTTCTGACTCGACAGCGTCATCTGTTGGTCGGAAATGTAACTAATCAGGCAGCAAATTTTCCTTGTTTTGACACAAAATGCAGCGTCATTCCGAGGATTGCTGTGAAAACCGTATCTTTCTACTATCAATATTCCACAAATTATTGCATTTTCAAATTTTTAGTTACTTTTGGATCACCCTGTATAATGCATGGGAGAGAATTAAGAAAAACACGGATTAGTGGAATATTGAATCGCAATTTCAAGTACGATGTAATCATAGTAGTAGGGTAGTAGGATACCAAATTTCTTCAAAAACTCATCAATTTTCCCTTGCCTTGTACATTGTACCTTAATAGAACATATTTTTATTGCAAATATTATTTAATTGCTTTGTTGCTACAATCCTAATATAATTTAAGGAATAATGGGATTAAGAAAAAAATGGCTACGAATTAGATAACCAATAAAGAAAGCTATAAATAGAAAAGGAAGTGTTTCTATTAAGATAAGTGTACGAAACTAAAAGCGATATAAAAAATGGATTACAAGAAGTCAACTAAAAGTTATTTGTTTCCTACTGTAAATGTGAAACAAAAACAAAACTAAAGCGAAAACTACTAATCGAATCTGCCTCCAATTTCTATCAGGTCACTGCAATAAGGAATAGTAAACATAAAAATTCATAGCTACGTGACCTAACAAATCAGGAAGCATGCATACGTGTCATTAGTACCTACTGAACAGTGATCCATAGAAATCTATTGGCATTTAAAGTCAATAAATAATTATGATTATTATAAAAACCTTAGATCATATTAGGATTCTGGGATAATTGGATTTAAAGTACATTGTTAGAAAGATTCCGGAATTATAAGATTAGTCTTCTCCCTATTTTTGCAAAGTCGAAAAGCCTTCCCGATTGGTCAGTTAAACTGCCTTGTGATTGGCTGAATCGGAGGCCACTCGACTACGTACAAAGCTCTCTCCCCAAGTGACAGACCGCACAGAGAGCTTTCGAGCAAGCCAGTGGCGGACCTGAAGGAAAGTTTAAGAACATTTGAGAATCCAGTCCGATCTGTATATATACCTGTAAATAATTGTAAATAAAGTGTGTGCGCCTTAGACTAAACCATGGAGTTAGTCTCTTGTCATTTCGACCATACATCAATATAATTTTAAAAGTCTGTTACCCTTCTCTGTCCTCCAATCAAAGTCGAAGTTTTTTTAAATTCATAACGAATTTTGAACAACCTTAGTAAAAAACTAATAATAAGTTCTGCGATGATATTTTGTTTGGAATCTGCGTATTTTAAGAATATTTTTCAAGGCTTTTTTTGATGGAGGGGCAGAGTTTTGATTGGAATCCGTTTCTATCTCTCTTTTTGTGTGTGTGTGTGTGTGTTTTTTTAAAGTAAGATGTGAACATCGTGTAGAATATTCCAGTACTATTGAGAAGAAAGACACGAGACCAAAACAAATAGTTATAGAAAGGAAGTTTATTTATTTCCATATATTTAGAACTGGGATTTATATTTTTAATAATTTTTGTACATTTCTCTGCGTAAAGTTTTAATAAATATACAATATTCTTACTTGGGAATTTAATGCAAATAAATTACGAACATGAAAAAAGAAAACGATTAAATCAAGAGATTTTATTATTATTTTAAAATTATATTACAATTAGCTTTTCACAATATAAAACATACAAATACGAAAGGCATTAATGGGCAGTATTGTTCTTTCAACATAACTTCTTCAAGAGAGAAATTTACCTAAAAGTCATTAAAAGACAACTAATGCATTACGTGATGACATTTGTGCGTGAATAAAATTTGTGTATGAAATACTGAAAATCGTAATTACCATAGGCATACAAAAACCAGAGATAAAATTCATTTAATATTTTAAATAAATTATTTTTTTATTTTGTCTTTATCTTCCCTCTCCAAAAATGTTATAAACTACAAATTGTTCTTTAATTCATGTTTTTTAATTCATTTTTCTTTTTAAAGCTAAAAGTTTATACAAATACTTTTAAAACTACAATGATTTTTGTAAATTTTTATAACTTACTTTATTTAATAAGTTAGGCTCCTCTATGACTAATGCTTGTAAAAATACGACAGTAATTTAATTGAAGGTTTCTCGCGTGCTTTTCTTGGGCTATGCAGGAATTTCTGCATATAGCTAAAAAGTTCTTCCAAATAGTTTTCTTTAAGTTAAAATCGATAATTATTTAAAATTTATCTTTAATTTTCAAATAGATCGATAGGATTATTTCCTCTTCCTATCTTCCAGAACTTTTAAACGAACTGTTATAGATATTACATAAATTGGAACTTCTTTTGTAAAAAATACCTTAAATTGTGAATAATTAAGAGCTTAAAAAGTAGAAAAGTCTGGATGCAAAGCGATGTTAGTTGTTTCAAAACATCAACGCTGGATGGGATTAGTGTCATGTAAGAGCATGTTAACGCAGCTAACTGCAGGAATTCAGCAGCTTCAATATCTTCTGGTCGTGGAATCGAATCCCCATAAGATTGTGTTTCTTAATTCTTTTCTATCCGTACATTTATACCAAATCGATATTTTAAGTATTTGATTTTATAACGATTTAAAATGATTTATTTTTTTTTACAGACAAAACAATAATTTGATACAAAAGTTTATCTGACAAGTGCGTGACCTCGAACGCTGAGAACCGCACGAAAATGTGCTTAGAATATAAATCGTTTATGCCAAAAACACTGGTATGAGTCATTCTCCTGCAAAACTGCACGTCTTACCACGAGACACATTTGAATGACTGAAGATCTGAGAGAGGAACTTTGGTAACGCGAAGAAACAAAATATCGATATAATAGAGAAATATAGCAATATAGTCACGACATTTAAATGTTTTTTTTTTTTGGTCCTATTATTTCAATATTTTGTTTCTTCGCATTACCACGGTCTCGTTGTAAGAAGTGCAGTTTTGCATAAGAATTACTCATACCACTGTTTTTGGCATGACCGATTTATATTCTAAGCACAGTTTCTTGCGGTTCTCAGCGTTCGAGGTCACGCGCTTCCCTAGTGAGTAAATTTTCCATGAAGTTCGAGCGTAAGAAATTTTTATTGAAAACTAACTTCCCTCCAACGACAAAATAAGAAAGTACGAGAAAAATAATTATTTTTGTTTTGGTTTTTGCCTTTTAAGTTCTCTGTACTTTTATTTGTTTTAATAGTGTATTTCTTAAATACAACTTCCTTCATTTTTTATTGAATATTCCACTATTTCGTTTGAAACCATATTTCCTATTAAATGTGCATTCCTCTTTTTACTATAAACTCGTAATAGTTTAAGCTGATTCAATAGCTGAAGTAAATAAGAAAATATTACGAATTAAAAACCGATTTTTATCGCCTTAACTGTTTTGGTATTAGTTTAAAATAACTTCAAATATTTCATGATTTCTGTACTATCAATTAACTTGGATTGGTAAACACATAAATAATTTTAATATATATATATTTCATTTTTAAATCGTGAAATTCCTTCAACGTGGAATGTTTATTTGAAAATTTACTTCAACACTTAATCTTTACACAGCTCAAGTTTTTAAAATTAAAAGCAAAAAATTTGTTTCTTTGCAGCTTCTTAATTGCTACCAAATCTTGAAAGATCCGTTAAGTTCTAAGGTAAGATGTAAATAACTATGTTAAGTCACTGAAGTTCTTAATCGTTTTAGGTCCATAAAAGACTGAACCAAGAAACCCTTTTAATAACGAAAACTCACTATTAAACAGGTATTATTGAAGATAACAATAAACAATTTGAAATTATTTATTCAGTGATAATTTTTCAGAAAATTTCGATTACAATTTAGAATACATGTAAAAATTGAAAAATCTCGCTACATCGAGAAATGAATTGGTGGTTTGAATATCTGAAATCAGCAAATAAATAATAATAATTACTTTATGATGTAATTTCAAGGACAAACTTATTAAAAGGCAATATTTTTTTTTGTTTATTGTCAGAAAAAAAAAATTGTAAATTTAACTGCAATTTATAAAAATACACAATTCTGCTTAAAATGTAAATTTAGAAAATAAATTGGACATCAGGTAACTATTCTCTGAGCGAGCTCTCTATTAGCTTGGGCAACAAAAGGAAGCAAACTTTACAGTTTTACAAACCCAGGGTTTTTAATTTATATAAAAAAATGATTTGAAATTGAAGGCTACTTTTTATTCCTAAGGGTTGCCGATCAGTATTGAAAGATCAATACGTGTACGAAACAATATCATTTATGTATAAATATATGCTTTATGTATATAATATGTACACACAGGCAAATAGCAGCACAGAAACGGTATCTTTTCTCTGAAACGACACAAATTCTCCTTTCGTCGTCTGTTGAATATTTTTTTTTTCCAATGAAAATTTATATTCTTCTTTACATTGTTTTTTTTTTGACGATTGTCATAAATCATTCAAGCAATTTACATTTATACTTTTTTGGGATTTAATTTTTTATTATATTTTTGTTTTCGTCTTAAGTTTATTATAAATTTTAAGAAAACGTCAAGTTAAATCTGTTCTCTCTAAATATGATTCATTGCAAAATTAAAAATAAGAAAAAAAATTAAAAAAAAAAAATTACTTCGTGGTCAGTAAAATTTCAGCAAGAGGTGGTATGGCAGTGTTACGTTTCTTGTATGTTTTCGTTTGTTTATTTATTGTTGTTTTCTTTAAAAGAATCTGAACAAAAACAAAGTCCAGGTATTTTTTTTTTTTTCAAAATATTAACTATACAATAAGGTTCATAAAGCAGTCATATATAGAGCGAACAGTTCAATCACCGTTGGCTGATTGGGTAATTTTGAAGATTCGACACTTACCGGAAGGTATTCATTTCGATTTTAGGGAGTGTTAAACAGAAAAGAATAACTTACAACTTTTTGCTCATACAAGTTTTGCACTACAAGATTGAACAAGAACACGATATTATTTTTTTTTTTTTTTTTTTTTTTTGCGAATGAAATGATTTGAAGAGGAAAATGAAACCTACGTAGCGGCAATGTTAATGAGTTTCATTTTTTTTTTCGTCCTCAAGAATAAAAATTATTTACAACAGGGAAATACTAAAGGTTTAATGTTTTTCTTCGTAAGTGCCAGCTTCTTTGTAACCAGACACATAACCAGACGTATCAGCTGATTCTTCCCTTCCTTCTTTACCCTTTCCTTTGCCAGTTTCGTCGAAGCGTTGCTTATGAGACCCAGTGTACTTGGAAGTGTCTGTTAGACGGTTGACGGCAGCTGTCTTCACTACAGTCTAAAGGAAAAAAAAAACAACACAAAAATGAATTAATTGTAACTTTAAATTCTGAGAACCTTCAAACCAAAGGCTGTCAGGTCATCCTAACATACAAAATAAAACTGGCTTTAAATAAACATGAAGATAATACAGGATTTGAAAAAAAAAAAAAATGTATAGATCTAGCTTGCCAAAAACAAAACAAAACAAACAACACTAAATTGAAATAAGTCAGTTTACAAGGTTAAGGTCAGTTACTATGTGAACCACGTTAAATATAAGTATTTTGGAATTAATAAGATACTTATATTAAATATGGAATTAATAAAATACTTTATATATTAAATAGAGAGAAAAAAAATCACAACTGGACAGTAAATATCCTTCGCACACTGAGCCAACATCAACGGGAATTCGGAACAGCTGTTTCATCCCTATTAGGAATCATCAGCAGAATTTACCCTTGATGTTTGGCCGAGTTGTGCGAAAGCTAAGGTAAAAGCATTCTCGGTCCCGGAAATGGGTCGCCGAGATAAAAAACAATCAAATAAAAAATAATTCTGTGAAATACACAGTATTTATCCCTTGTCCTTTCACTGAAAGGCACTAAGGAATTTAATTACAAAAAAGAAACATAAGTTCAATGAAAAGAAGACTTAACGTCCTTAATAATACATAGAGAAAAAAAAATATTACTGTCCAGTTGTGTGTTTTTTTTTTTCTCTCTATTTATTATTATGGATGTTAAATTTGCTTTTCATTGAACTTTATATATTATTTTGCATTATTTATGTAGTTAAAAAAAAAAGGCTGAAATACAAAATGATTAATTCCGGTTCTTATTTGTTTCTCTAAGTGGTTTCCTGGTCCTATCATCTTATTTACTTCTCTTATTCCAATTGCCTATTGCTGTTAGTAGTAGTAGTAGTATTGTTAAACAAAAATGATCAAGAAATAGAGCAAAAACTCAGTAATTTGTAAAGTACGCCAGTGGATGATTCGAAATTTCACCAAATAGTCATTACCAATCCACAAAGCAAGCAGAAGTAAAAGACCTGGAGTTTACCATACGTTGACGACGAATGACTATTTTGCATATTAATTTCATTTTATACTGCACCCATTTAAAAAAAAAAAAAAAAAGGCGTTGCAGGACATACGTAAACAAAAGCTCAACAGTAAAGAAATTTCGAATTATCCAAATCCGAAAAAAAAAAAATAGCTTAAATATGTTAACGTAAACGACTTAACAAGAGTAGTTTTAGTAAGTTACGAACTTAAGGAACTGCGGCAAAGAGAAAAACTTACGTGGTAGTTCAGAAGATCAGACCTCCACCAATTTCATTCTAGTGGGCACCACAAAATCTCAATCTAATTTTGTTGTTTTTTTCATTTTTATTTATTTATTTTTTTGGTGACTTATTTTAATCTCTCGGACGAATATTTGGATTTTATAACTTTTGTAATTTTTTACAAATTTTTTAGCTGTTGAATTCTGCTTGAATTCTTATTCCTGGCTTTTGGTTAGCAAACGAGTTTTGCTTGAGTTGGGCCTACATCGTAAGCCATAGGCTTTCTGATAAGGAAATAAAGAAATGTAAAATATTAATTGTGGTTTAAATCTATTTGCTTAAGTTACGTTATTTGCTTAAGTAAATATGGTAAAGATGAAATCTGAGTTATATCTAACCTTATAGATACGAATGGATTTTTGGATCATTCACTGTCCCACAATGCAAGCAGCAATGTGGGACACAAGAATTGGCCAAAATGGGATGTGTTAATTATTATGTTCAGTTTGTATTAAGTACTAACTTTGATATCCAGCAATGTCGAATACTGACACTGGCATTAAAAAAAAAACAAAAGAAACTAGCTTCCTAACTTGCAGTTTGTACCAGAGTAAATAGTGAGCTCATTTTGGACAGCGCTGACCCATGATGGGCCACAGAAAAGTAGCCCCAAGTGAAAATCTGAAATGTGTTTGACGAGTTTGTTGGAACTCATATTTCAGAAATGACATATTCCTTTTAACAGGAGGATGAAGCCACGTGTCACACATCTTTAAGGTCATTAACCCGTGTGCAAATTATTTTGGTGAGAGAATGGCCAGCACAAGCAGCCCGAAAGCCCGACTTGTCCCATGTGATTTTTATACGTGGGAACATTAAAGGACAAACTGTATGTCAACAACCTCGAAACCCTGGAAGAGCTTAAAGATGCCATAACCAATTATCCGTGAGAAAATGAATTCTGTGATACTTAACACGTTGAGTCGTTCAAGTCTATGTTTATCTTCTGCTGGCGGTGACTTTCAGCACTTGGTGTAAACATGGATGCGTGTAAAACCCTGCAAAAGCCCTACAAAACGCTAACTGTGCATGCAAGTTATTTGTACTAGGACTATTATAGTTACTTCTTGAATTTCACTTGCGGCAACATTTGTGTGGTCCACCCTGTATTAAAATTCCTTACTTTATCACTTGCATGGCACAACTTTTCACTGTAGCTTCTTATCAGACCTGTTTTGTATCAAAAATCAACAAGATGCTCCATTTGTTTGTTTTGCACATAATGCGCAATTTTTAATAGCGCACGACCGACAAAGGCTAAGCTGTGCCAGGAACAAGGGATGAAATTGAGAACAAATCGTTGAAAAAAGCATTAACATACGTAGACGAAAGAAGAAGGAAGCATTCAAGTCCATGTCGGAATTCGAAGTCAGATAGGAATCCTATCAGCTGTATCGCAGGTAATCGACTTGACTACTCGGCTGTGCCCGAATGGCATTGAGTGTCTTACATCTATCATTAAAATAGCATCTTTTAGGAGTTTAATAAGAGAAGATTTTTTTCTTCGAGAAATGGATATGTTGCCGGACGAAGAAAGAAGTCTTAAATATAGTTGTAATCTTTACTGTAGTAGAACTACATGCTAAATTATACTTATTTACTGTCTAATAAATATCTGTTGAAAATTATTTTTAAAATTTGAAATGTTAGCAAAGCTCCCCCGTAGAGACTTCCCTGCAGATCTCACTACACCAATAGCATTATGCCTTAATATTGGCCTTGAATTAAAAGTACGGTATATATATGGGAGAGTTTCTGTCAACATCTGAACTTATTTCAACTGAAATTAATTATACTTATAATTTCTCATCGCTACTGAGTCCTTAGAATAAAAACATAACAAATTATAAAACAATCCCTCTTTTTGCGAATTAGAGGTAATTACTGGGAGAAACGTGATTTGATATTTATAATAATTATAAATTATTATAATTATTACACATATATAAGCATTAATCATTATGAATTATTTAAATGGAAGCTATTGATTTAACTGATAAACCATTATGTAACCTTCCTTTTTAACAAAATATCAATAGGATAGTCCAATTTAGTTATAAGAATGGGCGCCAAACATTTCTGACGTATTTCCAACTGTTTAAAATCAAATATTATAATAGTCTATCGACAACCTTCTTATATATTTTTGTAAAGTATTTCCTTAAACGATATGAAATTAAGAAAATTAGTAATAAAATTAGAAAAAAAAATTACGAATAACTCCCGTATTCACTTAACAGGGTATCTTTTTTTTACCCACAACTTATGACATATTTTTTTCGATATATTAAATCGAGAAATACAGACATTGGATTATCCAGTTCCCAAGATAAGCATTTTTTTGAATTTTTATAATTACAACGCTTGATTACCAAAGCTGATATTTGATTCAAGATTCTGTCTCTGTATTTAACCATTCAAATCACAGGGTTTGGATGAACTTAACATTAAAACCTTCTTAAGATATATTCTCCTTTTTTTTCCTGAGTTAATATAATGAGCAAACGATGATTCTGATTTTTTTTATCTAAAACTGAATAGAATCATCGGAAACTGATTTTACATAAGCCTAATTCTATGTCATGAATGTGCACACGTTAAATTGTTGAACCTCTATCACAGCTTCTCGTTATTTTAAGAAAAAAATTAATCATCAAAAATAAAAAGAAAGAAAGGGAAAAAAAGAAATATTACCGTTGTTCCTGAGGTGCCTGGAGGACCTGAAGCCTCTAGCTTCTTATGGATAGTGGAACTTTCTATTTTTTTACTCTTTGCCAGAGCATCAATGAAGTCCTGGAATTCTTTGAAAGCTATGGACTTTTTTGTCCTGTTAATAAAAAAAAAATTAATGCTTAATGATCATTCAATAATGGTTTCATAAGAAATAAACACACAACCACCAAAATCCATAAAACATTAACTTCCTGATGGTTAATTTTTTAAAGAGACTATCATAATTTTGATGTGTTATTTTGAAAATTAATAAATATTCTTACTCAAAACACAAATATCGAACATCTTATTTATTGTTAAGATAAGAAAATACTACATACTAAATGCGAAAGGTTATAAACAAGTATTCATAATGGTTTGAGGCAACGGCGCAAAAGTTTGCTTTGAATATAGTGGAAATTCTTATTTGAGTTACAATACTCAAAACAAATTGAAGAAATCAGAAATAATTCCGTTGTCTCGAAATGAAGTCGAATTATAGGAAGGTTTTTCTTTTTTTGCTGCAGACTCGTAAGTATATCCACAGTTTTTGAAATAAATCATGCAATTTAGATTATCATAAGTCCTAATTTATTTATTTATTTATCTGGAATTAAATTAGACAGTTAGTATAGCTAAAGGTTGCAGCATTTTACAAACTATCAGAGTTACAGTTTTAACAATTATAATCATGTTTCTGAAAGATAAAATATACACGTATATGTAAACAAAGTTATATGAAGATTTGCAGTAACATTTTCAGCATTATGCTTTTTTTTATAAAAGAATACAATATGTTCTCCTACATGGGCTGAAATGTTTCTATTAAATAATTATTTGAAGACTTATTTTTTAAAATTGTAAGGAAAGGAGAATGGGCAGATCTGCCTCACCACTGTATAGCATAGGTGCTTGGCTTCCCTGCCACCCACATTCACCACAATCAAACTTTTGATAATTATTATACGTAATTAATAATTAATATTATCATTTATTTCAAGTAAATAATAATTATTTAGATGTAATAAATGAAAATAATATTTACTGTTACTGAAAATAATTATTAAATGATAATTAATACATCCGGGAAGTAAGATGTCAACTAGATAAGTCACACCTAGAGTTATATAACTCCGAACGGACTAATAATTGAGACAAGTCGTAATAATAAAATATGTTCTATTTAAGAAGATCTTTCTATAGGTATATATCTTATCACTATACAGGGTGGGACAACTTCCCATACATTTTTGCCCATTGTCCTTTATTTTTTAGATTGTTTAGGAAAACACATTAAGAGTTAAATGTAAATCAATATTAAGAATTTAAAATTACTTATAGGCCAAGAAATTTATTGAAAAGATTAAAGATTGCCTATTATTTGTTTTCCTTATAAATTTTAATCGTTCAGTATTTCTATATTTGTTTCCTTAAGATTTCTGAAGCAACGCCGATAGATACATTTATTTTTGAGAAGATCTATTGGATAGCAAATTAGACACAAAGCAGTAGAGAAATTAATAATGGTTTCACCTTTGGCTGATTCAAACGAATTCTAAATATTACAGTTGCTGAATGATTAATGAAATTTATTTTGTAGAACAGACTTGTAGATGAAAACCCATTGTGAATATCATTAACCCTCTATTGCCTAAATTAAATTATAACAGTGCTAGCGATCCTACAGCCTAATTACAAAACAAGGCTGAAAATGACTAAAACTTCCACGAGATGGCGCTGCAATCCATACTCCATACTGTGTAGACTGCAGGCAACACCAGGCAATTACGAAATGTAAAAAGATGTTAGTACTGTAAACGATCGAACAGTGTTTTGCCTCACGTTAACAGTCGTCCATTTTCCTTACTGAAAATTACATTTCTTCAAGTCATTGCTTTTGATCGTATTCGCTGTGTGGGTTTCATTTCCTCGTCGACAGTCTTAGACTAAAAGCTAGCATTACTTGCATCAATTTATGTTGTTCTCTCTGTTATCTGTTTAAAACTATTCATTGCTGTTCACTTTTGTTATAGCTGTAATAATGTCGATCTTCTGTTAAGAGAATAATCAACACCGCTTACATCTTTAAAAATAAACCTTCTAGTCCTAAGTCACTTTTAGATTTTTTTTTTAAACTTTATAATTGTATCTCATTTTAACAAAATTGGTACTATACCCTTGTAATATCAGTGTGTAATTTAATCAGTGCGCCACTGGACTGCGAACTGGAGGAGTCCGAGACCAATTATCGGCGGTGTTCAGGTATTTCCACGGTTATTTCTCCACGGACCCAGGTTTAACCCAGCCCTCTGTCAAATGGGTACCGGGTCTCTTACTCGGGAGTTAAAAGACGTGCGGGCGTCGGACTGCCTATACGATCTCAACTAGTCTCATCGGTCGAGAATCGCTTGGAGACTAAACCTCCCTCGCACCCAAGAGGGTGCATGGCCTGTTGCGGTGTAAATTTAATTTTTTAATTTAATCAATATAAAATCTATCAATTTTATTATGTAAGTTCTGATAAATAATAAATTATGACTTACATTTACACTGTTCTGAATCTGATACAGGAAAAATATTCGTAAATGATTGATATTTTTTAACATGTAACAGCATAGTTAATTATAAAGTGGCAGAATAATTGTAGAATATCTGTCCATAAGCAGCCTAGATATTTAGTTTTTCATTCAAGTATTGAACTTTCAATAAAATAATAAAAAGTGCTAACAAGGGAAGTGCGTGACCTCGAACGCTGAGAACCGCAAGAAAATGTGCTTAAAATATAAATCGCTCATGTCAAAAACAGTGGTATGAGTCATTCCCATGCAAAACTGCCCGTCTTACCACGAGAGACATTTGAAATATCACCTATTGAAGGTCAAGAGAGGAAATTTGGTAACGCGAAGAAACAAAATATCGTTATAATATGACCAAATATAAGGAAATATAGCAATATAGTCACGACATTGAAATGTGAGTGTTTTTGGTCCTATTATATCGATATTTTGTTTCTTCGCGTTATCAAAGTTCCTCTCTTGATCCTTCAATAGGTGATCATTCAAATGTCTCTCGCTGTAAGACGTGCAGTTTTGCATGAGAATGACTCATACCACTGTTTTTGGCATGAGCGATTTATATTCTAAGCACATTTTCGTGTGATTCTCAGCGTTCGAGGTCACGCATTTCCCTTGTAAGAACATTGCTACCGTAAATTCTCTTGGTCTGTATTTCTATGTTTAATGACTAAGAGTTCTTTAATTTGTTATGAAGCCTATTCATAAAAGAAACTTAATAAGACTGACAGGGACTTACTTGGCAATCTGCTTGAAGTAGATGCCTGTGTCAGTGGTGGTGATTTTCTTGCCGTCAATCACTTTGGCCTGTTTGAACCATTTGTCTATGTTGGACAGAGTGATGGCTTCTCCAGTGCTTTTCGCATCGCCGAACTTTGCAAAGGTCCGGAATAAGTCCTCGATACTTTGGGGTTCCCCTGAGGCCGCCATGCTGTCAAAGGAAAAAAATAGAAAGAAAAAAAAAAAAAGACACATGATTGCGTGTACCATTTTAATTATTGCTCTATTGTACACCTCCGGATGGAATGGAAGAGAAGAGGCCAATTATCTCTCAACTTTATAACTGATTTAATTATGAGTTGGAGGATCCTCACCATTAGGCCTGTCTGCTTCTCCCATATTCGAGTTTAATTAACTCGGGATATTATGTAAATAACAAAACAACAACGACTATTAAAGACATAACAGAAACTTTATAAAAATACTATTCAACTGTTTTCAAATCATTATTTTACTTATATATACATCCCAAAATAAGTAAATAAATATAAATAAATATATATATTATCGGGAGATTCGACTTAATATTTGTATTTAAATAGATCAAGAAAATAAAAACAATGCACAAAAAGACATTGGAAAAATGCAAAAATATTAATGAAGGTTCAACCTTTTTAAGTATACTCTACCAAAGTCCTGTAAAATCATTTTCTTAAAATTTAAAATTCGAACTTCTGACCCTAGGAAATGGTCAAAACTGGACATTGTCATTTCTTAAAATTATTTTTTTTTCTTATTATTTATTATCAATTAAACTCGATACTTAACTTAATAAGTATTTGACAATTTAATTTTTTAAGTTTTATTTTTTAATCTATAATATTTATTCTAATGTCAAATACGACTGTTGACTACTTATTGTCCTCTGTTCAACATTGTCGTTTTTGGATTTAACTATATCTGGATACAAAAAAAGCTCCCCACTCAACACATAAGGTGAATTTAAAACAATATGGAGAAAATTCATGAATTGCTTTTTTTTTATTATTCGTTTAGTTCTCACTGTTTAGCTGGATCTTGTGGAGAACTTCGCAGTAGGGTTTTCTGCAATCCCATTTTTTTTTTTGTTTTCCTACATTTAACTGTTTTATCCAACTGTCATGTCCTCTGGCACATTTATTATTGAGTGTTATTTATTTATGTATGGTTTTAACTGAATCAAGCTGGACAAGTTTAAAAATGTTTACCTTGGAGAGCACAATATTAGAAGCAGTTCATACAATAGATATCATGTAGCATGTCTTTTGATGTATTTTTGGTATCAGATAGCATGCATATATTTAAATTTTCCTCTTCTTACTTTTTCCAGATAGGTCTAAAATTATGCATATTTTCCTCAGATATGTGACAATCTTGCTAGTTGGAATCTGTGAAATTGTTTTCAGAAATTGAGGTTTCGTGCACTCACCAATGAATATCGATCTGTTCCCTTATTGTTATAGAAGTTCATTGTTAGCGCATTCGCTCTAGCACACCTCAGTGCCTTTCTTTATCTAAATGATTAATTTATGTTGCAAAGATTATCCATTAAATAAATCTATCTTTGTGCTGATTTATTTAATGGATTACACCATGTCAATGGAGGTTTTATTTTATAGGAGAAAAGTCAAGTTTTATAAAGACACAATTTTATAGTCAAGTTTCAACAATTCCGAGATTATATTTCATATAAACTACACACGTTACAAATTATTTTACTATGTTCAACATCTAGCTATAAAATGGGCCAAAGTAAATTAATTTACTTTGAATTTAAATTTTTAAAAATTTTAAAAAATATATATGAACTTCATTAGCAGTTTATCATCTTTTAATGAAGTCACTTTTCTACACAAAAAAAAGAAAGAAATGTGCTTTACAGATTTAACAAACAAATTTGACTAAGTTTTTAATTAACAATAAAACTGAATTTTTCATTATCTCGATTTATCGAAATTTATTATAGTGTTCTAAAAAAACAAAAAATCATTGCGATACTAAAATTTAAACTTTAATAGTTTTTTTTTTCTTTAAATAACTTTCAGATAACTTTTCATTTTAAAAATCGGAGATCGGGTTTGAAAAACGGTAACCGGAAGTTCCAGAGCGCCGCCAACGGTCAGTATCGGAACAAAACACTGTCTTGGGATTCAATCAAAACTTAATTTTATCAAATCTTGCAGAAATAAGATTTCGTTGAAACTTAACAGAATGATGTTAATAACGGTTTTTATTCAGTAGAAGTAATATATCCTGTGGCTAGTAGCTTTTCCCCTACAAATAATGGAATGAGTGTTTTGATATTTTAGAGTTTGAATAATTCAAATGGCAAAAATATAAAACTTAGGAAAGTTTGAAAGCTCGCCATGTTTACAATCTACAAATGAAGACATCCTGTGCATTGGTTAGTAGGGTTTTCTTTTTTCTTTCTTTTTGAAATTATGGCCTAAAGCATGTTATTTAGACAACAACTGAGTAATTACAATTCAAATAGTTGTCCTTTTTATTTTAGTTTATTTTAAATAACAAAAAACCTAGCTTTACTTGTCAAGTTCTTAATATGCCTCAATTTTATTTATAAGGGGAATATTTTGATAGCATTTGTCTTAGTAATAAATTATATATTGCCGCTAATGATCTAATATATAGCTATTTCACGGAACTATAAATAACTCCGATATAAGACGTGAATCATATTTAAAAATTGTGTTTATTTTTTGCTTTGTTTTTTCATACATACGAACCTTTCTATCAGTACAATAAAAGCAGTGTTTTTATTTCAGTGATATTATAGTCTTTGATTTGTTATCAGAAGACAGGAAGTGTTCTATTATGTAGGAAGACGATTTAAGTTTTTTTTGGAAAGCGGGAAAGTTTCAATTAATACATTTTCAGAAGAAAAATTTTAGATTGTTAATAAACGTTGATACTGAAAATTAGAACACACAATTTCCTATCCTAAACAGAACTTCTATGCAATTTGTAAATTAATTGCTTTCTTCTAAATACAAGGCAGTGATTTCTCTTTGCATGAATAAAATAACAAATTTAACTAATGAATTCAACATTTAAATTAATAAGATTACTTTATGAATAATTAAATCGAGAAAAAGTAGCCTATATATATAAAATCATTTCATAATCCAAGCAGCATTAATTTTCAACATGAAATTGACTGGAAAAGGAGCCAACTAGCCTTCATTGAAAAGACAATTTTCAGTGAAATTTTCAGACAATTGAAAGCTAACTTATTTGATTATGATTACCTGCCACTTGATGATTCGCTGAGCCTCTTGTGTACTTTCACGTTGCTCTGACAGTTGTCGGAAAGACGATTCCCGGTTTTGTTGACAACCTTCAAAGAAAAAAAATAATTGTGTTTTCAAATCCTAATTTGAGTTTTCATGCATATCGGAAATTTCAGTTTTTTTTTTAAATACGTAAATATTTGTAATGTATATCAACAGTTTTTAAATGTTTTGTAATTCAATTTTAAATATGAATTTATGTGTTTTTTAGCAATTTCTTAAGACAGTATATTTTAAATTACAACATATGCTAAACAAAGTTTTAAATACGTAAAATGAATATAAAGTAGAATTTTTAAAATATGCATAAAACCGGAAGTTGAATTTCTGTTCTCCACTTTACTAAAATTTGAATACATTTTCACTGGACCACTTGAGGATAGGCGGGGCTTCGTACTTACAAAATATCCCACCAGGCTACTGCATGGCTTGTGGGATAAACAAAGTCATGTGCTTTGTTTTAACTTGTGTAGATATAGAGGAAATATTATATTAAAGAAGGATATTCCAAGATTTTTTACAGAATTATTGCAATAAGCAACTGCACAGTACTAACCATTCCGTCTTGAAATATCAAAAATCGACGATTTTTTGAGTAATTCACACTAAGTTATGTGTTTGTTTATCCCACAAGATCTGGCAGCATGTGCTTACACGTCATACGTGACGTCGGTAAGGGCGTAAACATCAAGTGGTCCATTGAAAGATATTTAACTTTTTTTTATTTAAATAGTGCTCCGATTAAATACAAAATATTTTCTACTGACTTGTAGTTAGAACTAACTACTTATTTTCTAGTTAAAAATACTTTCTTCATATACCAAAATGTAACTTTTCTAAATACTTCATATTAGAAGTGAAATTTACTTTTAAGTTTATTCGTTTAGATATCATTCACAATTTGTTGCTGTAATTTCGTTTTATCCTGCTACAATTGAAATTTATTTGATGGGTTATAGCGAGATAGACATAAATCTGTATGTCTATAAATCATTCAGAAGAAAATATCAACGGTATCATAATACAGTGAATAAAAATGTTCACATCAAATTCCGGTCCCAGGTACCAAATGCAATACCGGGCCTTTCCCCCTCCCCCTTATGTTATGAACAAAATAAAAAAAAAAAAAAAAAATCTCCAAATCAACAACCAAAAAAAAAAAGGGAATCTCAAAATTGACAAAATAATGTCGGCCGGGCCCCGGTGCTGAGGGAGCAACTGACCCCCCCCCCCTGTGGGGGCCCTGCTTCAAGGAGTATAATTTCCTTAAAATTATTTACTGCATTCATAAAAAGATCTCTCATTAAATGCGTTTGTTTTTCCTATAAAAATCATGACAAACTTTGCGTTTGAAAAATATAGATATTGATACGATAAATATATTAGAAATTATTTTTTAATTAAAAAAAAATAATTTTTGATGAAATTCAAAGAGAAAAACTTAGAATGTTTAGTTTTAATATATGAATTAAATAATAAAATTAATTTGTTCAATGGAACAAAAGTGAATTGAGATAAGAAAAGTGGAAATTTAGTTATTCTTTTTTTTTTTTTAAATTATGTTGTATTTAATTTTCATATCGAAGCCATCTGTCGTAGAAGTTGTCGATATGATTGTGGTTATTTGCAAATTGTTTGGGAGCGTTAAGTCAATCGTAATTCATGGGTGGTATACGATCAATCGACGTGTCAAGCATTGGTTAGTACTGTAGTGTTTCAATTACTAACCTCGCTTATCTTTTCTTCTGGATATCAAAATTTATCTCGAATTGAAAGAATTAATTGCAAACTTTAGGCAATGCAACGATTCAACAAGAGAGCCATTTTTTTTTTATAATCATTCATCTTTGGGTATCTTCTAGCACATTTTTTTTATTTTAATGTTCATCTGCAATTACTATGTCATATTCCAGCTACAAAATATTTAATTTTAAAATAAACTTGGCAAAATAAAAAAAAGCCGTTTTATGAGAAATCTTTAGCGACGGCATCTGTAAATACAAATTGTGCTCCTTATACCACAAATAACAGCAACAACAACACATTCAAATAAATCCAAACTCATCTTAGGTATTTGCCAATGGCAAATCATTAAAAACGTATCGTTATATTCGGATCTAACAAAACTCTAAACAATAACTGAATAACGAAGTGAATAATTTGAATGTATTGATCACTTTACATTCAATCGGAAATTTTTGAGACTGAAAAGAAAGGGACTGAAAAACAAAGAAAGATTATTATTAATCATTTTTAGAGTTTTTAGAATAGAACAGACGCTCGAGTTTTAAAAAAAATAAAAACAAAAAACATCAGTTTCAGTATTCTGAAAAAATTAATTCAATGACTATCCCAAAAAAAATTTTATTTGTTAATTAATAGTCTACTATTAAAAAAAAACAAAAAAAACAAAAAGGCATTCATTAATAATTGAATAGTTATTTAAATGAAACTATCAAAACATACGTCACCTTTCAATGTAACATCTTTAAAGTTCGATTGAAGAAAAAAACAAAATTATTGACGCGTTAAAAGTAGGAAGTAATTCCTTACATATGAATTTAATCTGCATATGAAGTTCAGATCGGCCATGAACTTCAGAATACCAATGGGTATCGAAGGTTGATTTTTTTTTTTCAATGTTTTAATTTTCAATACGTCGATAAATTTCAATTTTTAATTCTTAAATATTCCTAAACTTAATCTAGTTTTAGGGTTACCGTAGTCTTAGTAGCCAACGGTGGACCTGAGTCCTTGAGCTTTTTCTTCAAGAGCTGATCGTCCAGATGACATTTTGCTGCCAAGTTGGCAAGAAACCTTAGGAATTCTGTGTAGTTGAGGTTTTTCCTCGTCCTGTATAGAGGAATTTTGAAAAAAAGTTGATTTTTTTTCTTTTATTACTCGGTTTCTTAAAATAACTTTTTTTCAAACACGCATTGATTATTCATAATTTATATATATATTTACATAAAGCTTTTTATAAATGAACAAGATTTCCTTTCAAATATTATTATCCCCGCGCTCAAAGATGAACCTCCCAGAATGCAACGCAGATTATAGATTGACCTTTCCTGGCTTTTCGTTAACATTCAAATGAAAGAGAAAATGGCGGTCGCTGGAAATCAGTCAACATTTCCAGGGAGAAAAAGGCCTCGTTGGCTCCAAAGAGTTCGCCTGATGATTTTGATTGTTACGTCATTCGTCAAATTGTTGCTGATATCAAGAAGAAATTGCCGGCAGTGAGGACGATTATCGCCGAAGCTAGGAAACGTATTCAATTTACAGGTCAGTCAACAAGTATGCGTGTGATTCTGAGGAAATTAGGATTTCGTTTCAAAAAAGTCATTCACCGATCTGTTTTGCTTGAACGAAGTGACATCGTTGCTGCTCGCTGCCTTTAATTGCGTTTAATAAGTCGTCGAAATGTTGATTGATTTCCAGCGACCGCCATTTTCTCTTCCATTTGAATGTTAACGAAAAGCCAGGAAAGGTCAATCTATAATCTGCGTTGCATTCTAGGAGGTTTATCTTTGAGCGCGGGGATAATAATAAAGCAAACTAGATTAAAATTAATGAATGAAACTAAAATTGAATCACAGCTTGTGTAAAAATCATTTAAATTCAAAGCAAAATGCTAAAGAAAACAATGGAAAGAGGAAACAATTGATTTACATTTTGGGACTAATTGATTCGTATTTTTATGCCTATTATTGCTAGAAATAATGAGCTTCTACATGGGATTACTATCAGTTAATGTAAAACTTAAAACCAAGGAAAAAAAACCAAACTTTAATAAATTTTAATTGCACAATATATTTGCTATCTTTATTAGGCACGTTCGCATTTAAACGATGTGAAATCGCCATTGCATCCATAGTATTTCCTATCCGTTCGTGTTGGTGGTGTTTTCGATCACTTGTTCGTGGAATGAGATATCAAACTAGACATCAGAGGTATAGGGGCTGCGAGTGGTTGGCGTGCTTTTACAATTGATTGGGGGATTTAAAACACACATGGTCGTTAACTGATTTTTAACTGAATCTTTAAATTAGTCTATAATGAATCAGAGGGAAGGCACGCCATCGGGAACATTTGAAAATAAACAAACAGAATTAACGGTTAACAGTAGAATTGGAATGTACAATAGATTACTAAAAAATATATAAGGATAAACGGAATAAATGGATAAATATGAATATATAAAAATCAATACAACTATGAAAATCAATACAATAAGAATGAAACAGTTCGACTTTATAATAGACCGATATAATAGACCACCCCTCCCCCCCGTAAATGTTTCACAGCTAATTGCTAATACCAAGCAGAACGTGTCTTCCCATCTTATGACTGCTACGTTAAGTTTCTGCTTCCTTCGGTGGCGAAATGCATAAATATAATAAATGCATATTAACTGAAAGCGAACGCTCCTAATAAAAGCAACAGTTTACGTACTGTCCTTATTTCACTTGTCGACCAAAAATTTTCCTTTATTTATTCACTTATTAAATATTCTTTTCCACATTGTATTTTTAAATCTTATATATGTATATTGCAAACATAATTTGCAGCATCTACGAAAGTAATTTAGACGAATAAACTAAAAAAAAACACATTGTTATGCACCAAATAAATTAAACCCTCTTAAGAATGATGAAATACCATGCAGTGCTATATTTGTCATATATATCCGATTCTTTAAAGGTTATGTTAGTAATAACAAAACAACAGCAATCCACACTGGGGTTAGTATTTGACATCGTGTCTCAGATGTTGTGGATCAGAGTACTTGTAGGGGTTCAAGCAATCTTATTGGCATGCTCCCATACTTACTTGGCAATTTGGCTAAATTCAATAGCAGTGTCTGTGGATGAAAACTGTTTGTTAAAAACCTGCGCCTGCTTCATCCACTTATCAATGCATTTCAATGTGATACTATCACCTGACTTGCTGGTGTCCCCGAATTTTGCATAAAGTTGGAAAAGATTCTCCAAGGGATATTCCCTGGGACTTTCCATCTATTAAAAAATAAACATTTGACTTCATTTAAGCAATAAGCAGATGAAAAAAGAAATAGAAAACAAAAGATTGAGAAAATTTAAAGACTTTTTATGAGGTTAGCCATGTTTACTTAGGAGTAAAAAAAAAAAGATAATGATAATAATTCAAAATCATTGTTTATATTGGTAATTTATTTTCTTAGAAATTTAATTACATATGTTATATTTATAAATTGCATAAATGATCAAATTCTTTTTAACATAAATATTTTTATTTTATGTTGTAATTTAATGTCGGTGATCTAGCATAGACTGAAATCTTTTCATGTTATTTTATTAAAAATAAGAATTATTTATATAAATTGATTTCAAAGATTTGACTGCACTAGTGTAATCATCTAAACATTATTTTAAGGTTTTCACTAATTACTTCCCTTTATTAATAATTAACGTATTCTGGCGACAGCCAACATTTTTTTAAATTGCATTGCATTAAATTGCATTTTATATTTTTTTTCTTTTTTTTTTGTTATTACTATCGGGATCCCTTTTTTATAATCGATTTCTGGGGTGTATTTTAGTAATTAACCCCTCCAAATGTGTAATGACATTAAGTACTTACTTATTACCTGATATCGTTTGGAAATAAATAAAAAAAAAAAAAAATCCTTTTAACACTAGGTTAGGTAAATTGAGGTAGGGTCCTTTTCAGGATGTTTCATTTGGAAATTCCGTCATTTTACGACGGAAAAAACAATGCCTCCATTTCGAAATGACCATCAGTATCATAAATAACGCCAACTACATGTTTCTTTTTTTTTTTTAAAAAAAAAAAGAAAAAAAAAAGAAAATAAATGAAAACAAAACACCAGAAAATTCGATTTAAAAAAATGGGTCCCGATAGTACGTAAGAACCTTTTTTTTTTTTTTTTTAATATAAACTTTTATAAAGAATTGAAATTAATGGTTTGTCTTAAATAGTTAATGTTAGGGCTTTTTTTTTTTTAAAAAAAAAAAAAAAAAAAAAGAAAAAGAATTAAAAATTGAAAAAGTTTAAAAACTAACAAGGGATCATTAAAAATAAAACTGCGATATTTATATTTGCAAATAAACTTAGTAAAGATTGTTATTTATATGCATAGTCGTAGAAGGTTTATTTGTTTTAGGAGTCACGGGATCTTAATTCTTTTCACAAATAAGTTTGAATTGTATTTCTTGTAGTAATTTTTTTTATTTAATATTAAGCTAATTTTTTAAAAGATGTAGATTACAGATCCTTAAGTTAAAAAACTGGTTTCAAAATGTTCAAATCTGGGCCTAACTGTTGTATTCTACAATGTGAAGTTAAAATATTCGCTTACCTTAAAGAAATTACACAATCTACAGTCATTAAATGCAAACTAATAATTCTGTATCAAAGTGAAAAATCGACATATTAATCAAACTGAAAATTTAAACATTATTTTAAGATTTCCAATATTTTAATTTTTGTGAGGAAGTTTTTACTTCCATCTTCTTAAGCGCCAAATTCCAGAATCGCGAGAAAGTCAATGATGATCATTATTGACGCTTTTAAACTTAAATAATGGCAGGTTCTTCATGCAGCTTTGTTGGTTTTGGAAGAGACATACAGTGGTTTTAGCGGGTTTTCATTGTTAAATGCCATAAGATGTGACTATTGTTTCATTATTATCCTTATTAGTTTCATTATTAATCTTGAAATTGAAAAATGTCGGTATGTTTTTTATTATATATTTTTCGTTCAAAGAATCTCTACTCGAATTCTAAGGAAGCAAGATTTAAGATTATATTTAGTTATATATTCAGCTTAACTTTAGAGACAATGCAGAAAGACTTAACTGTGACTGTGCTTTCTAATAAATTTAAAATCGTAATGATCCGTTTGCTAAGAAGTTTACATTGCTTGTTCTAGGTAAGACGATTCCTTGAATTATTAATTATAAAAGTAATAATTTATAAGCTTTATTTTCAAAGCACTATAAATATTTTTTTCACAAAGTTTTATGAAATCGAGGAAACTATCTTTAATTAAGTAAGTAATAACAAGTCATTTATCCGAATACGCTTGAACAATACTCTAAAAGGGATATTTAAATTTAGGATATTTTGAAAGCAAAATCCAAAACAAAGATCTAAAGTTTAGAAACAAGATCTTTCTAATTTCATTATTTAGAACCTTCTAAATTTGTAGAAAATATGTAGAAAACTTTTGGACATTATTTAGAAATCTCTTTGTTAACAAAATCTTATAAGATAAAAACTTACTCTGGGCATCCTGTACCGATACATAACAACGGTCTTGCTACTGACAACTGTGACTGTTGCGTTGTCAAGAAAGCTACACGATTTGAACAATCGTTTGGGACTGTGGTCAGTGATTGTAAGGATGAACTATTGCGCATCAAGCAGTAGCGGAATTAAGAAAATGTGCTGAAGTGACAGATTTCATATTTTTGGAATTCTATTGCAGTTTTAATAGATTGGGTAGATCGATAACAATCACACCTTTTAACCTACTTCTGCAAAGTAGTCTGCAGTGAATGCAGGATGTTCTTTTCATGGTATAAAGAAATTTATTGTTCACTGGGACAAAGACAGTCTTCTTGGAAGTTTCCAGACAATGAGGGAAATTTGAAAAGACTTTCTATGAAGTTCTATTTCTAGTTATTACAGTAATATTCGAAGAAGAAGTAAAACTTGAGTAGTTTTTTCCAATACTCAAGTTTTACTTCATAAAAAAACTTAAGAAGTAAAAATTTATCTTAAAAAGATTTTTTTTTGGAATGTTAGAAAGCACCTTAATAATAATTATAAAAATTCCTTTAAAAGTATTAACTTGATTTATTTGTAATAGCTTGTATTAAATAGTAAATGTAAGTTCAGTAAGGTAATGGCCAGTATGTAAGTTTTACTTGTTTGGACATTATGCTTGTATTACTGAGAAGGTGAATTGAAAGAACGAGTTAAAAATACGAAAGGTTATGAAGCTAATAATGAATACGATGAAGAGGAACAAAGTAGGGCAATCGTAATTTACTTTTTTTAATAACCTCCCAGCTCAAGTGGTATCGTTCAGCTGTCTCTGCTCCTCTACTACTTAATTCTTACATGAAGAAAGGGTTATAATGCATCAAACGCTAGAAACGTTAGGAAGATTAAATATTTCTTATATTATAGAAATTATTTTTCAGTAACTGATGTACGTAACATCCATCGCGATCAACAACAACCATTATCTGACATATTACAGTGTTTTTTGTAACATAGGCTAAACATTTAAATTTATTAAGATCTTCCGTTTTTATACCTGTCGTATAACATATAAATATCTATTTAATATTATCAAGTTTTAAAACTTTCCTCCAATTGTGCGTTTAGGATTGTGGGAAATACGAAGGTTTTGGGTTGCTTCATTCTAAAGATGGTGACTGTTAATAGCCGAACCGTTAGGTCAGTGCCTAACTAGGATGAAACTAGGTACATTCTTAGAATAAGTGCAGATGAGCAAGAATGTTTTTTCTCTCTCTCTTATCTTCTGCGATTGTAGTTTAAGGAGAGAGGCACATTCTATGATTGTATTACAGTTCAACTATTTACCAATCTTTCTTGACTTTAAAGCCTCATGAACTTGCGCCAAAAATAAGTAAAATGTTTATGTTGCAAACTTTAATATTTTGATATTGTCTTCCATGAATTTTCGATTGATTTGTCAAAAATCAATCAACACCCAAATATTTTGATATTGCTTATAAACGCACTTAGATTTAGTTGCATTACTGTTTACTTTTAGATTACTTATTTAAAATAGAAATTTCTCAATATTTCTGGCTAGCCTGTAAGTTCTATTTAATAATCTAACATCATTCCGCCCCTCCCCTAATTTTAAAAGCATTTGGACCAAATGTTTAGTTTTGGATTTGTATAACTTAAGAGCTAGAGATACAGAACATTAGATTTTCCAAGGAACGCTGGATACTAATCATAGTGCTAAAAGAAATTAATAAACTACAAAATGGAAAGAAATAGCTACGAATATCTTCGACTGTTTATCTTAAATTGAATTGTAAATCGATAAATTCATTTATATGGCCTCAATTACTGCAGGACTGTTCTGAAAACGAAAATTCCTTTGATTAAAAAGTTAAAGGATCCCACAGGCCACTGTTATCCTTGGGGTTCCGGGAGATAAGGCTTCCGGCGTTCCTGACCATTGTGTCTACGTTGAGGTGGGACGCCCAACCCAACACCTGCCCCCAACCTCACCTTTAACCCGTCCGAAAGAAACTCCCCCGACACCCATTATACAAAGGGCTGGGTGTACCCTAGGTCCCGTCTGAGGGATAATTCAACGTGGAAAAATCCCAACCTCCGCCTGGAATCGAACCCAGCTCAACCATCCCGCAGTCAAAATTCCAGACCATTTGACTGCAGGATCCACAATTTCTATGATTATATGACTTATTCAGTATTAGCCACAACTAGAACTTTTTGGACTTCAAAATTATTAAGAAACTATGATTATTGAATTCAGTGTTTTTCAGATATGAGAAATAAAAGTGAAGTGTTGTTTTAAGGCTTCTGGTTGTTTTTAGTCTTCCACATAGAAATCAAAGAGAGATATTTACTTGTTCTTCCACACAAAAGATGGCGTTTGAATGTGGGTTAGAGAAATTTCAAGACGGTAACCCAAAAACGTATTGCGGTAACCTCTTTGGTCACATTTTCCAATCTTTCGGCAGAGTAGCATTTTCTTCACAGATGTAATTCTTTGAGTATAGAGTATATACTCAAAGAATATTCTTTTATTCTTTGAATCACAGACGGAAAACGGACATTGTTTGAAATTGTCGTTTTCCAGACTTGTTTTTTATTAAGACGGATATTTTTATTTCTTTTAGTTTCATTTTTTTCTCTCACCATTTCCGGTTTATATGTTTTTCTACTTTCTTAGTGAACAAACTTCGTAATTTTTGAAATTATATTACCCCCGTCAAAGAGATATGAGGAGGGATGTTTGTTTCATCATTTACTTACCTTGCTTATTCGCCTTTATATGAAAATGGCGAATGAAAATTCAAAAAAGTCTCCCTAGCTCTCATAAAATTTAATTATCTGTAAATATTTCCCGACCGTCTCATATATAGTATTTTACAGAAGATTACATGAGAAATTGTAGGTAGCATTTTTGTTCTATAAAAATCTTGGAATTATTTTAATGACTTATGAAGACAATGAACAAATCTTTCCCACATTCAGAAAACTGACTTTTCATTTTCTAAAAAAGAACGTTCTTAACTATAATAAAAGCAGCACGAAAGTTAAGATAAACCTCCTCGAAGCAAACCAAGACATGCTAAAGCAGTCCTTATTTGAAAAGTGAACTTTGAAATTCTTCACGAGAACAAGGATGTTCATAGAAATCGACTACATGTTAGAACAGAGTTGTTGAACGTCGTCTCTCAATTTGTTGTCGTCAATTGCTATAGGGTTACTCGTACGTCTCCTTTACTTCGGTAGCAGGAGCCAAAAATATTTTAGGAAGAAAATGTCGTTCCCCCTTTCCCCCTCTTCCTGCGTCTGACGTGTCCCTGTCGTCTGTTGCTTAGATTTGTTGCGGACCATTAAGGTAACGTGGAAATCACGTGAATTGATAATGAAAGAAATCCCATTGGAGAATTACTTGAAGCACGTGGGGAAGAACTGCGGAAGTATCTTAAATCAATAAAAACAATCTTAGGTGTTGATTGCAATAAGGTAATGTCTTAAAAGTTGTATTGATTCCCATTAATAATCTCAGATCTTCTACAAGCAAAATAATAATGAACTTACAGTGATTACTGCAATATTTGGAATGTTTATTAATGAATTCTTACAGATTTAAATAGAAAGGGGTTCAGAGTGGAAATTTAGCATTAAGGACCTTTCATTTGGTTTTAGATTGACATTAGCACTACTGTTATTAAGCATTTAATATTAATTGTATCGAATTTTGTTTGTCGAATTAGAGAATGTCCTAATTCAACTATTCTTAGATTTTCTCGTTTTTGAATGATCTAAGAAAACAAGAAATTATTAATTGCAATAAATCTACTTCTGATAACACATTGATATTAACACAATATTTTTCTGGAACATTTTTTTGCTCAAAAAAGATAAAATGTTTTGGGAAGATGGATTTATGAAGTTGCCTGAAAGATGGCAGAAGGTAGTGGAACAAACCGTTGAAGACATTGTTCAATAAAATTATTGGTGACAATGAAAAATATGTTATTTATTTTTACTTAAAAACTGAATTGAACGTTTTGATCAACCCAATACTATTGAGAATGAAACTAACCCCCAAATAAGAAATCATCAGCAGTAATTAATGAGAAAAGAAATAACACAAATTGTAATAATGAAAATGTCTTAATACAATAGGTGAGACAATTTTACGAATCATGTATTCATTTTTTATAGTAGTTCTTAATTACATTAACTCTCATTCCAGAATATGTTGGAAAATAAAAATTTGGAATTTAAAAAAAAAAAATGGTAAAAACAAAACTAAACTTATCTGTGCACAATATTTTGTATAGTTGCTGGAAAATGACGAATTTCATTCATTCGTAGTGATTTCGTGTTCTCGTATTTTCTGCTTTAGGTATATGCTATTTTTCTATCTTGTAATAAAGCTTTCAATAAATTTGGATAAACAGGATAATTACCGATCTGGGGGAGGCCTTATTGAAATACCGTCTATGTCGACTACTCCCTTCCTTTTGATCCTGTTAGATAACAAGCCTACTATTGTAACTCTTCAACCAAGGGTATGGATTTGAATAGGTTCTGGCTAATTGCTTTTAGGCTTTTTCAGCCTCTAACGGTAGCAGAAACAGCTTTTACCTGCCACTACTGCCATTATGATATCGATGCATAGTATTATGACATCATCGATGAGTTCATGAGTATGTTACTAATTGAATTACTTGTTCCTGGACTGTCATGACTAAAAAAAAAATATAATTAATTGAAAGATCTTCCAGGTTTCATTTCTTGAAAAGTCATTAATCATTTTTAAGCAATATAATGTCATTCAAAGAAATAATCTAATCACAGAGTCATTAGCAGTACAAATCAATTGATTATATAATCGATCTCTTTAAAAATAGCGCATTTGATTTGATATGGAATTTAATTACTTTTGAAGATTAAGTTTTGATTGATTTTCTGTTTAGTTTTACAGACACGCCATCAAATCAGATATTTATTTACTTTTTATTTATTTATTTTTAAATATCGGTGCTTCAAAATCTCTTTTGTTAACGATACATATACACTGTCCGGCCACTTTATTAGGTACAACCCTGCTGTGCGCACAAATGCTGTGTCTCACGACAACTCTTCAAGCCGGTGAGGGATGTTTTCCTGGCACACGTTGGGTCCATTGAAACCTCTAGAGGCATATCAGGATGCTAGAGCGTTCCTAAACATCGTAGCCTACCAAGTGCAACTGTACATGTTAACAGTTTATCCTCATGCAGATGGCGACTTCCTTCAGGATAATGCGCCGGTGCACAAAGCCCGTATCAGTATGGGATGATTTGAGGAACATGACGATGACTTTTTCTTGCTGCAGTGGCCCGCTCAGTCCTCGGATCTCAGCCCAATTAAAAATTTGTGGGATGAGCTGGAACGGGCTGTTCATTTCAGGTCTATACCTCCATCAAATCTTCAGGAACTGCTTGACACATTCATGTATGCGTGATACACAATACCTCAGCAACTATTTCAGCATCTTGTGGAATGCATGCCTCGACGAATTCAGGCTGTTTTGAGGGCTAAAGGAGGCCCAACACGCTACTAGGTAGGTGTACCTAATAAAGTGGCCGGACAGTGTGTATAAAAGGAAGCGTTTGTAACCCCTTTTTCTCGGGAACCACATGAGATACAGGAGTAAATGTGGTATTAAATAAAAGGGAGGCTTGCAGGAGCAGGTTGATTTTTGTTAAAAGTACTTTTAATAAAAAATTTCATAAAAAACTGACGTCTCCTGGATCCCTGTTATTTCGTCCTCCTACAACTAGAAAGTAGTTGAATCCGTTAGCATCGAAGTAATCGCTGTAATTAAGAGCCTTTTTTTTAATTAAATATAATTTGAAGATCTTACTTCATCTGAACTGTCACTTAATTATTATTAGAAGAACTATATTTCCAACTCTAGAATTTCTACGGGTTCTACTTGTCTTTCATAGGAGAATTCCAACTGCATTCTTTAAATACGCGATAAAGGATTTTCAAACGCGATAAAGGCTTAAATTGTTGCTATATTGTCGTAATATTTCTAAGAAATATTTAAAAAAATACACTGCTTATTTCATCAAAAAATCATTTCCATTTGTTTTCAAAATAAAAAAGAAAAATGGCGTCCATTTGTTATCTTAAAGTCGGTTCTATTCACGTATTCCAGTTGACGACAAACTAACGCCACCGATCTTGAGTTGCAATACTTAAATAGGACACTGAATGAAGGAAGACATCCGCAGTGTCTTTTGTTTTGAGAGAGCTTTACTACTGTCATCTCTGGTGACATCTCTTTCGTTCAAAACTACGACAAACGTATTTTTATTACGGAAAAATCATTCTAGAGAAGATTTTCTATTATATAGGTTTTTCTTTTTTATTTATTTATTTTCATTACTTTTATTTTTTTATTATAGCTGCCAAAGAATTTAATTTCCACGTTTTAATACTGTTTTTATTTTTTTTAACTTTTAATTTTTGAGGGTTCACTTTGGTGTCTAGGAATTACTTCTACTCTCTTAGGCCTTTGGAGTCTTTGCACTCTGAAGAGAGCCTTATAACTCGAAACGGCTGTCGCAGGGTCTCAGCTCGACTCAAAAGCTCTTTTTATCGTGAATTCTATCCTATACAATCATTTCGAATTGCTAATCATTTAAGTCTTTCAAACTTTTAAATGTTGTATTCATTTATTATTATTATTATTTCCCATACACTGCTAAAATGGACTCGAGTTTAATGCCTTAAAATAGGCTGATTTTTTTTACGATATCCTGTGGGCTTCTGATCGCAAGATTCTGTACTTCCTGTGCTGTCAACCATTACTTGATTATATGGACGTGATGCTTTAATATTATTTGAAAATTTACGGAAATAACTGTTTGTTTTGTTCACTGGTTCATTTCGGAGCTTGTTTTGTTTGTGAATTGCGCATGTGCTAAATTTCGAGTGTATGCTGACGCCTAAAATTCTTATTTCGAATCGTTTGCTCCAATTTTTTATCTATTAAGATTGTAAAAATTCAATGTAAAAAACTAATTTCCCAGTAGCAGCCGTCTCGCTGAATCATGTGATAATATTCAATTCCAGGAAATAAATTTATTCTTATTCTTCTACTGTTGACATTACACAAGTATAAATAGGATAAAAAGGACATTTTTATCCTTGACATCAAACAGTAGAAAAGTATTCACGTTTTCAGAGCTGCTACCAAGAAAGAAAAACACGAGAATTGGAAGTCGTAAAAACAGCCGAAGCAGCTGCTTCGTTACTCGGAAGATCCACTGGCTCAAGGCTGAAACAATATTTAACATCGATGTGGCAATCAGTATTTATAGAAAAGTTTCTTAGCAAAAGAATTGAAAAGGCTCTTCGGATTATTGCTATATAAATTATTGTAAAAAAATTTACAATAATTAATCAGTAAATTGCTAGTAGTCGAATAGCTTCAAAACGTCCTTAAAACAGGCAAAACAAAAGAAACCCATAGATTTAATTATTCCACGTACTGTTTATCTCCTGAGATAATATTCAAATTATCTAGTTAAAACAACAGCACATTTCTAATACCATCCAAGGACTATTATCACTAAATCTCTCAATCATTCATTTAAATATACTTTAAATGTAGATTATAAATAATTTGCTTTTGAGAAAATAGCAGATATTCATTTGGCTCAAGATGCATTTTAGTTTTTTGTAATTCGAACTAAATTTTCTTTATATTTTCTTAATTGATTTTTCTCTTACAAAAAAATTAAGCATTTTTTTTAAGTAGTTAAAGATTCTTGAGCTTTTTCTTATTTACTTTTCATGATAAAAGTAGAAGTCTCAAATTGTTTGGAATTTCTCGAGTGTTAACGTCAGCATTTAAAAAAAAATAAAAAAAATACGGAGTAATATTTATTGAAACGGTCTGTTACTTGTTAAGTGCAGGTTTATATATAGTTATGCATATGTGCAATACAATTTAATGCTATTGATGGATAATTCGGATAATTAGTACAAATAATAGATTATTTACAGCGCTGTCATATATTTGCTAGTAACTTAATAAATTGTGTAAATTTCGCTCCTTGAATTATAAAGGTTTTGCACTGTTGAGAAAAACTGGGCTGCCAACAAGGATTGAATGAACTTATACGCTCTGTATTATACATTGCTCTGCCAAAAGTATCCGGACAGCATTTGTCCGGTAGGCCACGCATGATGGATGCAGTCAATAACATGTTGGGCCACCTTTTGCAGCAATAACCGCTGCAACACACTTCCTGGAAGTTCTGGTGGGATGGAAAGCTTGCTGACACTGTTCTGGTGAGATACGTTGCCATTCGCCCTTCAAACGCTCCAACAATTGATGGCGGTTGGTGATAGGTGGCTTGCACAGATGTATACGGCGCTCCAGAATAACTCGCATCACTTCAGTTGGGTTGAGATCGGGACTCTGGGCCGGCCAAGGCAACAGTTTAATGTCAGCCTCTTGTGAACCACTTTTGTGTCGTACGCGCAGCATGGAGCGTTGTCCTGCTGGAAGAAACAATCAGTTGCATTTCCATACAACTCCGCCATCGCTCCAGAAAGATGGTCAGCCAGCACCTCCTGAAGGCATTAAGTCTCATGTCCACACCACAGATCGGCCCCCGCACTAATAGAACAGAACATTGCCCATATCATAACTCCACCACCACAATCCTTCACTGTGAGCACCACTGGCTTCATTGACCAACTGAAATATTGCCAAAAAGATGAAAATAAATTAAGAATTTCATGATCAGAGATGATTCTTTTTTCGGAATTTGATCGAACTGACACGTAATTGACACAAATTGTTAAGAAAATTACTCTTTTCCTTGTTAGTTGTACAGTTCAATTTCCCGTCATTATACATTGTCCTGTCAATCAGTTACATTTCCCTGCCTATCAGAATTTACATAAATTTTATAATTGCTATTGTATAATTACCACTATAATTCGAATTACTTATTCATAATAAAAGATCTTAATTTTTTTTGTAGTCATTTGCATTTTCTTACTCCTGACATTTGTATCTTGAAAACTCATGTTTACAGAAAATGATCCAATATTTATATCCATTAACAGTTAAGCTTAAAATGTTTCCAAGTTTTTCACGATAAGTCTTAGTCTGATGTCTTAAGAATTTGGAGCATTCTGAATTTAACGGAAAATTGCTACAATTCAGATAATCGCACGTCATCAAAAGATTTCTCAGAAGTAACTGTCTTTATTAAGCCAGAACTAGGAAAGGCGAAAAAAAAAGGAAAGATGCTTTTATAGAATTTTTAAACGCTCTAAAAATTATTTAGGCGTTAAAATCCTCTCTGTTCGATTTCTACTTTTAGATCGGAAAGCTAATTTAGACAACGTTATTCCTAAGTCTGGTTTATTTTCATCTGGACTCTGCATTTCGGTCAGACCGTCTGATCCCTCGTCTCTATTGTATTATTTTCACCACGAGCAGAATAGATAAGAAAAAAAAAGAAAGAAAATCACGATTTGCCACACTCTTATCATAATGTATATTCTAATCCCGTTCTAAATTCTTTGTAGAATTTTTTTTTTCTTATCTTTATAGTCCGCGGAAAAGCTTTCCTTATCTTGAGCCACTGCCAACCTTTCTTATGTTTATTCTAAGAAGCAGTATTTACTGATTACATTTTCACTAAATACTTCAGGCGGATATTTCCGTAGGAGCCTTGACCTGGGCGGCAAATTTTGGAGGGCGACAGAGTTTTGAGAAAGTATATACCATAAGAAGATTATCATTAGTGCATATTAAAAGTATAAGATTTAAATGGAAAATACATTCTAGTTTCTCATTGAAAATAAAATTAAAAAAAGTAAAATTTATACTTCCCCAAGCTATTTTCCTACTGACTCATACAAAAGAGATTAACGCAGATTTTAATTTCATACTGGTAATTACAAATATGTTACCAAATCCGATTTTATTATAGCCTGCCTGTAAGACAATTGGTTGAATATTTATGTATTTCTAAAAGAATATATAGGTCTATATCTAAAAGCAGTCAACAGCATAGTCCACGGTTTCAGAAAACCTAAATCTTCCACTGAGATACATTAACTTACTAAAACTTCCTAAATTTGCAAAATCCTAATATTTTCAGCTTTTAATTCATTTCTTATTCGAACTTGTGAGAGATTGTTAAATTTCAGTCCTATATCCCTGAGAGTTCAAAAGAAAGTGCGTTTATGAAAGGACATTTATAATGTGATTTTCGAATATACAGTATTTCTCCTCTTTCTCTACTGTGTACATTAGTGGATTAAATATATCTCCAGACGTTCGTCAAGACATGATATGCTGTTTGGTTTTTTTTTAATTCTTTCGCAGTGACTGTCTGAGACGAAAGAGGTCCTTATTTTTTTTGCCAACGCCCGTGCTCTTAGAATTGAAACTATTGGCCTCAACAAGGGGCGAGACATGTGAGCAATTAGCCGACGAAACGTTGCCCAGTGTGCGCCATAGGAGGTAGCTCACGCTATACCAGCAGAAACAAACGAAACACAGAAGAAGTAACATCCATGCCGACGCCAGGATTCGAACCCAGGTTCCGACATATCGGCCTCACAGCGGGTCTAGACCGCTCGGCCATGCCGGAACGACAAAACATGTGCTTGATCTGTACTCTTGAAAATGACTAATATCGAATCACAGATTTAAAATATTGATAATAATAATAACAAAATAACGAACAAAATAAAATAAAAAAATGAAATTAATGCTTTCGGGATTAATTGGTATCAAAGGATTAAAAGTTAATAGCTCTAAATCAATCGTGGAAATTTTTGGAGTCGTGGATGAAATGTCAGTAGAGGCTGTGAAATATTAATTCGTCGTCGCCCGGACGAAAATTAACATTCATAAATTTAATTGTGACCGTTAATTGCTTATGTCAAGCGAAGTACATTTTGCAAAAAAAAAAAAAAAAAAAATATCTGGATACTTTTAAGAGAAATTCGGTGCTTATTGTGCAACTTTTTTTTTATTTATTTATTTTTTGTTCGTTGTTTATTTATTTGCCTTTTCGGAACTCAGTTCCAAAACAATAAAATCGTGATGAAAACGAATCGTTATCAAATTATTGATTTTTCTAAAACTGTAAAAAAAAAAAAAAATCAGATTGTAGCTTGAAATACACTGTCCGGCTACTTTATTAGGTAAACCTACCTAGTAGCGTGTTGGGCTTCGTTTAGCCCTCAAAACAGCCTGAATTCGTCGAGGCATGGATTCCACAAGATGCTAAAAACATTGTTGAGGTATTATGTATCATCAGACATGAGTGTATCACGCAGTTCCTGAAGGCGTGATGGAGGTGTAGGCCTGGAGCGAACAGCCCGTTCCAGCTCATCCCACTAATTTTCAATCGGACTGAGATCCGGGGACTGAGCGGGCCACTGCAGCAAAGAAAAGTCATCGTAACTCAAACCATCCCGTAGTGACGCGGGCTTTGTGCACCGGCGCATTATCCTGCTGGAATTAGCCATCTGCATGAGGATAAACTGTTAATATGTATGGTTGCACTTGGTCAGCTATGATTTACGCTGTAACATCCTGACGTACCTCCAGAGGTATCAATGGACCCAACGTGTACCAGGAAAACATCCCACACACCATGACACTGACCCCACCGGCTTGAAGAGTTGTTGTGAGACACAGCATTTGTGCGCACAGCAGGGTTGTACCTAATAAAGTGGCAGTATATATAAAAGATGATAAAAAGACTTGTTATCTGAAATTTACGTTAGATTTAGAAAATTCCAATAGAAGTTAACCTTTAACGAAGTAAAAAATCAAAACTAAAATTTTGACTATTTTATGTAGATATTTATTATTTTTATTTACATTGAGAGTATTTTTTAGGTTTTCTCTAACGTTTATAAAGTCCCTCAACGTTCATAGGAGGGGAAAAAAATAATTATTCGTCTATCAATCATTAAGATAATTCAAAATTATATCTCCTGAGAAGCTGAAGTTTTGTAGGTAAGTTTAGCTTGCTATAATGAAGAGCTCTCTTAATTTTAGCATAAACCTAACCAATAGGTAAAGAACCACGCTCTTAGAAACAAGCAACTATTTGAAAGTCGGCACGCGAACTAAATCTTTCTTGTTTTTAATATATTACGGTATTTATTTATTGAGGCTTTTCGTTAACGTACACCCACAGTAAATGTTAAGGTCGTGTTGTGTTTGAAAACTGTATTACATTTTAATAGCTTCATGTATTAGCGTCTCATTGAAAAGGAATGGATACCTACGGGCTGGGAATAGCTGTCCCACCGACCTCTCTTGTCAGCGTCTCTAAGCCTTGCAAATTATGCGTTTTGTTTTGTTTTTTTTTTATTTCGGCCACCGATAGGACGAGAACACTTATCGACAACGATCAGTTAATCCAGGTGTATGCTAAAATTAACGAACCGATTTCGATGAAAATTGGTAAGGTAGATCTATATTTAAATCTTCTGGGCAGTTACGATTTTAGAAGAGTACAGAAAAATTTTTTTTTTTTTAATTCTGATATACAATTTCTTTTCTTAAAGAGTTTTTCCTGTTCAGGTTTCAGTTCAATCCACTTCGAAAAGAACAGCCTAGCTTTAATAAGAATATCTTATTTTCTATCAAAGGATTGAACAAAATATTTTGATTTGTAGCCATATTTAAAATCATCGTTTTAATTCAATTTAGTTCATGTCCTGCAGAAAAAGCGCCACTGTATATAAAATCCTAGATGTGTTTAAAAAGTCCTTTAAAAGCCAATGAGTACATTTTCCAACTCGTTTCCGAAATATCAAAGTTCACATATCGATAAAAACCAAGAAAATAAAGAGAAATTGGCAGACGTTTATAAGCCACAAATATACTTTCGACTTCAAAGTGGTGTTAAAGGGCATTGAACTGTTTGGCAAACATTCAGTTTTCTGATTTTCGGTGTTTTTTTATCCTAAATGGGTTTGACCACTTTGGTGAAATAAAACGGATTTACTTAATGCTTAGCCTATACAGAGTTTAAAAGGTTACAACAAAGTTGCGGAGTTGGCTCAGTTCCGCATCAATACTGTAATGTAATTTTTCTTTATTGGTTTTGTCTAATGATGCATTCTATTTTATTTTTCTGTAAAACGGAATAAAAATTAAAACTACTGTGTTAAAACTATTTACGATCTCATTTCTATGTTTTTCCCTCTCTGTTTCAATTGAATTTAGCTTCAAAAATATCAATTTAGAATTAATGGTTTACTTCAAAGTACAGAAGGCACTTAAGTGAAGGATCAATTTTCTTAATTTCACTGGCGCTGAATGGATTTTCTTGAAACCTGTCATGCATATTTATGGATAGCTCTCTATTTGAAAAATGTTATGTGTACATCCTATGGAGAAATTTGAAGATAACAAAAGTTCCAATAGAAAAGTACAGTAAACTCCCGATTATCCGCGGACCTCTCCTGTTTCCATTTTTTTTTTACTGTACTAATTTTTTTTCACTGTGTTACTTTATTAATTACGAAATTAAAAAAAAATTAAATCTAGAATAAGGCAAACAATGCCGCGCTGGTGTAGTCGAGCGGTTTCAGGCGTCGGTCTGTCGTGAGATCAATGTGCCAGCGCCCGGGTTCAAATCCCGGTAGCGAGCATGGATGTTTCAAAAAATTTCCTTTCCTGTGTTGTAGCCTCTTCTTCACTTTCTCTTCGGTCTGACGTCATTCCTTAATGGCGTCCTGGGGAAGGCCACGGGAAACCACCCCAGTATCTTTCCCTTGTAATTCTAGGGAGTCTGCTAGGGGTTCGCCGTCTTGGGAACACTAGCGCTCCCTGGAGCACGGATGCTTCGGCAACGAAGCTCGCACTTCGGTGCGAACCGACCACACACACACACAAGGCAAACAATAAAACAGGCTAACAAAGTAAATGAAGACAATTATAGACAAACAATTTAAAGAACGACCTTGTGGGTCGTTTTGTTAAAAAGTAAGAAATAAAGTAAAATAAAATAAAATAATTGCTTATAGTGTAACTATAACTGTATATATTGCCATTTTAATATAAATAAAACATGTTTAAAGCATTTTTATGTTGATTTTCGTCCTCTTTCGTCCCATTTCGGATTATCCTCATAATTCGCTTATCCGAGCTTGCCGCGCCACCCAATTCCGCGGATAATCGGGAGTTTACTGTAATAAGAAACGAAAGTATGAATTTCTAACACTGGATATTGAACCAGTATTTATTCCAGTATGAATTACTATTGATTTCTAACACTGGATATTAATCCTTTTACTGTCATTTGTGCACACTTTTAATTTTAATTTTAAAATTAATTGAGTTTTTATAAAACTGGATATTTAAAGATTTAATTAATTTTCAGAAAATATGAAATTTGAAGATATTGTTTCCAACCGTTATAATTATAAAATACAATACACGAAAACTTTCTTTTGTATTTTGTTTTGCGCGATTTGAAAAACAAAAATAAGAAAATAAATAAATAAAATAGAATATAAAACACAACATTTAAAGGAAAACAGACTTACATTTCTTTCAGAAACTTTCTATTCATCTATTACATTGAAACTCAATTTTGAACAATGATATAAAAAAAAAATTATAAGTAGAAATTAATTTTTTGATAATCTGATAAATGGAAAACTTTTATCTGACACATTATCAGCAGCCTCGTAATTATCTCGATATATTTGAAAAGGATTAAAGTTTAAAAGTAGAATAAATCAGTGCAGGTTAGATGAAGGCTCAGGTGGAGAGACTACGTTTGTCGTATAAAAGTTGAAGGCTTGTTTAGTTTTAACAGATTTCCATTTTGGCTAAATTTTCATTGAAATGCATAAAACATAGGTTTAAACCTATTCGAATCCGAATAAAGTCCAAGATTGCATTGAAGCTATTTTTTTTTAAAAATCAAATGCACTATTAAGAAGTTTGATAGTTAAAGTGATGAAATGACTAAAAATGTAATTCAAACGCAACTTTAGACAGAAACACTGATATATTTTGAAGGAGGAACCAATGAGTAGCATCATATATTTTTTTTTTTTTTTTTTTTGTAGTTGGATGGGAGGTTTCTCGTAAGAAGTCTTGAATCTTCCATTTTTCCCTTTTGCGGAAATACAGAAAAGTTGTAAGATTTTTTTTTTATTTTGGTTGGCTTGTTAGATTGGATCTTGACTTGCCTGAAAATAAAACCCTATTCGTCTAGTTTCTGGGAAAGTTAATACTAGTTATTAATTTGTAACTTGACAATCCCTTCGATCATTGCGCAAAAATGGGGAAATGAAGAAAACTGAAGACTTCAATAATTAATTTTGTACTGAAAAATATAAAATTCAATTTTGGATACTGAAAAAAAAGATATCCAAATAAGCTAGTTTTAAAGTAAAATTAAAGTAAAATTTAAAGAAAATTATGATCACTTAAAAGAGACTTCGAAAAATTGTTCAATTTCTTTTCCCCTTTATTTGTCAATGGAGAACACACAAGTGCTATTTTCTCATTTCAAACCTATCAAATATTTTCTCAAACTTTATTCCCTCCATTTATTCGTTATTAGCTTTGAAATATGGGCGTCCATTTTCATCTTGTCGCGAAAGAGACAGAAACTATCTCTGTCTCTCACTTAAACGGAGTTGATTCTCATTCCTAAGCAGGGTTTACCCCCACCCTCCTCTCATCACCATCTGCTTCTTCGGGCTAAACAGCAGCAGTTAAGATTAAAGTTTAAAAGTGACAGTGACAGTGCTTTAAGAACGTATTTAATATTATCTCGATTTAAATCGTACTTTAAATCCGTACTCTAAGTTAGACTTATTTTACACGACATTTTAGAGATTGTAGGCCTATTTGGCATTACCTTATCACTTGATTTATTTGTTTATTTGGATTGTTAGTATTAAACATACATGATATAGTCTGCAATAAAAAACTTGAAGTGCTTTTAAAAGAAAAGAAAAATAAAAGATTTTGAAATTCTATTAAGTAGTGAAAAAGCCTTCTTTGAATATTAGCTTAGTTTTTTTAGAAAAATTCCAAATCTGTTGTATTTTACTGACCTTTGTTTGAACTTCTGTTTGTCCCATCACCGAAATCTGACTTAGAGTGAATAGTCCCAAACTTCTTATTGAAATGTTTCGTGCACACTCATAGGTTCTGTTTTCTCAAATGAACAGCACAAGATGACTCCAAACTTCCCTGCATTGCTGTTCTAGAAGCATCTTGAGGAATTAATAAATCGATTGTTTTAATAAGTGGCTGCAGCGACGCACACAACCAAGTAGGTCATTGACTCATACTTGATGCCAAGTAATGTAAGTTGTAATGATGTTGAGCAAATCAATTTACAGCCACCTTGATTTATTCAGCAGCGAACAATGACCGTGGAGTGTTTTGAGTGCTTTTATTGAGTTAATTGAAAGTTGGAGAATAAGCACTTGTTCATTTTAATCGTAGTCAGTAACTTTTTATTTTTAGCATTGGAAGCAACTTATATTGATCATTACTGGAAAATAAACTTAAAAAGCTTATACAGTGAAGCTCGGCAATAACGCGGTTGTTTGTATCGCGAATTCGGATATAACGCGATTTGGTCTTGGATCCCTTCTATTTTGGAAAAGGTGTATAATTGTAAAATTGCAAATTTACCATATTTTCGCCCAAAAAGTTCGAAAATCGATTGATTTTAGAGAACTGCTCGCTATTTATACAATCGTCGTTTGCACAAGAACCAAGATGGCGGCACCAAACCGTCAGAAAACAGAAATATTGTATGAAGATTTTGTCTAATATAACCCATCAAAGTGTTGAAAAGGTAATGATTTATAAGTATTTATAAATACTGTATAAAATTCTCTCCTATCGCTCTGAATGATGTAGGTAATCGCGAAATGACCATTTTAAATTGATTTGGAATCGTGTGGGCGATAATAGGGTTCGAGTATACGACATTTAAAATCGCGAAGTAAAAAAAGCTCGGGCAGATCGCGATCTTCGAGATCTTGGATCCGAAAGATCGCGATATAACCGAGCTTCACTGTACTTGATCCAGCTGTCGAATACTCCCATGATAATCGCAAAAGAATTTGGTAAGATTCGGTGACCAAAAGGAATTCAGAACTTAGGAAAACCCTAAGAAGCCGTTGAAAGGTGCCCAAAATTGAGAATAAAAATAAATAAACAGTTCATAGATCAATTGAGACTGGAGAAGATAAAAAAAAACCTACATTAAAGCGAACGTTTTTTTTTTTATTTTATTTTATTTATTTATTTATTTATTTTCACCTATCATTGTATCGGAATTGATTGCAAAGTATTTTGGCTTCTTTCGGCATCTAACTTCTTACCTGTTGGCCCGACCTATACCAGCGTCAATAAGTAGCTTCTTTATACGAACCTAAACTTTCTATTAAAATTTCAATTCTGTAGGACAAATAGTCTTTGTATTATCTTGATCACAGACGAACGCCAGACTAAACGTTAGATTACATTTCAGTACGCTGGCGTAGTATGTTTCCCTGCAGTCATAAAAAGAAGTGAGCTTAAACAAACTAATTAAAAAATTAAATTCAATCTCATTTTTAAGTCTCTTGAAAATACTCATTTAAAGAATTTCTTTTGTGTTACATCGAAGACACCAGTCGCTCTATAGTAGTAGAAGACTGTGGGTGTAGACTTCATTTGTTTTACTAGTTATAATTCAATGAAACCATTTGAGAAAGGGGATCTTTCACGTCCCTTGATTTCTTGCTCTCTTCCGCCTCTGCACAATTCGATATGAAATTCTTTACGTATCCAAGTATTGAAGTGGAACGGTCTTGTTAGAGGAAATTGAATAAATCTTAAATGTCTGAGCAGTGAACATAGATAAAAATGTAAATATGCTAAACAAATTGAATTTATTATTTTTTTTAAAGTTCCAAATGAAAGAAACATTGTTTTTGTAGTGTAACGTTGTCAGTATTTGTCCATTGAAATACATATAATGCAAACTAACAAATTCGAAATTTCGAGTAGAAGAATCTTGACCAAAATCGAAGTCAAATTTCACTTTAAGTCAAGTTCTTAATTGAGTTCTATTTATATCTTGCTAATTCTTTACAGAATACAATCTATTTTGTAAAAAAAAAGAAGTTAAAAATATCGAATTTAATGAAATAAATATTTTATATCTTCTCCAATACAGTGAACCTACTCTAGACAACTTTTAATCAAATTTATAACACATTAAGTTTCAGAGTTAAATTACTTTTCTCCAGATTATTTTTCATTTCTCTTCAAATTTTATTCAAGTTGCACGATGAGTAACCAATATGTCAAGTTTGAAGTTGACTTATCGTTTCGGCACAGGCGGTAGAACTTTTAATTTATAAGCGTAGGTTACTGAGTAGAAATAATGTCTGACATCCCCAGGTTTTTCCTCTATAGCTACAGCCTTCAATTACTAAATTCATGTTATTTAGTAGCAAGAGAATTAAGGAAAAAGAAAGAAATAGGTTTTTAAGTTACGAACAACTACAGTAGTTATGTCTTTAAAACTAGATAGATTTTATTTTTTAATTTTCTTCTATCAAAATTGTCATTCTCTTTTGTATTCTATTGATATATAAATAATTCAAAGCATGGACAATGATTGATGGACGTATTCTAAGTCATTTCTCCCCCCCCCCCCCCCCGAAAAAAAAATCCTGTTCTTCGCTTATCGTATGTTTCATTCGTTTTGATCCCAATTTAATAATCACTTCCAATGGTAAAATTTTCATTTCGTTTCGTATATCGTGATGAAGCCATGATGTTAAATTACAGTGGAGAAAACAAGCGTTTGAAGGAATCCGGTTCAAAAACTCAAAATACCAAAACTGGTTTTTTTTTAGTGTAAAGTCGAAGGATACTCTAACTAGACATCACAATATAAATAAAATAAATAAGTGAATTCAGAATTTGTCGTTTATTTAATGAAATTTCTACCTCATAGAAATAGTTTTTGAAGGGCCTATAAATTAGTAAAATATTATGATTTTTTTTTGTACATTTAACATTTATTTAGACGTTTCATTTTAATTTATGACCCTTATTTCAGTTTTCTTTATTTGTTTTCCCTGTATTTCCTTTCTTTCTTTCTTTTTGAATTAAATAAAGTAATTGAAAAGAATAAATACAATGTCTACACCAGTACTTTGATAGCTTAAAAAATACACGAGAATCTTCTTGTTGCCGATGATTACAAAGGATGTGACGCGTGCAGGGGCGTTGACTTATAAGAACTATGAAGGCACCTTCATGGTTGCAGCTTAAATGCCATTTCCAATTTATAACTAGAACTTTCGTGAAAATTTCACAAAAGCTTGAGAAGACTACGCCTCTCATTTTAAAATAAAAGTACGGCTATTTTTAATATGTTATTAAAAAATCACAGGAAAACAAATCTGTAATTTTAAAATTTGTTTTTGTCTTAATATATTACACTTATAATATGTTTCACAATTCTGCAAAAGTTCAAACAATTTTTAGGAAATTTAAAAGATATTGAATTTATTATTTATTACTCTGCATGAACAATAGATTCCACACCTATAAAACAAATTAATAAATTACTAAAGAAATAAATAAGAATTGCCAGACTTCTTCCTGAAAACAACAGACAGTTTTAGTCAGAAAGCAGTTTCAAAATCACGTGAAGCCTGTTTTTGACGTGATTTCTCTTCAGTGGCAGATGATTTGTTAAAATTTACAGACATCAATTCGTATAATAGAGTTTATATACATGTCTATAGAAAAATTAACATTACAATAAAAAACATACTCGCTCATGGATAAGGAATCACTGATCTATTTTTAGTTTTTTCGATACCGGGAATCCAGAACAGCTGTTCACGTTTCCTAACCTTCATCAGCTGGATTCGCCCAGTATCTAACAGTCAATGATCCCAAGAAACATATAAAGAAAACAAAAGTCATACAAATATACAAAATAAGAATAAAAACTTTATTTTTATTCTTATTTTATATATTGTTGTTTTTTAACAGGAAGGGCCATTATCTTGTTGACTTTTGTTTTCTTTGTATGTTTCTTGGAATCACTGATTGTAAGATACTGGGTGGATCCAGCTGATGAAGGTTAGGAAACTTGAAACAGCTGTCCTGGATTTCTAATATCGAAAAAACTAAAAACAGATCAATGATTCCTTATTCATGTGCGAGTATGTTATTGTAATGTTAATATTATTTACGCACGTTAAACTTGTTGTTAGAAATAAAAATTGTATTTCTTAATTTTTATTTAAATTATTAAAAAGATACCTAACTAAAATTTAAAATTTAGTATTTATGCAAATTTATTTATCAAACTGTAAGTGATATATTACATAATTTACATTTTCAGCTATTGATACAAAAATAAAGAGTACATTTCCGCATGATATTTGACTATGTAGATTATTTATCAAATACATTTATATTTCATTTTTAAAAGTTCTTCTAATATATATTTAAAATTAAGCAAAATAATTTCAAAAAATAAATAAAGTCAACATTAACAGTATAGGCCTTAAAATAACATTTCATTTTTTATTGAACATTGAGGAGTTTCGTAATAATAAGGGATTGCTTTTGAAACTCAAAAATACTGTTAAAATCAAAATCGGAAGAGGAGTCTATTCAACAGTTCTGCTTTATCAATGTAAATTTTTCGTTTATTTACTTTTATCGTTAACCATATCTGATTTTATTTTGTGGTTCATACATTAATAATATAAACCAAAATAAGAACAAAAGAACTTAGATTAACATAGAAGGAAAAAAAACGAAGAAATTTATACTACATGTAATTTTTAAATAAAATGAAATCTTCTATCAGAATTGAACCTACGATCCTTAAATTGAAAAACCTTAAGTGTTCTACCCGAGCTAAGAAGTAACTTATGCTTAACCCTTCAGTGCAGCGGTAACAATTGAAGATTTAAATATCAACATCAATAAATAAGATGGGGCAGGATAGTAATCCAAACTTTGTTTTTTGTAAAGAATTTTATGTATACTTTCATCTCACAAAATTTGATTCAATCAGTGAGATTGAATAACGTCTCCTTGTAAGTTATTTTACTATTGAAAAAAATTCTTTATTTTATTTCTTATTGAATAATCTTTGAAGCTACGAGTACGACTACTTGTAGGCACTGTTTAGTTTTAATTAATTTAGCGTTTTATTAATCATTTACTTGCGATTTTTTTTTTTTACACATTTTTCTTCCCATCTGGGAAGTAAGTCCAACAGCTCAATGGTGTCAGATTAATTAGCATTTTTGAATAAAACTTTTTTTTCTGTTACTTTCTTGTACTATCTTTATATGTTAAAAATGGTTTTGTGCCAAGCCTTTAAGTAAATAACTTAAAATTGTAGATTTTTTATATGTAGGGCCTATTCTGGTTTTTTTTTGTTTTTTTTTTAGATAGACCTACCTTACCTATATTGTGTATTACTGCATATTCACTTCATATAGATAGATAGATAGATAGATAGATAGATAGATAGATAGATAGATA
>JAFIDM010000003.1:49252882-49274629 GCA_023159025.1 Thereuonema tuberculata
TAGATAGATAGATAGATAGATAGATAGATAGATAGATAGATAGATAGGTGCGATATGTCAAAAGACGTAATTCCAGACTATATTTCTATCAGTTCTCCGACTGGTTCTGGACGAAAATAGAGCGTCACTTTGTAATATCAGAACGACTTACTTTCAGAATATCTTAAGCCCCGCGAACACCATGCAACTTTTCAGCAACTTAGTCGGCCGATTTTTGACGTCACGAGTTGATATAGACAGTCTTGAGCCCGTTTTTCAGCAACTTGGCAGCAACTTTTGTCATCCGACTCGAGTTGTTCCTACACCAGCAATTCGAAAAGTTGCATCGAAGTCGCTGGGAATTACCCAATCACAGGGCAGCGTTGGAACACGTCAGTCGTGACGTCACGCCCATGGAAGAAATGGCGTCCAAAATTGTTCGCCGATTCGAGTCGAAGACAAGCTCGTAAACAATAAATATCAGAGTATTGCGAGTTTCTTTCATGCATAAATAAAGTTTATACTGAAATGCAGTAATTGTATGCGGCAGAATTTATCAGAGAGGTTTCAAAACCTCGATTTTTTCGGATTTTTGACATCGGCTGTGGGAAACGCATTGCATTATGGGATTCCTTCTATCACGGCCGACTCATTTGCGAGTTGCATGATGTTCGCGGTTGAAAAAAGTTGGCCAACTCGAAGTCGGCCGACTAAAGTTGCTGAAAAGTTGCATGGTGTTCGCTTAGCTTTACTGTATTCTCATCCTTTGAATTGAGACAAAACAAAGGGCAGGGCTAAATATTGCCCTAAAAATAAGCCTTCTGCCACAAAATAAGAAATAAAAATTTTAATTTATTTTAAATTGAATTAAAAAATAAATAATCTTATAAATCATTGTATAAAAGAAATACAATCTTGTTAAAAGATATGAAAATATTTTTGATAAATCAATCATTTTTGATATCCGTCAAGGACTGAGATTATTCTTAGATATGCATTCGAAATTAGCTTTGTTTCTTTTTTTTTCCTGATATTTTCGATTTCTTTTTTCTTTTATTTTTCAATCATTTGATAAATTTCTTTATAAAAACAGATAAATTATCTGAAGTTGCTGAATAAATTAGAAATCATTAGTAAAATGATTGTTTAATTATCAGTTAGATTTTAGATGTATTAGATTTGAAAAAAAAAAATAATAATAACAATAAGACAAGCCGAATCTCAGATTTAAATTTGTGTCTACCCTCGAAATATTTTTTTTTTATTTAAGTCTCTTATACGGCAGCAAAATGCTTGGACGTACATAATAAAATTTGATGTTTTAATTTCAATTTTGAATTAGAATTATCACTGAGTTTTGTTATTGTAAATGGGTGCCTTTCGTTCTACATTTTGTTTCAAGGCCATTTTTGTAATGGTTGGCTCTTTGGTAGTTTATCGATTCGTTCAACGCACGTGAGAATAAATCCTTGTGGGAAGAAAAGGCATTTGAAGAGAACACTATTGGACGTAGGAACTCTGCCTGGGAATGCTACCAATTGATCAGAGGCTTTCAAAATTAAAAAAACAAAACAAAACAAACCTTACATCTATTTTTAATGAAGGGAACAACTAATGACGCTAAGCCTAATGGAAGTTCTTCGTGCTATAAAATCTTGATAGATTTAAAGAAGTGAGAAATCTTGTTTGTAAAAACCTTAAAATAACAGCATCAATTCCTTTTTTTTCCCCTCTCCCTCTTTGCATAAATTTAAAAAGAAGGTTAATGATAAATGCACGAAAGTCATTATTTATTTAGTTGTCGGTTCGTTGTCATCGAATTATTTTGTTTTTCACGTTTTCTTATTCGTGCATTATTGAAGTAACTTAAATTAGTAACTGCAAATCTTTGCTTAGTATCAGTTTAGAACCAAAATGGATTTCGCTTTAGATAAAAGCTCAAAATAAGGAAAAGTTTAGATGCTTAAATGGGCAACAATGATAATTTTAAATTCAATTCAAGCATCTGATTTAGGGATAGCTATTTCATTCTGCTTTGTATTCATCATTTAGATTAGTCGTGAGTTTAAGATAAAATGTAAATAGAGAGAGACAAGGAAGCTTTTGTTGAATGTCCTCGAAAATAAGTGTATATAAAATTTATTTTTAAATATATTCCAACTTTAATTTGCATTTTCTTTGGCATAGATATTTTTCTTCAATTGTTATTTTTTTTTAACGAAACTGTGTCCTTAGAGATAGAACCTAAGCAAACATAATTAAATCCCTGTAAAAAATTCATGAACTTAATAATAAGCAGACGTCAGTTTGCTAACAACTCTGCTGTGCAATTATTTGCAATGTCATTAAGTTTCGACCTTTAGTTCAAATTAGCTTTCGTCCTTAACGTGAAATCTTTAAAAATCTCAAGCAGGACATTTAGAATTCAGATGAAACAGTGGTGTTTTGCATTCCCAAGTCTTGTATATTTCATCAGACCGTTCCAGTCTATTCCTGAATTATGAACGGAAAGGAGGAGGAGAAGGAATAACAGAAATTCTCAATTTTATCCATAAATTAAATACCATTCTCTGACGTAAAATATCATTGGAAATAATCTTATAAATAATCGTTCGTTCAAATCAGCAAATTGGATTGAATCTCGATTGTCTTGGTAGGTTGGAGGTAATGTGAGGGATTTATTCTGTTCATTTCAAAGCGGTTTCCTGTTTTAATTTTACATCTTGAAGAGTTAGTTGTTCGCTACATGGACAAACACAAAATTAAATGCCACTGAAAAGGCTTTACTATCCATCTGACCTGAGACCATAGAGCATGATTCAAATAGGCCTAACGAAATTCACTGTCTTAGATGTAAAAAAAAGAAACAAAAACATTTTGGATTAGAATATTACGTATCTATTAAACGAATAAAATAAAATTAACCATTCTCTCGTCTTAAGTTCATCAGAGGCATTTGAATGAAACATTTTTGTTGTTTCGTTAAAAAAAAAAAATAATAATAATTGTTTCCATCTTTTCAGTACACGTGTATTTCATATTCTTGGAGTAACCTCAGTCTTTGTTGCACCAATAAAGCTAAACAAACATTTCACTCGTGAAGATTGGCATCACAGCACTTTGGAAACCGTCTCTTAGGTAACTACAAGCTTTTCTTGGTTAAAATGTAAAGGTCAACTTGACAGTGATTGCGCGATTCTCCTGTCTCCTAAAGAGCATCAATGCCTTTTTAAACGGTGAATCAACTCTTGGAGATTTAATTAGATGGTTCCATTTCTAGAAAAACTTCAGGGTAAATTATAATTAGAAAGAATTTAAATATTTACGAACCACTTATTAATGAAAGACGACAATTTTCATGCAATTGTCTCGTTTTATTTTATAAATTTCATTAGGAAATTGACAACTTTTAGGAGCAATCCATTCTAATAAATACGGGCTTTAGCCCTAATTATCAATTCTTTAATAGACAAACATTCACAAACTCATTCAAAATTTCTAATTGAAAGCTTGTCATCAGCCTGTTTTAAAACTATAGGTGAGATTTTGAAATTATATTCTAAATGAATAAATTTCGTATTGTTCTGCTTATAAGCAAATCATTTAAATTAACATTTAAGATTTAATAGGGCTTCTTTTTCTGCTGATTTTGTTAGTCGGAGAATATTTTATTAAAAGACGTGGAGTTTTAATTCCCCACAATTTAATCGCCAAATGTAGTCTTTACCTTGGTGGTTCCTTAATATTATTGTTTCAGGAATGTTAATAGAATTAGCCACAGAACAGAGCTTTCATCATTTCAACGCGCTGTATGCAGCATAAGAATTCAACAGAACTGCATCAAACAGCATTATCAAATGAAGTGTCCTTATCATAACAGAAAAAAACAAGTCATCGGGAAAAATGGCGTGAAAGTATACTGTGTTCACACTACAACAATTTTTTTTTACATTTATTCGCTTATTAACCTCCCTTCCTTTGGAATGGGAATAGACGTTTCTGGTTGGTGACCCCCTATCGATCGATGCTCAGTGTTGTTCCCGCATTGTGATGACGTCACTGTGATGATGTCATCCTCGAGGAGAGACTGGCAATGAAGATGGGGAGAGAATAAATTTGTAGAACGGAATTCCACACGAGCGAAATTGATAGTGCTTCCAATTCACGAGTTAGTGGCGTCGTAATTAGCTAAGGGAATTTATTCTGATAGGTGAACTATTAACATGAGCTAAATATATCCCGAATTCAATTAAAACAGTCCAGAATTAGCTCCCGAGACGCTCATCTAAGTCAGTAGAAAATACCTTTTTTATGCAAATTGCTGTATTAATATCAATTGGCTGTTGCTGAGTCATCCGCAGCTACGTCATTGGTAAATAAACAAACGCAGAAAATAACATTCCGATAGTAAATGGAGTTAACGTTAACGCAGACCTAACTGAATCGTGGTTAGTTTTTTGTTTTGTTTTTAAATTCATCCATTTCAATTATTGTTGTTTCATTCTTATACCACAGAAATACAAGCATTAAAGAATTCCTGGTAATTATCCTTATCAATTCGGTAATGTAAAAATTAAATAAACAAATAATATCCATTCTTCAAAGAAAATTTGAAAGTTATCGCTGTATCAAGCAATATTACATTCTTATATTAAATCTTAAAATTTGTTTCGAAGAATGAGTAGTCTGGCATTAATTTAAGCATGAAAGAAAGCGCACCAAAAGTTTTGCAAGATTTAAACAAGCGATATTGTCGAATATTCTACAATAAAATTGGAGTAATATATATATATCTGATCTTTTATTCAAAAATTTTAATATTAATAAAGATGACAGTTTAATTCTTTTTTTTTTTTTTTTTTAGTACGGAATTACTTTTAAATAAATAGACAATGAATGAAACATGGAAATGCATACAATCAGTACTGTAAAGTTACTAATATATTTATTGTAAACGATGATTAGAACATTAAAGGTAGCCATTACTTCGAATCAAGTTTATCAGTTTAAAGCAACATTTGGAAGAAGTGTTTCGTATAAGTATTCGAAAGAAAAACTTTATTGCAATTATAAAACTTGAAGAAATGAACACTGGAAGAAGTTAATTGGGAGAATCCAATTAATTATCAATAGAAATTTTGGAAGCGGTTTAGATGAAAGGAACAGTAGTGACCTCATTTTATGTCAGAACAAGCGTAGGGCCAATCTCGAGCCCGAAGGACTAAAATAATGAAAACACTGGGATACGGTTAGAGTGAATTAAGATGAATGACGATCTTCAGGAAGTAGAACGGAAGAAGCCAAAACAAGGAAAGACTTCCAACAATTCTCACTTATGCGTAACATCCTCACACAAATAAAGCAAGGGAGAATCGGATACCATCATTGGTTTCATTTTTAAAATAATAGTTAAGTTTTTAATTCACTTCACAGGCATTTTAATTTTTTTTTACTATGTAACACATTAAAGAATGGATTTTTTAGCTTATAGCAGTAATGAATATTATGGTAGCAGACATTCACTTAGAAATGGTTCGAAGATAAATAGACTATTAGTCTGATAATAAAGCGAAAGTGTAGAAATAAGTAATTTTGAATTTATTACTATAAATATTTACGATTATATCGACAAGTCTTTAACTTCGAAGTTAGTTTGTTCCGCTTCGTTTAAAATGAGAGGAAGGATAGTTTATTCATAATTAATTTAGTTAAAAATATTACATTTTGTTACTTGAGTCAGAACTTGTCGCAAAAATATATACCAGATCTGAAATATTAATTCGTATTATTTTGGTAATAACAAAAAATGAAATGTATAGAAACAAATCTGCTTTCTATTGTTTTGTTGTTTTCTTCAATAGTGAATGGGATTTCTCCTCCTTTCCTGTAATCTGAATGAAAACGTAAATCTCTATCAAGTAGTGTTTACTAATAAACCTACAGTAACCACTTACATAATCTGTAAACATTGAGTGCAAGGTCCCTTTCAATCCATAGGCTTTGTTATTACACTATTCGATCGCCTTCCATTTTCAGTATCCGGCGATGAAGAAACATTTGCCCTTTATGGACTCGGTATGAACACCTTCATATCGATCTTAAAACATTTCCCGCTTTAGGCTTCTTTCCACGGACTTGTGCAAATTGGTAGTTTCCTGCAGAAACAACCACTATGTCGTTTAAAGTGGAACAAAATGGACAAAGAGCGCAAATATTGAAAATGAGACAATCCAAACTGATGTCAGAGGATGGGAGTAAATAGAAGCACACCTAATACATTTCAAACAGCATTTCATTCTTTATTGACATTAATCATTAATTGCACAGGATTAGACCTCTAATTAGTTAAAGCCATTTGCTTTCTCGATACCTTTATTGTCCATTAAGTATTTTAAGTTATTCCAACTGAGGTGGAACCTTGAAATAGACCCTGGGATATTTTGCGAAATATTTAAAAACTTAAACTTCTAGATTAAATAAAAAAACACTCTGAGAAATTCCTTTTTTATTATAATTGTATATCACAGTAAGTAATTACAGAAAGTGAGTGGTTAATTAACCACCACTCGAGTGAAATGGAGGTAAACCATAATTATGCTTAACGTGGTCAAGCTTATGATTATCATTATTATTGAAAGTGTTCAAATGCTGATATTAATGCTGGAAATCAGTTTTAGCGTTTTACATTGACGAATAAGATTTATATAAAAATGAAATGTTTCGATGTAATTCTTAGTTCCTAAAAAATCCAAAATAGTTTTGGTTTATTTTTTAAGTTATTTATTTGTATGAAAATTTCTAAATTAATGATTCCTTAGTTTGAGAATTTGTTTCCTCGGGAAATCTCTTGAGGGACGATAGAAGCACTACAAATTTAAGAACCAGCCGAAATTGAGGCTCGATTTCTGTAAGTAACGTTTATGATTAAAAAAAGTTGTTTTTTTTTTCAATATTTTATCCATTATTTTTAGGTTTGGTTAAGAGTTTTACAGATTAATCTCTTATTTAATGCATCTCTTTTTTTTTTTCAGATTATCGTTTTAAATTTAATGGAACTGACGAATCCTCAAGTGAATGTCCCCACTAGCGCAATAATACGGCATTCCAACTATTTGTACTTATTTAAATTGTAGAACAGCACTCGTTTTAGCTGCAGAAGCCATTTAGAGTCCCTTTCGGGTAACACTCTTAACTGCAGAAATGACTGAAGAGATCAGGTTTAACATTTGTAAGTATGCTCATACTATTTTAAATTTTCAAAATAAATTGTAAGGGAAATTTTTTTGCTTGAAGGCGAGACTTTCAAGAGCCATTGCTAACTGCAAATTCATATAATCTTGAAGAATGGTGCATTTATTAAACCCTCTATTTTTTTATTTTTTTTTATCTATTTTTAGGAATTCTTTGCTGAATAAAAAAAAACCCCGAGGGATGGGGGTTAATTACAATAAATATAACCAGAATCTTAGAACATTTTGTAATCATTTATAATATCATACTATTCCAATGGTTCTCATTCTTCAACTTGCAAATTTTTGGTAGACTTAAAAGGGAAAACGAAACTGAATAATTAAGGAATTATTAAGGAAAATAATTTAGTAAAATATATCTTTAAATTAAATTTCCGTGGTCATACCTAGTTTAAAGGAAGCGGCAACAAAGGGCCTGTTTTTTTTTTTTTGTTTTTTGTTTTTTTTTTTAAAAAAAAAGAGCGGAGAAATTTGTTGAATTCTGATACGTAATTTTTTGTTTGTGAAAATTGTTTTGCGTAAAGAAAGATCTGAAGTTTTAGTACTTAAAAATCTAAATTATCGACATTGTTTATATAGAACTGATATTAAAATACCATTTTGCTTAAAAATACTTAAAAATATCATTTTCGGTTTGAAAGGTACCTCCTAGTAATGGTGTTTTGCCGAAAACAAAAGCAACGAACATATCCGAAGGCAAAGAAAGATTTTAAGATCATTGTAAATCACTCCATAATAAGATCTGTACTTGAAACGTGACCTGCATATTTATGAATAAGAAACTATCTCTGCCTGTTTTGTTTTGTTTTTATTTCAGTATGACGGCGAGATAAAATCGTGAGATCTTGAGGATCTATCTTCCATCTTGCAATATACCAATAGATCTTTTTACAGTCATTAAACTTTTTTTCTTAAAGTATACAAATGATGGGTTTCTGAAAAATTCCTTCAAGTTCATTCAGGACTTTCTTGTTTTAAAAGAACTAATTTTAAGGAATTTAAATAAGATCAAACAGTCGAATGAAAGAGAAAGCATTCAGTATGATTCATTGATTTTAGGTTTTTCCCATGGGTCTCATGATGTGTTATGACCATCATTTCCTCTATGACTTTGTCCTTAGTAATTTGGTTATTGCAATGTGGATACTGGAACTTAAGTTTATGAGAATAATAAAAGTGCAATGCGTAGGCTTAACTTACCTTGTAGAAAGTGAATTTAATTAAAGAACAATCAGATTACAACTGCAGCGTGATTACACAGTACTTCATTAATTCTAACACCAAGTTTAGGAATGCTTTATTTAATTTCAAAGAGAAATGAACAACTATCAAAGGAATTGTAGAACAATAAAGTTAAAGTTCAAAGTTAGCTAACTGATTGTAAAACCTCAAGATTTGTCCCGGGTTAGATTATAATTTAATATTAAACTTGGACAATTATATAAATAGAATTTTAAAAACTTTTTATTTAAGCAGGAAGAACAAAGGATATTTCAGATGAATTTTAAATAAACGGCCCAAGTAGGTGACTGGAATGAATTTATTAAAATGGTAGTTAAAAAAAGTGAAATTCAAAGTTAAAAATTCATTGAATCAGTATTCAACGTTGTGTTTGTAGTTAGTAGAAAAACTATCCTCCTTAAATTGTAACGAAGAGAATACTTTTGAATAACTTGAGAATACTTTGTCGATTGATTTTTATATAGTAGTTCAATAACATTTTAAATTCTTTCTATTATTCATTTTTATCCTTTTAATAAAACTCATGTGAATTGATGAATGAATAGGCTATAAATAGAATGTACAATAACTTTTTAATTTTTTTTTACAGTAAATAGGCCTAAACAGGGCGCTCCCCCCCCCCCCAAAACAAAATTATTAATAAAAAAAAAATCATATTTCTAAAAAGCCCTAATTTTATGTGTAAGTTCGGACAATCCAAAGGGTCTCCAATTTAAGGATCCCAAAACTTCTTGAAAATAAATAGGAGTGAAAAGGAAAGGATCATAAAATGAAAACAATAAATGTTTTTCTGTCACGAGCTGCTTTTCATTAATTACTTAAAAAATGTATCCCAACTCTTAAATTGTTGAATTGAATTTTTTATCAAACAATTCGTCAAAATTGGCAAGTGTGAGGATGACATCATCATTTCAGAAATCAAAGAAGTCGAATATTATTCTAGAATAAAAATAATTACGTAATCTGAATTCTTAATTATATATAAATTAACAGACGGAAAAAAAAAAAATAATGCGACAATCTCCATTGTGTTTTATCACAATTAAGTCGATAATGATTATCAGAAAGGAATCTTATCGCTTTAAAAATCACGAAATAATCTTCCGTCATGAGTTCGTTGGATGTCTTGGCTTCAGCCTCTTTGCAACAGTCGTTTGAAGAAGATGCAGCTACAAATAGGTTTGGGGACGTCTCGGTCCATCTGGCATGTCTCCAAACTAGTTATCCTAGAAGCGTGATCAGCAGCTATCTCTTGAGAAGAGTTTAAATGTTGACCGAGGCACACCTACGCGCTGAGAAAATTGTTAACGTGATTTTTTTTTTCTTGTTTTTTATGTATATTTCGTTTAATTAAACAATTTATATTTAAACTTGTTAAAAGCACTTGTTGTTCTCACGAAGGTGCAAGGGTTTGAACATGTTAGTGCTTGTAAAATAAACTTTAAATACCATTTAAAGCGTTGTCTGGAAAGGAGTGTCAATGTTTATCAAACATTCGTAGCTGAGCAACATTATCTGTTGAAAATAGTTGGTTTATCTCCATTTCGTTAGTTTTTCTTTTTTATTGTGTTTTCTATCATTTATTTTCATTACGACAGTAGCAGATAAGATTTGAGAGGCATTAGCAAAAGAAGTCTTGGTTTTTAGAAACCCGAAAGAAAAAAAAAATAAAAATTGAACAAGAATTGTTGACGTTGCGGAATGCGGAAGATGCGAAACCGTTGAAATGTTCTCATCATAATTATGCTGTTACTTGCAAAGGTCATTTTCTGAAATCATGGGGTATAACTAGGTCTTCGTCATCCAAAAATAAACGGCTCACACTCTACTTAATCGAAGTTATGCAAGTCCAACTGAACTGTGTCATGTTTTGTTGACGTTTCTTTTGGGTCCCTACACGAAACCTTTAATAATTCAATCAATAGCCAACGTATCATTTAGGGGTGATTTCCATAAGAGATGGAAAAAATCCATTGAATCTTGAACGCGTGAACCTCCTCCTCCGATGGTAAAAATGAATCGGGCTTTTATTTTTCACAATGGAATTTGATGTATCAGAATTAAACCGAGGTGAATGATTTGACGTTAAACGTTAAGACCCTCGTCTTTCGACTGTTGTTTCAATTTAGTGCAGGAAGACTGAAACTCGCAGCGCCATGATATCACTGTCCATAGAATCCAATTCCTGCCGTGGGTTTCTTTTGCTTCTCTCCTCCGTCCTTCCGAAACTGAACTGGGTTTTATTTTATTAGAATTGAACGGGAAACTTACCTTCAGCGATCCGTCGTCACTTCTGGAGACGCTCCTCGAAAAGAAAATAAATAAAAAAAATAAGGATGCAGGGTTCCAATCCCCAGTTTAGATGATCTCTCACACTCTCCCACTATACTCTCACTGTTTCTGTTTCCCGACTCAGCTGAGAGCCACTGTTGATCAGCCGAACGAGCGATTCGCCACCAGATGCCGCGCTCTGCGCTAGCCTCCAGACGAGGGGTTCTTGGGTGCCGGGGTTTTCCAATAATGAAATAGAGCGGAAAACAGCAACCAAGAAAAATAAAACGATAAGTTCTATCATTGAAACGGTTGTTATTTTTAAATTAGTAATGTTTAAAATAAGCCACATAAAAGTTTAAGTCCGACCTTACACAAAATTTGAATTGAACGAAATATTTTTCCCGCGCTAAAAACATTTTCTTTCCTTGAACAGTTTTCCTTTTTTTTTTTCTTAATATTAAAAATTCAACATTATAGATTTGCTGCTGTGCTTCAACGGTTTTATTTGATTAGTTATAATTTAAACATTAGCTATTTATTTTATTATTATTTTATTAAATATTTTAGTTACAAATTTCTATTCTTACTAAAAAAAAAATCTGCTTGTCCCTTTCATTGTTTTTTTCTCCCTCAAAAAAAAAAATAAATAAATAAAAAATAGTAAAATACATATCAGATTTCAAAATAGATGATTTAATATTTTAATTTAATATTTTTAATATTAAATAAAAATTACTGTAGTTTTGTTTTTTTTTAATTCAAAAATGTTATTATTTTAAATATTGCATTTTCATCACTGGGGTCTGCGACCAAAATTCTGTGCTGAAAATTCCTCAGGATAATGTATTATTCAGTTTAATAAACAAACTAATCCGGATCAAATGTTATTTAAATGAGAATAGAATCGAAATAATTTTTAGAAATTTTAATAAGGTTACTTTTCTATTTGTCTGTTGTGAAATCTATTTATATAGACGACTGTCATGAGATTTAAGTGTTGCGTCATTAGACATCACGAGACGGCTTTGAATTTTTTGATTTAGAGAGTGAAATGATGGATTACGTCCATAAAATTAAGTTTATTGCGGACAACATATTGTGTAATTAAACAAGGATTGTAGTTATTAATATATTTGTGACCCTTGACATTTAAATTTCTGTTTTTGAATTACTGTATAGTCTAGAGGTTTTGTTTCTTTTTCCGTATTCTTGCTGGATATTATTTAATATTTCAGTCTGGTTCTATTTTGTATCTATTTATTTAATTACTTTATTATTGTGTTTTTTTGCTTAAAGTTTTGGTAAATATAACGAAGGTCAAGGTTGTGAGGAATTAAAAAAACAAACAAGAAATGAATTGAAATCATGTTATTATTATTATAGTGTAATCTTACGAAATAAATTACCGTGTAATTAGATTTCAAAAAAAATTCGAATAAACAAATTTACTGATTAGTATTTCTTGCATACAAATTCTGTTGTATTTTTAAACTGTGATTAATAATCACACTTTCATATTCTAAATTAAGAAAGACCATTTAAGTTTAATAATACGATTTCTTCCCTTTGAAATGACTCTTCTTATAATTGACATTGGCTTCTATTCCTCGTGTTGTCCCGAAATAACTCCACCTCATTTCGTGGAGGAAGTAGGGGATAGGAAACAGGCAGGAAGTGTCCCAACCCGTGGTTCTGAATGTTAAGCGTCCAGGTGAAAAGGATGTTTTAACACTTTGATATTTAGCGAATGTTTTTCCTTGGAAAGTCGTGCTCAGGCAACCGAAACAGAATACTTTATTTTCTTTTTATCTTGGCTGAGTTATTATGTCAGAGAAACTCTGATAATGATGTGTATATAATAGAATAATTATGATAATAATATATCTAGGGAGACGTAGAATTAGTATAAAAACACACAACAATCATCGAGGTAAATAATAAAAAATAAAATGCGAAAATAATGTAACAAAACGAATTTTTATTTTATTTTAAACGTTTAACTAACTTATCTCATATAATACAAAAAAAATTATATGAAAAAAAAATAATACAAAACTGAAAATAAGTGTTTAAAAGTGTTGCTTATGGATGAAGTATAATGTGGAAAAAGAATCCCCCATTTACTCTCTTATTCCAATATATTTTTTTTTATATATAATACCCAACAATAATAAGCTAATCTAGAATACTAATATCTGACATCCATGCAATAAAGATTAATAAATATATAAATGTTTTTTCTTTAAGCTTTTGTAAATAGCGGTTAAACAATTTGCCTACAGTGCTCACGCCGAGAGTTGAAACTCCCAGAATGCAACGCAGATTATAGCTTGTCCTTTCCTGGCCGTTCGCTAACATTCAAATAGAAGAGGTCGCTTCTCTTCTATTTGAATGTTAGCGAACTTCCAGGAAAGGACAATCTTTAATCTGCGTTGCATTCTGGAAGTTTCAACTCTCGGCGTGAGCACTGTAAAAGCATGTCATTCTTAACAAGTTGCTTATACACGATATACACACGGGGGGCGATCCAAAAATAATTGAGTAATTTTTTTTTCATGAAACTTTAGTCATTACACATACACACACATGAAAGGGTATATAATTGACTACTTTTCTACATAATTTCCATTGTGGTTGATGCACATGTTCCGACGTGAATTTAATCTGTGTATACCTCAGTAATAAAAATCGTTAGACTAGGCGCGAAGTCATTGACGAATAGCTTTCTGCTCATCTTCATTACTTTTGAAGTAAGGTACCTCTTCATTGAGCATAACAGGTGGTAATCACTTGGCGCCAAGTCAGGACTGTAGGTAGAATGTTTGAAAACTTCCATTGTCAGGAGTAGAGTTTATAGTTATCACAGTAACAGGGCGTTGTCATGCAGCAACAACAAATCGGATATCGTCCTCTGCATGTGACCGGCGAATAGCAGCTCTGAATCTATTTAATGTTTCACAATAAGCTGCAGCAATGACACTTTGTCCTTTACGAAGTTGATAAGCAGAACATCTTGGCTGTTCTAAAAAACCGTTACCATCACCTTTCCGGCAGACAGTATAGCTTTAAACTTTTTGGTGTCAAAAACATTTCCATTTACGCTATGTCTAAAGCCTGCGATATGTCTTTGATTTTTACCCGTTCATCCTCTTTAATTACTTCGATGTTGGAATCACGTGTGTCATGTTCGTCGTCTCCTGACCGACCTTTATTGAAATGCAAAAATAATGTAAAAATATCGAATTTTTATTTTATTTTAAATATTTAACCAAATTTTCTCATAAAAAAAAATAAACAAAACAAAACTAATACATTTACACAGATTCGTAATTACCCTGAAGTCATCTCCATACGTTGAATGCATTTCACGATAAAATGCAGCAGGTTTTCTTCCCTTCGCCAAAAGAAATCAGTTGACGATATACGGCGTGGTATGGAGTGAAACAAACTTCTGATTTGTTTTTTTTTTTTTTTTTTCTGAATTACCTCCCAGCTAGGAACAAATTTAAAAAGTTAGCTTCCATCACAACCAAGAATTTTGAAATCAGGTCAATTTATTTCTAGTGTTTCTTTCGCGGATTGCTATTTGAGAAACCACTTTTATATCTTGATAATTCCGTTACAAGCTTTGCCCTTTGACTAATCTAGCGTAGGACCCGAATTTTTATGACCTAAAAATCTTCGATTATGACTTAAAAATTTAAATAAGACCTATATATTTCCTAAAAGTTGTTTTTATATTATTTCTGTACTTTTTATTTTTATAAATTTATTACTTTTTAATATTATTTGTAATATTTGTGGCTTTTTAGTCGCATTGTGAAAAGATCTTACCTTTGAAATGATTATCTGATGTCAATATGTCCCTGTAGCAATTTGACACTAATGATATGATTTTGATAAAAAATTTTAAGCATTTTATCTTCGTCGATGGAATTCAAGCTTAGTTAAAAATTAGTGGATTATTTTTTAATAAAATGCGTTTGCATTCAACTAATAAATTTGGTACAAATTCGAGAAATTTCAGTAATATTTTCTCATGCTGGTGGATCATCAAAATGCAGAATTACTTTTATTATTTTTTAAAAGTAATATCAAATATACCACAGTTCCTTTAAATGTAGAAAAAGGCAATGCAATATTGGGTTATCATATATCATAACGAGGATATTCATAGTTTTCCAATATACTGAGATTCTGTATTTTATTGTTTGGTGTCACTTACCGATTTGATTTTACGATGACAGCTAAACAACTTAATCTATTGATTTACTTTGTTAATTCATAGTTTAAATATACAAAGTTTAGTGATTAATTAGTTAATACTAATAGTTAAGGTCGACTCTTAAGAGGGCATCTTAAAAAACAAAAACTTAAGTAATACTTAGATTAGTATCATTTTACTGTCAATACACGAACTCGTAGCTTTAAATCAGCAAATACACTCTTGTGTTGAAAAAAAAAAGAAAATCGAAGCACATAAAGGAAGCATCCAATTTGAATGAAACTTTGTAAACGCCAATTGGAAGAATAGGATTGAAATTTATTCGAATGTCACAGTAAAAAAAAAATCTATATATAAAAAAAATCCATAAATAATTGTTACATAAATAATTGTTAGTACTATATTGTGGTGATATATGGTATGGCATGGAGTAAAACAAAGTCCTGATTTTGTCTTGTGGCAGATCACACCAACCTTGCTGTGGATGAATATTCGAATATTCCTAATATCGAAGATAGATACAGTTGACGTCCTAGCATGTCCCAAACAGGCTCAACAGGAGACAAGTCTGGGGATCTGGCTGGCCAAAGAAGGGCTTGAATTGCTTGGTGGCACTGCTGGGAGATGTGTGCAATGTGTAGACTTACCTGTTGGAGAAAGTGGACTTATCTGGCAGGAGTGACAAGTACAGTTTCCCTGACTTGCTGCAAAGCGGATTAGTGCCACCTGTGGAGGGGAGGGGGTGTTTGGCCAGCAGAAGATAAGATTCCGTTCAACTGCTGCGGCCCTTTGCCGCGGAATATTTTCTCCCTATTTTAACCCCTATTCGGTGAAACCGGAGATGAGGGTACAAGCCTTCGAGGTAATGGCCGCTTTGGAACTACTTTCCGAATCGGAAAAAAATTAGAAAGGGCCAAAATTTTTTCGAAATTTAACTAAAGATACAACCTGCAGCTATGTAGACCTAACTTCTCTAACCTACAGCTAATCGGAATCGACGATTCGTTCCTTCGGAACTCAATAGAATGTAAGTTGTTTCTTAGGCTAATTCGCTCCGCCACGTATCCTTCCGAACCCTCTTCTCCGTTTTAGCCCCCTATTCTATTGCAATACGGTACTATTTCAATTTTCTGTTATCATTTTTTTAAAACATAATTGTCATTAACCGCATTAAATTCTTAAAATTTGTATTAATTTGAATGTTTTATTATTTTCTTTATTTTATATTCATATTTCCGACGGCATTACATTTGAATTACGCTAATGAATTTTACTGTAAAGTGAGTAAGATGTGAAATGTTATTAAAAATAAGTATTACTTTTGTAATATAATTTCTATAAAGTTACTTTACCTTAGAACAGATTATTAATACTAATAATAGAATAACGAACAACAAAATTTGTCATTATTTTTTTAGTTATTATTCTTTTTAATTATTGTATGTTTTGTTGATTTATAATAACCTGTCAGATTTATAGTTCTATGTATAAAGATTAAAAAAAACAAAACATTTTTTTTAATTATTGTGTTTGCTATTTATAAAGATGAATGTTTTCCCCTTATAATTTAGGAACAAGTCTTTCTTTGATTTTATTCATTTGTCTTTGAGGGGTATAAAAAGTCGAAAATTACGAAATTGAATTGAAAATAGAAGGAGCCGAAGAGCCGCAGTCAAGGCCATCGCCCAAGGGCGGCAGTCGCTGCTGCGCAGCAAGTGAGCGGAACTCCGGGTTGCAGGTTTTCCTGCACATATCCCTGTGCATTTAAAGTTCCTCGAATCACTATGAGAGGGGATTTGCTGTTATAAGAAATGACTTCTCACACCTTACACAGCTGTAAAGGCTGTGTGACACTCGACAATATTGCCTGAATTTGAGCTCTGCCCAGTCCCCCTCCATAAGCGAATGCAATAATCATCTGCTGAAGCGGAGCTCATTACTGAACACAAAAGTAGACCATTCGAGAGCAGACCATGTTTCTCAGACACGGCACTTCTCTAGATGAAACATCCGGTGCTGGGTTGTTAAATGCAGACCTCGTAAGAAGCGATGAAGCCCTACGTCTGTAAATTGTCCAGCAATGATAAAGATAGATACCGATTGCTGTATACAGGAAGCCACATCTCTCTGGATAGCACAGAATGAAGTTGTTGGAGCACTTAGGATTTACCTCACAACAAGCAGTGCTTCTAGCAGTAGTACTGTTGGGCCGACCAGAGCCTTGGCGGGAATTATGGCAACATACCTGGATAAAGCCTTTGAACATAAGGAACTTGCCTTAACTGTTTTCTGGCCATTGAAGAGAGCTTTCGATAGCATCGCGGCAGAAGTTGTAGAATTAGCCACTCATAAATGGAATCAACTCTATCTTATGTCGATAGTTGAGATCAATTGTAAGTGGACGTGTGATCGTATCCTCGCTGTTCGGGACACCATGGCGTTCCTCACCAATCGAGGGTGCCCGGAAGGAGAAGTTCTCTCTCTTTTGCTATGGTGCCTCGTGATTGCGATGTTACGCGAATGACATCTCGATATTATTAGAGGCAAATTCTCTAAAACGATATTGGAAATAGTGCAAAATGCTCAGTTACTGGTTGAAAGGTGGTGTGGAAAGTTAGATCTATCTGTCAATCCAGATAAAAGTGATCTTTTTAATCTTTAATGAGCTGCAAACTCTTCCCTTCTTTGTTAGGGAGCTAATCATATCTTCAGAGGTCAAATACCTTGGTCTTATACTTAATCAAAGACTAAACTTCACTTCCAGCAGCTGAGACATCGGATCAATAAAGCCAAAAGGGAATATTTTGGTCATGTATGATGTGAAATTACTTTAATTTTTTACTGATATGTAATGAAGTGTTTAAAATTATTTTTTGTGGAAATTTTCAAACTAGTAATAATCATTATTCCTGCTATTGGTTATTATGTTGTCGAACTATGAACTTTTTAATTACGAGGGAAATTACTAGCTTTAATTACATCTTGTTTGTATATAATAAAAGTGTTATTTTCCCCTATTTATCGTTTTTTTTAGGAGAATGGAAAATAAAAACGATAAATAAGGGAAAATAACAGTTCCAGAAAATCATTAAAATAATGTGTACAACTTAATGATTAGTATTCATTGAAATACATGATACAACATTACAGTATATTTAAAACGGTACATTCTTACTGAAATAATATTTGATTGTTATTTGTTTTGTGGAAACTTTACAAAAAACGACGAGTTAAAAAATTTTTAAGTTTTTCAGTGCTGCGCGCATAAAAGAAAGATTTTACTTTCATCAGCTCTTCATGCGCCTCGCCAAAGTTGTGCGGAACATTTACAATTTCGGTTCACCATCTTCTCTTCTTCCTTCTTTCTCCTCCACGTTCCCGGACGCTATGAGTCTCTCTCACAGTTGCTCCACTGGTTTCATCACTGGTTGCCACGTGACTGTCTGCAGAGACGTAATCCTGGAATTTATCTTTGTTCATGTCACTGAACTTTTCCCAGTCTTGGCGGAATATCATCGTCACATTAGTCAATACCACGAATTCCCCTTTCCAAACTACTAAAATCATCGTTTCAAAACTTAAACAATCTGTCAGTGTAGGAAAAATGACAATTTGATGGCCGATGAAGACGGGGAAAAAAATATTTATTTATATGGGGCTAAATAAGGCAGAGGATATTTGCGGATAAACGATGCAACGAGGTTCCACTGTACAAACAAATATTAACAGTAGAATGGACTGTACTGAAGAGTTTCGTGACAATGCACTATCATAGGTCGTGACATGGTAACAAGTGGTTCAAGAAATGTCAGCTATTTCGATCAATTTGTATATAATGTTATTGTGAAGTAGAAACGCTTAAGAGCAACAACAGCGTAGTCACGATCTGGTAGTACACATAAAATCACACAGCTGGACCGTTGAATGCTGAAGCGGGTGATACAAAAAAACCTGTCTGTCTTTTGTTGAAGCAATCGTTTCAGAGCTCCAAGATTTCGCTGCAAGTAATGCCAGCACCATAACAATGTCGCACAGCCACAAACAAGTCTGTGATCGTCAAAATCGTCGGACGGAGTGGTATAAAGCTCTGCCTCCATTGCAGTAGTGGAAACCTTTCCTAAAAAGATGAATCACTCTTCACTATCTGTCAGTCCGATGGACGAGTATTGATTTAATCCATGCCAGAATGTCCGGAAGTGGCATTAATATATTGTTTCTAACTGTTAAGTTTGGTGGAGGAGGTATCGCAATTTGGGGCTGTTTTCTTGGTTCGTCAATTCTATCTTAACGTTGCGGCCTAGAACAACATTCTAGACAATTTCGATTCAATACCCGTCCACATAGTCATATACTGTATGTGCAAGATTGGTTTGATGAGATGTAGTGAAGAATGTGACTTGCCTGGCTGAGCCCTGAATATCAACCCCATCAAATTCATTTCAGATGAGTTAGAAAACCAACTACGCTCCAGGCCGAGTGCCCGACATCCTCTTTTGAAAGGGATTTCTCGCAGTACCGTACCAAAATTTAGGAAATCAACTAGAAAAGTGATGGTTGTTATAACAGCAAAGTACTGACAACTCCGTAGTAATCGAAGGTTTTGGTGAGCAATGAAACTTTTGATCAGAAAGAGTATACATATAGTTTTGCATTTACACTAATTACAAAATTAGGGGATATTGCGAAATCAATATGATACATCGAAAAAACAGAGGCATTTGAGTTTATTTATTAAAGAACATCATCAGAGAAGCAAATGACACGAAAATGGAAATTGTCTAATTACGCAAATGTGATGCAAAACGTTAATTTGTATGTTTGTCCACAGCCTTGTATAAAGAGGCTGGCTGGGTTCTCTACACTTTCCTGGATCAACAACAAGTGCGGAATCGTTGAGTGTCACATGAAAATGTCCCTGCAACGTGATTTACCCGAATCTGAAGCATGGAGAGTCATAGGGCGTCTTGAAGCTTGCTAAAGACAGATGACAGTGGCAGCAGCGGTTGGAACCTCCCACAGCGTGATTAGCAGACTCTGGAATCGCTTCAGGGAGACTGGCACAGTACGAAGAAGACTAGTGCTGAGCCACCCACGTGCCACCACTGCAAGAGATGATCGCTACTTGACGCTAATAGCACGAAGGAACCGGCGAAGCAATGCGACTAACTTGTGAGCTGAGGGGTCAAGTGGTACCCTACACTGGAGTAGTTGGGGGTCAACTTTCTTTTTATGGACGATAATGCACGCCCCCACCGTGCGCATCTCGTCAACAATATGCTGCAAGAGGCTGGAATCGAGCGCATGGACTGGCCTTCACGTTCCCCAGGCCTGAATCTCATCGAATACGCTTGGGATGCACAAGGAAGACGTGTTGCCAATCACCAATCACCTCCCAATACTTCCTCAGCTGGAAGTTGCCCTGGTGCGCGAGTGGCCACGAATCCCACAGGAACTGCAGGACAGTTTGATCCTCTCCATGCCTCATCGCTGTCAGTGTGTTGTAACAGTCTCAGGTAACCGTACACCCTACTGAACAGTCAATGTACGGCATATTTTTCACGTTTGACATGCGAATGTTAACCCTCGTTCCTGTGTCACATCCTACTCAATCCCGGTAAATGGATTCTGCACTTCATTTGCATATTCAGACAATTTCCATTTTCGTTAATAAATAAAATCAAATGCCTCTGTTTTTGGATGTATTATATTCATTTCGCAATATCCCCTAAATTTATGAGCAGTGTACATTTTAAATAAATAGCTTAGGCTAAGATATTAATAACAATGATAAAAAATTTAATTTTATTGATCTCTGATTTACTTGTTGATATTTGAAATTTCATTTATTATTATTATTATTATTATTATTATTATTATTATTATTAATAGAATTAATAGATTATTAATAGAAAAAGACGAAATCTTTTCTTTCTTCTTTTTTGTTGCGTTATTTTTTTTTCTGAACTATTTCATTTGAGTTTAACATAGTTATTTTTCTCATTTGTACAGAATTTCATCGTACTTCTCATTACAGAGAAATATTAAGAAAGCAAATTGCCTTAAGAACTGGGTTTTTGTTATTTGCTGTCATTTCGGGTTTAAGTCCTCTTTCTTTTATCCTTTCATATCTTCTTTCTTTCTGTTTTCTTCTTTACCCTTTGGTCTTTCTTTCTATCGATTGCTAAGCGCTGTCGTACTTTAATAGCAGAAGCTTTTGGAAACATGTTTTCCTTAAGTCGGAGCTTTTTGCTTTGTTCTCCGACTGCAACATAAAAATAGCTTTAAAATTATTTTGAATGATTATAAGTGCTTATAAAATTTCTGTTTAAAAACCAGCAACACTTTTTTTTCTTGTCCTGCAATGTTTGAGCCAAGTATTCTGAAAAGAAGCTTAGCTTAACAGACAAAGAATTCGAATATTTGTTAACGGAAGCGAGGATAAACAGTTGCTCTTTGGTCAATGTCTGCAGATAAGCCGATGTTTACACTTCAATTTGTTTTTAATTATTTTGAGATTGATATTTGGATTTATTTATAGCTTTTGTATCTCCCTCTCTTGCCAAAATAGCTATTCGAAACACAAATATAGAAGGAGCTATTATTTATGGGTGATTTAATTTTGCATTCAAGTGTTGTACTTGATTGCACCACTCGTGGCTAAAGACAGAAATGGCGTCAGTAACGACGTCATCCATCATAGAAGCAGCCAACGGAAGGCCAGCACATGACAGCCGCTATGGTGAGATCTTTGTATGTGTTAGTTCCATTGCATCGAAT
>JAFIDM010000003.1:49284629-49359133 GCA_023159025.1 Thereuonema tuberculata
GTTTTAATTAATGGAAATGTGTTTTTAATTGTGAGCAGTGTTAATTATTATAACGGCACGTTAAAGAGTTTTTAGTTAATTTCTGTTTTGTTTTACTGGATCAATACAAAACCAAGTTTTCATTTCTAAGAATATACTGTTAGTTCAAAAGTCTACTTATTTTTTATTATTTTTAACTTTTATATTACAGAATTTGAGAATTCCAAACTGAATTATACTTACGACTTACCAGTGGCCAAATTTGATTGTCATTTCTTTTAAAAAGCTTTGAATATTTATTTTTTGTCAACAGGCTTTAACCTAGACTTTTTTTTTTAATTTTTAATTGAAAGAATCAGAAGCCAATCAGAAGCCAATCAGAAGTCAATAAACCAAAAAATGAAATAAGTTTTTTAAAATTATGTACCAAAAAATAACAACCTTTGTAAATTTGAAGAATAAAATTTTTATTGAAAGATAACATAACTATACATTTGGAGGAATGATTTTTGGCACTTTGTCAACCGAAAGTATAAACATTAGACTATGACTTACAGAAAAAAAATTCAATTTAAAAATAATGACTTACACTGAATGGCTTCAGAATCCTCCAATTACAAAAATAGACTTTATATCTAAATTTAATTATTTACATCGAAAATAAATTCAATCTACATCTTCTAGTCAGCTTCGCTTTTTAGTCAAAAATGATTTTGTTTTTAATAGTGTATATAAAATAATTACTAACAACTAACATAAAAAATTATATTTATTTCAAATTTTATTTATTTGTATGATGAAAATAACATGTAATCATCTTATAAGTTTTTAACTTTTTTAAAAGAGAAACTCATAAGATGATTTTAAAAAGTTAAAAAAAAGTGGATTTCCTATTCTTGTCTTCATTTTTCTCAGCTCATTTTATCTTCCAGTTTTTACTTTTCTTAAGCATTATTAGAGCAATTGCTTTTTTTTAATATAAATAAACATTTCTAATCTATCTTTTCCATTCTGTTTTCCTGTAACACTAGAAAATGTTTTTTACTGATTAAATCCAATATTATGTTTTCCTTCCCAAGTTCATTTGCTGCTAAATATCTTCCTAGTTTTAAAACAACTAGATTTCAATATTTTAATTTTACATGGAAGCCTTCATGGAACCACTGTTCTCCAAATACCGTCTTCTCCCTTTTTTAATTGGCTTTCAAAGATGGCTGGTCGCAACTTCATTTCTGCACGTCGAAGGGAGTAACTATAACCTTTCCAGTGACCCCATTCAATTCCATCTGGTCCCATACAATGATCTGAATCATAATACCTATTAAAAAGAAAGAAATAATTAATCAAAAGATATTTTTTTATTTTTATTTTAGAAACCATATAAACTCATATAATCTCAATGCTAGTTTGCAGATTTAAAAAAGATTAATAACGAAATCTACACCAAACTATAGGCAATATAATTTTTTTTTCCAAAACAACAATGTAAAGCGTAAAGGTATTTGGGTGTCAACACTTCATAACGCCTTCATTCATGTTGTAGCTATGTTCAACATATTTACAATCTTCATTTTAACAATTTATTTTTATTAGATTAAAAACAATTTATTTATTTCGCCAATTAATTTTCTGATATTTTGTAAGGAAATATTCAAAATACTGAGTTGAACGTAACATGTTTTTTTGCATCTGAATATATGAATAGTTACGATTTTTACATTTATTGATTTTTGTTCTGACTCTTTGCCAATTCTCTCTTTAGTCATCCTGATTTTTTATTATGGAAGATTCTGTGGTGGTCTTTCTCTCTATTTTTTTCTCTTTCTACAAGTCCACAAATAATCAGAAGTAAGAATTCGACTGATATCCTTGAGAGGAAAAGTCTTTATCAGACTTGGAGTGCAATGTGAAAGACAAGGAATAATTTAACTTAGTCGTGTACTTTGAAAAAATAAATTACTTAACATATGAGGAAATATGAGCATTGAGATGTGATTTTTAAAATGCTTAATTCCTGTTCATTTATAAGTTTCAATTTTGCAATTCGTTTATTCTTAATTCTTTTGTTTGGATGGGTGATCATCAAAGGGCTTCTTCCATGTTTTTGTTCCTGCCAGCCCCTTGGGAATGGGGGTGTTGACTTCAAGATTTCAATTTATTGCAATTTCTTACACTCGGATTTGCTAATGAAATCTTAAGAGCACAGAGTCACCTTTGTTTAGTTTCTGTATCTTTCCGGACAGCGTAATACTTTATTGTAGAGATTTTTAACCGGTGTAAAGACTTCAAGCTATACCCCTTTCAAGTTACCTCCCGGTAATCTGAAATCGATTTCATATTACCCGGAGGTAGCTTGAATCCTATTTCATGTTACCCCTATTCTATCAGTGCCATTACTCCCTCCCCTTCATCATAAGAAATAACTTCATCATAGTAAATATTATTATTTGTTGTTGTTGTTTCTGTCAGTTTATTTAGTGTTTATGCATGAAATAAGTAACTTAATAAACATAAATGAATAAATATTTTGAGGGGGTAATCTGAAATCTTAGGGGGTAGGATAAAATCACCTTCAACCTACCCAAGGGGCAATTTGAAATCGATTTCATCCTATCTCCCGGTGATCTGATCGCGATTAGCAGTTACCGTTGGGTAAGGTGAAGCAGGGGTAATCTGAAATTATTACACCCAGGGTATTCTTTGTGGATATGCGAACTAAATGATGGAGCTGTGGGACTGGATCTCTGACAAGGAAAAGGAGATGACGATTTTTTTTTTTTTTTTTTTTGGTTGAACAGCTAAAACCATATCATAACCCACCACATTACAAATTGCTGGATGCGGGATATGTGGACCAGGGGATATGGAGACATATTTGGCAATTCTTTAAGGATCAGTAATCGGTTAAGAATCCGTACTTTAGTGCTTTGTAAATTAGCAGTGAAATTAATGCGATGTTCAAAAACATTTTTCTTCTTTTCATTTTTGTGTTTAAGTAGACAAAGTGGTCTCAATTGTAAAATCTGCTGGGTCTTTTTAAATTGAAATCTCATTTTGGTCTTCATGTGAAGATCGTTATTACGTATTGCTTCCTTACGTAATTAGTAGGATACAAAAAATCTTCGAGAAATACTTTTTTTTTTTTTTTCAATCTACCATTTTTTTTGAAGCTGATAGGAAGAAGTTGTCAAAACAAGACCTTTTTCTAAGAAAATCAGAATGCTGCTGCTTTGGGTAGATCGTTCTCAAATAAGACGAGATCCTTGTAAATTGCAGGTTTTCGGCTTCAAATAAACTAGAGATCATATTTTGAGAAAATAAAATTGTTCGTCTCCTAGATTCAAAGGTCTTCCGTAGATAATTATTACGTAAAACGATGGAAAGGAGGATATAAAGGGCGGAGACACTCAAAAAACTTAAATCGTTCATCTGAAGTTTACAATGATGAATTAATTGATGAATTCTCAATAATAAAATGTTTTCTCTTTCTTTCTTTGTGAACTGTTTATTCAAGTTAAAATTCCAAAAACAAATCGACTTAATTTAAATTCACCCATACTTCTAGGAAATGAGTAACTCCTAAATTACTACGTCCTTATTAATGGCAGTTTACGAAAATAATGTCCCAAGATGAAAATCGAAATGAAAATCAATTTCGTTTTCAAATTTTCTCTTGACTGACTTGAAATATGAGGCCATCCGCACTTGTAGGATTGGCATTTCCTAGACCCAGTGGTATTTACGCCTAATTCAGGAATTGAAACAAAAGAGAAACTCTGTCCGAATGTCGATGTTTTAATTTTTAACTGATGGATGCTTGTCGAATCCATAGGAAATTAAAACTGATTTAGTGAGCAAAAGTCATTAGGTTTTATTTATCAATTTACATTTTTTTAATTCACTACAGTCACAATCGAAATCAATACACACCCACTTTTTATTTTCATCGATTATGGGATTCATCAAATATTATAAGTGATAATTCTAATAATTCGAAGTGAACTTACAATGTAACTTTTTTAATGCAGCTGTAGTTCATTCATTTTAAAATAAGTAGGTTGAGAAAGTTTTGATGATCCACAAATAAATGTGAAGTCTCATGTAATATTACAAATTACAGCCTAAGCGTCAGTTGGACCATTATTCCTCAACGAAGAATCAGAAAATGACTGTCGATATAAACTTTCGAACTCTTGACAACTTATATCATTATTGTCTCTCCAGTAGTCCAATACATGATAGGCATTCATTTATTATATCAATCTAATGAATACGTACTTAAGGGGAGGCGGAAGTCAGTTGGACGATTTGGAAGTCTTCAAATCGTTTTGTGTCCAAAAATCTGAAAATTTAAATTATGATAGTTTAAATATGAATGAATCACATTCTCCTATTCTTGGTTTTTATACGATAACTAAATTAATTATATTTAATCTCAAAATTTTCGAAATAATTTGCATTCTATTAAATTATTTTAGCTTAAAAAAAGCTCGCATTTCTGATTCTATGAATAAATAAAGTAATAATCTAGTAACTGAATTCAGATTTCCTTTACTTTCCCAAAAGTTGAATTAAATCATAAATTTGATAGTTTCGACTTATAGTTTTTATTTTTTTTAAATTCAATTTTTATGAAAGCAATGGAAATCGAGAATTGCGGGGATAGATTATTGTTTTATTTATTAATAGAATCAGAAATAGAGGTTTTTAAAGCTAAAATAATTTAATAGAATGCAAATTCTTTCGAAAATTAGCTATGTTTTGAGCTTAAATGTAATTAATTCAGTTATTATATTAAAATCAAAAATAGGAGAATAGATTCATTCATATTTAAAAACTGTCATATTTTAAATTTTCAGATTTTTATTTTTATTTTTAACATTTATAGAACGATTTGAACTTAGACCAAATAGTCCAAACTGACTTCCGATTCACCTTAAATACTTTACATCTTGAAGCATTGTTAGTTCTAACAATGGGATGCCTGAGCCAAATAGTTAGAGAGCTTACGTTTCTCCGAAGATATATGAAAAATTATATGAGTACAGTACAAAAGTCTTTAATCCCATTTTTTTTTCTTCAATTGACTGTTGGTAGAAATTTGAAATAGAATCGTTTGAGCACAAATTAATGTTGTGCTTGGCGCCATTTAAAAAAAAAATCAATTTCTCTATTATCCGTGTTCATTCTGTTTTGAGGATATACGCTTAAATTCTTCCATGACAAAGAGATACTTTGGTGAAGGAATTAATGTTGTATTTGAAACAGAGAATTAAGTGCTTCCTTTCTTGGGATGTTACTGAAGAAATTCATGTAAATTTGCTATTGCTGTGACATCACAAACACTGCAAAGGAGAAATTTAAGAACAGTATTTCGTAAATTTAGTAATACATAAAAATAGTGTATTAAATGTGTTAACATACATTTATAAATAAAACATCAAATGCCGCTGATGAAGCACAGATCATACGGCGTTATCCTCGCAGAAACAGAAATGTGGTTTTTGATTTAAGTTTTCCACTTTTCTGTTCCATAATTTCATAGGTTTGTCACATGTATTAATATATTCTTAAATTAAAGTACGTGAATTCTATGAATCATGTGTAATTAGAACTCTACGTAGTCATAATCAGGACCTTTCAACTAGAAATGTGCTAGAATATGGTTTGTAGTCGTACATTGTAGCGCTTTTATATATCTAAAGCTTTCGTTGTTTTCTTATAAGACCATTAGGGTTGAATAGATCGTAAACACAAAAAAATGTAAACCTAAACCCATTGGACTGGACGTCTGTTTTTATTTCTGTTTAATTTTATTTATTAATGCACTTGATAAGAGAATCTGATATAACAAGATTCTGCAACGTACGTCGTGTATGTATTTTAAATGTATTAATTTTATTGTATGTGCTAATGTAGTTGGCATTGTGATTATTCTTAAATTGTTTACTACTTCAAAATTGCAAATGATTAAATGAAATCTTTGCAACTCGAAACTCGTAAGTAAATATTTATGAGTTTGCCATTCGAAATTATATACTCTCATTGCGGAAAAAATTAGCGCACCCAGAAGCAGCATTCGAAATGGAATGACACTTACAATTAGCTTAGGCAATGAAAAGGTTGATGCAAATAACTGATTACAATATCAGAGCAAATCGGCCGTTTATTCGGGCAAAACCCTACAGGTCAATAGGCCCTTTAATACTGTGTCATACGCTAGCGTGGATACATGTAGCGATATTGCTGGGTTGTAGAGACGTCTAATGCTATCCTGCGGAAGATCCTACCTTAGCTATTGCAACTGCCGCTTCAGATCGCTCATAACGTTTGATGGGCGAAGCTGCCGTCCCAACTGGTTCCACACATGTTCAATAGGCCATAGTTTGGAGACCTGGTGGGCCAAGGGTATCGACAGCACGGAGGGAGTCCAGGGAAATGTGGACTGGCATTATCTTATTGGAAAATGGACCGTAACATGCCTGTGGCTGGTGGACAGGGACACCTTTGGATCAGTTCGCGCCTGTCGGACAATGGCACGATTCTTTCTTCTAGTAGTCTGCTTAGGCTTCCCAGCGCCTTCCCTGCGTGTCTCACGTCTCCACTGCTCCCAACACATCGCACAGTATAGTCGGAAAGGTCCAAGTGGCGTACCAGCCTGCCTCCTACAGTCCCAATGATTGCGTCATCGAGGCATGCTGAGAACTCAGAGATCTGCACTCCACAATCACCCACTGATTATAAAGCATAAAGCGGTCATATGACTGCCGTTCACAAGATCACAGCCATAGAGACATTGACGCCCCTGCTGGTATTGCTCAGTGGCCAATCGCAGCCCAATTACTATCAGTGGAACAACTACCTGTATCGGTGCCATACACCGAGTTTCATCGTTCCAAGATCATTTCGTACTGGGTGCGCTAATTTTTTTGGCAGTGAGTGTATAAAAATAATATATATTATTATATTTCATATTAATAGTTAAATATACGTTATTTGTTTGGAAATACAGTATTTATTTTATTAAGATATTAATAAGTTTTAAAAAGCTTGTATAGCGTGTTTACAGAGGATTAATGCATTATATTTGAATTTATTTTCTTATGTATTTTTATTGCTTCTTTTGATTTTTTTTTTAATTTATTTAAATGTATGGAAGGAAGCAAAAACAGCAGATGTCAGTCAAAGTAAAAACATATTTTTCAGTATGAGGATTTCAGGTACAAGGAAATTCTTTCATCTTTGTCTGGATGAAAGGATATTTCTAAATTTAGTTTGAAATTGAAGGAAATAAAACGACATTTTGATTTTATAAAACTTATCTGCACGATTCTGCTAATAACTCAGTGAATTACTTTTAAACTGAAAGGTTTTAGAAGCCCTTAAGAGCTTTACATTTTAATCTACATTACATTATAATAAATTCTTCGTATTATAATTTACCTACTTCATTGTCTTGAAGGATAAAAATTCGCCCTGTTTAGTCATTCAATAGATTCTTTTCTTTTGTTATTTTATTATTTCCACTATTAGAGAACGTGAAGGAATTATTTAAATTTAATATTTACTTTGTTAATGTCAATTTTACTTTCCATTTGAAAATAAAGTAAAGTAAATAAAACTAAAGTAAAATTAGTTGTAATAATTTGCTCACTACAATTAAAAACTAAGTAAAATTAAGGAAGCAAAAAGATTAGAAAAGAAAATAATTTGAGTTTCCTTACTTTCCATTTAGATTGCTCTTGATGCAATTTCGGAACCACCATCCACCGAAATAAGCTTGAGCACAATTACCACCATGTTCATCTCTATCACGATCAGGCGTGGAGAATGGCGCACCCTTGTGGTAAGATAAGGAATCTCCTAAAAATCGAAAATAACGGAAATGTTTATTTTCACTTAGGACATTAATTTTCCCAAACAAAATATCGTTTTTAAAAACACTTTATTCAAGAATTGTTAATGACTTTTTTTACCATTTAATTTCACCAGAAGTAAATGACACTTATCTCAATATTTAAAATCGATTTAATAGATTACAATGTTTTTAAAAGAAATTGCCGCATTTTAAAAACATAATGATTGAATACAGTTTCTCTTATCCGTCCTCCCTCAGTTTCAAAGTTTTAGTTGTACATTTAAGTCAAAAAGCTTCATCAATGAATTTAGATGATAATTTTTGATTTTTTGATTTAAAAAAAAATAGCTGGAGAAATTAAATTAAATTAAAGTTGAATAGATGATCCAAATGTTCGTCAATTAACGAGTTTATTTTTTCTTAAATTTATGTCTGAGAAATTTATGTCTAAAACTTATGTCTGAGAAAAATAACATTTTTTCCTCTTTCTTCGTAAAGAATTTTCATTACGTGAATGTAGATTTGTAACGGTCCCGAATTTACATTGAATAGAAAAAAAAAAGAAAGAAAACAGCTAGACAAAGAAAGTTTAAAATATTATTTTAAAGTCGGAATATGCATTTCTGTCTGTCCATCCGTGACAAACAGAAACTATTTATTCTTGGAAACTGAAACTTGGAACTTAAAAGGCGTAGGTTATTAAATGGAAAAAAAAAAAAAACCCTACTGACTTTGTATAAATCGGACCCATGAGTATAAAAGGAGCTAGAAACTAAGCATCATCAAAACACATTGCCATCCAAGCGCCAGTATAACCATATCTTGGTAAAAAAAAGTAACATATCTTCGTTTCCTTTTAAAGTTACTTATATTCTTGACCTCGCTTGAATCTTGAATGCTACTCAGTTTATTTTAATCATCCTTCTTAAACATCAACAGAACCTTTCTAAGTCGTCAAACGACTTTTACAATTCTCTACGTCCCCATTTATTTTTGGTTATTACATGATTTTTTTTTACTGTTACCCTGAGATAATGCTGAAGTTGGCACGCCAATTAGACGCCAATTTTAACATTTATCACTGTTTTCTTTCAGATAAGTATTAGTTCACTTTAGTTGTTTGAGAGTTTGTAAGCAGATCCAAGGATATTTGTGCAAATTAGGGATAGACGGGACCCGATATTTCGGGAAATTTTAGGGAAAATTATAATCCCGTTTATCGGGCGGGATTTGCTTTACTTCGGGATTTCTTCGGGACGGGATTTCGCGATTTATTTAAATTCAACAAAAGGCTTAATAATGCTGGGATTATTAATCCTGGCAACTGAAGACTCCAATAAATCATTGAGAAATACTCTGGACTATTTATTTTCCTTCTGCCTCCCAATATTACATCAACAACCAAAGTGTTTTCGTCATGGCGTTAGCGATCGACCGGCGAAACCAATAAACAACAGACGATGGCCTTCGTGATTTCGACTAGCGACAGACATAAAAATGTTTTTGTTTGTTATTATTATTGTCGTCCATATCAAGTTTCAAAACCCGAAATGCTATTTCCCATTTACTGAAGGAAGGACAATCCCGTTCCGATCCCGTCCCGATTTTCGGGAGGGAAAAAAAAATTCCGTCTCGTCCCGTCCCGACCTAAAAATCCAATCCCGTCCATCCCTAGTGCAAATGAAAGCTTGGTTATTAATTTAAAATTTATTAGCTTTATCTTGAATGTATGAAAACTTTTCGTCACAAAAGACTGGATACAAAAGAGAGAAAATACGTTAGGAAATACAAAAGAGAGTGTTCACCTAAACTCCAGAATATCATTCTGACATGAAAACTTAGGAAATCTGGAATAAGCATTTCTTAATGTTAGGTTTCATTTTGTTTCAGATACTGAAACATACTCATATCTATAAGAAGGAAATTGTAAACGTTATTAAATCTCCCTTTTAATAAATTTTAAACATAGTAATTGTTTTTTTATGGCGGGGGTCACAGAATCAGAGTCTTTATTTCATGTCGAAATAAAAAAACTGTATGTCGTTTCTTCCAAATACTTTATTGTTTGAATGTTGTTAATGTACTTACATAAATATTACTATGTAGTATAGAATTGCAATTGTGAAACACTGGATATTCAAAAATAATTAACGAATTATTTCTGTCAGAGGCAGAGTCGATTTTAGTAAAAGTGTTTTGAATCTAGTTCTTATATCAGTTTATGATCAAATACGATTATGTTCATTCGTTTTATGATCAAAAATATAAAAATAATAATTTTCGCGTTATGAAGTTATCGTAACACATTCCCTTTATTTCTCTTATAAATCGATTGATTGATTATAGATCCATAACTCGCTATGAAAATATGGCATTATCAACTTTCAAATATTAATGTAATCGATTTCATTTTTAATAGAAAAGTTTGTGTGAGTTTATTGCTATGAACTCAATATCGTTTAATAGGTCAAAACTTCACCTGCATCTCCTACGTAATCATCCAAATGAAGTTTATATCCACTGGGTTCATCCTCTAGCCAGAAGGTGTCGTAGTGGGCGTACCTTCGTTCACCTTCGAAATCTTCTAATTCGACTCTGAGAACTGTTCTGTCTTGATTTGCTAAAACAAATAATTTTTCATTGCCTGTAAAAAAAAAAGAAATTCAAAAATCTTTATCTCTACAAATAGTACATTTATATATAAATGGCAACACGAACTCTACAGTCATAAAAACCGAAAAGATGCTTATGCGGTATCACTGTCTTCTTAAACACAAGCTTTTTTTCGTTCTTGTATCAATTTAATCTTAAATTTAAAATGCATAAAGTTTGAATTTTTTTGTAAAATTTTAATAAATAAAAAAAAAAATTAGACAGCGTATTTTTTTGACTCGATAGACCGTCAGACGCTCATCAATGTCTTGGAAGAATTTGGCGTGGATAAAAAAACAAGATCTATCATCAGACAAACATTAATAGATACTGTCTCTAAAGTTAAATTTCAGAAGGAAATTTCAGAGCCCTTTCAGATTAAGACAGGAGTTAGGCAGGGGGATGGACTTTCACCAATTCTGTTTAATATTGTACTGGAAAAAAATATGAGAACATTGAAGAATGCCATGGCGGAAAGCGGAATTGAAGGAATCTGTTTAGGTGCGAAGAAGAAGGGTTTAAAAGTTGAGTGTCTAGCATTCGCTGATGATTTGGCGTTGTTAACAGATAAGAGGGAAAATGCAAAAATAATGCTTGAAAAACTGCACGAGATCGCAGAAAAAACATGACTCAAGATCTCATATGAGAAAACTGAATATATGGAATACAAACATAACAGAGAAACGCATCTCAATACAAGATATGGAAAGGTTAAAAGAACTGACAAATTTAAGTATCTAGGAGAATGGATCCAGCCAAATGGTCTTGATAAAGAGGCAATCAAAGGACGCATCAGTAAGTTGGAACTGGCATACAGGTTAGTGCAGAATATATATAACAAAAAAGCTCTCTCCTACAATGCAAAATTCAGACACTATACCACAGTTGTCAAGCCGGAAGGGATCTACAGTTCAGAATGCCTAATTTTAAACACAAAAGGGGAAATAGAGGAATTTGAAAAGAGAGAAAGAAAAATTTTAAGGAAGATACTCGGACCGGAAAAAAGAGAGGATGGTACATGGAGGAAGAGGAAAAATATGGATTTATACAAACGGGTGGAAAAGATTACAGACACGATACGTAAGAGAAGACTGATATTTTATGGTCACCTCGTAAGAATGAGCGAATCTAGATTGACAAAGAAGATCTTCAACTATATCACCAACTTAAAGTCGACGACTAAATGGGTTGAGGAAACTAGAAGAGACATGGAACAAGTTGGGATTAATTCAGAAGAGATCTGGAATAGAAAAGTGCTTAGAATGAGAGTTAATGGATTCAGGGGGTTCCAGGGTTAAGAAACTAAGAGGACCAAAGTAATCTGGTCAGATGATAGAAGGCGGAAGCAGAGTGAGAGAATGAAGAAATACTGGGAGGAGAGGAAAAGACTATTCATCTAGTCAATTGTTTCCCGCGGTCCATAGTAGGCCAAACTCGTAAGAAGAAGAAGACAGCGTATTTCAATTATCAGGTTCTGTATCTGATTTCAGTATCAGTTTAATAAGTTGTAATATTTAAAAAAGTTGTTTTTGTAATGAAAATAACCATTAGCTGTTTAAAAAAATGGAAACTTTATCCTGTTCTTTATCCCATGTGTAGCTTAAAAATGATATCTGTCCTTTCTTCGTACTTCATAAGAGAACAATGCTTAGCAGATAATGACAAACAGATAACAGTACTTAAGGAAGGCTTCACATAACAAAATGATCACCTGCTTTGTTATATGGAATCTTAATATGAAGTATGAGTGCAACTCTGACCATTCTCTTAGTAAGAAATTATCACGTCCAGTTCAGAGAGAAAGGTGATCAGCCCCCCCCAAAAAATTGTGTGTTTATTTTGATGAAAAATGTTATTAAAATGTTTTCCTTAACTGCTTTATTTAAGCACGATATTTACTTGCTTTATTGAAAACCTTAGATAATAATCAGAATAGTTAAAATCCCGCTGGAGATACAATCTCATGAGCTTTCAGGATCTATCTGAGAACATCTCCTTTCTTGTTTTATTAGTTCTGACACTTTTAGAATATTTGATTTTTGTAATTTCCTGTAAAAGCTTCGGTTAGACATTTATTTCAAATAATTCAATTATTACTCACCCAACCAGAATTCGGCCATTAAATTACCAAAACCAGCTCTGTAATCAGTCCAGTTTCTAAAGAAATTTTCGTGCGCTCGTCCAAAATCACCCCTTCTGTGAATAACCTAAAAAGAATATCATTTGAAATAATGAATAATAATAATTTTTCTTTTAAGTCATCTTTCATAAATTGAAAAAGGCTCACATTGAAAAAGGCTTGTAATTCGGCAAGCCGAAACGTATGGAATCTTTTTCTTTTAGTTGTAAAGTTAGTCTCTAAATCTTGTGTGTTTGGCCATTTAATAATTGAAAGTTTCTCATCACGTGTAAAATATCATCAATCATCTTTCATAAATTTATAAGTAATTTACTCCAGAAATCCTATAAACAACATTCTTTAATGTCCACAATATTTCGTTTTTCTTTTCGAAAAACTTCATCAGGTGTATAAGAGGACAAAAATATTATTTTTGTCTCTAGATAATAATTATAAGGGTTACAAACACCTAAAAGAACTAAAACGATTTCATTATACATGATAACAGTTTACAGTATATCATCCATTAGCTTAGTTATTAATAATGAGAATGTTATTGTTGTTTATGAAGCATCGTTATTGTTAATGTTTAATTATTATGTTTTATATTATCATTATTAATAACTATGCTAATGAATGATATACTTTTAACTGTTATCATGTATAATGAAATATTTTTAGTTCTTTTATTTGTTTTGTAACCCTTTTATTACGTAAAGACAAAAATATTTTTGTCCTCTTATACACCTGATGAAGTTTTTCGAAAAGAAAAACGAAATATTGTGGACATTAAAGAATGTTGTTTATAGGATTTCGAAAGTAAATTTTTATTTTATTTTATAACTGGCTCTTCTAAAAGTTGAAAATAACGAAAATAGAACGTCATTTTGTTCCTGTTAACAATGTTAGCAGCTTAGAAACTTCTTAGATAGTTATTTTTTTTTTTTTAAGAATTCTAACAAGCATTCGTATTAATTGAATATAAAAATTTGCTTATTGCTAATTTTTAAGCAAAAAACATTAAAAGAAATAACAAAGAGCTTTTCTTCACTCACCGTCCACCCTCCTCCAGCTGTACTTAGATCACAGTAAGCTTTAAAAGGTGCCCTAATGGTTGGATATTTGGGCCATATGGTGTAAATTCCACTTTCCGTGTGACCTAATGCCTGAACTTGAGCACAACTCGTTGGGTAGGGGTTGTCGTCGTTACAAGTTGTCGTTGCGTGATTATTGGAACGCAGCAACTGCTCTGGACAACAAGAAAGAAAAAACAATAGAAAATTGGCATAAAAATAGGCCTGGTTCAATGAAAATTTAACAATCATTATTTTAGAAAGTTAAGTACTGACCAACAGGGTAATTTAATTAATTCAACCGTTGTATTAAAAAATCAGTGATGAAATGTAATAGTAATAATAAGAATAAATAAAAGACAAATTGACAAATTTCGTTAACAGTGTAAATTTTGCATGGATAAAACCACCAAAGGAAAAACTTTTTAATATTTAAGTTTGGAAACAATAAATTACCTAAAAAAAGCTTTCTAAATTATTCCATTTTTTTTTGTTTTGTTAGCAATCAGAAAATACAAAAAAAAACACCAATATTTATTTATTTATTTATTTATTTATTTATTTATTTATTTCACAGAAAGTCTTTAATATTAAAAATATTTTGAATGTAGGAATGAAAACAAAAATTAAAAATAGAAATATTCTTCAAGTGGAAAAAGAGTTATTTTGGTTTCTTTCTGGTCCCATATTGCCAATGTTTGATCCATCACAGCCTAAGGAATGCATCCAGTTACATAAAAAATAAGTAGTTAAGAAATTATTTAGTGTGCATTACTGAACGCCCAAATCTCAGTAGAAAGAAATAGATTCAGATGCGCAAAGGATTTTTTTTTCTTTGCAATTAATCTTTCTTGTTTGCATATTAGATCGTTCAGTTTACGTTATTGACTGACTTTTTTATTATTATTATTTTATTTTTAATTATGGAATCTGTTGCGCATCCGTAATATAGCTTAATTGTTGCGATAGTCTTATCAGACTGGTAGCCATTATTTCGTTAGTGATCAAATATCTAATCAATAATCCGTGGTCTAAATTTATGTCATTTATCCAAAATAAATATTTTGCTCTTCACTCATCCAATAGAAATCCTCATTACACAGCTCCCAACCAACTGAATTTTACATGGAAACAAAATGGACGATAGTATAGTCATTAAACTAAATTGTAGGAGTGATGGGGTTTGGTGACAATCTGAACTTTTGCATTTTATTCTTTTGGAGCTATCAGAATGACTATTAGATATGAATTTTGTAACGATATCTCAACTTTATAACTTTGACTCAACTGTCTTATTACCACAAATCCTTCTGGCATTGTTTCCACTTCAGGGATCACATTTACATATAGAGATTTATCTGGGCGATATAATCGTGTTAAATGAGGTTCCAGATATTTTTAGGGCAGTTCCTATACTAGAGAAATCGAGAGGACGGAATTGCTGTTGTATTAAAACAGTGTTATCCTTAGAACAAACCTAAAACGTTTATATTATTTAATGATTAATGCTTATAATGCTTATAATGTGTATGATGTCATTCTCTGTCTGACACATGTAACATTCAAAAGACCTTCATAGGTAAAATTGTTTGAATCAGCATAAATAATAATTTCGTTTTGGCCCTGTCCGAAAACCTGCCATCACATCGCCATTATACCATCACTTTATAAAGCAAATGAATTGGATTATTTGATGCAATTATGTCTCGGTTAAGAAATAAAAACAATATCTGTCTATGATTTACGATAGCGATATGAAAAAACTGTTCTCAACTAATTACTTTTCTCAAAAACATACTTGAAGTTTAGAAATGTAACAAATTTTATATTTAGAAATCCGCGAGACAATAAATGTTTTGTGGGATTCTGTTTATTAAATTCTTTTCTCATTTATTTTTATAATTTATTCTTTTTTTTTTCCAATATTATGATTTTATTTTATCATCCTATTAATAGGCAAAAGTTGTACGATCTTTGTAAATTTGTAGATTTGTAATTTTAAAATATTTTCAGCTACTTAATGTTTTCGATCATTGTTATTGCTTCGTTAATAATCCATTATTATATGTAATGTACATAATATTATTAAAAATACTCTGAAACGAGTTAGGCTTAATGGTTGAATTTTTAATTCACTTCTAAGATATTATTTCAAAGCATTGTTTAAACGAAATTCATTTCTGTAGCCCCTCCTTCTCAGGATGACGTCTGTTGATTGTAAATAACTCTAGTATCATTCTGCAAATCGTGATAGTTCGTTGAAAAGTTCAATTGTCTTTACGGGGGCGACTCTATAATGCAGAAGCAAATCACTAAATTACTTAACTATTCGACCCGGTGGCGCCAAGAAGATGATTTGTCTATCATCTTAACTAGCTTAGTTAACATTATAAGATTAGATTACATTAAAATAAAACGCAATGTCGATTTCAATTTGATCCTTTTATCAATATATTTACTTTCAGCTGAAGTAAATTTCATAATATTCACGATATCAAATTTCCACACCAATTTTATTTTATTTTATTTTTTTTAAGCAAATGAGACGATTCCAGTCCTAAAATAAATATAAATCAAACACAAATAGTAGATCTAAGCCTATTAGCAAAATAGTAGTAATTACTGCTAAGTTTTAAACTCCTATCTTTTCTCCCTCTTCCAGCTATTTTTTTTTTTCTTATATAAATAGGATGAGGCTAATTAAATTAAGTAGAATTGCAAAACGAATACGAAAAAATTCATAAAATTCTCCTTAATCTTTTGATCTCAAAGCTTTTTTTGATGGAAGGCATCTGATATCTTTATCTCAGTTACGCCCACTGCTATTGGATTACTGATAAGTTTACATGACAACCAAGAACAACCACCTCTTTTTTTTTTTTTTTTTTTTTTTTATAAAAAAAAAAAAAAATATATTTTCAATTTTTTTTTTTTTTTTTTTTTTTTTTTTTTTTTCCTGCATATTATTATTTAAAGTTGCTGAAGTTTTACATCGAAGAGATTTAAAGAAAAAAAGTTTTCAATTTATTTGAAATGTTTCTCAGATCAGTGGTTCCTGAACTTTGATCTTTTTTTTTTTTTTAAGTTAGATCATTTTCATTTATAATTTACTAAACTTTACAATAGACGCCCAGCTAAATATTATACAAGAAGGTTCTGAAAGAACTTGAAGCCTACTTTCCTTAAAATCTTGTTTTATTTATTTATTTATTTATTTATTTTTTTTTTGTAAAGTCTGAAAACAAATGAAAAAGTCTCTTTTTTTTAAATTGAACACGATTTATATACAGGGTGATTAAAAATTCCCTGTCCAAACTTTAATGGTTGGTCAGAATACAAAAACAAACCGTATTCGTAGTGGAACGTATGTCCGCAAATGCACCGAATGTGCGAGTGGGCGTTGTTTGGCAGCACATTATACAGTGACCTAATTACCCAATCTCCTTTTTTTTTTTTCATTATTGATAATAACAAAAATATTATATAGCATCATTTTATTTGTTTTTTTTTCTGAATATTATTACTTAAAGTTGCTGAAGTTTTATATCGAAGAATGTTTAATAAAAAAACAGTGAATTAATTACCCACAGTGGTGACAATAGGTGTCATGTTTTTGATTGGTCGAGTTAGTCACGTGGTACTCAGCAGCCATTTTCAGTCTAAACTTGTTCCAGGCGCATAAGCATATTTCCATAAGTATATTTTGTGAAAGTATGTTTCATTGTAAAAGTTATACTACTGTTATTTTTCAGTAAATTCTTAAAGTGTATGCAATAGAAAGTTAACTTAAAATGCTATAAATTTATTTATATTTTTTCAATTTTTCTTAAGTTAAATCAAAATTTAAAATCTTTCAAGTTCTTTAAAATTACCATTAACAAATTAATTTGATGTATCATTCCTGTTATACCAACTGTTTAATTTTTTGCAGTCACAACTGCCAACAATATCTGATTTTAATTTTTTTTTAAAGTTTATATGTAAAGTATTTTTTTTTTACTTTTCCAATGAAAATGCCTTTATTTTATTCATTACTGCTTTCTGTGATTGACAACTTTGATACGGAAATGCGGGTTTAATACTGTGATCTATATTTGAATTTTCTTTGATTTAATTTTCTTTTTGTAATTGATTTGAATAAACTAAATACCTAAGAGCCTGTGTAACGCTTCATTTCAGTTGAATACATAAGAGAGAGAGAAAAAAAAAGTTAGAACAAAATAAGTAATTTTAGATTACAATTTAAAGATGATGTCAGCATGTTTATGCATCTGTTCCACTATCACAACTTCTAAAATCAGATGTTTTTAAAGATATACTTTCCTAATAATGTTATTCTTAATTTTTTTTTTTTGATGTCGTGAAAAAGAGAATAGCGAGAAAACTGTATTGTATTATTTTTTACAATGTACTATTTACTAAATGGAAACAGGGCAAATTTACCATTTTCTGAAAAAAACAAACCTTAATTCGCATTACTTAAGTTTTAAATCGGATTAATTTTAATCATACAATACCAAGTCATGCCTAAGTTAATGGATTAGTTAGAAAAGGATTAATACCGAAGGTTGAGGCAGATAAAGTTGAACAAGTTACGATAACTTTATGATAATCTTAAGATAAACCCTTCTTCCACAAACGAATACTGCTCGATGTGACAACCACGATTATGAACGATCACTCGACATCCTAGTTTCCCTTTCAGGAGGCTTCTGGAAAGGTATTCCTGGGGGCTTGTGTTCCACAGATCTAAAAGACTTTCCATGGGCCCAGCCAGCTTACAAGGAGAGCGTCGTGTAATCCCAGATTTCAGAAGCCCCAAACCATAATTGGGAGGCATCAGGTGACTTAACGGACATGCACGTAAAGAGAATGTTATGAATCCCAGTCTCACGCGTCTTTTGCTAGTAGTATTGGACAGAGGAACATGTAGTTTGGCTGGATGCCTGTCCTTATGAATATTCACTAATGGAGCGTCGTTGTCATAAAGCTGTGGGACAGGGATACTATAGGTTGGTTCTATCACAGTCTTTTGGAAGTAAACAGCATTTATCTTGGCATCAGCGGCCTTTCTGCTCAGTAGGGGACGGTCACAGTAATCTGCGACAGTTACGAAGCCTTTGGAGAACTTCTTTTTGCATTCCCGAACAAAGTTTTCTCTCCCTTTCTCTCCGATGTGCCGGTGTCAAATAGCCCTGGGTTGGTTGGCATTATTAAATACACCCATGCTTCGTCCAATACTGCAAGCGGTCAGTTCGAACTATCGTTCTTACCTTTTTCTTGGATTGGTGAAGCGTTCCTGGATGTGCTGTTCAGTGAGTTTGAGACCATGTGCTTTGTGGAGCCTGTGCATGTCAAGGATGTTTCGGTTGGCGCATCCCACGGTCCGTTGTGATGTTCTTTATCTGTTGACCGTGCAACGTTGGGTGGGTGGGTTCTGTCGTGTGACCATTTACCTGATCTGTCGTATGACAGCAGGCGGTCGGCTGACTTGTCTGCATCGTCGGGTTCCTGTTTTGGCAGTACCTTTGGCCTGGGGCTTGAGTTGACGGTTTCAGCAGATTACGTGGCTACTGACCACCAAACCTCTGTCACGGCACTGTTGCAATCACACAATAGGACATTTTGACGTCGAGATGGACATATCTGTAGCCTAAATAACGGCATTATTTTCGTAGATATTATTCAGTCTATTCAACGATTGACGTTATAGATATACAATGGCTGCATATGTACTGCATCGGTGCGCGCGATACATTACATCGCGGAGGATAGGCCTCTAGACCACTTCGAAATCGATCTGTCTCATAGTAAAAGAATTAGAACTGTTTAGAATTCTAATACTTTATTAAGAGAATCTTTGTCGCCTTCTTACGATAATTTATCGAGAAAAATTACTTGGAAAAGATTTAAAGTATAGTAGTTAGATCATCTCCTGACCTTTAGTGTGAATTTCAAGTTCAAAAAGATCTGTCCCATTTAAAACTTTATGGCAAAGGACGGAACATATACACACACAGATCGGTTGATTTGATGAGCTTCGTTTTTCTAAGAAAGGAGGCTAAAACTTGTTTACCTGTAGTAGACTAATAAGTTTAGGTTCTTAAAAGAGAAATTCTGCTGATTCTGATATAAATTAGACACAATGGTACAGAGTTATAAATTGAGCAACGACAGTTAATTGTTTTCTTATTTTCTGAATAATACCTTTCATTTGGCATTTTTACCATTCAAAGTTTTCCATTCACGGCATATTGTATCCAATATTGTCTTTTAATAGTAATAATAATAATATCTACTTGTGGTCTATTGATCAAAGTTTGGTTAAAGTGATGATCTGTTAGTCGGCTGCTGGAGTGCAACCGTTAATCAATCTGAGTATTATCTTCTGCTTAAAGCATTTAAGGACATGTCGATGATAGAAGCAGGTGGTCATTGCCTCAAATTTTGATTGACAAAGATCAAGAGAAATTGTGGAAGTACTGGGGTACCAAGAAAGACTTGATGAAAACTAATCTAAGTATTGGATATATTCAAGGAACTGGAAAACGTGCATTTCCGTTAAAATACTTTCACGTACTTTGGCTCAGTTGCACGAAAGCTTTACCTAAAAGCATTCTTGATCCCAGGAATGGAAGCTTTCGCGCAACTAAGCCAAACATCAAGGGTAAATTCTGCCGATGATTCCTAACAAGGATGAAACAGCTGTTCAGAATTCCGTTGATGTTGGCTCAATGTGCGAAGGCATATTTGTTGTCAGGTTTTTTTTTTCTCTATTAAGAATAGTTTCTTTCTGAAACTTAGCTTTCTTGTTTTAATTCATTTCTTTTACGTTAACAAAAAAAAAAAATCAAAGTAAGAAATGAAAATCTATCTCGACGTATCTCTACCTTGACATGGTGTGCCCTAACGACTCAAATCGAAGGGTCATTAATTTAACATTTTTATAATTGATGTGAATAAACAAAAATATCGAAAAGTCTATAACGCTTCATTTCAGTTGAAAACTTTGCTTAGTTTTGAATTATTAAAAATTCTTAAAATTATTAAGAATTATTATTCAGATGTACAAATACAACTTCAAGGAAACTGTGTATTTTTAGATATGAAATTCTGCACAATAAGGTCTGAACAATTACTCAATAATATCGAAAAGTAAGGATTTTTTTTAATAATTTTTAGCATTGTATACGACAAAAATTATTGAGTAGTAATGCTAAAAAAAAAAAAAAGACTTAAAAGAAATTTATAAACACATGATATTTTTGCTCAAAGTAATTCATTCTTTCTGAATTAATTGATTGGAACGGTATTTATGCTATTCAGTCCTCTCACATTATCAAATTTTTATACTTCTGAAGAATAAATAAATTGTTGTTACTGAAAAACACGTAAGAAATACATTGTAGTCTTAGTTGGCCGCTGAAGTTTTAGCTTGTTAATGGCGGATGGAGTGGAATTAATCCGTGTTGTCGCCTGCGGGTCATTAAGTCACGGTAGCACATTAGTTGGGCAATGTGAGCCATCGTCATTTGAGACATTGACTTTATACGAGTAGGATGTATCGCTTCACTAATATTGAGAGACCAGAAATTCACCTAGCCTATGGGGCAGCAAACGGACACGGACGAGACGCTGTACGATTGTATCGTGAACCGTTCCCTAACAGAGAGAACAGAGGTGTGCCCAATCATCAAACGTTTGCACCAGAGATTGTGTGAAACTGGATCATTCGACGGAAACAAGCAACATTGTGATCGGCAACAGTCGACGCGCACACCTGAATGAAGTGGCAATTAATACAATAACGATACAGAATTTTTTTATACTGTAATTCTCAAATGTCTCATGACGAAGGCTCAAGGTACTGAGCCGAAATAGTGACTGACTTTCACCTGGAGCAAGTGAATGTATATTTTAACTACCAATGACTTTTAATAATTTACCATAACGAAGGAAGAAACATACTCGCTGATTAACGTAAAACATGGAATGCTTTCAGAAGTTCTTGTATCAAATAACAGAAAATAAATAAATAAATAAATAAATAAATAAATAAATAAATAAAATAACAAGATAGTGATTTCAAATCAAACCATAAAGAACTTTAATTAATGGTATCGTATTTCCAAAGTAGTCATAGTGAGAGCTTGATTAAAATATCCCATCGGGGCATTAGGTTGTTGTGACGTACATGGAATTCGGATTTCCTCAGACACAGAATAACTAGACTTAACTTCGAGAAACAAAACGAGGCGAATACCTAATTATCTTCGCGATTCTCGTAACGTTTTTCTAGATTTGTGTCGCCTGAGGGTTGGGTGGGTTGACTTTGACATCGCGTGAGGATGTTTTAGAGGCAAACGGGATCGTCTCCTGGTTGCAAGCGATCTCCGTGAAGGCATGTGGTTTGGTCCCATCAAGGCCATACCGCCACTCCTCCACACTAGAACCAATCAAGACCCCTACACCTACTAAAATAAGGTCCAAGGACTTCGGCTTCCCCGATGCAAATGGCCATTATCATAAGATTTATTCCTGCTCATACATTTCAAACAGTCGTTAAGACAAAAGAGAAAAAAATATCTGTCCCCTACCTCGTTAAGTTTAGAAAGTGTTCTTGTCTTTATGTTTCTCATAAAGGGACGGACTCACAAAACATTAGGACATCCTAAATCCCAAAATTAAAATAAAGATCACAGGAAGTTCTTGAAAGAACTTAAGTCTACTTTCTTAAAAACTTCCCTCCCTCTTTCTTTCTTTCTTTTTTTTTTTTTTAAAGTCGTAAAAAATAATAGAAACAAAAAAAATTCACTTTTAAATTATTTTTTAATTATAAGGATTCACACAGTAGATATATTTCCATTTTTCTGGAAAAAAAATACTTAAATTCATATTATTTCCTAAAGTTGTATGAATTCGATTAAATATAATCCTGTACAACTCTCGCATACATTAAGAGGATTAATATCCTCATTGTTTCAGACATCGCTGGAAATGATGTTTTTCTATGGGAATTTAAAAAAAAAAATGAATGTCATGCTAATCTCTCGACATAGGAAAAGAAATTAAAGCCTAAACGTTAAATCGTCTTTCGTCCTAAAATGTGCTTGCCAAGTTTCAAGAAGGTTCATCCAGTGCTTCAAAAATTATTAGGGGAAGAATATACGAACAGACTGATTGATTTGATTAGCCGCATTTTCCTAAAAAAAAAAGTCATGAAACCTGATTTCGCAAAATTGGTCAAACTTGCTTTCTGCTTATGGTCAGTTCTAATGTATGAATTACAGATATCTGTTACCATAGTCATTATTTCAGCATTTTACGAAGTCCAAGAGCTAAGGAAGGAAAAGTTTCATTTACCGTCTTTATCTTTCTGGTTGAAGAAAAGAAAAATCATTTTTTTCTGATGAATGGGCTAAAAGTCAATTCCAAGATAAAACACTAATATAATACAAATAAACAAAAAGCTCATCTCGTCTTTTTTTTCTTTTTCTAATAGGTTTTATCATAGTATTTAATCTGAAAACCCCAATCCTCTGAATGCTTTTTTATATTCTATTATGGTGGTTAATATTATTAATTATTAAAAAATCTCTATATTCACTGGTTTCTCCATTTATGTGCATTTTTAATCTTATATTTATTTCATGATTTACCTGTGTTATATGTACTTTAAACCTTTTCATTAAATGGCTGCACTGACACTTTTCTTGGTGATGATGGAGGGAGGTGTAAGTTTAGGGTGTGTTCCGTAACTTACATATTTTAAACTGTTCAATAATTGATTAACTCTAGATGATGAGTCCTCGAGACCCCTTGTTAGTACCCTATTGCGTACCCAGCGTTTTTTTATTTATTCTTTTTTTTCATGTAATGTAGAGGGGATTTACGTAACTAAAAAAAAAAATTAACTTTCGATAAAAAAAAAAATGGTATAACTTATATATCTATACTTAGTGCTGTAAATATTTGAATCTAAAACTTATCTACTTCTACGCAACTAGATCTTCGTGACTTGCAATTTAAAATGGATTTATACAAGTTAGAAGTTTTCATTTTGTAAACCGATAGAAAAATATTCGTTCGTATGAGATGTTATCCGAAACATTAATATTGTAGACTAGCCAGGTACCGTCGCTTCGCTCCGGAATCCTTGCATGTATAGCATTTAAAAAAAAAAAAAAAAACTATTTATTTAGCAAATTAATAGAGATCGGAGAATATACGGTAATCGGTAATCTGTTGTATTCGTGCGCATTTTCTTCACATTTTTGCATGTATCTTGCAAACGCAGAAACGTTTGTGAATGATAGAACTTTCAAATACGAACATTTTCTCAATGTAATGTTCTCTTCCAACTTTTACACATTTCGTTTAAATTGAGAAAAAGTCAAAATTTGACCTTTTGAAAGGCGACATCTTGGAAACCAAAAACTCTTTTCGAAAGATTTTTGTAGCATTTTGTTTGTCTTAAAAAGATCTACATTTTATCCATTTGCATGAACAATCTATCTCTTATAGTTTGGTCACAAATTTGGAACTTATGACAGATTGACAGACAGAATAACGTTTTATTGTATATATTAATATAACTTAAAAATAAAAAGGTTAAAGCTGTACTGCTTTAGGCCATGCAGGCCCTTGGGTGATCAGGATATGTAGGCTCGCAGCGATTCTCGACCATCGGGACTAGTTGATGTCGGATGGTCGGGTACTCCGAGTACGAAACCCAAAATTCATTTGACAGAGGGCTGAGTGAACCCTGAGATCCGTCTGGAGAAGAAATAACCGTGGAAAACCCCCGGCCCAGGGGATTGAATCCGGATTGAATCCGGACCCTCCAGTCCAGCGCCTAAATTACTGGACGTCGGGCTCATGTAGATATTATTTAATGTAATGATATTTGTTTGACTTTTGAGTACTTTAAGTTTATCGAAACTCAGATCGAACTAAAGAAACTAAAACTAAAAAAAAAGTGAAATACTTTATTTCGAACGACCACAGCTGCATAGTTAAAACCATAACAGGGTTCAACATTGAAATCGTTCGGACGAAAAGCAATAAACAAGTCTGCGCTTAAAACCAGACGAAGTAAACGGATGGCGATTCATTCGCAGAACAATAAAAAAGAGATTCCAATCACAACTCATTTGCTGTAAAAAAAAGTTTTTCGAGATAACTGACAGCCGTTTTCTTTGATTAGAAAAGTGCATTTACTTAAAACGGAAACAGACAGGAAAAAGAAAGATTCCATCTCAATAGGTTTTGCTTCGTGTTTTACAATAGTTTTGAGAGAAGCAAAATAAGCTTATTATTGTTGTAAATTAGCATGCAGTTTATGTAAAGGCAAACCTCGGATTTATCAATAATGGACCACTTGAGGTATACGCCCCTACCGACGTCACGTATGACGTGTAAGCACATGCGGCGAGATCTTGTGTAATAAACAAACATATAACTTCGTGTGAATTGCTCAAACAATCGTCGATATTTGATATTTCAAGATGGAATGGTTCAGTACAGTGCAGTTCCTTACTGCAACAATTCTGTAAAAACGCTTGGAATATCCTTCTTTAATATAATATTTCTTCTATATCTACACCTGTTAGATATAGCACATGGCTTTGTTTATCCAAGGGTGGGATATTTTGTAACTATGAAGCTCAAGTGGTCCTCAATATCCTCAAGTGGTCCATTAAATTATATCCTTCTTTTATAATATATTGCTGTCGTCTTCTTCAATAGGCTATAATCAACTCTGCATCCAATCTGAAAATTTTGGAAGGCTTACAATCGTTTCATCCAAATCAAATCTTTTAGTCCAACCTCTATATCTACACGGGTTACAACGAAGCACATGGCTTTGTTTATTCTACAAGTCAAGCAGTAGCCTGGTGGGGTATTTTATAACTACAAAGCCCCGCCTATCCTCAAGTGGTCCTTTAAGTAATACTTTGATTACACAATTTTATACCCCCATACATATCGTAAGCGTTGCAGCAAGGTGGTGCGAGTAGTGTCTCAGCACCAAGCACTGTATCAGTGACAGCATCGAGACCTTATCTCTGTAAACGATTTACAGAATTGTTATCTCTGTACACAACAGCGAAAACTTCTAAATTGTCTCTACTTCTAAATTGTTTCTGATATCGTAGAATAAAGTTTTCTTCTCGAGATAATCTCCTCAAAATTTTTGCTGTTTTATTTTCCTCGAAAACATCTCCTCAAAGACTCTCTGCATTTGAATTCAACCCATACAATTACTGAACTGAATTCAATAAATTCTTCAGGTTTGCATTTTTTAAACTACCAGTTAGTTTAGTTTACACTTGCCTCTCACCTCTGAGTCCCAGGTTCGGTTCTCATGTGTGTTTCGTTGATGGTGGCGATTCGCGCTGGGCAGGTTTTCCTGGGGTTCTCCCATTTCCCCCGCATTTCTAACACCATCCTTTCTCAGTCTTTCTTTCTTTCCGTGGGATAGTACAAAAGATCTTTCAGGTCGACGTGCTCGGCAGTCATACCATCCACTTTCAATTAATCTAATCTAATCTAATCTAGTTTAGTTTAATGCTGCATACAACATATTTTTCTTGAAAAGGCAGTTACAAGTTTTAAAAGTATCATAATTGTATCAGCAGTTCAATCTACGATTAAGTAAAATTTAGAGTAAAAAAATATTTATATAAGTCCTATATAATCTTTTTTTTTTTCAGTTTCTGTCATTAGTAACAAACTCCCCTGATGTTAATTGATAGAGTTTGTATTCGCATTGAAATCTCAATTCTGTTTGCTACTGGAACTATAAGTGGTAGTCAAGTGGTGACCGCTTGACTGCGGGCTGGCAGACTCTGCTTCAATCCCTGGCGGAGGTCGAGGTTTTTTTTCCAGTGAATCCAGAACAGCTGTTTCAGAGTTCCTACTCTTCTTCAGCTGGATTCGCCCAGTATCTGACACTCAGCGATTCCAAGAAACATATAAAAAAAGCAAAGATGAACAAGAAAATGGCCCTTCGTAACTAAAAACAACAATATATAAAATAAGAATAAAAAAGGGCAGAAATTTAATCCCCGCTAGACATCGCTAAGCTTAGGATGGATTAAATTGTAAAAGGAATACATTTAACAACAAGTTTAACTTGCGGACAAATTGACAATACAATAAAATAAAAAGCATACTCGCACATAAATAATGAAAAAGGAATCACTGTTTTTTATTCTTATTTTATATATTGTTGTTTTTAATTATGAAGAGCCATTTTCTTGTTCATCTTTGCTTTTTTTTATATGTTTCTTGGAATCGCTGACTGTCAGATACTGGGCGAATCCAGCTGAAGAAGAGTAGGAACTCTGAAACAGCTGTTCTGGATTCCCGGTATCAAAAATACCAAAAACAGATCAGCGATTCCTTTTTCATTATTTATGTGCAAGTATGCTTTTTATTTTATTGTCAATTTGTTCGCACGTTAAACTTGTTGTTAAATTTAGAATTTAGTTTCGGAATTAAAAATAGTGATAAAAATATTTAATCACTTGATTATCGACTCTGAATGAATAAATTTTCACTTAAATACTTTCCGCTTCCTCAAAAGGAGGCCATTATCTTAATTCCGTGTCCTTCTTCACTGCCTACTTAGTAAGTCGGGAACTCCTACATCAATATCCTTAATTTAGCTTAAAAGCGTTTCAAATGAATTTTTTGTAATTGTTTTGAAGGAGAGCTTTTAAATAGTCCATCTTTTACCGAACATCACCGTTACCAAGTAACAGAAATGAGATTGCACAGTTACATTCCGAAATTACAAGTCAAAAATTTCAAAGTTTTTAAATTTACTTAGAACGCAACTTCGAAATTTAGTTTTAAACTCTCTCGAACTTAAGATTTTAATGTGATTCGTAATGTTTTTACATTTATTGGAAAAAGACTGTAAATCGTAACGTCGCATTGAAGTATCGTATATTCTTTACTTTACAAGCCATTTTCAAATATACCATAACAAACTCCATAATAATTCGTAAATAGAGAAAAAAATTGCAACTGGACAGTAACACTGGATTATTTTTTTACTTGATTGCTGATGATTCCTAATAAGGATGAAACAGCTGTTCATGATTCCCGTTGATGTTGGCTCAGTGTGCGAAGACATATTTACTGTCCAGTTGTGATTTTTTTTTCTCTATTTATGAATTATTAAGGACGTTAAATCTTGCTTTTCATTGAACTTATAATGTTTCTTATTTATACATATTTATACTTCTTATTTATACTTAAATTCCTTAGTGCCTTTCAGTGAAAGGACAAGGGATTAATACTGTGGATTTCACAGGAATATTTTTTATTTGATTGTTTTTTATCTCGGCAGCCCATTCCCGGGATCGAGAATGCTCTTACCTTAGCTTTCGCGCAAACTTAGACTAACATCAAGGGTAAATTCTGCTGATGATTCCTAATAAGGATGAAACAGCTGTTCAGGATTCCCGTTGATGTTGGCTCAGTGTGCGAAGGATATTTATTGTCCATTTGCTATTTTTTTCGCTATTTATAAATGTCTTTTCTGTTTAAAAAAAGAAAATTCAGCTAAAGAAACATATATTCGTGAAAAAAGCTTTCAAAAAAAATCAGAGAAATAGAATTTCTTCTAGATGAAGATTTTCTTTCTTTCTTTTTTTTTTATTCTTTTAAGTGTTTCCGGAAGTGAATTGGAGGCGACGGTCCTCGTAACGGAAAGAGGCGACTTAATTCTAACGTTAGTTCCTCAATTATTTTTGATGGTCCTTGAAATTTGATTATCCTCTCTGACTCCCTCACTATGCTTCTGCTTCGAAAATAAATGATTCATCTCATCTGTCTATTTATAAACTATAACTAATCTCAACAATTGACCTCAAATAGACATTAAAAAAAAAACTTCAAATTTAACATTACAAAATTAAATGCTTTGATATATCAAGAAACATTGGCATTTTCTCTTTATGTCAGGATTTTTCTTTCTTTATTAAATTTAATTGTTTTTCTTTTTTCTTATTAATCTTTTTGTTTTGTTTTTTAAATTATTGATATATATTTTATTTAATAAAACTTAAAACTCAGTTTTCAAGTAACAAAATTTAGATATGAAACATCAGAAAACTAGCACAATAATTTAACATGTGTTGTTCGTAGTATAAAGGATTGTTAAAGTCCGCTTTGGCCAAGAACACCTGACGAAGAGGGCCAATAAGAGCTCAAGAAACCAGTAGTGGATTTTTATTGTATATAATTTTATTTTTAACTTAAAAGATATATATATGTGTGTGGTGGCTTGAACAACCCTATGTAATCAGGAAGCTAATTAACAGTTATTAAGCTTTGTAGAACTGCTTATTTCTTTCAACAGAGGGAGCGAGATACTTTAATAATAATAATAATAATAATAATAATAATAATAATAATAATAACAGACAATCTACCAAATTTGTGGGTAACCGCGGCTCTTTGAACGATGATCTACAGTTCCCGACATAAGTACAGTTCCGGATATTGATAATCTCTTTTTTGTTTTCATTGGTTAATGTGAGTCGGCCGGATTGAAACGGCAAGAAAAGCTGTAGCTCTTGATTTTCAACTTCGTTGAGATTAAAAAAAGAAAAATGGCTCTTCGTAACATAATGGTTGCTAACCTCTAGCCAATGAAGCTGGCTAGAAACTTCAATGTGTATATTACTCAAAACAGTAGATGTTGGCATCGATAGATATATCTCCTCCAGCAATTCACCCAGTCCGTATAAAACGGAGATGAAGTATCTTTTCTGAATCGCAGGTGGACTGGTCATCCCGCTCCGGTTTATCTTTGAATCATCGGAGCCTTTAATGTGATTTACTAAACATTGACTATTAAACAGTTCCACACCCACTGTAGATTATGTATATATATTCTACAGAAGCCACTTCATATATATATAAAGTGGCTTCTGAAGAATGAAAGGAGGCTGAGAAAGCTTCCAAAAGATAGATGGTGGATGAAATTAAGTTTTCGACTGAAGAGAACAGCGTTGACCAAAAAGAACTGGAAAAAACTTGGAGATTCCTTCATCCTGCAGTGGATTGAAAATGGTTGATGATCATGATGATGTTATATAAATGTTAGCTATCTCAATAATATGTATTTTTGTTATCTAATATGCAGATGTAGGCGTTTTTTATATTATTGAATCACCATAAAATGCATGTCGATTTGCATTTGTGTATGGGAGGAGAAAGATTGTCTATATGTGTAATTTTAATAGAAATAAGTAAATATGCTTTATGGGGCACGACACAATATCTAAAGGATATATACAGGGTTATTCATAATTTCTTTCAGAGGCTTTGCTGCTCTGCGGCGAAAAAAGAAAAGGATATTTGTCCCCGAGATATCAAATAAAAGACAAACTCACCAAGTTTGATTTTTTTTTTTTTTTTTACCTATAGAACGTTGCGTTCTGGAACTAAGGTTCCATCGTTGCCTCTAGGGCGCAGGTGCAAAACCAAAATGGCAGTGTCGCAACGTGAGCAGGCGTTTTGGGTGTTAGAATATGCGAAAACGACTTCAGGGGTGACACATTACCACAATCTGGTCTGTAGATATTTGAACGACAAGTTGTCATACCTTTGGGTAGGGCGCACAGCCGGGCTGCGAGCTTCTGAAATGTGTCAAGGAATTATGAAAAATCCTTTTCAAGCAATTACAAAGTTGCAGACAATCAGAGTAACAGAGAATGTTTCTCTTCTGTATTACAATATTTGCTACGTGAGATGAGAAGCTGCTTTTAACATAGATTTCCCTTTAACTTTTACAATTGAATAACCAAATTACAGTATCAAATCAAAGCGGAGACAAAAATGATTAAAAGTAGGTGTAATCTCTTGATTTTATCTGTTGGAGTCAGACAGGTTCGATGTAATAGCATCCCATGCAAAGTCAGGGCTTTTATAGTTGCCCTTGAGTATTTTAAATGCCACGGCTTCGTTAGTATTCAGTACGAATACGAAATAAATTCCATTACCAAATAATTTTGACACCAAATGATAGGAGAATAGATTGAAACTCATTTGCGTTTCTTATTATCAAGGTATGGACTTGGGGGTGAGAGAAGGAAGGTTTCCGTTTCCGGGTGTTTTTCAAGTAGACAGTTGAAATGAAAATAATAAAGAAAGAAAGAAACGAAAAAAATCCTTAATATCAGTTTGAAAATTTTTTAATTCTGCACAACTTTTGATTAACGTTTATGTTTTTATGGTTTTAAGTTTTATTCAACTAGATTTTTAGCAAGTTTTAACTCTCGTAAATGTACAATAAAAAGATACAAGTTTTGGAACTGCTGTTATGAGAAATGAAGAGAACCTAAAAGATCTGGAAAATTTAACAATGAAAGCGTCGATTGTTGATGATTATTGATTATAATGTATTTATAATTTCTGAATTAATGCATTAAATCCGTTTTCCAGATTGGATAGGAGGGATTTATAGTTTTGAAATAAACTAGAAATAATATAGTATCGCGGAACAGTAAACCGACAAAAAAAATATTCTAAAATTTGTATTGATAACATAATTGGCTTAACAAAATGTGGAGTTTATGTAATTAGATATTAGTTACATAGAAAATATTTTCAAAGACCGTGAATTTCAACATTTCTCACGTGATTTGATCTAAATTATTCCTCATTTAAGGAAGAGTCCATTTATTTTCGTCGTGACCCACTGTTCAAAAGATTTTATCAAGTCAATCGAAGAGATCAGAAACAATCCCTTCTACAGTTTGAGATGATTGATCATGATGATAAAAAGCTGCTCTTCTGATGAAATTTGCTTTAAACGTTCGACAGAAAATTTATAAATAGAATTGCTTTTATATGGTAATTATTTTTTTTTTATTTTTGTTATTCATGGTCCTTTTCAGTGACAATAATATTGTGGCAATTCGATTACTTATATTCGCCCATTTTATGTCTACTCAGGAAAAAAAATATTTAAAAAATACTTACAAAATTTGTACTTCATTTTTTTTTCATCTTCAAATTATCCGTTTTTTATATTGCCGTTATCATTATTTTTATTATTCTGAGTTGTTGATTGTTTTTTTTTTCATCACCTACGAAGTTGTTTCTTAAGTACCTATGATATGTCACTCACCTTCGACTGCTTTCAACCTCGCATGAGCTACTTTAAGGTTTTCAAGAAATCCCGCTCGGGCCGACTCCAGCATCCCTCTGACGGCGGCTACTGTTGCCGCCGGCGATTCACACATGCTTACGGCCATCGCTGGCCTGCGGACAACCAACAAAGGCAGAATGAGCAACAACGCCCGGCAGTGCGCCGTTCTTGTGCATCCCATACCGGAATCGCTCTTCTTCCTTCGGTAGAACCTCCGCCGTTCCGTCGGGAAATTACTGTCGGATCTTCACGGACCCGGACGAGTCCAAATCCAAGGGAGAGTGAGAGCAGAAAGGGTTAAACGTAGAGGACCACTTCAAGGTTCACCAGCTGGAAGCAACACTTTTTCGAGACACAGCCCTAGAAACAACAGAAATGTGTATCAAATATTTGCAAAATCAGTAATATTCCTCGAGGTGAAACGTACAATTGCCAAAAAAATTCATGCTTTGCTAAAAATACTTCAGTTAATTTCACCAAAATTCTTTTGAATTATGAGGGTTTAAAAATCAAGTTTTTTTTTGTTTTGTTTTTATCATTTCATTCTTTATTTTCTCTAGCATTGTTTTCAAATATGGAATTAAAATGAGCATTTTGTAGAATTAATACAAAATGCTAACTAATAAATAGAAAGGGTAACGAAAAAACGGGATCAAATCGAAAAAAAAAAAAATAATAATAAACAAAAAGCTTTTAAAAATTTTATATTTTACTTACATAGCAATTGTTCGTAGAAAGCGTTAACTAAAATAACTTTTTAATAAAACTTTTATTAACTTTTTATAAAATATGGCTCACCTTGAAATTTGAAATCCTTTCTCTGATTGTTTTCCTTGAAGCCGGAATTTCTAAATCTGTCTTAGAGAGCGCTGAGGTGTTGCAGCATGGAACCCATGTGTTCGTTTTCTCCTAGACTCGCCTACATACACCGTCAGGCAATGAACCAATCTCACTGCCCATCCAATACGACCTCAGTTCTTGAACTTCGCCTGAGTTTGCTCATTGATGTGGCTACCACAATGCTTTCCATTGTTTCCCCGCTTCAGCCTCAGAGGGCGGGGGAAGTTTTTTTTCCCTCTCTTATCAGCAACCTGAACTTCATCTGCATTTGGGTTTGTCTGAAGCTGAACTCATTTGCTTAAATCAGTGTTATTAGGCAGTCTACATTCTTCAAACTTCACAAGATTCTGTCGGATCGAGATGATGGACGTCTGCTGCCCACGCACGCCAATTGTTGTGGAACAGGAAATGATAGTTTATCGGAAGTATCTTCCCGTCTAAAACTCGAAATCTGTCTTAGATTCATTAATTTAACGCCGCTTAAAACAAAAATACCGAGTCTTAAGTGATCATTCAACGTAAATAAATCCCAAGGGCTTTAAAAGTCAGATGACTAAAAAACAAACAGGATAGAAAAGCAGTTCGGACACAACCTGCATAAATTACTTCTTCTTATTTTGTTTATTATTCATTTTAATCAGTTTTCTTAAATTATAGTCCGAGATCCCTGGGAGTTCGTGACTGATCAGCATATGGCGTTTAGGTAAAAAATTACTTATCTCAGTAATAAACTTAACAGAGATCTAATATTTTTATTACGATTATGAGACTCCACTACATCAGCGGCTTAGGAGGTCGTAATTCTTCATTTATGCTTCATTGAAGATTCGCTGAAAACGTAAGAATCCTTGCATTAATAGAATTTAAATAAAAAAAAGAGTAAAATATAATTAACAATGAATAATATCTGAACTTCATCATTATAAAGGATTTATTAAATCTTTAAAAACTGATTTTTGTTCATGCTTTTAATTTTGAATTTGGAAGATCAGTATTAAGATTATTTCAAAAAGACAGAATGAAAAAGATTCCGAACTACATTATAAGCAAATTCAATAAAAATGATTGATTTTCTTTCTGGGGTATTTAGCATTCATTTACTCTAAATAATAGTTAGATTTCACCATCCTGTTCTAGAATGACGTAAGTTGTAGATTTTTAAAATGTTACATTTTTAATTTTTCTTAAAAGTTGTGAAATAGGTTATAATTATTTCTGAATTATTTAGTTCCTGAATAATACAAGCAATCTATCTTCAGATTTTTTTAATTGCTGCAAATAAATTAAAGTTCCCAAATATTTAACAATGGGTGAGACCAAATTATTTACATGTGACATCCTGGAACAGCTGTTTCACGCTCTTTGGCGATCATCAGCCAGGAAAGTCACCAGTAAATAACAAGATCTCCGTACTGAGGCTAGTATGAATGATACATCGGAAGCGCAGTGGTGCCTCAAAGGAAAAAAAAACACAATGAAGAACTCAGTAATGAGAAATTAGTGAGAAAATTCATGTGCCAGCAGTGCGCAGGCCTCAATGAATTTTTTTAAAGCATAAAAATTCAAACTGCTCATTTGAATTATTAATAAATAACAATAGGTGAGACCAAATTATTTACATGTGACATCCTGGAAAAGCTGTTTCACGCTCGTTGGCGATCATCAGCCAGGAGAAGTCACCAGTAACCACTGCGCTTTCGATGCATCATTCATTCTAGCCTCAGTACGGAGACCTTGTTATTTATGTTTATGTTTATGTAGTGAATGTGGGTGGCAGAGAAGCCAAGCACTGCGACCGGAGGTCTATTGTACTAACCCACGGAAAGAAGGACAGATGGAGAGAAAGACTGAGAAAGTATGGTGGGAGAAGTGCAGGGGAAATGGGAGAACCCCGAGAAAACCTGCCCAGCGCGGATCGTCCACCATCACGAAACCCACATGAGAACCGAACCCCGGTACTCAGAGGTGAGAGGCCGATGTCGTAGCGACAACGCAAACCGCGCGGCCGACCTTGTTATTTACTGGTTACTTCTCCTGGCTGATGATCGCCAACGAGCGTGAAACAGCTGTTCCAGGATGTCAGATGTAAATAATTTGATCTCATCCATTGTTATTTATTAATAATTCAAATGCGCAGTTTGAATGTTTATGCTTTAAAAAAATTCATTGAGGCCTGCGCACTGCTGGCACATGAATTTTCTCACTAATTTTTCATTGGTGAGTTTTTCTTTGTGTATTTTTTCCTTTGAGGCACCGCTGCGCTCCCGATGTATCATTCCCAAATATATACTTTGCCTAAATGCATTTTAATCAAATCGAATCATGCACATTAAAATGGATTATAGAAATGATTATGATGAATTGTTGCGCATGTTTTGGCTTCAGTAAAATCCAAATGTATTTCTTCGAATACTTCTCTGTGATATTTTTTGTCATTTTAATGCAAATTTCTAATAGGGATATAGGCAGAGAATTTTCAGATACCAAAGTTGGATTATCTCTTACGAATAAATACACATCTCAAGTTTGATGAAGATCTGGTTCAAAGGTGCTAGATGGGAACTTAGACAATAAGATTTTAACTTCTTTAGTTAATGAAAATAAACATTAATAATATTTATATGAACAGCAATTGATTGGTTACCAATGATTCTTTCTTAATTTCAGTAATTTGCATGAACTTTGAATCGTACTATAGCCATTTAAATACATTTACTTTATTAGTATTAATAAAAATAAGAACAAATTGCACGGGAAACTGTAGGATTTATCAGGCCTGTTTTGCCATCATTGCTTAGTCAAAATAAAACTTCCAAAATAAGCACCGAGACATTTTTCTACAATATTAGCAGCAAAACATTTAAGGAAAAAATTAAAATTTATAGTTCAGACTCCTATTAATTAGTTATCAATTGAAATAGTTAATACATGTCTCTCTCTTGCTTTCTGAGCAACCTATTTGGTTTGTCCTGTCCGTCCGTGCTGTTCCCGAACGGAAGATCGGATCGGCAAACGGACTTCACCATCGTATTCAGAGGCCCAAACACCGTAGGAATGGACTATTTACTTCTGCCTATCTGGAGAAATTCGGACACAGTCGACTGTTTATTTCTGCAAGTTTGGGATTTTTTGCTCGACAACTACTGACCCGATCGACTTTAAATTTGGATAGGCTTTAGTTTAAAGTGACTATTATACAATCTATATTTTTATTCGACCGTATCTTTATCAGATGAGACATAGTCCGCATTTTTCCAGATAGAAATAAAAAAAAATATTTATTGTATAGTAGACACTCTAAACTAAAGCATAATCAGATGTCAAGTCGATCGGGTGAGTAGCTGTCCAGGAAAAAATTCCCAAACTTTACCTTTTTCCTGCGGAAGTGGGCTGTTGTTGCGGGGAGAATAACCCTCAACGCTCCTTAGGTGAAGTTTAGTTTTCAATGGATCGCCCTTAATTTTATGCTTTAGCACATTTTTTCTTTATTCTAATAGATTTCCATTACTTCGTATGTATATCCAGTTTCATGAATATCTGTCCACCATAATTCGAGTTGTATCATGTATGTATGGTCAAACAGATAGGTTTTTTGTGCAAGTGCGAAAGTACAAAAAAAAAAAAAAAAAGAATTGAAGGGTCGCACATTAAAACAATAGTTTTAAGAAAACGGGTTTAAAGTTTTTTAAAATTAAAACACTTGTAACTTGACTAATTGATTGAAATAAAGTTTGTGAGACAGAACAACTTGTATTCGTTGTTCTGTCTCACAAACTTTATTTCAATCAATTAGTCGAGTTACAAGTGTTTCAATTTTAAAAAACTTTAAACCCGTTTTCTTAAAACTATCGTTTTATTAAAGTGCATGCCAGCTTTTTTATTAAAAAAAAGAAAAGAATGTTATTAATATGTGTAATATAGTTATAGTATAAGAAACTTTGCATTTTTTATTATGATTTATTATGATTATTATTCTTTTTTATTTTAAGTCATGCAGTCCCTCTTCACACATAAAGTCTCCACTCTAAAAAATAGTAGGCCTATCTAATTCTTTCTCCTGAGAGTCAAAACTCTCATTGACGGCAATAAAAAGATAAAAAAAAAAAAAAAAAACCCTCAGTTTTGATCTCAAAAAATTAAATTAAATTTTTGAATTGTTTAAATTGGAAGTTTTTAAATCTCATTATTAAAAAATATAAATCTTTGACAATATTGAGGCCGATCGAAGAGACGCTAAAAAGTTTGACATTTGATTCGGACTTACTGTCCAGCAATGCACTGACCAATTTGAGAACGCATTTGAAGATACAGGATTTAGTATTTTATCACAATGTAATTTAATTCTGCAGTAAATCAGTGTTTTGGTTTCAATATAAAGACAGCCAACAAATACTCACATCTAATCAGATTGATTGAATTCTTAAATACAGAGTTTGAGGTACGTATATCGATGTACTATTTATTAAATAACAAAAGAATAACTATTCTTAAATAACAAACATCCTCACACGAATATACAGAAACCAGTGGAAAAATGATAAAAAAAAATATTCTGAGGACGAGTAAACGTGAATATCTGGAAAATTGAGACAAAGTTCTGTCCTACATAGCAGTTTTCAGAGATTAAAGAAGTAATAATACTACACTCACTTCCAAAAGTTAAGCACGGAGCGGCAAAATACGAAAAAATGGACAAGAACTGCTTTGATTGACATGAACTGCTGCAAGTAAGTAGCTCTATGTTTATTCATGAAACAAAACAAAGAATTACATACAGAGATAAACAAAATATTGAATTTTCATAAATTATAAGATGACATCATATTTGCGTCATTAACAAAATGATGTTTAAATTCAAAACAAACAATAAAAACCGACATTAATAGGGTATGTGAGCACCCCTCACCTGCATACAAAGTTTACAGCGTGTGATCATGCTTGTTACGAGATGATCAACCACTGCAGAGTCCAGTAATCGCCATTCCTCCTATAGGACAGTTTCTAAAGCTATGAGACTGGCTGGAGGTGGGAAACGTCGACATACAGCACGGTCGAGCGCATCCCAAAGATTTTCAATTGGATTAAGGTCCGGCGAGTAAGTCCGCCACTCCATACGCGCAATCCCCTCACTCTCCAGAAAGTCGTCAACGATGGCAGCTCTGTTGGGACGCGCATTATCTTTCATTAAAACGAAAGAAGGACCAACTGCTGCAGCATACAGTTTCACAATGGGGTATAGGACTTCATCTCGATACCGGCCGTCACTGAACCTCGCCTGTAGATGTGCAGGTCGATGCTATATCCCAATGAAATCCCTGCCAGGCCATGATGCTTCCACCGCGGAATGCGTGATGTTCGATGATGTTCTGGGGCCGATTGCGTGTTCCTTGTTCCCTCCAGACCCTTACACGCTTATCATCGGGTTGTAGGGCAAATCTGGACTCATCTGTAAACATAACGTTACCCCAATCAGACATAGTCAAATTCATATGCTGGCGGAACCACTGTAATCGTGCCCCTCTGGATTGGACGGATAAAGGAACACAAACTCGTGGTACCCGGGCGTACAGACCATTCATGTGTAGCCTTCGACGAACAGCAGTGACAGATATCGTCTTACCAATGACCGCTACAACCAGAGATGTCACACGTGTGGAGGTCGATCTTCGATTTCGCTTGGCTACAACAGCAATATATCGATCTTCCGCGGGGGTCGTAACCCTTGGACGACTGGCTACAGGTCTGTTTGGCTGGTTTGGAATTGTTTCCATAATCGTGAAATGACGGAATGATGAACGCCGAAGAAACGAGCAACATCTGTTATAGACTGTCCTGCTTCAATGCGTCCGACAGCCCGCCAGCGCTCAGAATCTTCCATTCGTCTTCTGGAAGCCATAGAAACACGTCTATCTTGAAAACAAATCGTACGAATGTTCTAAATACCTTTCATCAGCACTTACATGCAACTCTCTGTAATCCTTCACAATGCAGGCTTTTTCTACGACTGCCTGTTTTGCATATTTCTCGTCGCGAAACCGTGATTGGCTGTTATCTATATAATTTGCATACTTCCTTCTATCCTAGCAGCAAATTTCAGCTTCTTTAATTCAGATCTCTTACGGAAATTAACATTTTTCCTCTCCGTGCTTAACTTTTGGAAGTGAGTGTAATAAAAAATAAAAATTATGTACTTAAACTAGAATGTCAGAATAAAATTTTACGCCATAAGTTTTGAGGAAGGCGGTTTACTGTAAAAATTCTAGCAGTTGTTAGGGGAGATTATTGTTATTATTGATGCCTCTCCTTTGTTTTTAATTCTTAGACTGCGTTGATGAGACATCTATGAAATGGTCAGTGGTGTCCTAATAGAAAGGAGGAATTCGAAATCTTAACCATGAAATGGTAAAAATGGCAAGTTTTGCAGTTGGATGGATATTGTCTAAATATCGACAAAAAGCTTAGAATTCTCATTTACGACATGTTTTGGAGATGCTCATCGTCTAGAATTTGTTTTCACGAAGAACACTTTCCTCAAGGCTTGTTGATGACAACCTGGATATACAGATATTGGATTGGACAGTCAGGTCCTTAAAGCTCCTTTGAGCTTATAGATGTTTTCGGATTACAAGTTCAACGGCAAACTTGGAACCACATCAATCTTCGAGCTGAAAACTGTTCTGAGAGAGGATAGGAACTGTCTTCCTATTGAGAGTCTCAACCATTTTGTTAAAAGCATTGGGAATTCGCTGTTCGCTGAAAGAATGACTATCTTGATGACGCCAGGCGGACTCCGAACTCTAATGTCTTAGACTCTGACATTTATCATGATCAAAAAGAATATTTTGTTTATCTTACAGAATTTTAATCAGTTATGTCAAATATATTCCCATCCCAAATAAATTGTGTATAAGTATTACTATAGTTGTTGCACTTACTTCCTTAAATTCAGTAATGCAATGCAAATTCACTTAACTATCGTTTAATTGATCCCTGCTTGTTTTGAAGCTGATAATATCGGAAAGGCTTTCTCTCACATCTGTATTGCCTTTTCCGAATCCATGTTTGTTTTGGTTTTAGAAACGCCATCTATTTTACATTAAGTTTTCATTTGACTGTTCTATATATCTTTCTCATTTTGTACTGCTACGTATTAGGTATTGCATTTTTTATCACTGAAGACTGTCATAAGTTTTATGAGGCTCTAAGTGAGATATTTGACAGGTCTGTTTAAATAAATTTGAGCTAAAGTGGAGATCAGTTGATTTCATTGATTCCATGCTTTCAACCTGGCATCCTCCTATTGATATTGCAGAGAACTTCACGTTCCCTTTTCTCATCACCAGCCAGCTAATAACAAAATAATTAATAAGTTCGATAAATAAAGACATAAAATCACCAGTGGCTTATATTAAAACGAAGTCATCGAAAAAAAACTAGCTTTACTAGTCTCAAAACCGTCTCTGCCAGCTATTTTAAATTACTTACAAGAATTAGGAGCCTTGTAATTTATTATATTTTTTTATTGGATTTAGGACTGTGGGCACGTGAGTTTTTATCCTTCTGGATTTCTCGCTCTAACCGTACAATGGTCAGAAAATGGTGAAATTGTTGTTTTCTATTTTAAATTTTTCACAATTCTTCATTGCCATAGACGGCGGAAGAAGAGAAAGAGGAGAAGAAGACGGCATAAACAGGAGAGAAAGTAAACGTCGAAGCCAACGCCGGGATTCGAACCCAGATTCCGGCGTACAGCCTCGTGGAAGAGCTTTGTAGTTTATTAATAGATGGTATAAACTATAGAAAGTGGCCCGGTAGCCGAGTGGTCAGCGCGCTTGGCTGCGGGTTGGAGGTCGCGGGTTCGATTCCCGGCCTCGGCGGAGGACGGGAATTTTTCCACGCTCTTTCACCTCCAAACGGGTCCTATGGCCTACCCAGCCCTCTATGAAATGGGTACCGGGAGTTAACTTTAACTATAAACTACAGATAATTTTCCTATTCTTGTTTAGGACATTCCTGAATATCTTTTCTTAAAATATCGAATTCTGTTTCTATTAATTCATCGTTCTCCATAGCATTCAGTATTTGTTATGTTTCACTAATTACTTATTTAGTTATTTCTTTTTGTTTTGTTTTTCAGTCTCGTATGATAATAATTAAAGCTATTCTTCATGTTCTACGTATTTTTACGAGAGTCTCTTTTCGACGAAAATGTTGTTATTGCTCTTAATTTTTAAATAAAGCTTTGTAGAATCATTGTCGGATTCCCTCATAAATCACAAATTGAACAAAGTGAATACATTCGGATCATCAGATAAGCTGTGAGCCTTAATTTAGATCTGATCAATCTTTCCAAGAAGCCTTCACTTTGGCTTCCTATGAACAATTATAAGAAACACACGAGAAAGTTGGCGAATGCCTTTCCAATATTTATTTCAATATAGTAAATGACTAAAATTAAAATAGGTTTAAAAAATTCCTTTGTCTGAATATTAATACATTTAAAATCTACGAAAACTTGACCATAAAACTGGTTAGCAGGTAGAACTCGATCTGGGGCCGCAGCATGTCATGGGCTTCGAGGGCCCATAATTCTGTTGACTTCAGTGGAGATCATAGGAATAAACAATAAAATTGGAAACTTATGAAACACTAATATTTAAAAACAACAACTTTAATACTGAAAACTCCCTACATAACTCGGATATTTCGAAGGATTAATCATCCTTCTTCTTCAGCCTCCTTAAGCCTTTTTACATAAAGGGACGAGAGAACATCTCTCTCCTTCCCAAACTAAAATGCATAGATAAAAATATTTAGAAATTCCAAATTAACAAACAAACACGTGAAGCATTCATCTAAATAATGTCCGAATCATTGATTTTTGTCCAATTATTGCAAATAATGTCCAAATTGCAGAAAATTTAATCTTCTTTTTGTCCAAAAATTTTTTTAAATCGCTGAATAAATTACAAACTTCATCAAAATATAAAAGTAGTTATCTTTGAAGGAACAAATTTAAAAATCTTAATTTAGAAATTCCTCTAATCTTCTTGGTTGTACAAAAACTCTTCACCTTAAACCTTGACGTCTTCATTACTAAAAACCAAATAAATTCATCGTACTAATATTTAAAAACAACAACTTTAATACTGAAAACTCCCTACATAACTCGGATATTTCGAAGGATTAATAAGAAGGATGATTAATACTTCGAAATATCCGAGTTATGTAGGGAGTTTTCAGTATTAAAGTTGTTGTTTTTAAATATTAGTATGATGAATTTATTTGAGTTATGAAACACTTTTTTAATGATCTAATTTTATTTTTACCAAACTAATGCAGATAAAAAAAAAAAATATGGATCCAATGGTTCCATGGCTTTTTACTCGTTGTAGTAATTGAAAGAATCATATGAAGTGTTCGTGATTTAACTGATGTGAATGGACAGCAATAAAATCATTTGAAATTTAATTCTGAAAAAAAGTACGGTTTTAAAGCATTACTCTTCTTCCCCACCCTATTTTTATTTGATACTGTTTATGAATGTAACTAATATTTTTATATTAAAGTTCAACTTTTTTTTTAATACAGATTCCTTCATTCGCAGACGAACTTCTCACAATCTAATAGACGACAAAGTCAGTGGTTGTAAGTAAATATCTTATTTATGCTATCTATTCAAAACAAATGAAATTCTGTTATTCATTAAAATAACTAATTCAACATTGCAATCAATTAAACTTGTCTACTAAAAAATAAAAAAAGATGGTGTTGATATTTTGAAACGTGTGATTTATTTTATGTTATTTTTTTTTATATAACACCATAACTTGAAAACTTTTCTTCTGAAATTCCTTTTTTCCTTGTATAATTAATAAGGTGTCTTTATCAATCCCTTCCGTTGTTAAGGCGGTCTTTAACCTTACCTTTCCCCGCAAGACATTCACGAAATGTCAGTAAAGAAACGGTCAACGCATCGATGTGGGTGGTTATCAGCCAACAACAAGATGTAATGGATTCCTTTTTTTTATTTTCCCGTCTTGTTTTTTTTTACGTGTTTGTAGAAAGTATTAAATCTCTGTTTAGAGGAAAGGTGTCTCAAGATAAAAAGTATTATTTGTAAATATGGTTTCCCGCCCTTTCTAACAACTTGAATCAAAGACAACAAAAGCCATTGTTTTGGATGTCTGAATAATAAGGTATCTAGAAATAACCAATAAAATGTAGTAAGAAAAAAATAAATAAATAAGACGAGTAAAATCATCGTGAAAATTGTTTAGCATGTCTAATATTATTTAGTCCAGTGTTTCCCAATGTTTTTTGTGCTGTGCCCCACCTAAAGTATCTAAAGTATGCTATGCCCCACCAAATTAGGTATAACTTTCAAAAAGAAAAAATTAAAAAAAAAAACAAAAAAAAAAAAAAAAAACTTTTTTTACTTTTACAACTAAAAAAAAACAAATTACCAACACTTTCACAACCAAAAAAAAAACAAACAAATTACCAAAATTTTTTTTACTTTCATAACCAAAAAAAAAACCAAATAAAAACCTTGCTTTTTTGAATTGCCCCACGTTGGGAAACAGGGATTTAGTCATTCGTGAAACTTCGTTATAATTACATTCTCTTGATTATTTTAGCACTTGTTTATTTTGATAGAATGATTTCATTTTAATGAAAACTTGAATTAATTATTAATAACTGCCAAACTATTATTTCATCATAATGCCCAAATCACACCAGCATATTTTTTCATCAATGATTTTCTTCAGTGAAAATGATGGTTGTTTTCTCTGAAGTGATCTTGTCCTGTAATTCCACATTCTCGACGAAACATGATGAAACAGCGCATGTGATTGGCTTAGCACTAGCCAATCAGAGTTGAGCTCGAAAGTTCTGGCGAAAGTTTCCCAGTTACGAAAAGACGGTGTTTAATCTTTTTTTAGAGGTTAAAATCTTGTTTCGGCAACGCATTTTTGGTAGAATTTGAAATGACTTTTAGCAAGCTGTCAATCTATTCGAAACTAATTGTATATTGTATTCAAGCATCTCTACTATTTAAGCGAAAGCGAAGTGAAACAGCGGCAAATCATGACAGGCATCAGCGAGCGGTAACGAACTGAAGAAAAATGAAATCTCTCTTTAAAAAGTTGTCATCTGCAGATTCTAACGCATAAAATTAATTTATTTCAGTAAAAATATTGTTTATTTTCGAAAGATAATCTCCTCACTTAATTTATAAAAGCCTTCGATTCACTCGAAACGGTGGGAAAATGGCGTCGGTTGACTTCTTCGTTCTGGAGTTAGTCTGTTCTGATTGGAGCTTTCACTAATTGCTATCGTTGAAAACTTCGATCGAATAGAGCAGTTTCTAAATTTTTTCATGAGTGAAATCTATGATGAAAATGGTCAGGGAGGCAAATCACACGATCGAAGACCTCAAAGATAGGGTCAACGATTGAAAAGAATGATGAAAAATATGCTGGTGTGATTTGGGCATTAGTATTTTTTTACATCACACATAATTATGATGCATACATTCTGTCATGTCCGATACATCTGTATCTTTCTCTTGAATCTGTAAGAGAAAGAAACCTGCGGTAAACAATTTTGTTTCTTCGAGATGATTCCAACATCAGTTACTTGTACTGTAGCATATGCTGATAAACTCAGTAAATAAATAATATAGGCAATTTTTAATAGACCGCACAATTATCTTATTACTAGCTGGGTACCGTCGCTTCGCTCCGGAACCCTTGCATATATAGCATTAAAAAAAAAAAAAAACTTTATTTATTTAACAAATTAATGTTGCGATCGTCGAAGAATATACACTCATGGACAAAAAAATTAGCGCACTAAGAAATAATTGCGGGATCGTAACGAAACTTACAATGAAGGTACATGTCGGGGAGATATGCAAATGATTAGAAATGCAGCGTGATTGCGCATTACGTATAGCCGGTAGAGGGCGTTGAACATCGTACTCTGTGGAGTATAAAACAGGTAACCAAAGCTTGTTTGAGTGTGCTGAATCATTTACAAAGGAAGAGCTGAGGTAGACATGCCATTACGTCGTGTTCGAAGACAGTATATGCAGTTGTCGCAGTTTGAGAGAGGGAGAATCGTCGGAATGATGGAAGCTGGGTGGTCAGCTAGGCGAGTAGCTCGTCAATTAGGCCGCTCTGATTGTGTTGTGAGGAGGTGTTGGGACCAGTGGACCCGAGAGATGTCATGTACACGAAGACCAGGCTCAGGACGCCCTCGACAGACCAGTCGTCGAGAAGACCGCCACATAGTCAGAAATGCACTCGTACAGCCAACTGCTTCATCGGCCGCCATCCAGGCACAAGTAGCACCTTCACTAGGGGCCGCTGTGTCTTCTCGAACCATACGAAGGCGCCTGGCTGAAGGAAAGTTGGTATCGCGGCTGCCATTACGTGTGCTGCCCTTGACGCCCACCCACCGACGCCTCCGTTTGGAGTTTTGCCGCGCACGAGGAAACTGGACTGCAGCGGAATGGAACCAGGTCGTCTTTAGCGACGAATCCAGATTCAATCTCGGCAGTGATGACAATCGTGTTCGTGTGTGGAGAGCCCGTGGTGAACGCGTCAATCCTGCCTTTGCTGTACAGCGATGCACCGCTCCCACAGCTGGTGTGATGGTATGGGGTGCCATTGCCTACAATACACGGTCACCCCTAGTATTGTTCCGTGGCATCATGACAGCCAAGCGGTATGTTCATGAAATCCTGCAACCACATGTGTTGCCACTCATGCAACGGCTCCCAGGAGCCATTTTTCAACAAGACAATGCTCGGCCTCATACGGCAAGGGTGTCACAATACTGTCTCCGCACTGTTACTACCCTTCCTTGGCCTGCCCGATCCCCAGATTTGTCTCCAATCGAGCATATCTGGGATCATTTGGGACGACGAGTTGGGCATCCCACGAGTTTGAACGAACTAGAGGCAAGGTTACAGCAAATATGGAACGAAATGTCTCAAGACATCATACAGAACTTGTATGACTCAATGCCCGATCGTATCGCATCGTGCATTCGCGCTAGAGGGGGTCCAACGGAGTATTAACTCCTCCGTTCTTTTGCCTTTTTCTCTGAAATAAATTATCCTTTTTCTTTGATTTTCTTATCATTTACTTATATCAAAGTAGTCATTACGTATGTAAATTTTCGTTTCATTTTGACGACTCCTTCTTGATGCGCTAATTTTTTTGTCCATGAGTGTATAACTTCCCAGCCCGTTGTGGCTTCTCCGAATAACTCGAATGTATTGCGGGTCGGCGTCACACACCGAAAATTCACAGTTTTGCATGTATCTTGCAAACGCTGAAGCGTTTGTGAATAAGTGATATATCGTTCGATAGAACTTTCAAATACCAACATTTTCTCAATACAATGTTTTCTCTTCCAACTTTTATACTTTTCGTTTAAATTGAGAAAAAGTCAAAATTTGACCCTTTAAAAGGTGCCATCTTGGAAACCAAAAACTTTTTTCGAAAGATTTTTGTAGCATTTTGTTTGTCTTAAAAAGATCTACATTTTATCCATTTACATGACCAATTGATCTCTTATAGTTTGGTCACAAAATTGGAAAAACGTAAAGTCTTATGACAGACAAAATAACGCTTTTATAATATATAATTTATTACCATCATCACACTCTTTATGATTTTTTTTTATTTGAATGCTTACATCTTGTCACAAAATAAGAAGTGCAAATGATTGTAATGGAAGTTCATGTAAAATAAGCACCTACATGAACCCATTTTGCAACATGATTTGTTAAGAAATAATTCTATTTTTAACTTTATATTCATTAAAACTAAAAGAGTCCCTTCGTCTTTAAACGTCGAAGGGAGATATTTAAAACAATCAATCCTTGCTGATGATAGATATACTACCTAATTTAATATTTTTGTTTGTATTAATAACAAGGCAATAAGTCTTCTTTTCAGGGAACTCTAACATCTGTACACTTGATTGTACAGGGTGTCTACAAATGATGGGAGTGGCTTCGTAACCTTGTAATGGCCACTTTCATAAAGCTCTGCTGATCGAGTTTGTTATTATAAGACAGCATCTCTCAAAGTTTTGTTTGAGGCAGGCATATGTTTCCTCCTCCAACCACTTATGTTTATGAAAGAAGATGACTTCTGTGATAAACTCGTTTTCAGTGATGAGGCAGCATTTTTCCTGAATGGCAATGGAAATAGACACAATGTGCGAATCTGGGGAACCAACAATCCCCATGCTACCGTGGAGCACGTTCGGGGAACTCCAAAAATCAATGTTTTCTGTGCTGTCTCAAAATTTAAACTTTACGGCCTCTTTTTCTTCATCGAGAAGTCCATTACAGGACCCATTTATCTGGATACACTGGAAAATTGACTCATTCCACAGCTGAAGACAAACAGAATTGACTTCATCTTCCAACAAGATGGTGCTCCGCTACATTTCAATCCTGACATTCCTGAGTTTTTGAACCGTTTACTGCGAAACCGATGGATTGGTCGTACCGGGAACGATGATCACGCACTTCTGCCATGGCCTCCACGCTTCCCTGATTTAACCCCTATACTCCCATACAAAAAAAAAAAAGTCACATTTGAGTATGTGAAAGATACAGTGTTTGTGTCACAATTATCGGCTGAGCTGCCAGAACTGCAGACTCGCATCTGCAATGCTTTTGCTGGAATTGACAGGGACATGCTACATCGAGTATAGGACGAACTTGATTATAGAGTTGATGTGTGCATAGTTACTAGCGGTGCACATATCAAACATCTTTAAAACGGAACAAAAACTTGAAATTTTTTTTGACGATATGTTAAATAATACATCCTCAGTACAATCGTGAAACCACTCCAATCATTTGTAGACACCCTTTAAATTTCAGGTTAATAGTTTAGGTACGTTGTAGATTAGGTTTTTGTATAATTTGTAAAGTTTTTACATAAGGGTTCAAAATATGCTATTGAAATGTTATCCATTCATGTATGGTCAAATTCTATTTTTACTTTTTTTTTTCCCACTCCTTGTGAAAGTAATTCGATATTTCAGCTTGGTCCCTTAAGTCTTCGTCAGCAGTCGTTGTAAAATTACCTGAACTTTTTCGCTATTATTTTATCAAAGTCGATGCTTTGGAGTAGAAGATTTCGTAATTTTACAGTGTGTTTACAATGTTTTAGTTAAGAAAGCCACAAAAGCTTCTGCTCCAAAGCATCGACTTTTATAAAATAAAGTGGACATTAATTTTCAAAAGTCTCCTGACGAAATCTCGAAGCTACAATATCGAATTAATTTTACCCCTAGGCGGAGTGGGGAAAAAATCTCGTTATTTGTATATTCAATTAATATTGCATCAAAATGATTTATTGTTTTTATTGTATAAACAAATTTTTGCGAATTAATTTGATTTCTAACTTCTTTGAAGACTTTGACATTATGTTGCTATTTCACATAAACATTTTGTCAATTTGTTGCTCCAATCGCATAATGCAATAAATTGATAAATGGAAGAATGGAAAACTGGACTCGGTAGAATTTTACAGTAGGTTTTGCGGCTCCCAAGCAAACTGGGTTGAATCACTGCCATAAGGTACAACAGACAGGCGAGATAAGAATTAATTACGTGTCTGAAGAACGCACGAAATGCTGTGAAAGAAGGATGAGTGAGAAAGCAAGGAAGAAAAGATTTAGATAGGGTAAAATATTAATGAAAAGTGAAAGAGCCGAGAGAACTCAAGAAGAAATATCTTAGTCTGTTTGTAAATAAATGTTTAGAATAAATAGTTTATAAGAGATACAGATTAATAACTGACCGATTTAGAAAAAAACAAACAAACATACAAGATATAGTTGATGCACTAACTCTTGCTTATTGATATGATAAGATCCAAAAATGGTAGCGAGGGATAATTTAAACTTACTAGTAAATTTTCAGCTTCTCTGGATATTAATATTTATTTATGAAAACGGCAGTTTATAGAGATTTACTAGTGATGGTTTTGGTTCTCATCACTGGTGTACCGAGGGTTGGCCTTGGTAGGGGTTAGAACCTTCCTCCCTCCATTACATCTGAAAAATAGAAGAAATCTAGGATGTTGGACGTGTTTTTTTTTTTGGTTGGAAAGTTTATCGGTTTGTCTGTAATCAACACCACCCTTAATGCGGGAGAGGATAAGCAGTGATAGAGGCAGCATTAAATTATTGCACAGAAGAAATATAAGCGTGAAATAGATTTCTATTAAGTAAATCAGAAAATGTTTCAGATTAGGCTTAAAAACCTAATCCATTTATCTCCTAAATACTGAACAATCCCCGGATTCTAATGGCTAAAGTTAACAGCAATTAAAGAAATAATTACATTGTAATTTTATTGTGAAATTTAAAAATTCTGTCCCATTAGATCTTGGAAGAATACATATACGTAAGAAAATGATCTATTAATCCTCGTAGATGTAATGGTTCTTTCAATTTCGATTTGATTTAGGATAATCACGTAGCAAATATTGATAAATTTACATCGAAGTAATCTTAATCCAGCTTTTTTTAACATAAAACCAAAGAACTGAGAATATAGCTTTAATTTTTCGTGAAGACTAATATGCAAAGATTAGAAATTTAAAACACTATTGTCTTTCAGTGATCCTAATGGATTCTTAAAAGACATATTTTTCAAAAGCAGTTTTCATATCAAAAAATTATAAAAATACTTCTGGTATAAATTTATTTAGAAAAAAACTAATAAAGCAAAAGGAGACGGTGTTTATCACATCAGAAAGAAATTTATTTTAAAATTTAATATTTATTTTGATATTAAGTATTAAAGAAATTATAAAACTTATAAACCTCAAAAAAAATATTTGAGGCTTCTTTTTAATAATAAGCTTGTTGCAAATAATGCAATAATAACTAGGTATTATTTGCACAAAAGATAATGATCAAAGCGTTGTGATATTCTCCAAAATCATGATAAGTTCTCATTATTTACAATTAATATAAATGTAACGTAAACAAATAAATATTATAAATAGATGATAAAAATCACAACTGGACAGTAAATAGGCCTTCTCACACTGAACCAACATCAACGGGAATCCTGAAGAGCTGTTTCATCCTCATTAGGAATCATCAGCAGAATTTACCCTTAATGTTTAGCTCAGTTGCGCGGAAGCTAAGGTGCATTCTCGATCCCGGGAATGGGCCGTCGAGGTGTTGGCGGCCCGTTAATGTTGGCTCAGTGTGCAAAGACATATTTACTGTCCAGTTGTGATTTTTTTTTCTATTTATCAATTATTATGGATGTTAAATTTTGCTTTTCATTGAAATTAATATTATTTTCAGTATTTATTACATCATAATTTAATTTCAGTATTAAACTATGGTAGGTAATAAATAATCGAAATTATTTCATTTGATTTTCATTTTCTTCATTTCTTCGTTCATTTTCCGATGTAAAATATAATTATTAAAAAAAAAAAGGAAAAAATTTTTTTTGTCTTATTCATAGTTACTTAGTTTATAAAAAAACTCTAATATTTAAAATATAAAATCTTAGCTAATCTAAAGTTGTGAAATGTAATTGGGGGAAATCATTGAATGTGTGTGTGGGTTTTCGTTTTGTTATTTATTTTTCTAATAAATTACTTAAATGGAGAGCTTTAATGGACATGGTAACTAAAAATGCAGTTACAATAAATAACAATAAATAATGAAAATATGTAATCTACTCGGGCTACATATAATATTCCTTAAAGACCCATACAGATTTAGGTTATGTATGTACAAATTTGTTTATAAACGTTTTCGTAATAGAATAAACAGTTGTCAACTAATCGCTATTTGAAGTGTGAGATTATCAAGCTATATCCACTTTAATCAATATTAGATTTCTTATCAGTGTTCTTTTAGTTTCTCCACCCGGCAATTAGCATCTACAACTCATTTTCATCTCCAACGTGCCCTCAGCACCTGGAACAATTAGATTTTTATTTTTTTTTTACCTTTATTTCATTTATCTGCCGCTGTAATAACATTGAAGGGCAAATTGTAATGAAGGACAGTCTCTTTACAAGCAGTTAGTTCAAGCGTATTAAAGAGGAGTCATCTTCAGAAGGACAAAAAAAACATTGCATAATATAAAGCAAGAGGATCCACGGTACCGTTACCGTCAAACAATTGGAGGTTACTTAAATCACGTAATTTACATGATTCCAAATGATGGATCTGTTTTTGTTTGTTCCCTTAGTTTCTAGTTCTAGGAAACAAACTAGATGTGCACAATTTCTATGTAATCCTTTGATTTTCTTTCCTTTTTTTTTTTGTCAAACTTGCCAAATGAATAATTGCTTAGTATGTAGATTCTAAATGTTATTATCTTATTATCGTAACGAACAATTCTATTTAAACACAAAATAAGTACGTACGAATGAATAATCTCCTTTCTGATAACCAACTAATATTACTGATATCTCAGTGATTTAAGATTGTGGTTATTGCTTCCGTCCTTCTGGAATTTTTTGTTTGTAGTTTTCATAAAGCAGTTATCTGATTTCAAAGTAGCATTCATCACGTTTCATGGGGTCTCAGCTTTAAAAGCGATAAAGACTCCTGCATTTATTAATTTCAGAGTCAATCCTCTTAAAGTGACATATTTCAAAATATTGAACTTAATAGTATCAATAATTTAATGGTAAATGTAGTGAAATTAATATTAATAATGTGGATCGTTCTCGGATTCATCAGAAAAACTTGGTTGCCAGGAGTCTTCGTTTGCTTTCTTTCTGTTTCTTCAAAGAAAATAATCACTATATGTATTCTTTTAATATACAGGGTGTTGCAAACTACTCTGTACAGATTTTAATGGTAAACCGGGAACACCAAGACAAATATTTTTTGTTAATGAAGTATGTCCGCTGACGTCACTAGTTACCGCTAGGGGGCGTTAACAGAGATGTTGATGGAGCTGGTATAAAAACGAGTGGACAAGATTGTGAACTACATGCTCAATCACAAAAGATGTTCAAGTGGCGATCGGCAACAGCAATGCATGAATGACAACGTCGACGCTTTGATTACCGTACAAAGGGTTCGTATAAATGGGTGTAAATGAGTTCTGGCTTCGAGGACTGTTGATATTCTTAAGCTTCTGATAAACGTTGCCATTTCGGTTTATACTGCTTCTGGTAATCATTACCATTTCGGATTATACTGCTTCTGGTAATCGTTACCATTTCGGATTGTACTGCTTCTGGTAATCGTTACCATTTCGGATTATACTGCTTCTGGTAATCGTTACCATTTCGGATTATACTGCTTCTGGTAATCATTACCATTTCGGATTATACTGTTCTGGTAATCGTTACCACTTCGGATTATACTGCTTCTGGTAATCGTTACCATTTCGGATTGTACTGCTTCTGGTAATCGTTGCCAATTGTATTGCACGATTGTACTGCACAATTTTTCCGAATATTTTGAACAGTATTTTCCAAACAGCTCCAAATTCTTTGCGATTTAATATCAAAGAAAAGAATCAGTCAACTCTAAAATAGAGACAGTCATTTTCGTTTTCAGTCTTGAAAGTAGATTTTGTTTAGGAAATATTGGCTAGTAAAACAATGAGAAGGCAGTCGTTCAAAACTTGGCATAAACTAAACCACATGTTCGGAATAGCAAAAACAGCCGTGTACAAATCACTCTGCATTTCTAGATGAAAAAATATTAATAAAACTGGCCTTATTGATAAGTTCTTTGATAAGATGATAGAAGTTCTAGAACGAATTAATGCCATTGTTGAGATTCTCGTTCAATATTTTTTTTTTTTTTACTATTATAAAATAATAGTAAATTTAATTCCGGAACAAATGAGATGTATCGGATAAAAGCAAAATTCTGGTTTATTTTAAGTTTTGTTTCATTTTCTCTTATTGTGTGACATTAGTTTTATGAGAATAATAGACTTACCACTCAGTCGCCCATCTTTTATTTCGCCCTAAACGAAACCAAACGTCTACAGAAAGTTTTATAAATTAAGTATTAAAATAATAGCAGTTTAAAAGCTTTGTTAATTAATATTTTCTATCAATTACAACCATGTATAGAAACATTCTGAATTGGATTGTTTTTTACAGAAACATTTGAAGCTGACATTTTCCCTTCAGCTAGAGTTATTCAATAAAGTTGAATCAAATGCCTCTATTATGTAAAAGGTATTCACAAATGATAAATATGGTGGTCCAAAAGTTACAAAGCAACCAGGAAACCATATGACAGAAGACAAAGAAATGAATTACCAGTTAATCTAGTCTAATTACCGATTTAGATTAATAAAAAAAAACGACTGTTTTACTATCATTGATACCACCCAGAGTCTTTACATTTGAAAACTTTTATAAATCAGAATATTTCATTTTATAAAAGGATTCCCTCGTATCATCCTATTATTATTATCCTTAACGGATATTCGTCTTAAATCTTGTCAATCCTTCAAAAATTGTTTATTTCATCTCTTGTCTATGAATTGTCTTTCAGAAAAGGGTCAGTCCATCACCCTTGAGTTTCTTTTTTTTGAAAGTGACCTTAATGTTGAGATAATTTCTCATTTTAGACATAAGGTTATGAGGCCAATAAATGATTTCCTGTGCTTTACCATTGTATTTTTTTTCATTTAAAATATAGAACCACATAAATAATTGAATAAAATTAAGTTCTTAAAAAAACCCAGCAAATTATTAGAAAGAATTATTTAAAAAAATGCTGAATTAGGCTGATGTGATGTTTTAATTGAATATTTTCATTTTGTTTTATATTTAGAGAAGTTTAAGAAAACTGGCCAATAACAACTTCATTTCAATAATTGAAATTGTGAATACTTTTTTTATGTTTCCATTGATATGAAGATAACTATCTAAATATTATCGATTATTTATCCTGAGCTTATCATCGAGGGTAAATCTGGTTGAGTCCTAACAAGGGCGAAATAAGCTGTCCAAGATTCCCATCTATGATAGGTAGCTTAAACGCCTTAAGCTTATGGGAAAGCTTTTATTTTCTAATCTTTATGTTAATTGCCTGACGTTAAAGTTGATTATTAATTACCGATTGCTATTCATATCAGAAAGCTTTAAAGAATTCTGAATAGGACCCAATTTTGTGGCATGGCATTTTTTTTCTTGATATTCATTTCTATTTTTAAGCTGACATAAATCAGTTACACTGATTAAAATAACAAGGTTTTATTGTACATATGTCTTGAGTTTTCTAGATGCTTCGATCAATTAAAGTATATTAACAAGATATTTAGCTGTGTTTTTTTTTTTTTAATTTTTAGATGATATCTTTAAACATTTACTACACATTTGAATTTATAGTGCGTTCGGTAGACCAATGATTTAGGTGCTGGACTGCGGACTAGAGCCGGCTTCGATTCCACCGTTGTTACTCCTACGGGCGGGCCCTAGGGTTCACCTAGCCCTCTGTCAAATGGGTACCGGTTTCTTCAAGGGGGAGAAAGGCGAACGGGCGACGGAATTACCATCTGATCTCAACTACCCCCTTGATCGAGGATCGCTGAAACTTCCTTCTCATCCAAGCGCTCTGCATGGCAAACATCTTTACCTTACTTATATTGATATATAATTTAAATTTTCAGGAATTTTTTTTATGAATTTTTTTAAAGCCATAAGTGCATCTTTAAGATTTTAAGGTTTGTAAGTACATTTTTAAGGTTTTCAAGTCATGCGAACTAAGATTTTTAGATATTAAGAATTTGGGCGCTAATTACTTCGCTCCTCCCTAATAGTTTCGTCAGTATCTATAGAATACAGTGGTATCTCGGGATATGAATTTAATTCGTTCCAGAACCCGATTCGTAACCCGAGACATTGAAATCAATGAAATAGATCTGATCCGTTCAAGATGAAAGAATCGTTCCTTTTTATTAACATCCCGGTCGTTTACCTGACAAAACGCAAAGAATACGTATACTGCACGTATTAAATAAAGAGAAAGGAAACAACCAAATAAATTAAATGTAAAATAATTGCATTTAATACATACATTATACAAATAAATACATTACGTTGTCTTCTTTACATCGGAAAAAGAATCATGTGGGCGCGGCGAGATACTTTCAAATGCTAGGTGAGACGCCTTTGGTGTGAATTGGCCCCGTAACTTGTAACTTTGTACTGTATGCGATCGTTTGTCTCCAACATTAAACCTTGTTCTCTCTCTCTCTCTCTCTCTCTCACCTTCGTTCGTAACCCGAGGCACTGTTCGTTACCCGATGCAAAAATTTTTCGAAATTGTTGTTCGTAACCCGAAATGTTTATGATCTGAGCCGTTCGAAACCCGAGGTTTCACTGTATTTAAATTAGATAGTTGATATAATAATAATTCAAAAAGTAAATTAAGATGAAATCCTTGCTGCACTTATTCTTTTTATTATTATTAGCTGAAAAATAAATTTTTGGTTCAATTTTAGATTATTGATGTTTTATGTCGTTGGGCTAAATTGTTATGGTGAACATGTAGATCGAATTGAGGTGCTGCTGATGGCAGTTTTCGAAAGAGTGGATAACTGTAGTTGTATGCATGTATCGTAATCTTTTGTTTCTGATGTTTGGGATTGTATAGTATCCATTTTGTTTTGGAAATCCCTGTGGGGCTAGTTGGCATAATTAGGTGAGGTCAGTTGGCATAGCTAAAGGGTAAAAACTGGAGATGGCCAGACTAAATTTGGTACGACCAAACTAAAGTTCTGCGAAAATTGAACCCACCTGTTCAAATAACTCCTACATTTGTTGTTTGATATCAAACAATAACTATAGGTAGCTAAGAATTCATTGTTTATTCATACATTTAATTTAATTTATCATACAGTTGTTTTTTGTTCAAGTAGCCTATTATTAAAATAAAATGTTTTTTCTCGAAAATTCCTGTGTTCTGCTCAAGTACCCCTATCCATATCACGTTATGTCAACTCGCCCCTAGGGGTATGCCAACTAACGCACATACTAGGGGTATGCCGCACCCGGAGTTAGTTGGCATAGTTGCAATCTTTTAGGAAAAGTGTTTTTGGGGCTACCTAAAAACGGATTTAATTAATTGGTCTTACATAATTTTGTAGTCAAAAAGTTAAGCTATCCGCCACATTCACCAGAATCCTTCTAAGTACAGTAGAACCCCGATTATCCGAGTTTCCGCTTTAACTGAGCTACTTCTAGGATTTTTTTTTTTTTGGTTTACATTTTCCATTTTTAAAGCTACCGATAAAAATTCTGAACTTGATCTCACAAACACTCAGGAAAACGAAAGAGAATTCGCAGAATATTGGTCGCAATTAATCTTTGTTCGTCTAGTCATATGACCCGCTACCTGGAATCGGGAAATGGTTTCGACTGATCACATGATTCCCTCCCTGGAATCGCGAAATGGTTTTGGCTGGTAACATGATTCTCTCCCTGGAATCGGGGAATGGTTTCGACTGATCACCTCCCTGGAATCGGGAAATGGTTCCGACTGATCACCTCCCTGGAATCGGGAAATGGCTTCGATTGGTCACATTGTCCAATGTATCTGAAAAGTACGATGGTACATTCAGTCAATTCTACTGAAATGAGTAGCAATAAGAGAAAGCGAATTGTTGTTTCTATAAAAACAAAATTAGAAGCAATTCAAAGAATAGATAATGGGGAATCAATAAAGAAAGTAGCGGAAGATCTCGGTATCGGAGCTGTTACTGTTGGAGACTGGAAAAGGAAGAGAAACGAATTAGAAAAATGGTGTGCAGAAAAGTAAAAGGTAAGGTTTGAGTAAAAGAACTCTTTCAATATGAATTGTATGTAGTGTATCTATATAAATTTTGTATTTGTTAAAATATATATTTAAACCTATACGATTTGTTTTATTTACAATTTTCGCTTTAACCGAGTTTTTCGGTTATCCGAGTTAGGCTTGGTCCACATTAACTCGGATAATCGGGGTTCTATTGTATTGCATAAAAAAAATAGAAAAATCAAAAACCAAAATCTATGCCAACTAGCCCCGGTCTCCCCTATCAAAATGACATTAACAAGAGTATTTCCTTTATATTATAGCAAAACTTTAGCCATCTATCAAATAAGGAGGAGAGGTCGACGCCGTTTGCTGATTTTTTTTTTTTTTTGTTTATCTTTATGAAATGAGTAAAACATTGACACACATCAAACTCCTAATTGTTTATCTTTTTTAGGGAGGCAAAATATTGCAGAGTTTCAGATTTCTAAAGCAGTGGATAAAAAATTCAGTAAAATTTGTAATGGCTCTTAATCCTTGAAGAAAATTTTGAAAACTAGCTGTGCGATATTTTTTAATTAATCATGATTAGAATATGTTATCCCGATGATTTTGCTAATTTTTATCTTTTAGTAAATTCAGACTTACTGAAAATACTATTAATATTTTTAAAAATATTAAAAATGTTTGCATTGAAAAATGTTTGCATTGCTTTCAAACGTTTCTTCACTAAAATTGAAAGGCTATGAAGAATTAAAATTTAAAAATAGTTTAAAGTCGGGCAAATGAGAGAACGACTTTGACCTTCAACTACACCCATGATCTATTAATCATTCTAGGACTGAAATTGGGTCGAGACAGAAGATAAAACATGGCGACTCTCGGGCACAGAAAACCGTTGGAAGCCACACAAAAACGAAGTTATTGGTAACGTTACTTCTTATTTCGAAAAGGCCTTATGACATGCTTACTTATGGCACATCAGAGAAATTGTTTTCGATCGCAGTGCCGTTTTTTTAGATGAGACGTGAGTAAACGAGTCCCATCTTCGTCTTCGTGTTGTCGATCTCAGGGTTGCAATGTCGTTAAAAAACCAAACGGAAAAGGTAGGAGACTGATTTTGAATGATTGAAACGAACGAATGAATAAAAATAAATTTTTGAAATTATATTGGATGAGAAATCAGAATAGTTCAAGAAAATGAATGTCGTCTTTTTTCCGTAAACTTCAAACTCCCTAAATGTTCACTTTCCTGCCATAAACACTGACATATACAATCGATTCAAATTCTACTATTGCGACATCTGGTGGCCACGGTCGTTCTTTGGTTTGCCCGAATATAGTTCAAATAACCCCTTGCAAATTTTTTTAATCCTTGAAAAATGAAAATGTCAGACCTTCAATTTCACTTTGATCATTTTTTTTTTATGTAACAACAGACAAATTTACCACAGAAATCTTTGTTATTGGTAAACTGGTTGCCTTTAAAAAATTCAAAAAGGTTAATTTAGAGACACCCTGTGAAGCAGTTTCAAATACAAGAAATAAGCATTTAATAATTGTCTTTTTCGAAATTGTCTACTTTAAGATAGATATGGCGAAAACTCCGCTTAATGAAGTTTCTCAGTTTGGTCGCCTTGCAGATCCCCAGGATTCCGTGAGATGAGATTAAGAATTCTACAAGAAAAATGAGAAAGAAACTTACTTGATAGTCTCAACGCAGCTGGAACAGAAAGTTCGAGACTCTTCAAAGTAAAGACGATCAATTTAGTGGACGTAAGAGTTAATGTTAGAGCAATTCACTGGGTTAGAATCAAACGACAAGGAAGAGAATTAGAACAAAAACTTCTTCAAGTTTGGATCTGCATAGTTAGAAATAAAGATTCTGAGGATGCGCAGACAGTCATTTTTTTTTTTCATTTAATTTTTAATGTAGTCTTTGAGATTCTAATGTTGTATTCATGCTCAATTTTAATTCAGTTTTCGAAAAGAAATAAGAAAAAAAAAAATCATTCTTTCTAAATTTAATAAAAAGAAGAAAAAGAATTTATTTGCTTAATCAACAATAAACGTTGAATTATTTTTATATAACATTTGAACTTGCAGAAATCACTAAAAATAATAGTCTTTATTTTTTTAATATTGTTTCTAAATATTGTTTAAGCTATTTTATAATACTAATACTTTATGTACTTTATGTATTTTGTCTTTTATCTACGCAGTTTTTCACTTTTTTGTTTTCACATTTTCTGCATATTTATTCCTTTTTTTTTTTTATTATTTTTGCTTAAAGTACTGTACAATGCAACGGTGGGCAAAGTTCAGCCTGCACTACCGTGGCCATTTCGGCAATTAAATATTTGTATCTTGGGAAAAAGTATCATTGAACTTTATAAATGTTCTTTAAAGACAATTTTTCTTATTCTTTGTTGAATGAAGAATTGTTGTCTGGTCTTCCCTTTTAACTTGCCCTACTTGGGAGAATCTAACAGTAGATTTTAGCTATTCTCACAGATTAATTAGGAGCATATGCTACCTCTCCAAGGCAAGATTTTTTTTTTTTGATTTCTTATTTTGATTTATTTTTTTTTCTTTACGTAAAATAGAATAATTAAAATAAGAAAGAAAAGTATCTTTCGTACAAAAAAGAAAGAAAGGAATATTAATAGTGGATAGATCGTTGAATAGCACAGCGATAAGGATAAAGCGTAGAAGGAGGTAATTATTGCCCCAAATTACTGACAGAAAGTTCTCGAAAGAAAGATGGGGAAGCACTAGTATAGGGATGAGGATTAAGGACTGATGAACATTGAGCCACTCTTCTCTCGCTCCTTACTCTCCTGAGTAAGGATTTAATTGTTGAATTGGCATTTTAAGGGAATAGACAGTCACCGAAATTCAAAGAATTATAGACTATTGTGTTTCTTTTAGTCTGTCCCATAACATGTCAGACTTATGAAGACTACCAGTAGCTTTTGCTACCATCTGCTTAAGTCGCAGGCTCATCAGGAAACACAAACTTCCTCACCACGTCAAGATAGAGACACATCGAGATATTAAAACACATCTTTTATTACTGCTTAGTTTTGTAGTTATTGCAATAATAATGAAATAGTTTCATTTAAAAACAATTGTCAAACCTTTATTTGCAATGATGCTATTAAATGTTTATCTAATGTTATAGGTTATTGTAGCCGTGCTGGCGTGGTCGTGCGGTCTCGGCGGCGGCCAGCCGTGGCGTCCAGTGCGCTAGTTCCTGGGTTCGAATCCCGGCAAGGGCATGGCTGTTTCAATTTCCTTTCCTGTGTTGTCCAGTCTCTTCTTCACTTTCTCTCTGGTCCGACGTCATTCCTTAATGGCGTCCTGGGGGAAGGCAACGGGAAACCACCCCCAGTATCTGTTCCCTAGTTTATCTACGGCTTCTCCTAGGGGTTCGCCCTTCGGGGGTCACTAGGTTCTGTAGACCGCGTAACTTCGTATATACGAAGATCGCACATCATGATGATGATGATGATAGGTTATTGTATCTAATGTATTCTTTTGAGTTCTGTTTATAATAGAGCTTCGAATCAACTTACGTTTTGTTTTTGTTTTTGCTTTTTTTCTTATGATTACGAATTTTCACATCATTTTTTTTATCAGCTTATAGATTTATGGGATCTTTTAAATATGTTCTAAGCGATTTTCTATTATATGTTTTTATTTTTTTTATTTCTCCTCAAATATCTAGCAAGTTCGGAACGACACTGGCAAATCGATTTCTCTTAAATTAATATTATTAAAATAATTTACGTTTAATTTTATAATAGACAATAAGTACATTTACAATCTGGAATACATTTTCTCATCATAGTTTATTTAGGAAGTATTCATTTTCTAAGGTTATTTCTGTCTGTTTCTTAAAATCTTTTTCATTTTGTGCTACATGACCATCATAATTTAAATACAGTATTAATATTATAATCTTAGCACTGATTTCTTTAACAACAATTCTGTTTAACGCATGAATTTCTGTTGCAGTACAATATTTTCGACAATCATTCATTTTTTTTAAACAAAATTTGATGAGCTTCCGCTATATCTCTTCTCTCTTTGGTCTTTCTTTGCCTAACTAAAAGATGGCGGCAGCGCCACTTGTTAGGCTGTTTTGCAAGCCATCCAGGTGTTCTAGAAATCAATGGCCACAACATTTCCCCCTCTCCCCCAATGGAAAAATGTCTGCGGGCGCTCATGTGTGGGCGTGTTCCTTTCTTTTCAGTTTCGTTTTCCTTCAGGATATCATCCACTTCGTTCACTTTAAATGTTAAACAGCAAAAGCGTTCTCATAAAAAAGAAATCAATTTGTTATTAACAGAAATTAATGCAGTAACTATTAATTATTTAATATTAGCTAAATGAAAGATATTTATGTAATCAATTTAAATCCCACTTCACTGGCAAATTTAACGATTAACATCAGAGATAAAACTGTAATATTAAATCTAATAAAAAGTTATCGAAATTAACTTTTTTGTCTTTATTTTCATTTTAGAATGCGTTTAGTACATTTTGCATTTTTTGCTATTAATGGCATTTTTTAAAATTATTTTTTCAATTAGCATAAATTAAATAAGTCCTTTAGTACTAGTATGTCCTTGAAAATAGGTATTGAAACAACAGCTTCAATCGTTGTCCTTGAAAGCATTAAATGCAGCATTGAGATTTTTTTTTTTTTTTTTTTCAATAGAACCAGAATTTATTCAAAATAATTGCTTCGCTAGCACCAAAAAAAAAAAAAAGAAGACAAATGATATATAAAAAAGGATTGGAGTATTAACAGTTATTAATGTTGTAGTAGGCTAGGCATTTTTAAAATATTCTTCACTTCAAAATAATAATCTTAATTTTATTTGCAGTTCTTACATTTAAACATGCAAGGATTTTTTTTGTATTAAATAATTGCTGCAAATTTGCTTAAAAATTTGGATTTTATTATTCGTAATTTGATTTTTTATTATTATTTTTCTGAATTCTTATTGAATTTTCAGTCGAAGGAATTCATTTCGGTCAATCTATCAAGCGCTTTTATGTGAATTGAATAAAAAAATCTTTTCGCTGAAGCGCTGCCTCTGCCAAATCTACTAGTATACAAATCAATCTTATCAGTTTTTGTAATTTTTTGTACTTTTTGATTTGTTATTAATTTAATTTTTTAAATTGGAATTTATTCTTATCGTATTTCATTTTTATTACATCACTATATATTAATTTACGTAAAGAACGAAAATATATGGTTCTCTCTGTCTCATTGCGATACAAAAATATAACAACTTTACAAAGTAGCCATTTTCTTCTTTTAATAAGGTCGCTTATTAGTAATATCCTATTTATATGTAGTTTTCAATGAAATTCATGATTTTACTTCTTTAAACCTAAGAAATTATTTATGTCTTATTTATTTATTTACTTATTTATTATTCACTGCGATCTTCGGAATAATTTTCTTCCTCGGTACAAAGATAATGCTTAATCATTGCATTTCCTAAATCAGATTGAAATCAGTTGTGTTGATACACTTTTTCGGGGTTTTTCGGCCCCGACAGACCCTGGAATTACTTCTTTGTTACTTCTTTTCGTGGTGTGCCTGTGGTGATTGACAGATTTACAAATCACAGAAGGCGTGGAATGATGACGCAATTACAATTACAATGAATGACAATAATACATACAAATAGACAGTTTTAACAAACACTTTAAGTTGATTTAATTTTTAAAATAAAATTTGTTCAACTGTTAGTCTCAAGTTTGATTCTTTTTTTTTTTTTTAACTGGCAGTTGACTAAAATTCTCCCGTCTCTGGACTGACAACAAAATTGCTGTTTGTAGAGTTTTTAGAATCCTTTTCATCGAAAACATCATCTTTAAATGATGCGAAAAATAGACCTAGATAATTAATGTACAATTTTCCTTAGTTTGAATTATCTTTCCTTGTTGACTTAAGCACAAAATAAAAAAAAATTGCAATTCACTCAAAGTTATTCACTTGAAATGATCTCGGCCTAAATTACTTGATAGTTCAAAGGCAGTTTTATGATTCTTGAAAATAATTAAAAAGTAAATAAAAAATCATTTTCTTGTTCTAATTTAGAGTTTTTACATTTTTTCCCCTCAGATGTCGCACTGTTTACAATGTAAAAGCTTTTTAAAATCTTAAACACAAAATCATAAATTGTTGAATAATATATTTACATTATTTTTTTTCAACATTTTTTTAAACTAAATTTAATAATTTAATTATTTTAATGGATTTATTAGCCTTGATTTTGACAGTTTTTTTTTTTTTTTTTGCTTTTTTTCTGTTTTTATTGTAATTTTTAGTAATAATTCTATTGTAATAATTACGTTTAACTGAGAAACTTTAAAAGGCACGTCCTGATTACAAGTTATTTCACATTTCGTCATCTGATTAGTTAAACTAAGTATCATGTTTCTGATTTTTTTTTTTTTTTTTTTCCTAACTGTCGTTCGGTGTCTGTTGATTATATATTCGTCAACAGTTCTACAAAAAATAGGTCAAAGAATAAATCAATAATAAATTCTCTATAGGGAAAAAAATCGGGTTTACAATATAGAAAAATAATACCTTATTAATAAAAAAACAAAAAACAAAAAATCTGAATGATTATTAGGTAAATGGAGTTTAAATTTAAAGGTTTATAAGAATTCTCTTATATCATTCTCTTTTCTATAATGAAGTATTAAGTTATTTCTAAAAAAAAAAATTCTAAAATTCTAAGAAATAATTTAATGAATCCTTATAGAAAAGAGGAACTTCCTTATTAAGTTTGCAAGTCAAATATATTATTAAAAATTACAGACAATACTATAACTGAGTAACTAATAGTACAAAAAAATACTACAACTGAGGAAAACATCTTTTGAGCCACATATCTACAGGAATCTTTATTTAATTTATAGAATTCAAATTTTTGGTAAAATAATTTTATATCAAATTTTGTTTCAAATTTACATCTGTAGAAATTTTGGGTTGGATATCGCTAAATAATATAATTAAGGTCTCATACAAAGAATATTGTAAACTGAATATTCCTTCATTTTTATATGTTTGTTAATTATTTAAATTTAGAATTATGCTTTGATGTGATTTATAACAGTGAAATAACATATTTAATATGCGTTCGTTCTACTTATACTTATATTAACATCTAAGTTATTTGTAAACAAATGTTAATGTTTACCTTAATATCTGTGCAATAGCTAACTTTCGACTATTTGCTCATTTAACAGCCATTTCGTTCAATTTTTAACAAGGAAAACAATGGCTTTATATTGGAAATTTGAAGAAAAATATGAATTCAACGTAAAAATATTATCATTCTGTAATTCCGTTTTCTGGTAATAGATGGCGCTCCGAAAGGGCATTACATACTGGATCGCAGGAGATAGAAGAATGCCGAAGTTATACACTGAAGCATTCAATTTATGTTTTGCCTCTTCCTACAAAGATATTATACATCACATAACCAAAAAACTTAATAACAAAATATAATATTGATTTTCAGATAATAATACAAGTAAATTTTCTGTTTCATTTTCGGTTTCTTGATCGTATTAAATTTTGTAAAGTTAAATACAGAAGTAACATAGAATTTCTTCAAAAACTTATTTAAAAACAAAAAAATTACAAACAATTTCAATGTTTGAAGCAATGTCTTAGTCTTATAATAACTAATTATAATCTTTTTCGTGAAATCAAATCCATTAAGTGACTTTATACATCAGTGCCTTTTGGAAGTATAAAGAAGGGTTTTGAGATCCCTTCTCATTATAAACCAATTAGATCTACGCAAGAGCTTTGACAAACGTTCGAAACTGGTAGGAGAAAAGTTATTCTTTCCCTTCTTTCCTTAATCAATAATATATTACCTTCAAATAGCTTCTCCACATTTTGAAAACCTAAACTTATGTTATCAAACAAAACTTTCAAAAAGAAAGAAAAAAATTATAATGGTTATATTTGATTATATGAAATCCGTTTTCAAAATTATCCTAGACAGCTTATATAACTGTGTTTTACGAATGTATGTAACTCATTTATTGCTACTTGTTTTTTTAATGTAATGAGTAAAACAGAATTAACAGAACTTGTAAATTTTCACGAACTTCTTTAAAAAAAAATGCTGTTACATTAAATCTTCCGGTTAAGAATTAGTGAGAAATAATTATTTTTATACATACAGGAGAGACCGTACATATACAGCAATATATATGTATATATAATTTACATACACAGTATATCTGTAGCTAACATATGTAGAAACTATGTTTTAAAAAGTTAATCAGAAATCATTCCTATAAAATTTTACTTTTTTGTTAATGAGCATTGGTTACTAATAAAAAATATAAAGTAAACTGAAATTTATAAGTATTTTTTTTCTTCGATTTTTATAATATCGACAACATTCGAAAATGTAATGAAAAGTAAAGAATAATAATAAAATGAGTAAGTTATACTCATAATAAGAGAACAAGAGGGTTTTTTTTTTCCAGATAACAGATATATAATATTTATTTCCTAACTTGATAAATAATTAGAATCTTTCTTGTTATCTTACATTCATCATTTATTATGGAGATAAACAACCTCAGTTTAGAGAAGAATTTGTATGGTAATATCCGTGTGTTTTTATCATAAATTTACTTTCGTTCTTTAAGATAAGTTGAAATTACTTAATAAATTATCTTTATCATTCTTTACGTGACAAGTTACTGAATGTAATCATCAAAAGATTACTCACCTGTATTATTAATTATTTTCCTGCTAACATGATTTGTTATCTGGGTTATTTCCAGAATCTATCAATATACCGTTAGGCGTTGGTCTGTTAATTAATGCACCATTCCCAATTAAAAAATATATATAGGTATAAATTTCAATATTAAATAACAGTACTTTTGAAAATGAAAGTTATTAGAGTTAGTTAACTCTAGCTGAGGATCATAGGCGTCACAACTCCTGGGCAGCCGATCGTCGTCCGAGAATACTGATTAAGCTTATATACGGTCAAAAGTGATTACCGATAAAAGAAATAAATTGTAGACGAGTAAATAATCAAATCTGTTGGCCTTTGCTTTTGACGGATATGGAAATAGAAAAAAAAAAAAAATGTTACTTTGTTTTAATCCAGGAGTTTGAAACCACACCCTTAAGATCGACAGATCAATTATTCGGACCTTGAAAATATTTAATTTGCTCTCAAATTCATTCAATTTGCGTAGAATTCAGTTGCGTAGAAGTCCTTGAATTGTAAAAGGATCCTATTCCATCCTAAAACTGTTGCACTTTTTTATTTATTTATTAGTTGACCGTATGTTTTATAATTTGATACTAGGGATGATGCAACGTGTGTCTTATCAATTGCCGCCCGCTGATCAATCAGATACGGTGGCTTCAACAAAGTTCAGATCAAATTCGGTTAGTGTTTCAAATTTATCTTCAAGGGTAGTGACCGTTCTCTGACGCAAGCCCACCATTAATTCTCAGTAATGAAGTTTAGAAAAATTAACTGTTCATTCAGCACGTGCCGATAGCAATTATAAAGTATTATGTATTTGGTTTTACTAATGCTTATTAATTCAGTTGCAGTGCGATTTCTTGTTGGGCTGTGGATCGTGAAACTTAGCTATTTTAATTTCAGATTAATTTAGCCTTTAATGATAAATAGACAGCAGTTTAAAAAAAGATTGTGAAATTAAAAATTTTATAAAATTTTCTAATGAAGCTGATTAGGTCAAACTGTAGTAAATAGTTCCTACAAAGCCTGTAGGAAAAATCATTATCAGAAACAAATTTCAACCAATCTCCGAATAAAGAAATATGAATATTAACATTGAATACATTTCAGATACAAGCCCTTTAATATTGCCTTAAAAATTCTTATAAGTATATATGGTTCTATTTGATAATAAGAATGAAAATAAGTTGTATTTATTTACTAAAATGACTGAATATTCTCCAATAAAGAGAAGAATTCAGTTAAATACATTTTCGGATAACGAACTGTCGGATAACGGACAGTTTCTTCACAAGCGCTCACCCCATCTTTCCTTTCGATTATAAAATATTGTGAAATGTAATCATTAACGTTTCATCTTTTAATTGGTATTTGAATCACGAGTCTTTTACTGTAAACGCTATACAACAAGAACAGGCCATTTATATGTTACTATTTGGATCTTTCCAAGTCGTATTATTCAAATTTGAGTTACATTAATTAATTTGATTATAGTACAATATTATGTTGTACTATAATCATACTGTTGGCTAGTATTATATGTTATAAAAAGGACAATAAATAATAAATTAAACCATTATTCATTTTTCCCCTCCCATTAACTAATTCGCAGCTGTGATATTAAGGAAAAAAGGCTTAACTATTTCTGTTTTATAATAAATGATTATCGATTTGAGACAGCCGTTGTCTGACGCAAGACTCAAACGAACCGGAACGACATTCGCGTTTGAAATCGATTTTTTCTGACGTCATATGTCCTGACACACACACACCTTCACGCGTGAGCCGTATCGACCAATGGGAAGCCGGCATTGCACCACTCCCACAACGGGCCTCCGGACGCCATCAGTTCTAAGGAAAGGTCGACGATATTGAAACAGAAGAGTGGAGAACTTGTTTCTTCAAGGTAAAGCGAATTTCAAAGGTATTTTTTGCTCAGCTTTGTAAGGTTTCATCAGAACATCTGACTGACCTTCACAGACAACTTAAGACAGAATAAAAACCTTCAAGGGGAAAACATATCGATTGTTGAGCTAAAAATAAAAATCTTACAAATATAAGGCAATGTGTAATAACATAGACCCCCAACAAGGAAACCGAGAAAAAAGTGAGAGGTATGAATGCAAACTTAAAAGAGTATACATCAGAGATATGCATATTAAATTACAATCTCTTCCCTGTTGACTACGCCATCTTCCTTATGAGAGACTAAGGATCCAGGTTTAATACCTGAGGAATATCGTATGTATACCTTGTTAATGATTGGAAAACCAATAATAAAACAATAATAATAATAATAATAATAATAATAAAAAGTGATCATCGCAAATAATGATAAGATAACGATGGAAGATTTTGTTTTTATTTGCTCTAGAAATAAAGAGAAGGGTGATAAAATTTTATAAGAGATTATGTTACAAGTATTATAAGTAACACACGTTACTTATGGATTCTTGAAAATTCATCATAAACGCCATATTAAGAAGGAAATAATAACAGAGCGTTGCATAGCTACTATCAATACACTTACATTAGCTTGTTTATTTTATATTTTGCGAACTTAATTCTTACAAAAATTTCAACAAAATAAAATGCATTAAGTAATCTTTACTGTAAGGAGGTAGGTTAATGTAATTGTAGATCACTGAACGTAAGAAAAATAAAATAAAAAAATTAATATTATTGGCTCTTAGATGAAATTGTCAGGCGACATTTATTGCTCTCATTCTGTTCTGTGCAAACAATTTTCTGTTTTCTAATAAACTATTAGAAATTGATATCATTTATGAAGAATAAAATAGGAAAAAAATTCAAATTCAAATATAATTAAGCATAGAAAAAAAAAATTGGACCTGTAAATTTGAAAAAAAAATCCTGTCTAAAATTTAATCGCTAAATGGACGACGTTTACTTAACCTATAATAAATATTTATTATTATTATTTTTACTAGCGTATACGCCGTCAATAATGACGGGATAACAATTTCACGGCTTTTAGTTTAGATAAGAGTATTTGTCCGTCACGTACATGTATATGACTGACAGAAAATTAAAATGAATGCAGTGCTAGAAACGTAAATTACTTTGTTTATTGGAAGGCTTGATTATAAGTCACATTGTAAGTGAAAATTCGATCATCATTTAGCGAATTACTTTGATCGTCGGTTGTTGTTGTTTTTTGTTTTTTTTTGATGAGTACTTTGATGTTGTCTCTGTTTCGTGAACGTGACAATGCAGCTGGCCATGTGAAAATACCGCCTCGCTCAAAAAATCTCCCATGGTTGCGAATGCGGGCACACACAGATAGAGCCGCTCTGTAGTACATGTGAGATTTAGAAGGCAGCTGTCCTCCATTAAACACAGGGAGAGAGCGTTACGTTACACACACAGAAACAGATCTGGAAAACTATATAAGAGATTATTATTATTATTATTATTATTGCGTCTGAAGTAAAAGCCGGACGCAAAAGCCTTACCAACAGGTAGTTACATAAATAATGTTTAGCGGGCATGTCTTGTCCAGTCCGTCTTATCCAGCCGTGGATTAACAATTAAGCAATATAAACACGTGCTTAGAGCACCAAGGGAAGGGGACACCATACTCGAATTTTTTAAAGAATTCTAGATTCATTGAAAAGGGCCGAACTGCATATTCTAAAAACAGCAAATTTTTAATATTTGAGCTTTATTTTGTTACACCCAGTCAACCAGTTTAAAGCCTACGTCTTCAACGACATCTTGAGATAACTTTCTGCCAGTCTTTGTCTCGATAAATACCTAGAGTTAATTATGTCTTTGACTATTTTCCCAATATTTTTCTGCATGAATTTCAGTATTTTTTAATAATTATTATTATATATATATATATAGCTAAGCCGGACAGCTTTCTGAAACATAAAATCCCAATAATTTCAAAAAACTGTTTCTGTGAATGTATCGGCTTCGAATTACATTCACTTCGTCAGCGGCATCTGGTGTTAAATTTTGAAACTAAAATAAAATTTGGAAGTCACAAAAGCGCATTATTTAGAGAAATTTGCTCTTTTTTATAGTAAATATTCTTTTTTAAATTTTCGATTCTGTGGAAGGATGTTCAAAATTCAAACATTATTGGATTGTGCTTAATCCGGCCCTGGTCTTATCAATCAGATAGGACCAACACCGTCAAGCTAATATTTTATTTTTTTGTTGAATTCATTGAAAATAACACTGAAAATAAAATTGATTTTGTTTTTTTGTAGTGAAGTAGCTCATGAGAATATAGAATCCTTTTCTTTCTATTTAGAAGTGAGCCTCCAACTCTTGTGATTGACAGGCCTTCGATTTAGGCAAAATTACCGTTGCAAAATAAATATTCGGTGGAGAATGGTTGGAAAGAGAACAGATGGAACTTCCGAATGAAAACATGATTCCTGCAGACGATTGAATAAGGATATAAATCCCCCCTTTTTTTCCATACCAGCTTCATAGCAGACCTTCAATTACTACAATTTAAAATCCTTTCACATTTTTTACTTTTTCTTTTTTAACTTAATGATAAACATCATCATTAAGTTGTGTGTTTGTAAATGCAATAACTTCTAAACCAGCGAACGGATTCCTTGATGTTGGGTATACTTGTAGATCTTTAAAAAATTATACATTTTTGACTGAGGCATTTCTTCAAAAGGGAAATCCGAAAAAATAAAATACAGTGCAACTTGGATAATTCGAACGTCTTTAATTCGAAATCGTGGTTAATTCGAAGATTTCTCTTAGTCCCTTGAACTTCTTATTAAATCAATGTTAAAAAATCGTGGATAATTCGAAGTTCAACTTCTTTAATTCGAAGTTTTTTATAAAAAATTTCGAACCATAACGACTTTTCGGCGTTTCATCGTTAAGAAATTCGACACGTGACAACTGAAATCCCCTTCCTGCCACCGTTCGACACGTGAATCTTCAGAGGCCATTCGAGCTTCCTGCTGTCATTGTCACCATGTCTTTCGGTAAACCACGCGTGTACAAGAATTTAACGTTCGCTGAAAAGGTCGCCGTCATTCGCGAGGTGGAAAAGGGTGTGAAGAAGAAATGCCAAAGCGCCAACGAGTACGGGATAGCGCCGAATTTCGTCGGTACATTGAAGGACCAACCAACGTAAGTGAAGCTGTTTTCCGTTCACTAAACATGCTTGATGATTTTGCTAACCTTAAGCGACTGAATTCTACAAAACAATCAGACATTGCACAATTTTTTGAAAAACTATAATTTTCTGTATTGAATATAATATGTACTGTAGGTTATGTAATATAAATCTTATTTTGTTTACATACATATAGTGTTTAAGTTTTTCATACCATGATCTTTCTGAATAAATATTTACTTATTGACAATAATCTTTTCAAGCATTCAGTGGACCTGAAATTAAAGTTAAAAGATGTAACTTGTTTAATTCGAAGTCTTGGATAATTCGAAGTTTTGTAGTGGTCCCTTCAGCTTCGAATTATCCAAGTTGCACTGTATATGTAAATATTAATTGATGTAAACACCTTCATAAATTGTTAGAAACTTCCTTAGAAATCCATCACAAATATTTTAAAAATTTTCGTTTCAATGTCAATTAATTTATTGAAGAAAAAAATATAAAATAAAAATACATTCAGCAAGTTCAGTAAAATATATATTATTATTATAAATAAATATATATACCGGGTGGGTATAAAATAACGTGAGGTGTTCATAGCCCTCTAGCGAGGAATGTATTGGACGAATCGTAACAATATTCGGTGGACATACAGAGTGGAACATAAGGTTTCGATTTCTAAAAAGAAACAAAAAAATTAGAAGTCACCAACAGGGGAAAATGTGGCGCTGTTAACGCACTAATTTGCATAACCGTTATATATATATATATATATATATATACTAAGGAAAGTATATTCGAATATAAACATTTTTCTGATTTTTTTTTTATTTTTATTTAAAAAAAAAATTCCATTTTATTTTTTGTTTTTTTATTTTCATTATCCTTTGTTTGGATTATTAATGCTTTACTTTTTTCCAAAAGCAAAATTTTTCGAATGTAAATCGTAGATTGAAAAGAAGACAATAACAAATTTATTTATTTACTTATTTCATTTATTTATTCATGTACATTATTCGCATTTATCCAGCTTAATATCTTTTGCATTCAAGCTTTTGAAAATCTTAATTATAAAACCTGAGGAAAACAGTAAAAACTCGAAAAATACAAATTGTTGATAAATATAAATTCGTATGTTCGATGAACAAAGTGGCTCTCCTTGAATTTTTATATTTTCGATGATTCACATTATATAAAAAAGAAAGATCTGGAATGTCTCAGATACCCAGAGAAAGCATTTTGTACTAATGGTTAAGCATATCTGCAATTAAGAAACAACAAATCCAGTAAAAATAATAAAAAACGTTACGAATAAGACAAGGTATCCAGGCAACCGAGAACCCATGACATTTTTAAACACAGCAATCATTATAGTCTAATCTACATTTCTTTGAAATCTATAAAACTTCAACTTTCCTTTAATTAAAAATTACTGTATACATTTTTTTAGCCTTAAATTTATCGTAAAAGAGATTTTATTACTGTCTCGAAATTTAATAAGATTAGCTGATTTCCTGAATGATAGTTTCTAGATTGATTCTTAAATGCTTTTTTTTTTTTTAAAGTTATAAAAATTATTAATTTTCAGTGTTTCCAAAGAGAATAATTATCAGAATTTTCACAGATTATTTCATATTCACTCTTCAGTTTGAAATAGTCTAAATTTTTATAGTTTTATCACATTCATTTTTTTTGGTCGTTTTGTTAATTGTTTACAGAACCTTATCAGCATTAGTTTTTATTTAAGCATTAAAAAAACTTTAAGTGAAGATGTAACCCTTTATTTAATAAAAGATGTAGCCAACATTTAATAAAAAAAAATATTGGTGAAAATATTAGTATTTTTTTATAGAAATATAAAAGATTGAATTAATATGGATAAAAATGTGTCCTAACGAAAAGTAGTGTTGATATTCAAATTATAGTTTTTGAAAGGCATCATTTGACAAATATTAAAATTCTATTTAGAATTTTAAATATAAAATCATCAAGATAAGGAGCATTTAAAGTAAAAATAAAAATATAGATACATTTTATGAATTCATATTATGAGACCATGTGACTTCAAAATGAATGGACAGATTGTTAGATTAGATCATGAGAGTCGTAAGCCATTGCTAGTGAACTCTAAATATTCATATATTCTTTATTGAAACGACTCGGTAGATGTAGAAGTCCGTGGAGGGACTTACTAAAAGTAATATGTCTACTTCAAGTATCCGAAACGTATCTAATACGGGTTAAGGTCCGGTGATTAGGTCAAGCCGTCTTTCAAATATTATCGCTGTTAAAGAAGCCATTCACAACTGTCGTATTCAAAGAAGTATACAGTTGGGAACCTAAGAAAAGTCCCTACATGAGCTGAGAGAATGCGTTCTTTAAAAATAGAATGACAAACATCTCTGCAGCAGATTTTACTCTTGACTAACTGCCATAGTCCAGCTTTACAGTTGTAATTATCCCTCTCGCAACTGAAAAGCTGGACTATGTTAGTTAGTAATTATCCCTCTCGCGTTTTTATTTTTTTTTTATTTCTTGCCTGATGAAACGATGTTTGTTGGATACGTATTAATATACTGTACAAAATACTGGACTTAATCTTGATCCAACTCCTGGGATAGTGTTCTCTGTATACGAACTCCTCTTTGAATTGAAATGAACAGACGTCATCCACAAAAGCCACCCTCATGAAACGTTCTTTGCCTTGAATCAGTTTTTTTTTTTTAGACTGGAGACAACACCAGAGAAAGTCATCTTGATATGAAATTGAAAGACATCTTATTGCTAAGGCAGGATTTTACTATCTTTCGAAGCCTCATGCTTTGATTTTAACTATTGTCATGAAATTGTTGCCATTATCTTGAAACATTCTATGGATAGATATATCAGAATCTTGTCTAAGATTGCAGTGCTTAGTTTTATTAAATTATTCATACATGTCTGATGATCTTCTGTCTTGGATGGAAACGCATCAAACTTTCTGAATAATTAAAGTTCTAAAGCATGTCTCCCGTTTTCCGGACTTCAGTTTCATTTTTTCAAAGATGCTTTTTAGGAAAAACGTAAAAAACCTAAGACAGCAAGAACTGAGTAAATTTCAACTTTTGATAATAGCAACACTTTTGAATAGTGAATGTTTTTCATCAGAATATCCCAGTTTTAATAAAAATATTTAAATTTACTAACTTCGTGCTGCCTTCTTAACGTGTTAAATGACGATCTCCAAAAGCATTTTAAGAACTTAACAGGGCAGTTCAAAATTAATTTTCCATATGGGGTAAATGTAGACAATATTTTGAAGTGACTAGAAATAAACTTAAGTCTTCTCTCTTTGCTTTTAATCATTGGAATCACAGTGAAGCCTTCACAGCAAAATCACTAAAAATTTTTTTAGTGAGTTTTTATTGTTTATTTTTGCGGTGTAGGCTCCACTGCGATTACGACGATTATTCCTATTAGGCTTAGTACCGAGACCTCGCTGTCTACTGGTGACTACTTCTAGCTGATGATCGCCAAACAGCGTGAAACAGCTGTTCTAGAATGTCCTAGTCACTTCGTAAACACTTGGCCTCATCCTTTGTTACTTTGGTTTTAGAAAAAAAGGAAAACCTACGTTTTGTCTTTAATAAATTCGAAAAAAAAAACCACCTTAAAAGTATTTGAAATGATTATATTGAAAGAGAGAATTGTGTTGCGACTGCAACACAATCAACCAAGAAATCTAAATTTAACACGTGTTGCTACAGAGTAATCGAACGTATAGAAAGGTATATTTGTAAGGCAAACGTCTGTTCATCTGGTTTGTTCCAGTCTTCCTATTGCTACTACACGTGTTCTGAAGATGGTAAAAAAAAAAAAAGAAAGAAAAACATTTATGCCTTAAGGAAAGTTAAGAACACAGAGGATCGAGCACGAAGGAAGTGCAAATAAGGAGTTTCACCTCTATAAAACTTTTCATCTGATGAAAATGAAAGTTTAAAAAAAAACGAGTCATGTGATATTTTTTCCTTTTTTTAGGTGTCTCACATGACTCCTTATTTAGGACAATGATTATATCAGATCGACGAACTCAATCAACTCTTAAGAGGG